>OX451736.1:259586120-260786120 GCA_948472305.1 Vicia faba | reverse complement strand
GATTAAGGTCAGAAGAGATGGTAGGTACAACCTCATAGTGCACAACAAGGTATTTCCTAGTGTCACTTTTCTGAACTTTGCACTTACTAATATTACAGACTTGTCTAAGTGGCTTTATGACCTTGATGCTCCTGCACCTGGAGATAATGCGCAAAGCAACCGGGGGAATGTGCAAGCAGATGAAATGGATCAAGAAATGGAACAAGGAGACCCTGAACAACAATCTTCTCCTGAAAATGTTGCAAGCACGTCCATTAGGCCCAGGAGAAGACGAGAAAGAGTAACGAACTTGAATGATGACATTATGGCCGCCATAATGGAACAAGATGAGAGAATGCAGGCTATGCAGAACAACCGAAATGCAGTGATGCAACTTATGCTGGCCATGCAAACTCAGCAGCAATAATATGACGAAAGAAACAAGCACCGGGCTGCAAGATTAAACGAGGAAATGGCGGCCTTAACTGTACGTATGGATGGTTTTCAAGATTATATATACCATGTTGCTATGCACCATCCTCCGGGTACACGTGGATGGGAACGAGTACAAGGAAGAGGACACGATAACAAATAAGAATAGATTGATTTTTGTTTCTCTTCCCATTTCCTTTTTGTTTTTAAAGCATTAGGACATTTCTTGTTTCAAGCTTAGGGGAGTTAGTTAGTTTAGAAACTCTTTGTTGCTTTCTAAGTAGATCTTTCATTTCATTTTGTATTTCTTGTAATAAAAAACATCGTTGTATTTTCGAGTTCGTTTATGCAAATTTTTCCTTTATCTAATTTTCCACTTTCTTGAGCCATAACAAAAAAAAATTTGCTCGTTACTTGCATAATCTGACGCATTTGAAGAATATATAGGTTGCTCACTTTTTAAAAGATATATGAGAAACTTTGAGTGAAACAGAAGTATGATGGATACCTTCATAACACTCTAAATCCCCAAATTGTGCTAGATCAATTTTAGTACCCTTTATACCTAAACCTTAAACTTTAGCTTTAAAGTAGCCCCGAGTAGTTTATCTAGCAGTCAACACCGTCTTAAACACAAACTACGTAGGGAGTCGATGAATATAAGTGAATGATCCAGTATATTTGAAAGATACATGCTTTTCTGTAAGAAAATAGGGAATGCACCAATTAAGTTAGGCGACTCTCACCCAGTCACTTAATCCAACAGATGCAGAACCTACATGATATATCATAAAAACATGTTGTCGGTTGGTTCAGAGGAGTCTGGTACTGAACTTGGTAGGGCGGACTACGGTCTGATCCCCCGTAACTTGCAATTGGGTGAATTAAAGGAGGTTACTGCATTTATGTTCCAAAACCTCGTGCTTAAAGGGATCATAGTCACTAACTGACTACTCTACCATGCGCATGTGAAAATAAAGGGCTTAATGTGATTGCACTAGAATGAAAACGGGTAAAATTTAGCAAAAAGAATTAGGTTGCACTATAATGGCATGACTGGAATTGGTCTGCACAATGGGGGATGTTTAGTGTTATTACCGTATCTTTTGTGTTATGTTGAGCTTACGTTTCCGCAAACATTGGAAGCCTCTTACGATTCAGATTACATCATGAAATTGCATTTAACTTGTGCCTTATTGGTTTTTATGCTGACTTTTCTTGAGGACAAGCAAAGGTTCAAGCTTAGATGAGTTTGATAACACAAAAAGATATAGCATTTTCCGCCCAATTTACATAGATTAAATTTCCAATTCCTTTTTTATCATGTAACAATTTATCTTTTTTTGTAGTATTTGCAACATATTTCAGGTACTTAGCTTTTGCAAGGCATAAATGATAAAAGGAAGAAAAACAATGGAAAAATGAAGTTCAAATGGCCTTTTTGAAGTATTTCAGCACTTCCTGCACCAGAAGGTGTGCCGCCCGCCACAAGGGTTTGACGACCGGGACAAGTTCAGTTTTGTGCCCCTCGGCATGTCTAATGTGACGACCGAGATAGATATGAATTGTGCCCCATGTCACACCATATATCACGCTCACCATGATCATATAGCAATTACGGTTTTCTCTCCATTTGACGGACTCAACGCGCATGTTCACAGATTCTTCTCCATGGATTCCTATTTTTCCTCAACTAATAGACCATATATATATTGAATCAGTTACAAAGAACCGGAAAAAAAAAAGAACTCTTGCACCTTGAACAATTGTTACACAGTCTTACTTTCAATTTCACTTTTTCTGTCCAACATTATTTTTTGTATTTTGTATTGATATTTTCCAGTTTAGATTTCCAGCATTATTTTCCAGATTTCATAGAACTACTTAGGCAATAAAAAAACCCTACCATCAAAGCACTATTTTTCCACATCAGAGAAATACTGCAACACTAGTTTGTTCCTAGACTTCCAGAATTTGCTTAGGATTACTTTAATTTAATTCGAGATATTTTTACTACAACTCAATCCTACCGGCTTGTGGATGATACACATTACTCAGAATTAATCGCTTTTTTATTCACTTTCAGGTTCCTATTTTAATAAGCATGATTTACTTATTTCCTACCATGCATGTGTTGTTGAATTTACGTTTTAATTTTATGTTCTTCTGTGATAAAATTATGTCTGGCTAGATTCCCTGATACCGGTAAGACTTAACCGAAAGGATTCGGTAACTAACTGACATTATTATTTTTACAAAAACACTTTTCAGGTTTTAATTTCCAATTGAATATTTAATTGTTTTTGTACGGAAGTAAGAAACAGTCTAAGGATAAAATCAACAGAGCGGAAGTTTGAGGTTTTAACCGGATAGTGGTTATTAAAACATTAATTTTAAAAACAGTGAAAGTGCTTTATAGTTAATTGGACCTTATTTGTTTTCAAAAAATACTTTTGAGTTTTAAATGAAACAGCAGAAGCGCTCATTTCGAGCTTAACTGATATGATCTGATTCAATGGAACGGAAGTTTGAGACGAGGGTTTTTAAACGAATAGTTTTCATTGAAACTGTGTTTTAATACTATAAAAACAAATGCCAATGACTTACTGGATCCCTTAAGTTGACGAAATACATATCGGTGTCCCGTTATTAATTATTAGATTTTAGTTAATTCCTGATTTAACCCAAACACCCCGATTTTATAATTAGCCTTAGCTTTACATAATGACCCTAAGATAACAGTAGTTTTGACCATCAGTTCTTGTGGATTTGATATCTTTTAAAACTACACGATAAATTATGCACTTGCAGTCACTACACCCGATAAACTCATAAAGTCGCGATCAGTAAACAATGGAAAGTTCACTCACATTTAGGCTAAGATCTAAAGTGATTCAAAATTTAACAAGTAGTGCAAAAGAGTACATGGCATGATATTTGTACAAAGCCTAAGTTCATAATCATGTTATGTTATAAAAATCAATAAACATGCACCTTGAAAAGTATCAACTTTTTAAATACTATCATTACCATGCATTTGCAAGTTGAAACAATCAAACTTGAACAATTACTCCATGTGATTTGAAACCAATAGACAAAAAATATTAGAAAATAATACTATTATTTACTACACTAAATAGCTTTGGTGAAAGTGGGAAAATGGGCCGAGTGAAACAAAATTTCCACTGGCACGCAACAGGGCGCGCTTAGCATCACCAGAGTTGTGCTTAGTGCGTGCAGAGATATTGGGCACGCTTGGGGCTATTATAACACACTCAACGGTAGAAGGTATACGCAGAAAAATTAGAATTGCATATAAATTTCATGTTGAACATCCACTATCACTTACACTATCTCAACTACAAAATTGTACAAAATTTACAAATGTTGGGGTGCCTTCCAACAAGTTCTTATTTTACGTCGTTAGCTAGATGCTTTTATTTATGCACTCCTCTAAGTTGCCTCTTTGCACGGCTAGTTGTTGACCAACAGTTATTCCTAACCAAGCATTTTAGCAAACATGGAGGGAAACAAAAATATATACGATATTCACAAGTATACAAAACATGTACAAATAAGTATGGTAAACATAGATAAGTATACAAGAATAACTATTCAAGTAAAAAATACAATATAGACAATATAGAAATTATGTATAAAACTAAAAAACAAAGAAACTATTGCA
This sequence comes from Vicia faba, assembly GCA_948472305.1. Taxonomy (NCBI): domain Eukaryota; kingdom Viridiplantae; phylum Streptophyta; class Magnoliopsida; order Fabales; family Fabaceae; genus Vicia; species Vicia faba. The sequence goes on along the minus strand of OX451736.1, from coordinate 260,782,024 downwards.
ACGTGATTCAGTATCTAAACACCAATCCCCGACAACAACGACATTTTGTTGTTGCGATAAAGCAGCAAGTAAAAGTAAGTATTTTTAGTTTAGTTTTATCCTTTCCACATAGATTAGCTAGAGAGAAAGAATGCTGTTCAATAGTCTTCATGTTTCTAAGCTTGGTTTTGAATGCTTTAAAAGTAAAGTGTGGAAATTAAACATATGAACAAGAAAATAAATACATTCTTAGAGAAGAGAGAACTCGTCGAGATTGAATTTCCTCTACCCGTAAAATACTTAAACCTACTGATCAATTGTAAGCAACCTAAATCACTTGTCAATATCATCACGTATCACCCATAACCTAGGTTATGTCTAACACAAAGTTGAGAGAACAATCATATTGTCTCATCAGCGATGTCTCGCGCAACTCAATAATGCAAAAGCATTAAGAATAGATACCCACTATGAATATTAGACCTAGATATATCTCCAAAGTTTAAAATATAATAGATGCTCATCCAAGAATAATATTTCGAACCGTATATGTCTATAGAAACTCAAATCCTATCACAAAGCAAAAACAAGGATAAACATCGATATTGATTTGAGAAATAGATATAATACGATACCATGATCACTACATATACATAAAATTAAATTAAACTTACATACAATCCACAAAAATGAATAATACAAAGAGAAGAAAGAAGAAGAACCAACATCTCTCACTGTGTCAACATGTTCAAATGAGAGTATGACTCTGAGTCGCCAAGATGCATCCTCTAATATTGTTTTCTACGCATAAAATCTCAAAGAATGTTGGTGATGGAGTTGGGACAAAACCCCCAAGAACCATAACCTAAAAAATGAATGAATTCTATTTATATAAAACTGAAATCCATAGATCACGCTAAGCCCGCAAAATCGCGCTAAGCGCTTCTCACTATTTACACTTAAACAACCTTAATGCACTAAGCGCAACGGTAAGCAAGAAAAGAAGTAGGCATCTACTGTCTAGCCTTCTGCAAGCATGCTAGGCTACGCTTAGCCCAACCCGTGACTCTTTATTTCCTTTAAAATTGCATCTTGAAGCTTTGCCTTTGGCTCTTATTACTCAATGATCCAACCATGCAACAAATACCTACAAAAGATATGAAAAACTATCATACAATACAATATTTACACGAAAACACGATTATACTATTATTTACACAAAATTTTGGGTTTTACTATAAAAATTAAAAGACCAAATCTAATAAGTGCCACAAAATAATACTAACAATAACGACATTTTGGAACTTATCAGCTAGTGTCAGCATTCTCGACCAACCCCATGCTTGGAATAAAAATGTGCATGAATAAAATGAACAAGTATCGTTCCATGCATTTTTGCATAAAGAACTATATAGATGGGCCAAAACAGCTGAACCCCAACTATATGTTCTTATTTTATCAAAATCTCTTAACAAAGGTAAATACATCATATTCACAATATTACCAGTTGTTTTAGGAAATAAAAAGTGACCAAATAATATCATAATATAAATTCGAGCTTTCTCCCTTTTTTTCTCGATAGAAATTTCTATTAGTACCATGCTTGAATAATGGTATCTAAGGAGCTTGAGATTAATACCTAGTCTCCTTGACCCTGCTTCAAATAAAGGAGCACCCAAAATTTCCTCGCATATGGTGTAGTCTTGGTTGACTCGACCATTAACAACCTTACCATTTATAGGGAGACCGAATAACATGTACTTATCCTCTAGGATGACGGACATTCACTGCATGGAAGATGAAACATGTGGATTTCGGGTCTCCATATTTCCACCAATGCGAGAATAAATTTGAAATCAACATGGTAATTGATTATGTTGAGTAAAGGACCAAAATCAACTTGTTGTAAATACGGTTCAATATGTTCATCGTAAGGGACATACTCGTGCATATGACAACGAAATCTCTTTGGTTCCTATAAAAAAGTAATTATCATTATCGTATTATAAGATGAAAAATGATAAGGAGACCAAATTTATTCGTTCATTATCATTTAAGAAGAATAAAAACTTACAAAGGTCGCAATGTTGTCGAGAGTTCCTCTATTCTGATCACCCATGGTCAACAAATCCATAATTTTTGAAGTATTCTTGTGTTATTGTTGATTATTCAAGAAGAAATCGTGTGTGAGTTATGAGTGTTATGAAGATATGGTGTGTATGTTATAGGTATTTATAGAAAGAATTGAGGGTGGCATGTACATTCATGTGTATGAATTTTTGCATGAAATTTACACAAAGACGCTACCCTAGGTGGCGTATGCTCTTTAAGTTTTGTTGATGCACCATTCAAGATGGCATCACACTTTTTGCATGCATGCAGACCTGCTGGGTGACAGCCTAAGGAGGTAGAGAGAAAATGGTGGCATGCATGCATGGCTAGGTTTCACGTGATAAGCCACTCTAGGTGGCACATGTGTGTAAAAAAATTGTACAAGCTAATCTAGATGGAACATCAATGTAAAATAATAAGGACAAGCCACTTTAGGTTGCACATATGTGTTAATCTGCCCATAATTTTTGCAGCCTATTTAAGCCATGCATTACTATCAGTTCAAAACACACTACAATTGACACTGTTGTCTTTCTAAAACACACTACAATTGACACAATTGTCTTGACAAATGGATCATACACAACATAACATTATATGCACTCACATAAATGGTGAGAGGTTCAATTGTGATAACTTCAGGTTTAATTTTTGCAATACCGATTTTATCCAGTTTAGAATAAATCGAAAATCGGGTTTTGCACATTTCAAAGAAATATTTGAGGAAAAATTGTAGTGTGGTCAAGTTTACCAAATTATTTACAAGCGTCCATTCGTATTTGGAAATAACCAAGTCAATTTTTTTCAATTAAAGGTATGAGACAATGATGATGTGCAAAATATGTTTCAAACTTATGAACATTTCGGGTTCAACAAAATTAAGTTATATGTTTTACTAAAACAACCTCACCAGTCTCAGGTTGTTGATCATTTGCAAGATTTTGAAGAATCTAACGAGGACGACAATCCTGAAGTCAATGTTAGCAACGAAGAAGAATATGATGATTAGACCCTATTTGATTTTATGGTGAATGATGACTTTGCAAATCAAGAGCGTGAACCTTTACATGCGAGTCATGTGTACGTTCCTCTATTCACATGACTAACTTGAACTTGGGAGACAATGAACCAACCTCAGATATCTTTCATAATCCTTATATGAAGACCGAAGGGGAGTTAAGACTTGGAGACAAATTTCGTACAAAAGATGAATGTGTGAGAGCTCTAAAAAAGTATCACATGGAAATGTCAAAAACTAATTCAGGGAGGTACATCATTTTATGTAGTCAAAAACTAATTTATCTGTTTCGGCTAACTGCATCTTACAAGAAGAGAACTAACTCATGGGAAATATGTACAATTGATCCACTTCACACTTGCATCACCACTGTTCTGACTCAAGATCATTAAAAACTTAACTATTAATTAATATGTCAAGAAATCTTGCCTCTAATTAGCAAGGATCCATCACTGAAGGTGAATACAATAATTTCTCACATCGTTATAATATTCAATTATACTCCCTTTTACAGGAAGGCATGGATCGCGAGGACTAAAGCCATTGAACTATTATACGGTAATTGGGAGGAATCGTACAAAGAACTTCCAATATTTTTGGCGACACTCAAATATTATGCTCCTGGAACTGTTATAATTTTGGAGACACTCATGGAATTTACCCCAGACAAAACTTATGTTAGTTGAAATGGAATATTTCATCGACTCTTCTGGGCATATGAACCATGCATCCAAGGTTTTTCATTTTGCAAACCTATTATATAGATTTATGGAACTTGGTTGTATAGAAAGTATAAAGGAACATTATCCATGGCAGTGGTACAAGATGACAACAATAATTTTTTTCCTGATTGCCTTTGCTCTAGTTGAAGGTGAGATGCATGGTGTGTGAAGTTTCTTTCTCATGCATCTCTGATTACAACTTTCTCCTCAACCCAACCTTTGTTTGGTTTAGGACAGACATCCATTGATTATGAGTGCTTACAATAACCTTGATAACAGTTGGCAAGATCCCCCTTCTACGCATGTCTATTGAATTACACATATCTCACAAAACTTCACGTGGGAGATCAAACATGTTATACCCCAAAATTTTCCCTCCCATTTTTCTTCAAGGCATTCTCCTAGGGTTCTCCAAATGCTCAAGAATTAATCAGGCAAATTCCCCTCCTAAGCAATGGGTCGACAACTAGGATTTTGTATTTCTCAAGAAAGTTTGGGTTTCCAAGGTGTCAAGTGGTTTTAATGGTTCTTAATATGTCCCTAAGAATTATCATGTCAAGTTTCAAGCCTTGCATTACAAGTTTGCTCAGTCAATGGCTCAGATGACTGAAAATCAACTATATTGGGTAAAAAGTTAAATGTGGTCAACATACAGTCAAACTTCAAGATTTTGGTCAACATCAAGATTTTGAAGTCATATTCATCATTTGATCAAGGGTTGATCATGATTCATCAAGAAAATCCCTCAAATCATTAAAAGTCTAAAGTTGCTAAATTAGGGTTTCCTTAGGAGAAGTCAACTGAACTTTGACCAAGCATAACTTTCACATGCTTCATCAGATTTTCCCCAACCAAGGCTCATTTTTAAGGTAACTCAATTCTCTACAACTTTGCATATCTAAGTTCCAGTCCAAAAATTGCATCATTTGAGAGATATAAGCCAATAAATTATAGCTCATTTTAAAAGTCAACAAAAAGACACTTTTTGTCAAGGTAACTTAAATCAAGATAAAGTCTCTAAATGCAAAAATGATCAAAGGAGGGATTGTAGAGGACATTTTGAGATTTCCAAAAAGTCTAAGATCACCTTCAAAATATGGAAATTGAGAGAATTATGACCAGTGCAAGTTGGGAAATTTTGAGAGAATGCATGAATTTTAAATTGAGCAAATTTGTCATTTTGGGCTATTGGGCCTAAGTTTTCAGATCCAAACGTGATCATGACATGTTTAAAGACCCATAAGTTCATTCATTCATTATATTTTATTTTTATTTTATTTATTTTGATTTTAATTCAATTAAACTCAAAATAAATCAAATAAAATATAAAATGAATGGACTAAGGCATAAGGCTTTTGATTTCTGTCATGTTGGAGGCCCAAGATTACATGTGCAAGCTATCAAATTTGTGCAAGGTTGATTGGTGCAAGATTGAGCCAAAAATAGCAAGTTTCCATACAAATTTTCAATCAAATCTTGACCTCTTAATGATATGATTCCTTACACTTTGTTAACCTAATTTGATTTTCCTATATATACCTAACAATACCAAATGCAAAGGACATAATTAGCTGCCTCCTTAAAGAACCCTAAAAAGATCACAAAATTGTCAACAAAGCAAGAATTCAAAGTCAAAGTTCCAAGCATTCACAGCTTAAGCCAATCATTCAAAACATCTCCTGAACCTCTGTAGGGTTAGAATGGATAATTTTCCATGCCCATCTGCGCCTGAAACATGCATAAAGGCCATGGCCGGTTCTTGATTTTTGATAATTCATATTTTTTTAATTTCATGCATTTTTGAATGTTTCTAACCATCGAAATCATTTCATATGAATTTTTAGAACAAGTTGCAGTCGTTACATGGAGTTTATGACGTCCAGGTCTTAATTTGCCATTTTTAAATCGAGTTAGGGTGTTTGCTTCGAAACTCATGATACAAGGATCCTTAGCCAAAACGGAGGGCACCGTTGAATTCGCAGACCCCAAAATAGGGAGATAGAGTTCATCTTTCATTTTGATTTCACTTGATTCGTAGGTTTGGTGTTGGGGCTCATCGAAGAAGATGACAAGACTTAGGGTTCCGATCACTTCTCTGTCAGTCAAACTTTTCCTGAAATGGATTGACGATGGCGTGACATTTTGGGACATTTTGATTGGTTAACATTTGATGCAGGGTCCCACTGACACTAATGTTCTTTCTTATTTCAAATATAATTGCAATTTTATTATTTAATGATTTGGTTGTGTTTTAATTACCGGATGTATGGCCATCCCAGTGGTAGCGCGCTTGCCTCTAAGTCATTACTATGCCCATACGCGGGTTCGATCCTGGCGCGGAACAAATTTTTTCATGTTTTTTGATTATTGTAGATCTAGTGAAGCCATCCACATGCCTCAATGATGCACCCTCTCGATATCACCCTTTGATCTCATCAGATCTAGATCAACACGCCAGAACCTGCGTGCACACCATGGAACTCCTAGATCTATTCGCACTGGATCACGCAGGCGATATCAGTATATTGGGCCTCTTGTCTTGGGTTTTAGCCAGTCTTACTACTCACACCTCCGATTTGCTTCAATACAGGCCCAATCTCATTTATTTTATTTTATTTTATTTTAAATATTACTTTTTTTTACATAATTAGATTAACTTTTTTAAAATTAAAATTAATTTATACTTTAGTTTTTTTTAATTAACTTAATTAATCTTTTTTAATTAAATTAATTTCTTTTTTTTTTAAATCAATAATTTAGTTCTTTTAGGTTATTATCATTAAACCCTTCTTTTTACAATTAAAATCAATTTAGGTTTTAGGTTTAATTCATTAATTCTTTTTTTTTCTTAATTAAAATCAATTAGGTTTTAGGTTAAACATCAAACCTTTTTTTGTCAACAATTACAAAACGATTTTCTCTTTTCTTTTCCTTTTTACCGCTTTGCGTACTTTATTACTTTCACATTAGTTTTTTCCCCAATTATGTATCTGCTTCAATATGTAATAGTTTAATTAGGATTTTACTTTCTTTTCCCCTCGATTTTATGGTTTGTACCCCCTTTCTCGAGGCCTTGTAATAGCATAGGATTTCATTTTTCTGTACTTATATTCTTATGCTTTTGTATATAACTGTTAGATGTATGCTAATAGGATTGTATGGTAAGATCTAAAACGAAATGCTAGATAACCCTAAATACAAGATATATAAACTGAACATAAATCACTCTTCACACACGCACCTCTAGGGTAACTTCACTTGTTGCCTCGGAAAATGGTCATGTCCCTCGAACATAGGGATACTTTTAGCAAAAGACCCTTGATTAAAATCAGCATAAAGATCATAGTCCTGCGATGTCCCTCGAGTTGCCTACGGGAATGATCTTGTCCCTCAATGTTGCCTATGAATATATGATAACAGTCCCTTCGAATTGTTAAGGTATCCCTATATGTTGCCTTCTATGACCATAACAATGACCCTATGCTTGTTCCTTCACATCCAATAGATGTTGCCTTCCTACCATCATTCTAACACTATCACAAAGAAACCAGGTTGACAAATTCAAAAGTGTTAAGGTGGATCAATAACATTTCAGTGGAGAAGTGGACCCGGGCATTTGACATTGGTCAATGATAGGGTCACATGACAACAAATCTAATGGAATCAATGAACTCTATGTTTAAAGGAATCAAAAACCTACGGATAACTTCTTTGGTTAGGGCAATATATTTTAGATTTGGGTCATTGTTTGGTACCGCTGAAGTGGTTTAGAGGCAAGCAAAAGTAAGTAAGTATTTAGTTTTATCATATCGCCTCCACATGGATTAGTGCTACTGTTGTACCCCAAAATTTTCCCTCTCATTTATCAAATATTTTCTCACAAAGATCTCTCTTGGTTCAAGACTGCACTAGGGTTGATCAGCTCAAGACACCTTCTTAAGCACTGGTGACCAAAATTAGGGTTTGATATTGCACAAGGATAATTGAAATTTCAATGCTTCATATGACTTTCATGGATCTTTATGGACCCCCCAAGATTACTCATATTAAGTTTCAAGCCTTGGATCATACTTTTGCTCAATCAATTGAGCAGTTCATCTAAAAATCAGCTCTATTGGGGAAAAAGTCAACTATGGCCAATTTATAGTCAAACTTCATAATTTTTTATCCACATCAACATTATAAACTCATATGTATCATTTGATCAAGTTTGGACCATAATTCCTCAAGAAATTTGATCAAATCATCAAAAGGGCAAAATGGTCAAAATTAGGATTTTGATTGAGAAAGGGCAATTTATGATTTTTGACCTAGCAAATGGTCAATTGGTTTGAAGCATGGTTTCAATATTTCAATTGCATATTTTTGACTTATTGGATTGGCCTAAAACATTGTTCAAGATCAATTGGATTGATAGTGAATTTTCAGTCAACTGACCAAAAGTCAATTGTATACTGAAAAGTCAAACTTTGACTTTTTAGTCAAAATCCAATGCCAAAGATCACAATTCATCAAAGCATGTCAAAATATGAAACTTATTCATCAAGAAATCAAAAAGTCAAGATTTCATTTTGAAAAGTCAAAGTTTTCTAACTTAGAAATTTTTCTAAGTGTTTAAAACTTCATGTTTTTTCATAACTTTGAGCAAAATTTTCACCATGATGCAAGAGTATTCAAAAGAAACTTTCAACATGAAAGTTGTAGATCTCCATGATATATACAACATTTCTTTATACAACTTCTTCTAAAAATTCTTGGATCTCAAGTTATTAATTCATAAATTCATGGTCTTGAAATTGAACACTTAGTGAAATTTTGCCCTAGTTTTGGTCAGGATTTTGACCTAACTTCATGGCACTTTTTCATATAGTTCCAAGGGGAATTTTCAAAAGTTATTCATAGAGGGGTTTTATAGCACATTACAATATTTCCAAAATTTCCAAGAACTCCTTAAGATCATTTGGGAGCAAGAATAATCGAAGAGATGAAGTTAGGGTTTTCAAACTTAAATTACAAGCCATTTCATGATGAACAAGAATTCAAATCCAAGCCTATGCTGTATAATCTTCACTTTCCAGGCCTCAAACTTGTTTGTCACTCCATAATTAAATGTTTACACCACATATGGAGCCATTGTCCAAGCATTTGAATCATTATCCAAGTTGGATTTCCATATTTGGAAGAAAGTAACCATTCCATTCTTATAAATAAGCTTTAATCACAAAGTCAATGCATAGAGCTTTGAACTTGTTCCTTCTGATCACAAGCAATTTCAAAGGAAAAAGAAACATGTTTAGAGCCTCCCATAAACTCAAGTCATGCTTGTACTATGCCTTGAAACCATGTTTTCACTATTCTTCAATATCAAGTAACATAGCCATAACTCTACAGCTTGTGCTTCTGACCTCCTCAAGTACTCTAACCTTTTCCTTACTTATGCACAAGTATATTGCAACATAACACACAATTGAAAACACTCCCAAACCCCCCCGAAAACTCAGATTGCACAAAACCTCCATTTTTGTGTCATTTCTGACTTTGAACTTCAATCTTCAAAACCACTCGTGCATTTCTTGGCCTTTTAGTTTCAAAAGCTTCCTCATATCAAATACAAACCATCCTTGTCCCTGTTTGCAGACTGTAACATCATCTTCATCAACTTCCATAGCCAAAAACAGAGCATTGCAGTTGGACTTCTCCAGGCCATTTCAACCACTCTCAACTTAAGCTAAGCATTACATTAGCTTCCTAGAGGTCCAAGGAAGCTAACCTGATCATCACCACTGCCTGAAACAAGCTCAAATCCATTTCACGATTTCCAGTTTTGAGGTATTTTTCTTGAACGTCTATCTTCATATTTAGGCATTGTTAGGCTTGTATTTGTGAAGATAAAATGTAGACATCATTGCTCTGAAACTATACATGTCCATAGATTTCATTTATTTTGATTGAGCTAGGAGAATTTTGAGTTTGAACTTTCTGAAATATTTAGGTCAGAATTTGGTACTTTTAGAAATTCTCATTCATCTTTGATTTATAGCTTATGATATTTATATGGTTGGATTCGCGTGACAAAATGGAGTAATTTTCATGTTTACATTTTTACAAATGGTTAAGAAATGAGCAAGTTACAGATCCTTTGGCTGGAGGTTGAAGATGAAGTGTAATCAGGGCGCGTTTTGTATTATGTATTTATCCTTTCACACAAGTTAAGGGATGTATCACCACCCCAGTGGTTAAAGCGCATGCCTATCACCCTTAGGTCCTAGATTCAAGCCCCAGCGTGACCTTTTGCTATTTTTCACTATTTATTTTTTGAATTTTTTATGTTTTTTGGCAGCGCTTGGACTTTTCATGTGGGCCTAATCATTTTTTCTCATAATACTCCTTGCATTACTGATCCACCCCCTGACTTTTCTTTATATTTTTATTTTTATTTTATTTTTCTTCATTATTATTATTATTATTATTAATATTAATATTTTTATTATTATTATTATTATTATTATTATTATTATTATTTTCATAAATCATAAAAAAATCCAAATTTATTTTTATTTATTATTTATACTTATACATTTTGTGTTTCCTTATAAAAAACTAAAAGATTAAAAAAAACATTTTCTTAAACAAATTAATTTCTTTTTCTTAAGTATATAATTTTTAGACTTAGGTTAAATTAATATATTATTTTATTTTCTTAGTTAAAATTAATTTATAACTTAGGTTATTTTAATTAATTAATCTTCATTTTATTTTCATTAATTTAAAACCTTTTCATAAAAAACCCTAAAATTCCTTTTCAAATTAATTTCTTTTCTTAATTAGTTTAAGTTAATTTTATTTAATTTTAATTAATCATTTTATTTAATTAGGTCAAGACAAAAAACCCCTTTCATAAAAACAACAAAAATTATTTGTTTTTCCATTTATATTCTTGCATTTTTATTTTTTTGTACAATATTCAATATGGTTGTAATAGATAATTAGGTTTAGTTTTCTTGTAATCCCCATTTGTAAATTTGTACACCCCCTCCCCTAATGATGTAATAGCGTAGTAATTTTACTTTTCGCAATTTATCACTTTATATAAATGCTAGTAATTAGGGTTTTTATGAGAATATAAAATCAACAAGTAGAAAACCCTAATCAAAGACTAAACAAAGCATGAAAATCAATACACTTGCACACAAGCACCCCTATGGTAAATCCACTTGGTTGCCTTACAAAAATGGCCATATTACGTATGTGAGGTATCTTAGCAAAGACAAGCAAAATAAAAGATCATAGTCCCTCGATGACGCTATCAAAAGTTGCCTTTCAAAATGATCTTAGTCCCTAAAGAAAGATGCTAAGACACCTTACAACATTTCTAATCATGGCTATACGATGACCCATGCCCGTTTACATCCAAAGATAGGGTTACTTACCAAATCAATGGTAAGATAACAATATCAAAGAAAAGAGGAAATAAACATGAAAGACTTTTGAGTAGGTAGAATGTTCCTAGTTACTTGCTCACTTTCAAAACAAAACATCCTTGCTATTTTCAAAACAAACACCAACACTTTCAAAAAACATCTTTCAAACTTGAAAACATTTTCAAAAGATCAACACTTTGTATACATTCTTACGAACAAGAATCATTACAAAGTTTGCCTAAACGATGGTGCCTTTTCAAAATACTTTCAAAAACCACACAAAGTACATTTTCAAACAAAAGCAAGTGATCTAGCAAGTAACTAAGAGCCCATGGAAAACCATGGATGAAAAGGGTGTTAATACCTTCCCTTTTCATAATCTATCCCCCGAACTCAAGAAAACATCTCTAAAGGTCTTTCCTATTCTTTTCAGCCTTTGCTTATTAGATAAAAGAAAATTCGGTGGCGACTCTTACTAACCACAACATTTGCGATAAAACACAAAACAACCAAGTCAGTTCTCCCACCGTATCACAGCTACTGAATTATCGTTCGATAAGTCCCACGTTTATGAGTTTGGATTAAAATGGGTTTAAAAGTAAATGCAAGAATTAAAACTTATGAACAAAAAAAGAATTCATTCTTCAGAGAGAAGAAACTTATCAGATATGCACATAAGTCATTCCTCACAAACTTAAACTAATCGACCAATTATACTCAACCTACGATACTCATCAATGTTATCATGTACCAACCACAACACCCATTGTATCATCTCGGAGGCAATCTCTCAACCAACCTCAACAACACAAAAGACAACCGTGTTACTCGCGTTGATGATCTCTCAGCATAACACAACCAACACATAGGAATTAAGCACAGAAACCCAAGTGAATAATAGCTCTAAATATATTTCTAGAAGCTAAAAACTATTAGATAATCACCCTATATAAGAATTAGAGTAGTATATGTCTATAGCAACCCAAACCCCAAGCACAGAGCAAAAATCCAGGATAATAATCAACAAAGATTTGTAAAGCAAGATTTATATAATGCTATGGGCGATAAATACACATGAGTTCAAATTTAATACATATACAAAATACAAAAAATGAAGAACATACAAATAAGAAGAGAAATGAACCATAAATCTCTCGATTTGTTAGTGATGATCGATGAGAAATCCTCCCCGGATCATTCATAAGTGCATATTGTAACTATTTTTTGTATATACTTTTTGTTGCACTTATCGACTTTTTGTTGTTAATATCATTGAATAAACACGAACTTTGTATATCATTTAGTTTGTGTTTATTTGTGTTTTTGTGTACATAGGGTACCGTTTGATGTTTTTCCATTCATTTTGTAGATACTTGAGGATTGTTGGAGCAAGAGGAGTAAAGCTCCAAGATGCACATTTTTGATCAATAGAGAATAAGGCCAAGATTGGAGGCCATTGAAAGTTATACAGAGAAAGAAAAAGAAGTTTCCTTCCTGTCATGGATCACCGGGCGAAAAGAAGGCGTCGCTGAGTGAAATTTGAAGTCAAAATTCCATGTTATTTTTGCCATGCGTCGCTGGGCGAAAGAGAGCGTCGCCCGACGAAAATAAGAAGAGTCTCCGGGCAATGAATTATGGTCGTTGGGTGATGGTAGATATTTGTTTTAGTTTAGGACGTGGCTTTTCCTTGGCCTTGTATATAAGAGATGCCATTGAGCGACGCTTTTATATCGTCGGGCGATGGTTGCGGATAAGATTTTATTTATATTTTCTTTTTGTATCATTTAGAGGGTTATGGTTTTGAGGGGTGATTTTTGTTCTCCCAACTCCATCAATCTCATTTTTATAGTGGATTAGCTTAGATAACAACACTAGGGCTTTGCTTATGGATGATTGGAGGTGGATTTCTCATTGACCGACTCTGACAAACTGGAAGATTTATGGTTTATCTCTTCTCCTCTTAATGTATTTCTCTTTTGTTGGGTTTTGTACATATATTTTACTTTGAACTTATGTATATTTGTCGCCCATGGTATTATATTAAACTTGCTTTACAAATCTTTGTGTATTGTTGTCTTAGATTTTTTCTCTGTGCTAGGGATTTGAGTTGTTATAGACATATACTTCTTAGATTCTTATCTAGGATGATTATCTGTTAATTTCTGAACTCTAGAGATAGATTTAGAGCTAACATATACTTGGGTATCAGATCTTAATGCCTCTGTGTGGTTATGTTGTGCTGAGAGATTGTCAGTGCGATTACATAGTTGTCTTCTGTGTTGTTGATGAGGTAGAGAGATCATTTCCATGGTGATAGTCATTCTCTCGATTTGTGTTAGAAATGACTTAGGTTGTGAGTGAACATAGTGACAATGATGAGTATTGTTAGGTTGAATGTAACTGGTCGATAGATTTAAGTTTGTGATGAGTAGATTATATGCAGACTTGATAAGTTCTTCCTTAGTTTTTACTTTTGTTTACATTTATTTTCTGTTGATAACATTTTCTTTACAAACCCGTTTATCCCCAAAGTCATAAACGCGATAATTTGTTGAACAGAAATTCAATAACCAATCTCCGTGGACACGATAATTCCTGGATAAATAATTCCAAAACTTTTGCTGCTTGCCGCTGCACCGCTCACAACAAATTGATACCGTTGCTGATGATTGGTTCTATTGTTTTTGTATTGCGATAATTCTTTTATTTTTTAGTCTTGTAATTAATGTATATGTTGTATAGAAATTATACATTAACTTGTATATGATACTTATGCATATATGTGTTTTTCTTTGTTTTCACGTATTGTTGTAAATTGTCTCGTATTTGTAACGTTTGTTGTGTGGATGTTAGGAAACTTTCTTTAGGATTGCACAGCATGACCATACCATGGCATGACAAGCGGAGGTTACTAGCTCGCATAATAAAGGCGTCGAGCTTACGACGTAAAACAAGCATGTTTGTTTGTATTTGTTTTTGTTATGTGTTGACTTGTGTTTTAATAAGTTGGACTCAAATTAAATTTTAAATTCTCAAATTTTCACTTTTCAACTTGTTAATTCACTTTCAAATCGTATTTTTTGTTATGTCAATTTGTGTTTTCCGAAAGCTTGTCGTGTTTAGCTTGAGGAGTTTTGTTCGTTGTAAATATTGTAAATTTTGTACATTGAAATTTTGTAGGAGTATTATTTTCTAATTCTTTTGTTGTTGTTTGGACTCAAGTTTTGGTCCGGTAACTTGTAGAATATTGAGGTGATTTGTCAAGTTTGATTGTTTCGACTCACGAATGCGTGGTAATGATTTTGTTAAAATTTTTGTACACGTTCGAGATATGTGTTTATCGCTTTATATACTTTAGCATATTCATGATACTTAGACTTTTTACAAATTTTATGCCATTCATTATTTTGTATACTTGTTCATTTATGAATCACTTTAGTTCCCACCATTTTTGTGAGGTAGCTTTCCATTGTCCACATATACTAGAGACCACAATTCTTGTTTTAACTGGATTTTATTATGCTTAATCTTTTGTTTTGTGTTTATTGTATGAATGCAAGAAAGTGATCAAGGCATTTTTTGTTCCATTTTAAGCATAACTACCCTTGGCCAAATAGTCAATTCACCTTGTTAGTGTGTGATCATTAGTAACCCCTTTGAGTGTTTTGTTGATAACCATGTCATTTTTTCTAAATGCTTGTCTATGAGTGTTTAATTTCCCTTTTTGCATAGATGTTGATTCTGTTGTTTTCTTGAACCCTCAACTATGATTTTTAGTTAAATTTTTACCTTGCCTTAGAAAGAAGGGAGTATTCACTTTAATGTATGGTTGAATTCAAGTTGTGGAGAAAAATGATTATATATTTATTGGATGATTGTTATGAGGTTGAAAAGAAAAGAAAAAAAAAAGTGAAAAAGAAATATAGAAAAATAAAGAAAAAATTGAAAAGCATTGAAAAAAAAGAAAGAATATGGAATAATATTGTGTTAATAAGTGATGGTTCTTTGGTGTGAAATTTTTGGTAAAGAAGAAGTTTGATTGGAATTCTATTGTTTGAATCTTTGTTGGATTGATCACTCCCTTAGGTTTAGGAAAGTTTTTGTTTCAATTAGCTTTAGGACTTATCACTTGTTTCTTAACTAAACCATATCACAACCTTGAAAAGCCCTTGAGGTTCTTGCTTTTATATTTTCAATGTAAATTTTTGGATGACTGCATAATTTAGTCTATTGTTTGCAAGATTGTTGGATGAGTGAAAATACCTAACTTTTGTGTTTTTCATCTACCGATGATTATGTTTGCTAGGTGTGATTCATTTGTAAACTAGTATTGTTTTAGAGTGTTTGTCATATTCTTTGTATTTAGCATTTGTTTCATGTTTATGTTATCGTCATAGTTTAATGGTAAGTATGTTTCTTCGTGTGTACCGTTTTTCATTTGAACCACTGCATTTGTTTTTCGTTTTCAAAACCGGTTGATTCGTGATTCTTTGATTTATCATTCTTTGTTCTTTATGTTATTTTACCTTGTTTGAGGGCAAACAATAGTTCAAGTTGGGGAGAGTTTGATAAGTGTAAATTGTAGCTATTTTTTGTATATACTTTTTGTTGCACTTATCGAGTTTTTGTTGTTAATATCGTTGAATAAACCTGACTTTTGTATAAATTCATTTAGTTTGTGTTTATTTTTGTTTTTGTGTACATAGGGTACCGTTTGATATTTTTCCATTCATTTTGTAGATACTTTATCATTATCATGTAATTGCTTCTGGGATGTAATAATTTTAGGATTTACTTTCCGCACTCTTTACTATTATGTAACTGCCCCAAAGCTCTGTAACAGTCTAGATTTACATTTTCGCCTTTACCTTCAGCTACTATATTTTATGCAATGCTTAGACTAATAGGATTGTATGGAAAGATACAAATGAACGATAGAAAACCCTAATTTCAAGATAAATAATCGAACTGAATCATTTGCACACTCGCACCTCTAGGGTACCTCACTTGTTGCCTTCGGAAAAACAATGGTCATGTCCCTCGAACATAGGGATACCCTTATCAAAGACCCTCGGTTAAAGTCATCATAAAGATCATAGTCCCTCAATGTCCCTCGAGTTTCCTACGAGAAATGATCTTGTCCCTCAATGTTGCCTATGAATATATGATGACAGTCCCTTCGAACTGCTAAGGTATCCCTATATGTTGCCTTCTATGACCATAACGATGACCCACGCCTGTCCCTCATACATCCAACGATAGGGCTACCTACTCACTAATAGTAGGATAGTATTGTCTAAAGGTTAGGAGGAAAAGAACGACCTTTTCGAGTATAAGTAGATAAGTTCTTAGATGCTTGCTCAAAACAACTTTTTGCACCTACACAAAAATATTTCAAAACACTCTCAAAAACATTCGCCTTGTCAACACTCTTGAGGACTGATACAAGAGTTATCACAAAGCGAATCGCCGCACTAAGGCATTTTCAAAACAATTTTCAAAACACACAAAGCACAAGTAATTTTCAAAACATGAGCTAGCATCTAAGAGCTCGTAGATAACTACGGATGGAAAGGGTGCTAACACCTTCCCTTTCCATAATCTACCCCCTTACTCAGAAAAACTCTCCAAAGATCTTTTTTCTGTTATTTTCACCCTTTACTTTGTTGGACAAAAGAAAAGTCGGTGGTGACTCTTGCTTACCGCGACATTTGCAAACAAAAAATGCAAACCAGTATTAACAGTTGGTTCTGCCACCGTATCACAATCCTCTACTCTTCTGATAAGGCTGTGCCCTGGAATTATTGGGCGGAAGTGTACTACCATGGTATCAAACAAGATTTGTGGATTGATGAAGATGAAACTACTGACATTACAAAGCTCCAAGATGCAAATTTTTTATCAATGAAGAATAAGGCCAAGATTAGAGGCCAATGGAAGTTATGTAGAGAAAGCAAAAGAAGTTGCCTTCTTGTCATAGATCGCCAAGCGACAAGAAGGAGTCGCCGGGCGAAAATAAGAAGAGTCATTGGGCGGTGAATTAGGATCGCCGGGAGACAACATATATTTGTTTCAGTTGAGGACATGGCTTTTCCTGGGCCTTGTATATAAGATCTGTCGCTGGGAGCCGCTTTTATATCGCCAGGCGATGGTTGCGGATAATATTTTCTTTATATTATCTTTTTGTATCATTTAGAGGGTTATGGTTTTGGGGGGTGATTTTTTTTCTCCCAACTCCATCAACCTCATTTTTATAGTGTATTAGCTTAAATAACAACACTAGGGATTTGCTTATGGATGATTAGAGGTGGATTTCTCATTGACCGGCTCTGACAAATCGGAAGATTTGTGGTTTATCTCTTCTCCTCTCTATGTATTTATCTTTTGTTGAGTTTTGTACATGTATTTTATTTTGAACTTATGTATATTTGTCGCCCATGATGTTATATTAAACTTGCTTTACAAATATTTGTGGATTTTTGTCTTAGATTTTTGCTATGTGCTAGGGATTTGAGTTGTTATAGACATATACTGCTTAGATTCTTATCTAGGATGATCATCTATTAGTTTCTGAATTCTAGAGATAGATTTAGAGCTGACATCTACTTGGGTGTCAGAGCTTAATGCCTCTGTGTGGTTGTGATGTGCTGAGAGATCGTCAGTGCGATTATATAGTTGTCTTCTATTTTGTTGAGGAGGTAGAGAGATAATTTCCTTGGTGATATAGTCGGTCTCTCAGTTTGGGTTATAAATGACTTAGGTTGTGAGTGATAGGTAGTGACATTGATGAGTATTGTTAGGTTGAATGGAATTGGTCAATAGATTTAAGTCTATGATGAGTAGATTATATGCAGGCTTGATAGGTTCTTCCTTAGTTTTTACTTTTGTTTACATTCATTTTCTGCTGATAACATTTTCTTTACAAACCCATTTATCCTCAAACTCATAAATGCGAGAATTTGTCGAATGATAATTCAATAACCAATCTCTGTGGACACGATATATTCTCGGGTAAATATTTCCAAAACTTTTGTTTTTAAAATCCAACAAATGAAGAACACAAAAATAAGAAGAGAAATGAACCATAAATCTCTCAGTTTGTCAGTGCCGATCGATGAGAAATCCACCCCGGATCATCCGTGTACAAGCTTCATAGTTGTTTTCGAAGCTAATCCTAATGAAAAATGAGATTGATGGAGTTGGGAGAACAAAAACCACCCCTAAAACCATAACCCTTACAAATGAAATGAAATGTAATTATATACAAAATTTTGGTTCAGACACGCTCGCCCAACGAGATAAAGCTTCGCCTGGCGAGAGCCTTTTATTTCCTCCGCACAGCCTGCGGCACGCACGCAATTGACAACAAATATCTAATTTTTCCCGGTGAATGGAAGATTTTCCTGGCGAGTCTGTTATTCCTTGCTAGGTGACACAAACACAAGCACAAGACAGAAGCCATTGGAAAAATATTCTTTTCCTCTCGCCCGACGAGGCATACACGCTTGCCCTTTGTCACACGCTCGCCTGACGAGGATTTACATACATCACTTCTTTATTATTTTCTTGGCTTTATTTATTTGCCTTCTTAATTTTATTGATCCAAAAGGTGCATCTTGAAAGGCTTTATTACTCAATGCTCCAACAATGCTCAAATACCTACAAAATGAATAGAAACTATCAATCAATATATAATATCTACACGAAAACTCAATTATACACAAACTAAATGTATTTACAAACAAAATGGGGTTTATTCAATGAATATTAACAAATAAGAGTCGATAAGTGCCACTAAACTATATAAAAATAACTATAAGTTGGCACTTATCAGATACCAGGAGTTCAAAATGAAGGGCAGTGTTACAATCAGGACAATTGTTTAGTGAATGTTCTATGAAATCACTTCAGGAGGAGGCTTCCAAATCTAACACACATGGTGCACTGTGTTTGGCCATATTAATGGTTGATTCAATGTACATGAGATGATGGATCATAATACAGGGAGGCCAAGGGGATACTATCAGGTCGAACTAGATAGAAGTTAGTGCGATTGCGGAAAGTTTCAAGCCTTTCACATGCCTTGCTCTCATGTCATAACAACATGTTCGCATGGACCCAAGAGGACATATTCCTTGTTTACAAAGTATAAAGTGTATTAAGTGTGTACATCAATACCTTCTCCGTGTTGCAAAGGAGGATTGTTGGTCTGCTTATCAAGGGGACATTCTTTGGTACAATGAATAAATGTGACGGAAGAAAAAAGGCCACCCTTACAGCATCGAACCAAAATGTAATGGCAAACAAAATGATAAGGTTATGCAATACATACCGTCTACCCAGACATAATTGAAAAAATTGTCCGAATATTGGGTCTAGCTCTACAACATAATTTTTATATGGCAAATTTTCTAGAGTAATTTATTTGTTGTAAGCGAGAAATTTCAATTTAAATTTGATTTTTCATTTCGTGTTCAAGTTAACATTCGATTACAACAACCTTCATACAATGACCCAAAAAATTACCAAACGACAAACTTAACGCAACCACTCAAAACACAACAACACGATAAGCACACAAAATAACTAAGCACATCATAATAACTAGGAGATTAAAACCATCAAGACAATACCATCTGATCCAAGCATCATCATAAGGACATCAACATTATTTTTCACGGTTTTCCACGAATGAGTTACTCCATTTTGGTTGGACACCGTAACTTGCCTTTCAATTTTTCTAATTCGTTCACCATCGAGAATGTCTCCCTAGTAAATGATGGTAGTAGTAGAGGGAACAATTTCCTATAATCAAGTCCCTGTAAAAAGTCATTATTGCAATGGGATGAAATCACTCAAAAGATTTGCATATTTGTTGCCTGCCACATACGCGAAAATGTTTAAAACGTGTGAATATTTTTTGGGTTCAAAATTAGAAGTATTCTGGGCTAAATTATAACTGAACACCGTATCTCGATGTCGACATGTATGTTTGAGGGGTTTATGTATATCCCAGAATATGTATGTCGGGTCGGGACCTATAGTCGGCTTAAGGAGAGTGGCGAGAAGGCAGGAAAGCATGGACATATGTGTACCTCCGGATAGTGTCCTCGGGACCAGGGGGCTATGTCACGTCATATCTCCGGATAATGCTCTCCAGAACGTGACCTAGGCGTCAGGGGAAGGGTCACGTGTAGAGCCCAGACGTACACCCGAAACGGTCTCCAATTCATTAACATCAATGTTACAAGAAATTAATTACGCCAACCATGGCTGACGAAAGATGTTGCCAAACGAGCATAATTGTGAAAAATGAAGAATCACTTCATGAATACATCTCTTAATGAGGGCTAGAACAAATAATATATAAGGGGCTCCCACAAGAGGGATAAGCAAGACATATATTCTTGAGAAAATACGCACTGCCGACGTAGCTCTCAAATCCCTAATCATTCTTACAGAAATCTACCTTTGAGGCTCCCTCTATTCCTATAGGGAAGCTAATCGTTTAATGTTCCTATGCAAGAACATTTGGCGCCCACCGTGGGGCCTCGATAAAACTATCCTAGGCCACACAACAAACCATATTCATCAAAATGTCAACCGATGAGGACCCCCATATATGGTGTAACTATTGGCCATGGTGGAGGCCCTCAAACAACAAAACAATACCTTGCAGGATAGTGTAGCAAACCTACAACAAAAGAGTCAGGGGGAGGACCCTCCTCTGGAGGAGCTTATGGATCCTCAACCACTCTTACAAGCAATCTGGGACGATCAATTCCCTGACAACTGCAAAGCATCAACACTCACAACTTATGATGGCAAATTGGATCCTCAAGAGGACGTTATTGCTATCAACAACCAGATGGAAATAATCGGCCCTACTGATTCCTTGAAGTGTAAAATCATGGAAGGAACCTTCAAGGATGTAGTCTTGAGGTGGTATATGATCCTACCCCGACTATTTGTGGAAAGCTACAAATATCTAACCAAGAAGCTGGTACAATACTTCTCGGCCAATAGACACCGCAAGGTGTCAAACACTACCTTGTTTAGAGTTTGATAGGGGCAGTCGGGATCCTTGCGGGAGTACTTAAGACAACCAGCTGAAATATCATTGAGATGAAATCATTGAATTCGCCATCAAACATTTTTTATCCCACAGGAAGGGAAAGGTAAACATCGAGTAAACTTGAGAAGGGTGAAATCATGATCAAACGATCGAGAGATCGGGTAAGGGAGTCGATTACACGAGGGGAAGGTATTATCACCCTACACGTCTATAGTAATCTACGAGATCCACTCTTGTTGTTCTAATAAAATGGTGTGTTCAAATCTAAGCTTACAAGCTAAAAAGAAAAAAATGCAAAGAGGGAATGCATGCAAAATAAAACACGGGGAAAAGACGAAAATATTTACAAAGCTTTGCTCGGCTGAGCCCTGTGACCAGATTACTATGCATCCCTTTTAAGGAATCAGAGCGTCATAGTCCGGCTCAATGTTTTGGTTTGTTTTGTGTTTTTTTAATGAACAATATTAATTTCACCTTCTGGCGCATCTCGATCTTTGGATACTCACACATCAGCACATAAGTGAATTAACATGTTCTTTTTAAAATTTGAAAGAAAAGGCCCGAAGGCGGAAAAGAGTTTGCATTGGTTGATATTTTTTACCTTAAAAAAGGATTTGAAAATTGTTATATGTTTTATGAATTTCCCAAGAAAAAAGAAATTTTAGTTTTAAAGGATGCGAAAATAAAGGAAAACATCTAAGGGAAACTAACTAGCTATATCCCTAATGTTATCATACAACGATGGTCCTAAGGTCGAGTTTGAAAGGGAAATCTCTACCTATGCTAGCATGCATGGATTACAATCCTAATGTCTAACTTGCATCAGAAATGACACAAGTGGATCCTACAAGAGCATACAATGGTTCAAAACCTAAGGGAACATGGTATATACAAGGATGAAAAGCAAACAAGCAATCAACAAGCTCAAGAGAGCACACACATGTCATTAGCAGCACATACTAGCTAAAGTCAAAAGGCCTAACCAAGATATCGAATCATTGAGGTAGGTAAAAGGGGGAAGTTCCTACCATAGATATCTCATTTAGGAAAGAAGGGGTCTCAAAAGCTACTATTAACCAAGGTATTATATTACCAAGCAAGAAGTATATAGTGGGGGAATTGAATGTCCAAGGTGACTAAGAACCTAACCAAGATATCAAGAATCAAGGTAGAAGAGAATATGAACAAGAACGGAGCATCAACGTCACCCGATGTGAGCTCAAGAAAAAGTGTGGGGGATTGATTGAAAATTCCTTTTCCATCTGACCGACTTGATAACGAGAGCAGCACACTTCAAAGCATCGGCGTATAATGCGATCTAAGGATAACACAGACTGAAATTGCGAGGGTTAATTGCGAACCCTACTCCGCTTGACTTCTTTGAGGACTTAATAATGGGGGAATGGGAATGGGACGCCTCTTTGAGGTCTTTGGGCACAAATGTAAACATATAGCAGAATGCCTACTTCAAGGTAGGTCTTTAAACAATCTACAAACACAATTAGCAAATAAGTGCAGAATGCTAACTAAAAATATTTAAACAGCGACTTCGAGCGAACACTCTTTATTATTCTACTTCTCATGATATCTAGAAAGCGATAAAAATGCGAAAAAATAAACCAGAATCAGTGTAATACCAAACGGATAAAATGTTTGTTGTACAACAAGCAAGAAAAGAGAAAGTACACCAAAAAACTTTGAGCAAGCTAGCATCAACAAATGAAATGGTCAGAAATCGGGCTCTCGACATAAGCATCAAATCATATCATGTGGCATGTGCGTTGAACACATCCTCACATCAAACAAAACACCTGCACAAAACACATATCTAGACAAAAATAAGCAACACATATTTCTCATAACAATGAGAGTCAACATATAATGCATCGGAAGCGTATATGATCCACAATTAAAGTGGCATATCGATTTACCAAGATTAGGTAACCGATAAAAAGTATCCTCAATTTACCTTGCACTAATCACCACACGTGTTAGAAATAACAAGGAGGCAAAATCGGAATTGCACATTCTAATCACAAGTCAAAATATGATCAAAACATGACAAAATAAAATGCAAGCATGTATTGCAATATATACATTACACAAGTAAGCACACAAAATATCGATCTGAAACCAACACAAGTTGATACACATGACTTATAATGATCAAAACAAATTCAATAAAGCAGAAACCAACAATTAAAATCAATTTCAAATACATTTTACCAAACAGGGAAGCACTACGGTTATTTGAAGAATTAGCCCGAAAAATGTATCGGAATCAAGCAAACTCAATCAAAAAGGTTCATGAATGAATAATAAAGTATAGACATGCATTATGTGAAGATTAAACTCAAAGTACATGTCAAAAAAGCACCAAAAATCATTAAATTCAAAAAAATCGACGCGCAAAACACCAGAGCGGAATCGCAGGAAAATCGCACGGTAACTCCCAAACGTGCCAACGGACTAAAAAGTGGTTCCCATGAATTAATTCCAAGTGGGGGTACTATTACCAAATCCCAGGCAGTAACTCCATAACCATAAGAAAGTGCAGATTTTTGATTCGTAAGAGGTAAATTTTAGCATAAATTCCGTTCAAACATCAAGTCCAAGTGTATCGAGTATTAACCATTGACAAAATGTAACCTTATACTCACAATCATGTCCAAAAATGCAATTCAACCACAAAATCAAGTGTTGATTCAATTTCCAAATTCAACTCTTTTATATTGAAAATGAAAGCTTATCCATAAAAACAAATTGGAAATTATATCAACACATGATTATCCAACAACATCTCAAACAATAATTCCATAATTGATAAGTGAACCTAAAATTCGATATTCAAGATTTTGACAGTTTTTACCAAATTGAAAACAAAATTCACATCATACAAGAATCACATCAAGGTTTATGCATATGCAACAAATCAAATATCACATGAATTTTCAAGAACCATATTCAACACAATTTGACAAAAATAAGCATTGTAAAGTTCAAACAAAAATTAAACACCACTTCAACATTATTGCATATTCAAGAATCAATCCCAATTCAATATGTTTATGCTTAAATCTACACTTCAAAGTTCAACTCATGAACGACTCTAATGGTTAATCAACCACTTCCAAGTCTCTTTAATATCACAAAGTCTTATTTAATTCAAGAATCAACAACCTCCACCAATTTCAACAAGGTTCTAACTATTCAACACTTTGACATTATCATAAAATCAAGTATAAATTCCAAAATTCAAATTCAACCAAATTTACCTCTCATGCATTTTATCGAACACCTAAACTACAACAATATATCTCAACCAAACATCAAAATTACAACTCAAGTTTATGTCCAATTCTCAATTCACAATCAATATTCAACACTTTAATTCAATAAATATATCAATCTTCAACTCATGAACATAATCACAATTGCAATTTAATTCAAGAATTCAAGCAAAACTAATGAAAAGTTACCAAATTTAAGTGAAGAAGAGGTTGAAGAAAAGGATGCGTCACCAGAATCAAGATCGGGAGAAGAAAGAGGGAAGGAGATTTTTGATTTTTTAACTTTTTTGTTCTTGATGAATTTTTGAAGATTGATGAAGATTGTTGATGTTCTTGAGCAAAATTGAGACAAGGGTGTGTTTGATCTTTGAGAGAATAAAGAAATATTTTTGAGGAGTTTTTGGGAATGAGACAAGTTATGAGAGAAATTCTGATTTTTTGAATATAAACTCTCTCTCCAATTGGGCATTGGATTTGAATTTGGGTTGGGACTTCTTTTGATAGTGTCGGCAAATTTAATGTATAACACGATAAGAAAATGCCATGTCATCATCGGTGCAGAATCTCGACTCGAGCTCAACATAAAAATTGAAGCTTGCGAAATTTATGACACAATTCCGAAAAATAGGCTAAATCATATAAATGATGAGAAAGTTATGAATTTTTGAATACGCACTGACACAAAGAAGAGTTAGCTAATGCATATTTTTCAGTTAATTTCACCGTTCAGTTTTGAAAGAACACCATGAACAAAAATCCTCCGATCAAAATCCGAACACGAGGTCTGAAGCATGTTTTTGAAAAAAGATAAGTTTTTTGTATGAAGTTATGAAATGTAATGTTTGCAAACGCATTGATGCGTATGAATATGCTGAGAGTTTTTGACTTTTATCTTATTCATATTGGATTCCTTTACATATTTTTTTCTAGGTTTTGGTTTTTATTGGTGAGTATCTTGAAATGAATACGCAATTCTAATATGGAAACAAAAGTAATTTCATTAATAATAATTATCCTCAAAAGGGAATACAATTCAAATATTGATAAATATTCGAACCAAAAAAGCAACTATTGGAAGCACTAACATCTTCATGGCTCTTTCAGGAAGTTTCTCCTTGATGATTATTATCTTTTTCATATATGGCTTGACAACACTAACACAGACTAGTTGTTTCCCT
The DNA here is from genome assembly GCA_948472305.1 of Vicia faba. NCBI lineage: Eukaryota > Viridiplantae > Streptophyta > Magnoliopsida > Fabales > Fabaceae > Vicia > Vicia faba. Next base: position 260,756,229 of record OX451736.1, on the reverse strand, counting down.
CTGGCATTCATTTTTAAGACACTCACCAAAACCTTTAACTTATTTTTTTAATCCTGTGAATAAGACAGAAAAAAAAGAATGGAGGGTAATGAATATATGAAATGCAAGATGCATGAATGCATGATTGTGTGGCTTAGTGACAGGATTTCATGAAAGGTATCCTTAGATGGTAGGATCCTAGTTTTTATCTACAAATATTGTACCCTCCTTATAAGGTGGTTCTTGTAGCGGTAGAAATGTTTAAGACTAAGCCATTGGATTGACTTGACTTATACAGATCAAAATAAAAATCACCACCGCACTTTATTGTTTCCAAAGGAATGGGAAAAGAGCGAATAACTCAAAAAGAGGGGGAAAGATTAAAGGTAAGGAGGTTGGTTATGCAAAGGGAAGGTATTAGCACCCTAAACATCTATGGTACTCCGCAAGAACCTCTTTGAAAAAAATCTGTATATTTTGGATATAAAATGTTATATAAAAAATAGATGGTGGAGGTGAGAAAAGAAGTATTTTTTATGATTTTTGCACCCGCCGCGGTTGCGAACCTTTAGTGTCTACATACCACCTTTTGTGCAATAGGGGATCAGGGTACACGTATTTCCTCTTTAAAAAAATTTAAAACACAAGTGTGTTGATTGATTTTATGAGATAAGACATCATCGTCATTGTCCGTGTGGAAAACATACTTCCTACCCACAATCATGAGAGAGGAGAATTTGCATTTTAAAATAAACAATGCCTCACTCAACACCCAAGTGGAAAATATCTCTCTTCACTATATATTGTAGAAGTATAATTATTTGCATCACTACAATGATTGACAAGAGTCTAATCTTTTGGGAAAGGTTGTTAAAATAGAAATCCAAAGTGGAAAAAATGGTTTGGAATGAGATTGATTAACTTTTAATCTTCTCACAAAAAAATGGCAAGGTATTATTAAATTATTTGAAGTTTATTTATGAAAAATGTTTTGAAAATGCATGGACCTAAGTCCAAGTTTATCATGAAAGTGGTTCAAATTTATAAACAAGAAGAGTTTTCAAAAGGAGAGAAAAGATTTTTGAAATTAAAGAATATGGGAGGAGAAGAATAGACTATCCTAAAGCATAAGGTAAAAGTTAGGGATAAGAACCATATAACCAACAAGAAGCCAATACTTGACATTATGAGTCAAGATAGAATTCCCATTCCTTAGATTGAAACCAAACAAGCAAAGATACTAGACCTCTTGAGAGAACCAAACTTCAAGTGTATTAAGTCTTCACAAAAATTGGGCATAGTAACGGCTGTATACGGGTGAATTCCAGATTACAAACAAAGTATGTAATCACAATAACCTGCACACAAAACAAACAAAAAACTCAATGTCTTGAGTTAAACCTCAAGAGCTCCAAACAAAATATCAATTAAGGTCCAAGGTCTCCAGCATAGGCCAAGATTTCTAATCCTAAGTCCAAGAAGTCCAATACTCCATAATGCCAAGGATAGTAACCAAATAGTCCTAGTTTTATTAAAGATTTTTATGGTTCATGTTGATTATTAGGTGTCTTGAAAAAGAAAAGAAAAGCTCAAGTGAGCAAAATAAAAATAACAAGAATACAAACAATCAAGTGAGCAAAATAAAAATGGCATGAAATGTAATACTTAAAGTAAATGGTACATAAAGCATAAAATAAAAGCATAAAGTAAAAACAATTTAATAATTAGTGGTTAGTTGGATGAGCATCTTGAAACTTGTATTTGGAACTCATTAGAGGATTGGTAGAACCAAAGCCTCCAAACAACAAGTTGCATTTACTTTTTGTCAAGTATATCATCCATTTGGAATCCTCAAAAGTACTATTTAATGATCAACGATGTTTAAGTGATCCGCATTAACAAAAAGTGATGTAGATCTGTTGTACCCCAAAATTTTCCCTCTCATTTATCTAGAATTTGCTCACAAGATCTCCTTGGGCTTAAGACTGCACTAGGGTTTGATCAGCTCAAGACACCTCCTTAGACACTGATGACCAAAATTAGGGTTTGAGTTTGCAAAAGGATTTTTGAACTATCAATGCTTCATATGACTTTCATGGATCATTATGGACCCCCAAGATTACTCATGTTAAGTTTCAAGCCTTGGATCACATTTTTGCTCAGTCAATTGAGCAGTTGACCTAAAAATCAGTTGTATTGGGAAAAAAGTCAACCATGGCCAATTTACAGTCAAACCCCATAATTTTTTATCCACATCAACATTTTAAACTCATATTTATCATTTAATCAAGTTTGGACCATAATTCCTCAAGAAATTTGATCAAATCTCCAAAAGGACAAAATGGTCAAAATTAGGGTTTTTACTGGGAAAGGGCAATTTCTGATTTTTGACCTAGAAAATGGTCAATGGGTTTAAGGCATGATCTCAAGAGTACAATTGCATCATTTTTACCTAATGACATGATTCAAAACATTGTAAATCCATTGGATTGACAGATGAATTTTGCAGTCAACTGATCAAAAGTCAACTGTACACTGAAAAGTCAAACTTTGACTTTTTGGTTAAATTGAAGTACCAAAGATTACAATTCATCAAAACATATCAAAATATGAAACTTATTCATCAAGAAATCAAGAAATCAAGATTTCATTTTGAAAAGTCAAAATTTTTAAACTTAGAAATTTTTCGAAGCGTAAAAAATTTCTTATTTTTTCATAACTTTGAGCAATTTTTTCATTATAATGCAAGATGATTCAAAGGAAACTTCAAACATGAAAGTTGTATATCTCAATTATATATAAAACTTTTCTTCACACAACTTCTTCAAAAATTGCTTGGATCTCAAGTTATAATTTTATGAATACATGCTCATGAACTAAAAAAGACTTAGTGAAATTTTGCCCTAGTTAGGCAGATTTTTTGACCTAACTTCAAGGAAATTTTTCACATAGTTCCAAGGGTAATCTTTAAAAGCAATTCAAAGATGGGTTGTATAGAACATTGCAAGCTTTCCAAAATGTCCAAGAACTACTTGAGATCATTCTTGAGTAGGGAGTATCGAAGAGATGAAGTTAGGGTTTTATCACTTGAATTACAAGCCATTTTTGATGAACACATGAACCAAATTCATGCTAGGCTGCACAATTTTTGCTTTGCAGGCCTCAAACTTGTTTTTAACTCCATAATTAAATGTTTACACAGCTGTTGGGGCTTTGATCCAAGCAATTGAGCTATTAAGCAATTTGCATTTCCATTAATGGCACAAAGTTAACATTGCCATTCTTGTAAATCAAGCTTTTTGCATAAAGTTTACATTGAGCCTATAACTTCTTCCCTCTGATCAAACTTCATCCACAAAGTCAGAAGCAAGCTTGTTTAAAGCATAACCACTCTATCTTAGCAAGTACACAAGACTTTGAAACTTGTTTTGTCAAAAAATCACATGTTTAGCTTACAGATGCAAATTTGAATTGTGATCAACTAGAGCATCCAAAACTTATTGCTTATAAATAGAGTCACTATTTGTGAGCTAGGACACGAGCTGGAAGACCCTTAAACTTACTCAAACTCCCTCTAGCCAGAAATTGTCTCAAAACACTATTGTTGTGCAAATTCTAACTTTACATACCAAACTCGAAATCCCCTCGTGCGTTGTTTGGCTTTTCACTTCCAAAAGCTTCTAAACATCAAATACAAACCATCCAAAGTCCATTTGCTCAACTGTAACACCTCCATCATCAAGTTTCATTTTCAAAAACAGGGGTCTGCAACTTGACTTCTCCAGAGCTCCTCAGCTATTTTCAGCTCAAGCTAATCATTGCATTAGCTTCCTGGGACCTCAAGGAAGCTAACCTGATCCTTGCAGCACTTTGAATCAAGCTCATTTCCATTTCATGATTTCCAGTTTTGAGGTATTTCACTTGAACTTCTATCTCATCATTTAAGCATCATTAATGTTTATTTTGTGAAGGAAAAATGTAGACCTCATTGCCACGAAGCTGAACATATCCATAGTTTGCATTTACATGGCCTTAGCTTAGAGAATTTTAGAGTTGAAGTTTCTGAAATTTTTAGGGTTCAAATTAGGGCCATAGAAATTCTCATTTATCTTTGACTTTTAACTTTAGTTATTTACATGGTTAGATTCGTGAGGAAGAATGCAACAACTTTCATTTTGTCATCTTCCATTTTTGTTGAGAAATGAAGAAGTTGCAGGTACACTGGCTGGAGGTTGAAGATGAAGTCATCAAGACTTGATTTGTCTTAAATATTTATTGTTTTGTTTATATAAATGGATGTATAGCCATCCTAGTGGTAAAACGTGCGCCTGTTAACCTATGGGACCTGGGTTCGAGTCCCAGTGGTAACCTTTTGCCCATTTTTCATATTTTTTTGACTTTCTAACATTTTTTTGCAGGCGCTGGACCCTTTGGGCCTGGTATTGTTTTTATTTTTGCTAACTGACCTCCCTGTCTGCTGATGCACCCCTGGCTCATTATTTTATTATTCCTTTTTTTAATTTTTTTATTTTCATTTCATATTTTTCTTTTATTACTTTTATTATTTTTATTATTAATACTATTTTTATTATTATTAACAAAAAAATCCAAAAATATTTTATTTATCATTTTTACACTTATTTATTTTATTTTCTTTATAAATACAAAAGAACAAAAAAAGGCATTTTCTCAATAAATTAATTTTCTTTTTAATAATTAATATTTAGATTTAGGTTTAATTATTATTTTTATTTTATTTTCTTGTAAATTAAATTTAAACTTAGGTTTATTTTAATTAGTTAATTTTTCATATTATTTTAATCTAAAACCTTTTCTTAAAAAAACCTAAAAATGTTTCAAACTTAATTTCTTTTCTTAATTAATTTAGGTTTAGTTTTAATTTTAACTAATCATTTTCTTAACTAGGTCAAAAACCCTTTTTTTTCATAAAAAAGAAACCAAACAAAAAAATCATTTTCTTTTTACATGTACATTCTTACATTTTATTTATTCAATTTTTGTATAATATTCAATATGGTTGTAATAGATAAATAGGTTTATTTTCTTGCAAACCCCCATTTGTAATTTGTACACCCCCCTCTCAAATGTTGTAATAGCGTAGTAATTTTAATTCCCGCAATTTATCACTTTATATACAAATGCTAGTAATTAGGGTTTTGTATGGAAAGACTTTACCAACAAGTTAGCAAACCCTAATTCAAGATAACAAAGCATGAAAATAAATCCACTTGCACACAAGCACCCCTAGAGTAAGATCCACTTGGTTGCCTTACAAAAATGGTCATGTTATGCATGTGAGGTATCTTAGCAAAAATAAGCAAATACAAGATCATAGTCACTCGATGATGCTATCTAAGTTGACTTACAAATGATCTTAGTCCCTCAAAAAGAATACTAAGATACCTTGCAATATTGCTAATCATGGTTATACGATGACCCACGCCCGTCCCGTTTACATCCAAAGATAGGGTTGCTTACCAAATCAATGGTAAGAAAACAATGTCAAAGGAAAAGATAATGAACAAGAAAGCCATTTGAGTAGGTAGATTGCTCCCAATTACTTGCTCCATTTCAAAACAAACATCCTTGCTATTTTCAAAAACAAACACATACACTTCCAAACATCTTAAAAAATTGAAAACATTTTCAAAGGATCAAACATCTTTGTATACATTCTTACGAACAAGAATCATTACAAAGATTTCCTAAACAATGGCCTCTTTACAAAATAATTTCAAAAAAACCACACAAAGCACAATTTCAAACAAAAAGCAAGTGATCTAACAAGTAACTAAGAGCCATGGAAAACCATGGAAGAATAGGGTGCTAATACCTTCCCTTTTCATAATCTACCCCTCGAACTCAAGAAATAATCTCAAAGGTCTTTCCTGTGCTTTTTCACATTTCCTTTTGGATAAAAGAAAAGTCGGTGGCGACTCTTGCTAATCGCAACATTTGTGATCAAACACAAAACCCTCAAGTTAATTCTCCCACCGTATCACAGAACTGGCGACTCTGCTGGGGATAATTCTAAAAGTGGGGTTACCTTAGAGATATATCACATTTATTTGCTTACATTGTTTGACTTGTGTGCTTTACATTATGGTTCTTTGTTTGGTTTTGAATCCTCTACCCGGATTTGGGATATATTATAGGTAAGTAGCAATACATTGTGGAAACTGTGCGGGGTATACCGACATGGTCTAAGCAATAGCTACGTTAGTGCGACATATTTGTGGTTACCGGTAGCCTTTGAGTTAATCAAAGAGAATACGGGGCCGCTGAGTGATATCATAAAGCACTAATGAACTTTTAGAACCTTTACTTGACCAACTTGGCCTTTTGGATGTAGTGAGATGACCGGCATTGGTGCAGTCCGAAGTTGGTAGATACTCGATACTACACTCATTGAGGTTTAGTTTCTTGGGATATTTCAGTCGCCATTAAAGAGGCTTGTGCTGAAACAATGACCAAGGAAACAAATCAGTGATATTGAGCTCCTTAGAACCCGATTACTATTACTAGGACAGGTTTAAGCCAACTAAACTTCAAGAGGGTACTTACCTATAAAATTCCATGCAAGCCTAAACCTAAGGATTTGTTTGTTTTGTTTGTATATGCATACTTGTACATAACATCATGAACATCATATACATCCACTAACCATTTCAAGGATTTTGGGATTCATCTTTGTTCTTGTTTTATAGGAAATGGATTCACTTCGCAGGAAAACTATTCAATTCAATCTTGTAAGGATCCCTCCACAACTCAAGGAGCTAGCTTCAAGGATTCTTGAAAACTCTCCATTTACCGAGAGACATGGTCGCCTACTCAATTTGGTCACCTCCAACACAGATGAGGATATGATGAAGGTGCTCTTTCAGTTCTTTGATCCTTTACACCATTGCTTCACATTTCCCGATTATCAACTTGTGCCAACTTTGGAAGAATTCTCATAACTCTTGAGGATTCCCATTCTCAGTCAACTACCTTTCAATGGTACAGAAAGAGACCCAAAGCCAGAAGAGATTGCTCAAGCTCTACTTGCACTCATCTGATATCACAACTCATTGGGAAACAAGGAGTGGTGTCAAAGGTTTCTTAGCAAAGTTCTTGTTCGAGAAAGCCCAAAGCTGTTGGAACTCCTTGGATTTGCAAGCCTTTGAGGAAATTGTGGCTCTCCTCATCTATGGGATGTTTTTGTTTCCAAATCCTGACCAACTCATAGATGTCAACACCGTCAAAATATTCATATCCCGCAACCCGGTGCCTACATTGCTAAGAGATATCCTACACTCTTTTCACAATCGGACAATGAGGAAAATAGGTGTCCTTATGTGTTTCTCTCCTCTCTTGGCAAGATGGTTTATTTCTCATCTTCCCCAATCTGTATTAAAAAATGAGCAAGGTTCAAGGTGGTCACAAAGGTTGATGACGCTCAAACATTCAGACATTCATTGGTGCTCCCGATCCAAAGAGAATGTTATCATTATCGACCATTGTGGAGAATTCCCTAATGTCCCTTTACATGTAATTAGGGGAGGTATCACCTACAACCCCTATTTATCCTTAAGACAATTTGGTTACGCTCGAAGGGATGATCCACACGAGATGCTGATTCAAGGTTTGGTATTTGACTACGACAACGACGATCAAGGTCTTCGCCAGAGATTTATCCGAGCTTAGAGGATGTTAAACAAGGTGGATAGCAGGATGTTGAGGCATAAAAATTCCATCCCTCTTGAGCCTTACCTCAAAAGGGTACGAACTCGTGCTCAGAGTCTTATGATGCCTTACCCCTCCATTCTCCCGGTAATCATTGAACCTGTCATGGAGGGAGATGTTCCATACACTATCCTATAACCTGATATGCCCACCTCTCTTGAAGACCTACAAAGGGATTAGATATAACTCAAGGGGGAGCGAGATACTTTCGAAGCCCAATTCTATGCAAGCGAGAATAAGGTTTTGGAACTCACTAGGCTACTTCATGAGGAGCAGAATCTCAATGCCTACATCGTGCCAAAGAGGATGCACACTACCTTTTTATCTTAGAGCTTTCGTATTTCCTTATAATCCCAAGAGGCATTGATGTACTCAAGCTTTAACTTATTAATATAACGTGTGTTTCCTTTTTGTCTAAAACAAATTTGAATATTTGAAATCCTTGAAATCATTACATATGCATATACCATTCATCATAACATAAGCAGGTCTTTTGCAACAAGTCTCCTCATCTCTCTACTGTTTATTTCAGTAAGATGGGTCTCGAGCAAACAGTGAGGGACCTCCAAGCTCAAAATACACAGTTTCAACAGCTGCTCTTGACCCTAGCCAAAGGACAAGAAGAGTTGAAGACTTTGCTGGTTGAGGAGAAGAAAAAGAAGGCAAAGAAGGTGATCGGAGTCCTAAACATGGGAATAAGATTTCATGGGCAGACAAGAAGGACCTTAAACTTTGCAACGACATCCGGCGAGAAAGACAATCAATATGGGAAGGGCAAGGAAACAATCGTCCCGTCAGAATCGGTAGAAGAAGAGGAAGAAGAAGACTATTCTGAAGAATAATACCCTCCAGTTGATGACAAGTATAAACATCTTAAAGAGCGGTTGAGTGCGATGGAAATCCAAAAAGTGTCTGGCTTGGACTTTGAGGAATTAGGGTTAGTATCAGGGATTGTCATTCCTCCAAAATTCAAAGCACCCGTGTTCGCCAAGTATGACAGAGTCTCATGCCCTAAAATGCATCTTCGGTCCTATGTGAGGAAAATCTAGCCCCATACCGCTGACAAAGACTTATGGGTACACTTCTTCCAAGACAGCATGTCTGGAACTCAACTTGATTAGTTTTTCCGATTAGAAAGAGCCAATGTTCATAACTGGGAAGATCTTGCTGCAGCCTTTTACAAACAATACCAATACAATGCTGACCTTACACCTACCCGTACTCAACTTCAGAGTATGGCCATGGATTCAAATGAAGGCTTCAAGGAATATGCGTAATAATGGAGAGACTTGGCTGGAAGAGTTCAACCTCACCTATATGAAAGAGAATTAATAGACATGTTCTTGGGCACCTTGGCTGGTCCCTTCTTTAATCACTTAATTGGAAGTTCATCAACAGGTTTTACTGAGTTGATATTGACTGGAGAAAGGGCCGAAGCCGGTATAAAGAATGGAAAGATCCAAAAAGATACATCCTCTTCTACAGCTGTAAGGAAGCATTTCATCGGAAAGAAAGAGGTGGTTGCTGTATATCCGTAAAGAAATCAAGATAGGGCCAAGGGCCGACCAATGGTGGGGGTTGTGATGATCCTTAAACCTGCTCCTGATCAACAAAGAAACAACCATTCGAGGATGGAAAGACCAGTCAGACAATTCACCAGAATTAACATGACCCTATCTCAAGTATTTCCACATCTGTTAAGATCCAACCTAGTGACATTGAAAGAAGCTCCAAAGAACCCTAACACAACATCTCCTCACTATCATCCCAATGCCCGCTGTGAATACCACTCTGAAAGTCCCGGCCATGACACTAATAACTGTTGGACTCTAAAGAACAAAATACAAGACCTCATTGAAGCAAAAGAGATTGAATTCGATGCGCCCGAAAAGCCAAACATCATTTCTGCCCCTATGCCCAAACATGGCCATAATACCAACGCCTTTGAGGAAGATATGTTTGTTACTTCAGTTGATGAGCTTATGACCCCACTCCTGACTATTAAAGTGGACTTATTGAATGTCGTTGTGTTCCCGGACTGTGATGAAGGCTGTCATTTCTGTTTGTCTTCACCAACCAGTTGTCCTTTGTTGAAAACAGGCGTTCAGTGCCTAATAGATAACAAAGAAATTTTGTTTGAAAAGACTTCTGTTCCACCTCTTCCTTTTAAAGATGTCTCTATCATTACCATTTCTGCCAATTCTTCCAAGGTCTCCACCAAAAGACCCGTTAGAATTACATCAGTTCCGAAAGCAACTCCTTTGATAATTACAATACCTGGACCAGTCCTGTACTCGTCAGACAAAACCGTACCATGGAATTATGGAGGGGATGTCTACTACCACAGTACCAAGCAAGATTGGCCAGCCTCCGAAGATTCAAGTTCTGAGAATGTTTACTCCGATATCAGTAATATTACAGGAACTAGCAAGATTACCCGAAGCGGAAGGATATTCTCTCCAAAAATTGCTCCCCCAAAAGCAGTTTCTGGACCCGTAATCATTCCTGTTGTTACTCCTCCAAAAGTTGTTCCCAGTCCTATAATCATCCCCACTAATACCACAACTAACAAAGCTGTTACAACCCCTGTTATCATTCCTACTGACACACCTTCTGCCGAGTTAACCGAGACTCGTGGTAAAAGTATTCTAATTAAGCCTGTCCAGACTAAGGCCCAGTCATTGGCTATCCCGGAGACCTACCAGAAAGAGATGGAGGAAATTTTGAAGATCATAAAAAGAAGCGACTGCAATGTAGTTGAACAACTGGGGAAAACTCCCTCTAAAGTTTCCATGCTGGAATTACTACTATGTTTCGAGGCGCATGCAAAAGCGTTGGTAAAATTCCTGAAAATTACCCATGTACCCCAAGAGACATCTGCCGATCAGTTTCAAGACTGTGTCGCCAGCTTGACTATAGATAGTGGTCTAGGTTTTTTGGATGCTAATTTAACGCCAAGGGAAGGAAGCATAATGAGGCATCGCATGTCTCAGTTGAATGTAGGGGCACAAACCTGGCTCATGTTTTGGTGGACACTGGCTCATCTCTGAATGTATTGCCTAAAAAGGCCCTTGATAGGCTTGACTGCGAGGGATTGACATTGAAGCCAAGCAACATAGTGGTGAGGGCTTTTGACGACTCGAAAAGGATGGTGCATGGGGAAGTAGATATCCCCATAAAGGTTGGAACCCAAACATTTGATTCAACTTTTTATGTAATGGATATCCGTCACTCATATTCCTGCTTGCTAGGCCGACCATTTTCTTAATGTTGGCGCTGTCACTTCTATGTTGCATCAAATGCTGAAATATCCGATTCAAGGGAATATTATCACTGTTGATGGAGAAGAAGAGTATATGATTATCCATCTCAATTGCTTCAGATATGTTGAATTAGATGGTGAATTTATTGAAACTCCATTTCAAAACTTTGAAGAGGTTCCGCAAGATGTGGCAGTAACCAAGGTTGTTCCCAAGATCACGAGGCCTCCACTCCGGATGTCATCTCTGAAGGATGCCAAAGCAGTGGTAGAAGAAGGTGGGTGCACTATTTGGGGACAAATCCTAGATATCCCATATAAGTCTGACAAGGTTGGCCTAGGTTTCACTTCAGGTGCCCAGAAGGTTGTGCGCCGCGCTCGTGCCGGAGGACCACCCATGAAGATCAGCAACCGCGAGGTCAATGTCGTAGAAGATGATGAAGATAGTTGTGACTTGGAGGACTGGATATTCCCAACTGTCAATGGAGGACTCAGAAACTGGGAGGCTAGAGATTTTGTCCCGATCACTTTTATCCCACAGTAATCTGTCTTTACATTTTGTCAGATCTGTAATATTAAAACAATTCGCACTCTTAAAACCTTGTGTCTTACCTGAGGCACAATGGTCCATTTGTAAGGGTTATTATCTCATTTTCATATGACATCAATGAATCATGGAATTTTTCGCATACAAACTTTTATGCTCATTGTTTTTCTTTTTACATTTTTATTTATTTTAAGGATATTATACCCTTACACACACTCACACTCACAATGCAGGTATACATCCATTCGGGATCCCATGGGTAACGATACTGCTATGGCCTTTTGTGACTATGAGAATCTAATCTACCAAGCCGAAGACGAAGGTGAGGAAGATTGTGAAGTACCAGGGGAACTTGCCAGACTACGACAACAAGAAGAGAGAACCATTCAGCCTCACGAGGAACCTGTGGATACAATCAACCTAGATACCGAAGAAGACAAAAAAGAGGTCAAGGTGGGTGCCAATCTGGAACCTAATATCAAGGAGCGTCTGATTCAGTTGTTACACGATTATGTTGAAGTCAATGTCTGGTCGTATGAAGACATGCCATGACTTGATGCATATATTGTTGTATATCGTCTGCCTACAAAAGAGGATTGTCCGCCAGTAAAGCAAAAGGTTCGCCGCATGAGGCCTGATATGTCAGAAAAGATTAAAGCAGAAGTCATGAAGCAATTCAACGCTGGATTCTTGGATGTCACCTCTTATCCCCAATGAGTTGCCAATGTTGTTCCCATGCCCAAGAAAGACGGAAAAGTGCGAATGTGCATGGACTACAGAGATTTAAATAGGGCAAGCCCTAAGGATGATTTCCACTCCCCCACATTGATATTCTAGTTGACAATACGGCACAACGCAAAGTGTTTTCCTTCATGGACGGATTCTCAGGTTACAATCAAATCAAAATGGCGCCTGAAGACATGGAGAAAACAACATTTGTCACGCAGTGGGGCACTTTCTGCTATAAGGTGATGCCGTTCGGACTGAAGAATGTTGGGGCAACCTATCAGCGTGCCATGGTAGCTCTATTTCACGACATGATACATCATGAAATAGAGGTCTATATGGACGACATGATAGCTAGATCTCAAATAGAAGAAGAACATCTTGCTCATGTACAAAAACTGTTTGAGAGACTGAAGAAGTACAAGCTGAGGTTGAATCCAAACAAATGCACATTTGGGGTACGGTTTGGTAAACTCCCAGGCTTTGTCGTCAGCAATAATGGTATTGAAGTAGATCCTGCCAAGGTAAAAGCGAAACAAGAGATGCCTGCTCTTTATACTGAGAAGGAAGTCAGAGGGTTCTTGGGATGTTTGAACTACATTGCCAGATTCATCTCTCACCTGACAGCTACTTGTGAACCAATCTTCAAATTGTTGAAGAAAGATTAAGTAGTCAAATGGAATGACGAGTGCCAAGTTGCTTTTGACAAAATCAAAGAATATTTATAAGAGCCTCCTGTGTTGATGCCACCAGTCGAGGGAAGACCATTGATCATGTATCTGATTGTTTTAGAGAACTCAATGGGGTGTGTGCTGGGGCAGCATGACGAGTCTGGCCGAAAAGAGCACGCTATTTATTACCTAAGCAAAAAGTTTACCGACTGTGAAACAAGATATTCACTTCTCGAGAAAACTTTTCGCGCTCTGGCATGGGCTTCTCGCCGGTTAAAACAGTATATGCTGACCCATACTACCTTATTGATACCTAAAATGGATCCGATAAAATACATCTTCGAGAAACCTGCTCTCTCCGGGAGAATAGCAAGATGACAGACGATCCTGACGGAATATGACATACAATATACTACCCAGAAAGCAATAAAGGGCAGTGTATTAGATGATCACCTTGCTCACCAAGCTGTAAAAGACTACCAATCCATGAAGTTTGAATTCCTAGACGAAGACATCATGATGGTAAAAAACTATGAAGAATTCAGGCCATATGACGAACCTGAATAAGGATCCCGATGGACCCTGTTCTTTTATGGGGAATCCAACGCACTTGGCAATGGTATTGGTTTTGTACTCATATCTCCGGAAGGGTGTCTGTTGTACCCCAAAATTTTCCCTCTCACTTATCAAGAATTTGCTCACAAGATCTCCTTGGGCTCAAGACTGCACTAGGGGTTGATCAGCTCAAGACACCTCCTTATGCACTGATGACCAAAATTAGGGTTTGAGTTTGAACAAGGATTTTTGAACTATCAATTCTTCATATGACTTTCATGGACCATTATGTACCCCCAATATTACTCATGTCAAGTTTCAAGCCTTGGATCACACTTTTGATCAGTCAATTGAACAATTAACCTAAAAATCAATTGTATTAGGGAAAAGTCAACTATGGCCAATTTACAGTCAAAATTCATAATTTTTTATCCACATCAACATTTTAAACTCATATGTATCATTTTATCAAGTTTGGATCACAATTCCTTAAGAAATTTGATCAAATCTTCAAAAGGGCAAAATGGTCAAAATTAGGGTTTTGATTGGGAAAGAGCAATTTCTGATTTTTGACCTAGAAAATGGTCAATTGGTTTAAGGCATGATCTCAAGAGTCCAATTGCATCATTTTGAACTAATTACATGATTCAAAACATTGCAAATCCATTGGATTGACAGATGAATTTTGCAGTCAACTGATCAAAAGTCAATTGTCTACTGAAAAGTCAAACTTTGACTTTTTGGTCAAATTCAAGTTCCAAAAATCACAATTCATCAAAACATGTCAAAATATGAAACTTATCCATCAAGAAATCAAAAAGTCAAGATTTCATTTTGAAATGTCAAAATTTCTAAAGTTAGAAATTTTTCTAAGTGTTGGAAATTTCAAGTTTTTTCATAACTTCGAGCCAAATTTTCACCATGATGCAAGATGATTCAAGAGAAACTTCCAACATGAAAGTTGTAGATCTCCATGAAATCTACAAATTTTCTTCACACAACTTCTTCCAAAAGTTCTATTAAAAGATGGATTCTAGAGCACATTGCAAGCTTTACAAAATGTCTTATAACTCCTTGAGATCATTCTTGAGTAGGGAGAATCGAAGAGATGAAGTTGGTGTTTTGTCACTTGAATTACAAGGCATTTTGTGATGAACAAATATCCAATTTCAAACCTATGCTGCACAATCTTGTTTTGCAAGCTTCTAAACCTCAAGATCTCTCCATAATAAGAATATTACACTTGCTTTTGAGCTATTACCCAAGTGTTCCAAGCATTGTCCAAGCCAATTTTCCATTTTTGGAAGAAAGCTACCATTCCATTCTTGAAAAGTTCTTTAATCACAAAGTCAAGTTGTCTTGTGCTTCTAACTTGTTCTTTCTGCACACATAACTCCTATAAACCAAAAGCAATGTGTCTAATACCTAAGAAAGCTCAGAACATGCTTGTACAATACTTGAGATTTGTAATTTCACTTTTCTTCAAAAGCAAGTTATAGAGCCATAACCCTATAACTCAGAAACCTGGAGTGATTGTGTGCTCTAATCTTTTTCATACATATTAACAAGTTTATTGCAAGCTAAGGCACGATTTAAAGCATTCAAAAATTCTCCCAGACACCCTTGTTGCACAAGACTTCTCAACTTGACAATTTTGAGCCAAAACTCTCCATCTCCATTTCCACTCGTGTGTTTTGATTCTTAATCATTGAAACACCTTACATACATCATACACAAGTGATCCAGGCCCCTGTTTCAAGACTGTAACCCCTCCATCGTTACCCACCATTTTCAAATATCAAGCTTGCATGTTTACTTGAGTAGGGAGATTCAGGGACTTTCAAAGCAAAGTAAGAGTTGGAATACACTCAAGGAGGTCCAGGCAAGCTAAAAAGATCATCAGGCCATCTCCAAAGTTGCTCAAACTCCATTCACGACTCTAGCTGCAAGAGGTAAGTTTTCAAACTTCCATCTCTTCATACATGCATCATTTGTTTTTGATTTGTGAAGATAAAATGTAGATATCATTGCTCTAAAACTGACCATGTTCATAGTTTTCATTTTTATTGATTGTATGTAGAGAATTTTAGATTTGAATTTTCTAAAAAAATTAGGTTTCAATTTAGGGCCAGCAAAATTAATCTTCATCTTTGACTTTTAGCTTACATAAGTTATATGGTTAGTTTCATGAGGAAAAATAGCACAACTTTCATGTTTGCATGTTCCATTTTTTTGAGAAATGAATGAGATACAGGTGATCCGGCTGACTGAAGGTTGATGACAAAGTACAGGTCATAGAGACATTTTACCTTATGTATTTATTGTTTTATTTGTATTAACGGATGTACAGCCACCCCAGTGGCAAAGGTAGCGCACGTGTGTATGGAGGATCATGGGTTCAATACCCAGCGCTACCTTTTGCCATTATTTTTCAGCATTTTTCTCATTTTTGTTCAACTAGGCGTCTGGGCTTCCAATAAGTGGGCCTTGTTTTTTTTTCTTTGCTGACTCCCATCCTGACTTTTGGCACCCCCTGGCCCATTTATATTTATTTATTTATTTATTTCATTTTTCTTTTTAAATATATTTTATAAAATACTAAAAAATCATAAAAAATATAAAAATAGTAGATTTATGTTTTGACATGATTTAAATATTTTTTCTCACACAAAAATTATTTTATTCATCATACTTTATTTATCGTTATTTATTATCTTATAAATTTAATTAAAACTAGGTTATCATTTGTTTTCTTTTATACCTATTTAAATATATTATTTTAATATAAAAAAGAGCCAAAAATATTTTATAATACTATAATTTATTTCAAAGACAAAAATAACAAAAAAAATGCTTTTCTTATAAACTTAATTTCTTTTTAATCAATTAATAGATTTAGGGTTTTATTTAAAATATTTTCTTAGTAAATTAGGTTTACTTTTATTATTTTAATTAATTATTTTCTTTTAATCAATTAGGTTAAAACAAATTCCTTTTTCTCATAAAAAAATCCAAACAAAAAGATCAATTTTCTTTGAATTTACATTCTTGCATATTTATTTCGTACATTTATTTATTTCAATTATTGTATAAATTCAACATGGTTGTAATAGATTAATTAGGCTTTAAATTCTTGCAATCCTCATTCAATTTGTACACCCCCTTCCCACAAATCATGTAATAGCTTAGTATTTTTTATTTTCCGCAATTTAAATGCTTTATATTCACATGCTAGTAATTAGGGTTTGTATGGAAAGAACAAAATCAATCAAATAGAAAACCCTAATTCAAGACAAAATCAAGCATAAAAACAATACACTTGCACACAAGCACCCCTAGGGTTATCCCACTTGGCTGGCTTATACAAAATGGCCATATTATGCATGTAAGGTATCTTAGCAAAAACAAGCAAATAGAAGATCATAGTCCCTCGATGACGCTATCTAAGTTTCCTTACAAATGATCTTAGTCCCTCAAAAATAATGCTAAGATACCTTGAAAAATTTCTAATCATGGCTATACGATGACCCATGTCCGTCCCGCTTACATCCAAATATAGGATTGCTTACCAAATCAATGGTAAGACAACAATGTCAAAGGAAAAGGAAATGAACAAGTAAGACATTTTGAGTAGGTAGATTGCTCCTAATTACTTGCTCCATTTCAAAATAAACATCCTTGCTATTTTCAAAAGAATCACATACACTTTCAAACATCTTACAAAATTGAAAACATTTTCAAAAGATCAAACATCTTTGTATACATTCTTACAAACAAGAATCATTACAAAGATTTCCTAAACAATGGCCTCTTTACAAAATACTTTCAAAAACCACACAAAGCACAATTTCATACAAAAGCAAGTGATCTAGCAAGTAACTAAGAGCCCATGGAAAACCATGGATGAAAAGGGTGTTAATACCTTCCCTTTTCATAATCTACCCCCGAACTCAAGAAACAATCTCAAAGGTCTTTCCTGTGCTTTTTCACATTTCCTTTTGGATAAAAGAAAAGTCGGTGGCGACTCTTGCTAATCACAACATTTGTGATCAAACATAAAACCCTCAAGTTAGTTCTCCCACCGTATCACAGAACTGGCGACTCTGCTGGGGATAATTCTAAAAGTGGGGTTACCTTAGAGATAGATCACATTTATTTGCTTACATTGTTTGACTTGTGTGCTTTACATTATGGTTCTTTGTTTGGGTTTGAATCCTCTACCCGGATTTGGGATATATTATAGGTAAGTAGCAATACATTATGGAAAATGTGCGGGGTATACCGACATGGTCTAAGCAATAGCTACGTTAGTGCGACATATTTGTGGGTACCGGTAGCCTTTGAGTTAATCAAAGAGAATACGGGGACTTTTAGAACCTTTACTTGACCAACTTGGCCTTTTGGATGTAGTGAGATGACCGGCATTGGTACAGTCCGAAGTTGGTAGATACTCGATACTACACTCATTGAGGTTTAGTTTATTGGGATATTTCGGTCGCCATTAAAGAGGCTTGTGCTGAAACAATGACCAAGGAAACAAACCAGTGATATTGAGCTCCTTAGAACCCGGTTACTATTACTAGGACAGGTTTAAGCCAACTAAACTTCAAGAGGGTACTTACCTATAAAACTCAATGCAAGCCTAAACCCAAGGATTTGTTTGTTTTGTTTATATATGCATACTTATACATAACATCATGAACATCATATACATCCACTAACCATTTCAAGGATTTTTGGGATTCATCTTTGTTCTTGTTTTGTAGGATATAAATTCACTTCACAGGAAAACTATTCAAGTCAATCTTGTAATGATCCCTCCACAACTCAAGGAGCTAGCTTCAAGGATTCCTGAAAACTCTCCATTCACCGAGAGACATGATCGCCTACTCAACTTGGTCACCTCTAACACAGATAAGGATATAATGAAGGTGCTCTTTCAGTTCTTTGATCCTTTACACCATTACTTCACATTTCCCGATTATCAACTTGTGCCAACTTTGGAAGAATTCTCCAAACTATTGAGGATTCCCATTCTCAATCAACTACCTTTCAACGGTACGGAAAAAGACCCAAAGCTAGAAGAGATTGCTCAAGCTCTGCACTTGCACTCATCTGATATCATCACTCATTGGGAAACAAGGAGTGGTGTCAAAGGTTTCTTAGCAAAGTTCTTGTTTGAGAAAGACTAAAGCTGTTGGAACTCCTTGGAATTGCAAGCCTTTGAGGAAATTGTGGCTCTCCTCATCTATGGGATGGTTTTGTTTCCAAATCCTGACCAACTCATAGATGTCAACGCCGTTAAAATCTTCATATCCCGCAACCCGGTGCCTACATTGCTGGGAGATATCCTATACTCTTTTCACACTCGCACAATAAGGAAAAGAGGTGTCCTTATGTGTTGCACTCCTCTCTTGGCAAGATGGTTTATTTCACATCTTCCCCAATCTGTATTAAAAAATGAGCAAGGTTCAAGGTGGTCACAAAGGTTGATGACGCTCAAACATTCGGACATTCATTGGTGCTCTCGATCCAAAGAACATGTTATCATTGTCGACCATTGTGGAGAATTCCCTAATGTCCCTTTACTTTGCATTAGGGGAGGAATCACCTACAACCCTTGCTTATCCTTAACACAGTTTGGTTATTCCCGAAGGGATGGCCCGCACGAGATGTTGATTCAAAGTTTGGTATTTGACTACGACAACGACGATCAAAGTCTTCGCTAGAGATTTATCCGAGCTTGGAGGATGTTAAACAAGGAGGACAACAAGACTTTAGGGCATAAAAATTCCATCCCTCTTGAGCCTTACCTCAAATGGGTACGAACTCGTGCTCAGAGTCTTATGATGCCTTACCCCTCCATTCTCCCGGTAATCATTGAGCCTGTCATGGAAGGAGATGTTCCATACACTATCCTACATCCTGACATGCCTACCTCTCTTGAAGACCTACAAAGGTATTGGATACAACTCAAGGGAGAGCGAGATACTTTCGAAGCCCAATTATACGCAAGCGAGAAGAAGGTTTTGGAACTCACTAGGCTAATTCATGAGGAGCAGACTCTTAATGCCTACATCGCGCCAAAGAGGATGCGCACTACCTTTTTATCTTAGAGCTTTTGTATTTCCTTATAAGCCCAAGAGGCATTGATGTACTCAAGCTTTAACTTATTAATATAACGTGTGTTTCCTTTTTGTATAAAACAAATTTGAATCTTGGAAATCCTTGAAATCATTACATATGCATATACCATTAATCATAACATAAGCAGGTCTTTTGCAACAAGTCTCCTCATTTATCTATTTTTTATTTCAGTAAGATGGATCTCGAGCAAACAATGAAGGACCTCTAAGCTCAGAATACACAGTTTCAACAGTTGCTCTTGACCCTAGCCAAAGGACAAGAAGAGTTGAAGTCTTTGCTGGCCGAGGAGAAGAAAAAGAAGACAAAGAAGGTAACCAGAGTCCTAAACATGGGAAGAAGATTTCATGGGCAGACAAGAAGGACCTTAGACTTTGCAACGACATTCGATGAGAGAGACAATCAAGATGGGAAAGGCAAGGAAACATTTGTCCCGTCAGAATCAGAAGAGGAAGAGGAAGAAGAAGACTATTCTGAAGAACAATACCCTCCAGCTGATGACAAGTATAAACATCTCGAAGAGCGGTTGAGTGTGATGGAAATCCAAAAAGTGCCTGGCTTGGACTTTGAGGAATTAGGTCTAGTGTCGAGGATTGTCATTTCTCCCAAATTCAAAGCACCTGTGTTCGCCAAGTATGACGGAGTCTCATTCCCTAAAATGCATCTCTGATCCTATGTAAGGAAAATCTAACCCCATACCGTTGACAAAGACTTATGGGTACACTTCTTCCAAGACAGTCTGTCTGGAACTCAACTTGATTGGTTTTACCAGTTAGAAAGATCCAATGCTATAACTGGGAAGATCTTGCTGCAGCCTTTTACAAATAATACCAATACAATGCTGATATCGCGCCTACCCGTACTCAACTCCAGAGTATGGCCATGATTTCCAATGAAGGTTTCAAGGACTATGCACAAAAATGGAGAGACTTGGCTGGAAGAGTTCAACCCCCTCTATCTGAGAGAGAGTTGGTAGACATGTTCTTGGGCACCTTGTCTGGTCCCTTCTTCAATCATTTAATTGGAAGTTCACCTGCAGGCTTTACTAAACTGATATTGAGCGGAGAAAGGGTAGAAGCCAGTATAAAGAATGGAAAGATCCAAAAAGATAAATCCTCTTTTGCAGCTATAATGAAGCCTTTCATCGGAAAGAAAAAGGTGGTTTCTGTATATCCGCAAAGAAATTAACATAGGGCCAATCTCCGACCAATGGTGGGGGTTGTGATGATCCCTTAACCTGCGCCTGATTAACAAAGAAACAATCAACCGAGGATGGAAAGACCGGTCAGGCAGTTTACCAGAATTAACATGACCATATCTCAGGTATTACCGCATCTACTAAGATCCAATTTGGTGACCTTGAAAGAATCTTCGAAAAACCCCAACACAACATCTCCTCACTATCATCCCAATGCCCGTTACGCATATCACTCTGAAAGTCCCGACCATGGCACTAATAACTGTTGGGCTCTAAAGAACAAAATACAAGACCTCATTGAAGCCAAAGAGATTGAATTCGATGCGCCCGAAAAGCCAAACGTCATTTATGTCCCTATGCCCAAACATGGCCATAATACCAATGCCATTGAAGAAGAAATGTTTTTTACTTCAGTTGATGAACTTATGACCTCACTCCGACTATTAAAGTAAACTTGTTGAATGCCCGTGTGTTCCCGGGCTGTGATGAAGGCTGTCATTTATGTTTGTCCTCACCAACCAGCTGTCCTTTGTTGAAAACAAGCGTTCAGTGCCTAATAGATAACAAAGAAATTTTATTTGAAAAGACTTCTGTTCCACCTGTTCCTTTTGAAGATGTTTTTATCATTACCATTTCCGCCAATTTTTCCAGCGTCTCCACCAAAAGACCCGTTAGAATTATATCAGTTCCGAAAGCAACTCCTTTAATAATCACAATGCCTGGACCAGTCCCATATTCGTCAGACAAAACCATACCATGGAATTATGGAGGGGATGTCTATTACCACGGTATCAAGCAGGATTGGCCAGCCGCCTAAGATTCTAGCCCCGAGAAAGTCAACTCCGACATCAGTAATATTGCAGGAACCAACAAGATTACCCGAAGCGGAAGGATATTCTCTCCAGAAATTTCTCCCCCAAAAGAAGTTTCTGGACCTATAATCATTCCTATTGTTGTTGCTCCTCCGAAGGCTATTTCTGGTCCTACAATCATCTCAGCTAATAATACAACTGACAAAGTTGTTACAACCTCTGTTATCATTCCTACTGACATTCCTGTTGTCGAGTTAATCGAGACTCAAGGAAAAGGTGTTATGGTTGAGTTTGTCAAGACGAAGACACAATCATTGGCTATCCCTGAGACCTCCCGGAAAGAGATAGAGGAAATTCTGAAGATCATAAAAAGAAGCGACTACGATGTAGTTGAACAACTGAGGCAAACTCCCTCTAAAATTTCCATGCTAGCATTACTACTATGTTCAGAGGCGCATGCAAAAGCCTTGGTAAAATTCCTGAAAACTGCCCATGTACCCCAAGAGACATCTGTCGATCAGTTTCAAGACTGCATAGCCATCTTGACTGCAGATAATGGTCTAGGTTTTTCGGATGCTGATTTAAGGCCAAGAGGAAGGAAGCATAATGAGGCATTGCATGTCTCAGTTGAATGTAGGGGCACAATCCTGGCTCATGTTTTGGGGGACATTGGCTCATCTCTGAATGTATTGCCTAAAAAAGCTCTTGATAGGCTTGACTGTGAGGGATTGGCATTGAAGCCAAGTAACATAGTAGTAAGGGCTTTTGACGGCTAAAAAAGGATGGTGCATGGGGAAGTGGATATCCCCATAAAGGTTGGAACCCAAACATTTGATTCAACTTTTTATGTAATGGATATCCGTCCCTCATATTCCTGCTTGCTAGGCCGACCATGGATTTACAATGTTGGCGCTGTCACTTCTACGTTGCATCAAATGCTGAAATATCCGATTCAAGGGAAGATTATCACCGTTGATGGAGAAGAAGAGTATATGATCATCCATCTCAATTGCTTCAGATATGTTGAATTAGATGGTGAATTTATTGAAACTCCATTTCAACACTTTGAAGAGGTTCCGCAAGATGTGGCAGTAACCAAGGCTGTTCCTAAGATCACGAGGCCTCCACTCCGGATGTCATCTCTGAAGGATACCAAAGCAGTGGTAGAAGAAGGTGGATGCACTATCTGGGGACAACTCCTAGATATCCCATATAAGTCTGACAAGTTTGTCCCAGGTTTCACTTCAGGTGCCCAGAAGGCTGTGCACCACGCTTGTGCCGGAGGACCACCCCTGAAGATCAGCAACCGCGAGGTCAACACCGTAGAAGATGATGAAGATAGCTATGAGTTGGAGGATTGGATATTCCCAAGTGTCAGTGGAGGGCTCAGCAACTGGGAGGCTAGAGATTTTGTCCCGATCACTTTTATCCCACAGTTATCTGTCTTTATATTTTGTTGGATTTGTAATATTAAAACAATTCACACTCTTAAAACCTTGTGTCTTACCCGAAGCACAATGGTCCATTTGTAAGGGTTATTATCTCATTTTCATATGGCATCAATGAATCATGGACGTTTTCGCATACAAACTTTTGTGCTCATTTTTTTTCTTTTTACATTTTTTATTTTTTCAAGGATAGCTATACCTTTACACACACTCACACTCACAATGCAGGTATACATCCATTCGGGATCCCATGGGTAACGATACGGCTATGGCCTTTTGTGACTCTGAGGATCTAATCTACCAAGCCGAAGACGAAGGTGAGGAAGATTGTGAAGTACCAGGAGAACTTTCCAGACTACTACAATAAGCATAGAGAACCATTCAGCCTCACGAGGAACCCGTGAATACAATCAACCTAGGTACCAAAGAAGACAAAAAAGAGGTCAAGGTGGGTGTCAATCTGGAACCCAGTATCGAGGAGCGTCTGATTCTGTTGTTACAGAATTATGTTGAAGTGTTTACCTGGTCGTATGAAGACATGCCAGGACTTGATGCAGATATTGTGGTACATCGTCTGCTTACAAAAAGGATTGTCCGCCAGTAAAGCAAAAGGTTCGCCGCATGAGGCCTCATATGTCAGAAAAGATTAAAGTAGAAGTCATGAAGCAATTCAACGCTGGATTCTTGGCTGTCACCTCTTATTCCCAATGGGTTGCCAATGTTGTTCCCTTGCCCAAAAAAGACGGCAAAGTGCGAATGTGTGTGGACTAGAGATTTGAATAGGGAAAGCCCTAAGGATGATTTCCCACTCCCCCACATTGATATTCTAGTTGACAATACGACATAACACAAAGTATTTTCCTTCATGGATGGGTTCTCAGGCTACAACCAAATCAAAATGGCGCCTGAGGACATTGAGAAAACAACATTTGTCACGCAGTGGGGGCACTTTCTGCTATAAGGTAATGCCATTCGGACTGAAGAATGTTGGGGCAACCTATCAGCGTGCCATGGTAGCTTTATTTCATGACATGATACATCACGAAATAGAGGTCTATGTGGACGACATGATAGTCAGATCTCAAACAGAAGAAGAGCATCTTGATCACTTACAAAAACTGTTTGAGAGACTGAAGAAGTACAAGCTGAGGTTGAATCCAAACAAATACACATTTGGGGTACGGTTTGGTAAAATCCTAGGCTTTGTCGTCAGCAATAAAGGTATTGAAGTAGATCCTACCAAGGTAAAAGCGATACAAGAGATGCCTGCTCCTCGTACTGAGAAGGAAGTAAGAGGGTTCTTGGGACGTTTGAAATACATTTCCAGATTCATCTCTCACCTGACAGCTACTTGTGAACCAATCTTCAAATTGTTGAAGAAAGATCAAGTAGTCAAATGGAACGACGAGTGCCAAGTTGCTTTTGATAAAATCAAAGAATACTTACAAGAGCCTCGTGTGTGTTAATGCCACCAGTCGAGGGAAGACCATTGATCATGTATCTGACTGTTTTAGAAAACTCAATGGGGTGTGTATTGAGGAAGCATGAAGAGTCTGGCCGAAAAGAGCACGCTATTTATTACCTAAGCAAAAAGTTTACCGACTGTGAAACCAGATATTCACTGCTCGAAAAAACTTGTTGCACTCTGGCATGGGCTACTCTCTGGCTAAGACAGTATATGCTGACTCATACTACTTTATTGATATCTAAAATGGATCCGATAAAATACATCTTCAAGAAGCCTGCTCTTTCTGGGAGAATAGTGAGATGGCAGATGATCCTAATAGAGTATGACATAGAGTATACTGCCTAGAAAGTTATAAAGGGCAGTGTACTAGCTGATCACCTTGCTCACCAAGTTGTGGAAGACTACCAGCCCATGAAGTTTTAATTCCCAGATGAAGACATCATGACGGTAAATAACTGTGAAGAATTCAGGCCATATGACGGACCTGAACAAGGATCCCGATGGACCCTGTTCTTTGACGGGGAATCCAATGCACTTGGCAATGGTATTGGTTATGTACTCATATCTTCGGAAGGGTGTCATACTCCCTTTACGGAAAGACTCTTCTTCAATTGTACAAACAACATGGCGGAATACGAAGCATGCATCTTTGGTCTCAGAGCTACCATAGACTTGGGGTTCAAATCTTTGAATGTATTCGGAGACTCAGCTTTGGTTATCAGCCAGATCAAAGGGGAATGGGACACCAAATACCCAAACCTTATCCCTTACAAAGAATATGTTGTGACATTGCTACCACATTTTGAGAAGATTACCTTCGAGCATTTCCCGCGAGAAGAGAATCAGCTAGAAGACGCTCTAGCCACAATGTCATCTATGTTTAAACTTAATTGGGATAACGAGGCTCCCTATATCACCATTGAACGAATGGATGAACCAGCGCACTGTCACAAGATTAATACCGAAGAAGTAGTGGACCAACCTTGGTTCCACGAAGTCAAGAGGTATCTCGAGGCTCAAGAATATCCGGAAGGAGCTTCAGTTAATGATAAGAAGTTCTTGAGGAGATTCTCTGCTAAATTCTTCCTTAGTAATGGCATCCTGTACAAACGCAATCATGACTCTGTGTTACTTCGGTGCGTAGACAAGGTTGAAGCTGAAAGGATCATGGCCGAGTTACATGAAGGCACTTTTGGCACCCATTCCAGTGGGCATATGATGGCAAAGAAAATCCTACGGGCAGGCTATTACTGGTCTACCATGGAAGAAGACTGCTATCAACATTCTCGAACCTGCCACAAGTGTCAGATCTATGCTGGCAAAGTGCACGTACCTCCGGTTCCTCTGAATGTCTTGACGGCTCCTTGGCCCTTTGCTATGAGGGGAATTGATATGATCTGGGAAATCAAGCCAACGGCCTCCAATGTACACCGCTTCATCCTAGTAGCCATTGACTATTTTACAAAGTGGGTGGAGGCAACTTCCTTCACTTCCGTTACCAAGAATGTTGTTGCCCGTTTCATCAAGCAAAATCTCATTTGCCGGTATGGTATTCTGGAAAGGATCATCACTGAAAATGGTACAAATCTCAATAACACTATGATCACCGCCTTGTGCGAACAATTCAAGATTCAGCAACACAATTATTCTCCTTACTGGCCGAAGATGAATGGTGTTGTCAAAGCTGCAAATAAGAACATTAAAAAGATCATACAGAAAATGACAGTCACATACAAAGACTGGCATGAGATGCTACCATTATCTCTCCACGAGTATCGTACCACGACTCGCACATCAACTGGGGTAACACCCTATTCTCTGGTTTACGGCATGGAGGCTGTCTTACCTATCAAGGTCCAGATCCCCTCTCTGAGGATTATGAAGGATGTGGGGCTGAACGAAGAAAATTGGATTCAGACTCGACTTGATCAACTGAACTTGATTGATGAGAAGAGACTTACTGCTGTTTGCCATGGTCAAATGTATCAAAAATGGATGATCAAGGCTTTCAACAAGAAGGTCAGACGCCAAGTGTATTAAGTTGGGGATCTAGTGATCAAACACATCATACTGCCACAAGGTGATCCCAAGGGAAAATGGACTCCTACCTATGAAGGACCATTTGTAATCAAAAACATTTTTTCTGGTGGGGCAATGATCTTGACCGCCATGGATGGTGACGACTTGCCACATCCTGCAAACATGGACATAGTCAAAAGATACTACGCATAAGAGACCCGCTAGGTTGACACACCTAGGAAAAACAAGGGTATCCCGGTGAACCAAAAGAGGTTCGGGCAAAAATTAGGGACAAAAACAAAAAAAATCTGTACACCCGGCAAGTTGAAAACCCGAAAGGGTGACTTGGGCAAAAAAGGTTTTCCCGTTGGACTGAAAACCCGAAAGGGCGGTCCAGGCAAAAGTTAGGGAATTAAAGCGTATGACTATGTCCCGTTGGATCACTTTAAGGACAACCTTTGGCTTCAACTTGTAAACTCGACATTTCCGACCAATTCAATCATCTTCTGGCAAGGCAACAAATAGACAAAATGCTCAGAGATACAAAAGCTATGGCAGAATGGGAATCCCATGGGATAAATACACATAACTATCTTTTTTTTGTATTAAAATTTTCATTTTTCTTACGAAGGCGTTCTCCTACTAGAATGTTTGTCTCACTGTACAAAAATACTTACTCAAAATCAATACAAAGATATTCCTTTGAAAGTGCAAAAATATATGTTTTTCTTTACTCTTGTGTTTTGTTTACAAAAACGTCCAATGATTCACTGTTGAACATATGCATTTGAACATAATTACTGTTTACAAATGAACAAAGTAAAAGACAATTACTAATGGCGTTAAGAGGTAGGGAAATCTCTCTAAGCTATTTCCATAAATCCCCCACAACTTACAGTTTAATTCCCAACAGAATAAACTTCCAATTATCAATCCCCAGTAGAAGTCGTTCATTTTCTCAGGATTTCCCAACAGGATTTTACAAGCAGTACACGACATTTCCCTTACAACAAAGTTTGTTTCTCTAAGCGGAAATTCATCAACACTTCAACTTCACAACATGAAGACTTATGCTCCATATCCTCGGCAGCGGACATGGATTCATTTTCCCCAGTCCAATAACAGTACAACAGAATTAGCTCACATGCGCATACATCTCATCCATATATCATAAGCATTGATGACACGAATGCATTATATCATACATTTCATACAACATGACCCTGCATTTTAGCTAACATTTTACCCTTTTCAGGATAAGATTAACAGCTATCATTAACAATGTTCAAAGTTCTCAAATACAATTCAGATACGCTCCAGACACGGATGCCATTCTGATACTCATTCAGATTCAGCTTCCAGATACAGTTCAGATACACTCTAGACACGGATGCATTCTGATACTCATTCAAGTGCAACTTTCAGATACAGTCCAGATAGGCTCTACACACGGATGCCATTCTGATACTCATTCAAGTTCAACTTTCAGATACAGTCCAGATACGCTCCAGACACGGATGCCATTCTGATACTCATTCAGTTTCAACTCTCAGATACAGTTCAGATACGCTCCAGAAATGGATGCCATTCTGATACTCATTCAGTTTCAGTTCTCAGATACAGTTCAAATACGCTCCAGACACGGATGTCGTTCTGATACTCATTCATATTCAACTCTCAGATACAGTTCATATACGCTCCAGACATGGACGCCATTCTGATACTCATTCTTTCAACTTACAAATTATAATACAAACAATCACTTTTGGATGGCATCTTTAAGCCTATCTCCTAAAACTTTCTATCACCTCTCCAAATGGCATCCTTAAGCCCATTCCCTCAACCATCATATCACCGAGTGCAAATTTCTGGGCACTCTAGTGTCCAATCATCTTCCACCTTCAAGTCACGAATGGCGAAACTCGCCAATCTAACTCTTCAGGCTTAAGAAGATTGAACAGGGGCAGCTGTTGTACCCCAAAATTTTCCCTCTCACTTATCAAGAATTTGCTCACAAGATCTCCTTGGGCTCAAGACTGCACTAGGGGTTGATCAGCTCAAGACACCTCCTTATGCACTGATGACCAAAAGTAGGGTTTGAGTTTGCACAAGGATTTTTGAACTATCAATGCTTCATATGACTTTCATGGAACATTATGGACTCCCAAGATTACTCATGTCAAGTTTCAAGCCTTGGATCACACTTTTGATCAGTCAATTAAACAATTGACCTAAAAATCAACTGTATTGGGGAAAAAGTCAACTATGGCCAATTTACAGTCAAACTTCATAATTTCTGATCCACATCAACATTTTAAACTCATATGTATCATTTTATCAAGTTTGAACCATAATCCCTCAAGAAATTTGATCAAATCTCCAAAAGGGCAAAATGGTCAAAATTAGGGTTTTGATTGGGAAAGGGCAATTTCTGATTTTTGACCTAGCAAATGGTCAATTGGTTTAAGGCATGATCTCAAGAGTCCAGTTTCATCATTTTGACCTAATTACATGATTCAAAACAATGCAAATCCATTGGATTGACAAATGAATTTTCCTGTCAACTGATCAAAAGTCATTTGTGTACTGAAAAGTCAAACTTTGACTTTTTGGTCAAATTCAAGTGCCAAAAATCATAATTCATCAAAACATGTCAAAATATGAAACTTATTCATCAAGAAATCAAAAAGTCAAGATTTCGTTTTGAACAGTCAAAATTTCTAAACTTAGAAATTTTTCTAAGTGTTGGAAATTTCATGTTTTCTCATAACTTTGGCCAAATTTTCACCGTGAAGCAAGATGATTCAAGAGAAACTTCCAACATGAAAGTTGTATATCTCCATGAAATATACAACTTTTCTTCACAAAACTTCTTCTAAAAGTGCTTGTATCTCAAGTTATAATTTCAAGAACATAGGGTCATGAAACTAAACACTTAGTGAAATTTTGCCCTAACTTGACCAGGATTTTGACCTAATTTCATGGCACTTTTTCATATAGTTCCAAGGGGAATCTTCAAAAGAAATTAAAATATGGGTTGTAAAGAACATTTCAAGATTTCCAAAATGTCCAAGAACTCCTTGAGATCATTCTTGAGTAGGGAGAATCAAAGAGATGAAGTTGGTGTTTTGTCACTTGAATTACAACACATTTTGTGATGAACAAAAATCCAATTTCAAACCTATGTTGCACAATCTTGTTTTGCAGGCGTCTAAACCTCAATATATCTCCATAATAAGAATATTACACTTGCTTTTGAGCTATTATCCAAGTGTTCCAAGCATTGTCCAAGCCAATTTGCCATTTTTGGAAGAAAGCTACCATTCCATTCTTGAAAAGTTGCTTTAATCACAAAGTCAACTTGTCTTGAGCTTCTAACTTGTTCTTTCTGCACACATAACTGCTATAAACAAAAAGCAATGTGTCTAAGACCTAAGAAAGCTCAGAACATGCTTGTACAATACTTGAGATTTGTCATTTCACTTTTCTTCAAAAGCAAGTTATAAATAACCCTATAACTCAGAAACCTGGAGTGATTTTGTGCTCTAATCTTTTCCATACATATTAACAAGTTTATTGCAAGCTAAGACATGATTTCAAGCATCCAAAAACTCTCGTAAACACCCTTGCTGCATAAGACTGCTCAACTTGACAGTTTTGAGCCAAAACTCTCCATCTCTATTTCCACTCGTGTGTTTTGATTCTTAATCATTCAAACACCTTACATACATCATACACAAGTGATCCAGGCCCCTGTTTCAAGACTGTAACCCCTCCATCACTATCCACCATTTTCAAATATCAAGCTTGCAGGTTGACTTGAGTAGGGAGATTCAGGGACTATCAAAGCAAAGTAAGAGTTGGAATACACTCAAGGAGGTCCAGGCAAGCTAAAAAGATCATCAGGCCATCTCCAAAGTTGCTCAAACTCCATTCACGACTCCAACTGCAAGAGGTAAGTTTTCAAACTTCCATATCTTCATACAGGCATCATTTGTTTCTAATTTGTGAAGATAAAATATAGATATCATTGCTCTAAAACTGACCATGTTCATAGTTTTCATTTATATTGATTGTATGTAGAGAATTTTAGATTTGAATTTTCTGAAAAAATTAGGTTTCAATTTAGGGCCAGCAAAATTAAACTTCATCTTTGACTTTTAGCTTACATAAGTTATATGGTTATATTCGTGAGAAAAAATAACACAACTTTTATGTTTCCATTTTCCATTTTTGTTGAGAAACGAATGAGATACAGGTGGTCCGGCTGGCTGAAGGTTGAAGACGAAGTACATGTCATGGAGACGTTTTACCTTATGTATTTATTGTTTCATTTGTATTAACGGATGTACAGCCACCCCAGTGGCAAAGGTAGCGCGTGTGTATGGAGGGTCATGAGTTCAACACCCAGCGCTACCTTTTGCCATTATTTTTCAGCATTTTTCTCATTTTTGTTCAACTAGGCGCTTGGGCTTCTAATAAGTGGGCCTTGTTTTTTTTTTCTTTGCTGACTCCCATCCTGACTTTTGGCACCCCCTGGCCCATTTGTATTTATTTATTTTATTTTTCTTTTTAAATATATTTTCTAAAATACTAAAAAATAATAAAAAATATAAAAATAGTAGATTTATGTTTTGACATAATTTAAATATTTTTCTCACACAAAAAATTATTTTATTCATCATACTTTATTTATCTTTACTAATTATCTTATAAATTTAATTAAAACTAGGTTATCATTTATTTTCTTTTATACCTATTTAAATATATTATTTTAATATAAAAAAGGGCCAAAAATATTTTATAATACTATAATTTATTTCCAAGACAAAAATAACAAAAAAATGCTTTTCTTATAAACTTAATTTCTTTTTAACCAATTAATAGATTTAGGGTTTTATTTAAAATCTTTTCTTAGTAAATTAGGTTTACTTTTATTATTTTAATTATTTTCTTTTAATTAATTAGGTTAAAACAAATTCATTTTTCTCATAAAAAAATACAAACAAAAAGATCCATTTTCTTTGCATTTACATTCTTGCATATTTATTTTGTACATTAATTTATTTCAATTATTGTATAAATTCAATATGGTTGTAATAGACTAATTAGGCTTTAAATTCTTGAAATCCCCGTTTAATTTGTACACCCCTTCCCATAAATCATGTAATAGCTTAGTATTTTTTATTTTCCTTAATTTAAATGCTTTATATTCACATGCTAGTAATTAGGGTTTGTATGGAAAGAACAAAATCAATCAAATAGAAAACCTTAATTCAAGACAAAATCAAGCATGAAAACAATACACTTGCACACAAGCATCCCTAGGGTTATTCCACTTGGTTGCTTTATACAAAATGACCATATTATGCATGTAAGGTATCTTAGCAAAAACAAGCAAATACAAGATCATAGTCCCTCGATGACGCTATTTAAGTTGCCTTACAAATGATCTTAGTCCCTCAAAAATAATGCTAAGATACCTTGCAACATTACTAATCATGGCTATACGATGACCCATGCCCGTCCCGTTTACATCCAAATATAGGGTTGCTTACCAAATCAATGGTAAGACCACAATGTCAAAGGAAAAGGAAATGAACAAGAAAGACATTTTGAGTTGGTAGATTGCTCCTAATTACTTGCTCCATTTCAAAACAAACATCCTTGCTATTTTCAAAACAATCACATACACTTTCAAACATCTTACAAAATTGAAAATATTTTCAAAAGATCAAACATCTTTGTATACATTCTTACAAACAAGAATCATTACAAAGATTGCCTAAACAATGGCCTATTTACAAAATACTTTCAAAAACCACACAAAGCACAATTTCAAACAAAAGCAAGTGATCTAGCAAGTAACTAAGAGACCATGGAAAACCATGGATGAAAAGGGTTCTAATACCTTCCCATTTCATAATCTACCCCCAAACTCAAGAAACAATCTCAAAGGTCTTTCCAGTGCTTTTTCACGTTTTCTTTTGGATAAAAGAAAAGTCGGTGGCGACTTTTGCTAACTGCAACATTTGCGATCAAATGCAAAACCCTCAATTCAGTTCTCCCACCGTATCACAGTGTCATACTCCCTTTACTGCCAGATGTTGCTTCAATTGTACAAACAACATGGCAGAGTACGAAGCATGCATCTTTTGTCTCAGAGCTGCCATAGACTTGGGGATCAAATCTTTGAATGTATTCGGAGACTCAGCTTTGCTTATCATCCAGATCAATGGGGAATGGGACACCAAACACCCAAACCTTATCCCTTACAAAGAACATGTTTTGACGTTGCTACATATTTCGAGAAGATTACCTTCGAGCATTTCCCGCGAGAAGAAAATCAGCTAGCAGACGCTCTAGCCACAATGTCATCTATCTTTAAACTTAATTGGCTTAACGAGGCTCCCTAGATCACCATTGAACGAATGGAGGAACTAGCACAATGTCACGAGGTTAATACTGAAGAAGTAATGGACCAGCCTTGGTTCCACAAAGTCAAGAGGTATCTTGAGGCTCAAGAATATCGGGAAGGAGCATCAGTTAATGATAAGAAGTTCTTAAGGAGATTCTCTGCTAAATTCTGTAAAATCAAGCTTCTCAAATGCACTTTTGTTTTGATGAAGACAAACCATGAGGGACAAAGAAGGCAAAGATTATTGATCAAGCTAAAAGCATCTATGGATAAAGTCTCCAGTTCAAACACTTAGCTAATTTTAAGGTATAATGATAATACTTACTTTTGAAGTTAAGACATAAATGCTCAATGGTGAAAGGAAATATTTTATGTTTTCCAAATCCTTACTCAAGTTTATCTAAGCTAAAAACAACATTTTTCACTTGAGTGCAATCGATTTGCATATTAGTGCAATCGATTGCATGCTTAAATTTTTCAAATCTTTTGCTACTGTTTCTCAGTGCAATTGCATTGCACATTTGTGCAATCGATTGCATGCCTAAAATTTTCAAAACATTTTCTACTGTTTCTCAGTGCAATCGATTTGCATGTTTTTGCAATCGATTGCACTCAATCAATTTTTTACTACTGACTTCACATGCAATCGATTTACACTCTTGTGCAATCGATTGCACACTCAAAACTTTTTAAATTCTAGCTATTGAAACCCCGTGCAATCGATTTACACAAAGGGTGCAATCGATTGCATGCTGCACGATTTTGAAAAATAACAGCTTTGCACATGCCTGTTCATAACACATTTTCATGGAAACCTTTCACTTAATCTTGGCAATTATTCATGATTCATCTCCAGAACTTTATGATGTTTCAAAAAGGTGCTATGAACATAAATACTAATTTTCAAAATCATTTCAACACCTCTTCCAATTATATTTTCTGAATTTTCAAATATCAAACTCAAGCCTTTCTTCACTTTCATACACAAGTTTTCTGCACACTTTCACATATTATTAATCAGAAAACTTTGAGAATTATATATATTGAGTCATTGTATACTATTATCATTGGAAGAGAAGATCAATTCATTGATTAAATCACTCAAAGTGATCATTACTACTCAAACTCACTCAAATCAAATATTGATAAATACTTACTTATTTTTCAGGATTGTTAAAAATAAGTTTAAGTGGTTTTATAAATCTTGTCTTTCCAGGATTGTTGGATACAAGTGAAGTCACTTTGAGAGGATTGTTCTCATTGTTGACATAGTGAAAATCCAAGAGGATTGTTCATGGTCCAATAGGATTGTTCTTGGTTTTGGGTAGTTCTTGTTTAAGTTTTCCATAATAAGGAAATCTCTTTCATGTTGAAAGGGGACTGGAGTACTCTCGGACTGTGAGGGGAACCAGGATATATCGCATGTGTCTCTTTATTTTTCTGCACTTTACTCTTTCATAAACTCACCATAATCCAGAAAAATAATATCCATCATCACTAAATCCAGAATTTTTTTAAAAGTACCTAATTCACCCCCCTCCCCTCTTAGACGCACTTCGTACTTACAATTGGAATCAGAGCAGGTTATAGGTAACCTGTTCCTAAAAGATCCAGAATGGCTTCCGCAAATCAAAATCCCATTTTCAGAGATGGTGGTAGTAACAACAAGCCTCCTCTATTTTATGGTGAATATTTTGACTTCTCGAAAATACGCATGAAGGCACATCTAGAAGCACAAGGAGAAGAAATATGGGATGCCGTCGAGAATGGTCCATTTATCCCTATAACGGTAATCAATGGTTCTGGCTCATCAAAGCCTAAAACTGCATGGGGCGAAGATGATAAGAAGAAGGTTCTCTATGATAAAAAGGCAATAAACCTTCTTCAAGGTGCACTTAGCATGGATGAATTCTTCTGTGTCTCGGCATGCAAAACAACAAAAGAAATATGGGATACCTTGGTACAAACTCATGAAGGACCTGTTGAAGTTAAAAGATCAAGATTAAAAATCCTGAGTCAAGAATACGAATTATTTTAAATGCAGCTCAGAGAAACCATTCTTGACCTACAAAAGAGATTTGCGCACTTGGCAAATCATCTAAGTGCTCTTGGTAAGACTTTGACGAATAATGAAGTAAATCTGAAAGTACTTAGATCCTTAACTAGGGAATGGCAACCAAAGGTACCGACAATTTCAGAAAAGAAAAGTCTCTCCTCCATGACGTATGCAACATTGTTTGGGAAACTTCAAGAATATGAAACGGAACTCAGAAGACTTGAAAAACATGAAAATCAAGAGAAGAAATCCAAGAATATTGCTTTGAAGATAGATTCCAAGGAAGTTGAAAAGGAAGACAATCCGGAAGAAGATGAAAATTTCATGCTTCTAGTTAAAAGGCTTGGTAAGTTATTTTGTAGAAATGACAAATCCTTTTCTCATTAAAAAGGAAAGAAACAATTTAAGAAAAAGGAAGCTTCCACATCAACACAAGAAGTCACATGTTATGAATGTGGTAAGCAAGGTCATATCAAGCCGGATTGTCCGAAACTCTCCAAGAAAGGTGGCTACAAAAGCAAAAAGGGATTTAAGAACAAAAAGGCCTATGTTGTATGGGAGGATAATGAAATAAGTTCCTCATCTGATTCCGATAATGATGAAAGTGCAAATCTAGCATTGATGGCCTCACACCATTCCGATGATGAAGACAATGAGGTTAGTAATTAATTCTCTCTTTTTGATAGTGATGCACAAGGTGATATAGATGAACTATTGAATGAATGCAAAATTTTATATAAAACTATTTCATCACAAAAGAAACAAAGTTCATCCTTAGAAGAAAAATGTGAATCTATGGAAAAATATTTCAAAGAAGAAAAACAAAAATTAAGTGATGAACAAAAACAAAATTTTGTATGCAAAAATTGTGAATCACTCTCTTTCCAAATTGTTCAATTAAAAAGAGTCATTGAAAGATATGAAAAATGCTAAATTGGATTGGAAGGTGTTCTTAGCCAACAAAGATACTCCAATGATAAAAGTGGACTTGGATATTCAAAGTTTTCAAAACCAAGTTCTAATAAAACTATCTTTGTTAAGTCTAGTAATCAATCATCCAAAGAGAAAGTGAACAAACCTAAAATAGTTCATCACTATCCTAAAAAGAAAACATTTCCTAAGAAGAAATCTTATCCTTCTAGATATCGAAGTAACTTTGAACCTACTTGTTTTTATTGTGGTATTAAAGGCCACACACCTAATGCTTTCTATGTTATAAACTTTAGTGTGGCAAGTGGGAATTATGTGTGGGTAAAGAAAGGCACTAATTACGAAGGACCCAAAGCAACTTCGGTACCTAACAAAGCCTAATTTGTTTTGCAGGTATGCTTGAAGACCACATGCAATCTTTGGTATCTTGATAGTGGTTGTTCAAAGCATATGATGGGAGACATAAACCAATTTTAAAATCTAGTTCTAAAGGAAAATGGTTTTGTCACTTATGGAGACAATAATAAGGGAAGAGTTCTTTGCAAAGGAAAATTTGGTGCTCTACATTTCACATCAATTGAAGATGTTCTTTATGTTAAAGGACTAAAGCACAATCTTCTTAGTATTAGCCAACTTTGTGACAAAGGCTTCAAGGTCAAGTTCACCAAGGATGAATGCTTGATAGAAGACGAAGTCACACATGAGGTTATACTTAAAGGTAAAAGAATCAATAATATATTCATGATTTCCCTTGATGATCCATCTTTGAAGGTAAAATGTCTCATGGCGAACAACGATGATCCATGGATGTGGCACAAAAGAATTGCTCATATTCACATGGAACACTTGAATAAGCTAATCAAGCATGATCTTGTCATTGGGTTTCCTAAGATAAATTTCATCAAAGATAGACTTTGTGATGCTTGTCAAAAAGGGAAAAAAACAAAATCAACTTTCAAATCTAAAAATGTGGTGTCTACTACAAGGCCACTACAACTGTTACATATGGACTTATTTGGTCCATCAAGAACAAGAAGTTTCAGAGGTAATTTATATGCTTTGGTTATTGTTGACGATTTCTCTAGATATACTTGGACATTCTTTTTAGTGCAGAAAAGTGATGCATTCAAGGCATTCAAGAAATATGCTAAACAAATTCAAAATGAGAAGTCTCTAACAATTGCCTCCATAAGAATTGATCATGGCGGAGAATTTCAAAATGCTCTATTTGAAGAATTTTGTGGAGAACATGGAATATCTCACAACTTCTCGGCACCAAGGACTCCTCAACAAAATGGAGTGGTAGAAAGAAAGAATAGGTCTCTTGTGGAACATGCTAGAACGATGCTTAGCGATTCAAATCTTCCAAAATATCTTTGGGCGGAAGCGGTGAGCACGACATGTTTTGTTAGCAATAGAGTTAACATAAGACCGATCTTGAAGAAAACTCCATATGAACTCTTCAAAGGGAGGAAACCAAACATTGCTTTCTTTCACATTTTCGGATGAAAATGCTTTGTCTTAAACAACGACAAAGATAACCTTGGTAAGTTTCATGAAAAATCCGATGAAGGTATTTTTCTTGGCTACTCTCTTTCTAGTAAGGCATATAGAATCTACAACAAAGAACTTTAACAATTGAAGAATCAATGCATGTATCTTTTGATGAATCTAACCCCTCCAAGGAGGATAATATTGTTTGTGATGATGATGATGATGAAATACTAGGAGGGCCTCAAGAAAATACTTCCAAAGATCAACCAATTCAACTGGAAGAACCACCCCAACAAGAATCAAATCTCAATGATCTACCAAAAGAATTGAGAAGTCATAGAGATCATCCTATCGATAAAGTAATTGGTGATATAAGTCAAGGTGTGACAACAAGATAAAATCTCAAAGATGCTTGCCTAAACATGGCGTTTGTCTCTCAAATTGAACCTTCAAAAGTTGATGAAGACTTAGGCGACAACCAATGGATTATCGCGATGCAAGAAGAATTAAATCAATTTGAAAGGAATCAAGTTTAGGAACTTGTCCCTAGGCCAAGCAACAAACACATCATTGGAACAAGACGGGTGTTTAAAAACAAACTTGACGAAAATGGAATAATTGTTCGGAACAAAGCAAGGTTGGTAGCACAAGGATACAATCAAGAAGAAGGAATAGATTTTGAAGAAACTTTTGCTCCGGTTGCAAGGTTATAAGCTATTTGTCTCTTACTTGCCTATGCTTGCTCATTAAATTTTCAGCTTTTCCAAATGGATGTAAAAAGCACATTCTTTAATGGATATATCAATGAAGAAGTCTACGTTAAGCAATCCCCGAGGTTCAAAGATTTCAAGAATCCATCTCATGTATTTAAATTGAGAAAAGCTCTCTATGGGTTGAAACAAGCACCAAGGGCTTGGTATGATCGTTTAAGAAACTTCTTATGCGAAAAAGGTTTTGAAAAGGGCAAAGTTGACAATACTCTGTTAATCAAGAAAATCAAAGATGACACTTTGCTAGCTCAAGTCTGTAGCGGTGAAAATCGGAGATCGAGCTATTAATTAACTCAACTCGCAAAAGCAAGAGTCGCCACCGTGCTTTATTATTTCCAAGGGGAAAGCGAAAAGTGCGAAATAAAACCCTAAAACATGCAATGTAAAATAATAATACAATTCGTTTTTTGAAAGAGATCGAGAGTTCGAGGGTTGGTTATTCAATGGGAAGGTATAAGCACCCAATGCATCTGCGGTACTCCGCATGAACCTTTTGAAATATCTGTTTTTTGGTTAAAATTGTTTGTTATATACAAGGGTGTATTTATCTACAACTATGTTTATTTAAGGGGAAAGAAATGAATTTTTATTATTGCGTTCGTGAGGGTTTCGCGACCCTTTTCCTACGTATCCAATGAAGGAATCAAAACACCGTAGTTCCTCTAGAAAAAGGTTGATTTGTTTGTGTTTTTTAGTGGGCGACGTTAACACACGCATTCTAGCAATAGGCACGGCCGGTATCACGGTAGAACGAAGATAACATGCCCTTGGGGGGATTTTTGATTTGTTTAGTGTTTTTGCATGTTTTAAAGTATGTTCAAGTAATGATTAAAGAATGTTTTTGATTTTTTTTTGGTTTGTTCATTGGTTGATTTTATCTTGCCTAATTACTAGCATTTGTACAAAGTAAATAAAAAATGCAGAAAAATAAAACCTACGCTATTACAAACATATCAAAAGGAATAAAAAATATAAAGGAAAAGAAAAAAGTAAGAAAACTGAGTGTATTTTGACCCAGGCAGTAGCACACTTCGACTGGCATTTTGTTGGCCTCTTTCGATTGGGGCTGGCAGTTAGCAAAGTCACGTCTTTCAATTGGGCCTTGGCATGGGCGAGGTCCTATCCTTCGATTGGGCAAAGGCAGCATCAAGTTGTATCCTTCGACTGGGAGTTCGCACCAGTGAGGTTCTGTCCTTCGATTGGCCTGGCAGTCAGTGTATGGCGAAGTCTTTTGATTCTGCCTTGTTGCCTTCTTCGACTGGAGGTTGAAAGCAGTGAAGGAATGTCTTTCGATTGGACATGGTTTGCCTCCTGGTTGTCTCTTTCGTTCGACCTGAAGAGAGAGGGTAGAAGCCAGGAGCTTCGTTCCCTATTTCCTATTTCCTGTTTCTTTCATTTCAAATATTAAATGACAACATGGCCTGTGGCCATGCTAGTAAAACAGTTTAATAATTAAAGCTAGTTCAAGTAAACAGTAAGTAGAAACGAAAGAGATAGTTCTGAAAGGTATGTTAAAAATGTGGAAACGAAAGGAACAATATGTACATGCTTGAAACAAACAACGGTATTATTTACATGTTATGCTGGAAATGAAAAGTTCAAAGGTAAGAGTGACTTACCTGGCTTCAGGATGGAACGTGTGCTGGGCAGTAAGGTGGTTGCCCTGGATACTGGATTCGAAAGAGGGGTCATAGGCTGTGCTTGGAGCGCTGGATTTGAAGGAAAGAAAAAGCAAGTGTGCTTCTTTGATTCGAAGGAGACTGAAGTGTGGTTGTTCTTCAGAATCGAAGGAAGTAAGTGTTTGGGGATCCTGGGTTTGTTCTCACAAGTATTGAAGGGACTTGAGAGATTTTTGTGTTTGAGAAAATTTGGTGTTTGAGAATTTTCTGAAGATTCGTTCGCCTGGCCCAGAAGGTCCTCCTTGAACATGTTGTGAAGCCTTGTATTTATAGGGGAGGTGGATGAAGCTTTGATATGGTTTTGGGGGGAAAACAAAATAATATTTGAATTATTTGGGTATACTGCCCCCTTGTTTTCTTCAATGCAGTTCTTGTGCACTCCTTTTTCGTGCAAGTACAGGACTGTCAACGCAAGCTTTTCAGTCTTTTGGAGTTTAGTGGCAGGTTGGTGCAGGACTGTGCAGCAGTTTTGTAGCAGGTTTGAGTTTAGCAGTATATGGGAGGCCACTTGTGTGCTCTGGGTACGTTGCTTCGAAGGGTTTAGTGGCCCAACTTGTGAATCGAAGGAGGTCACCTTGAAGGAAACTACAAGGCCAAATCGAAGCTTGTGACTGAAGGGAGATTGTATTGCCCATCAAAAGCCCGTGTTCGAAGGAAGCAATGTTGACCAATTGAAGCATGTGGATCGAAACAAACATATTGTCCAATCGAAAACCCATGATCGGAAGAAGTAATGTTGTCCAATCGAAGCATGTTTGCAGGCAGTGAACTTGTCCAGATTCGAAAGAGGCATGCAGGCAGCACTTTTCCAATCGAAGTAGGCTGAATCGAAGTAGGCTTGCAGGCAGAACTTGTCCAATCGAAGCAGGCTGAATCGAAGGAGGCTTTTGCTCAGAACGAAGGATGTAATCCAAGTTGCATTCAAAAGAGACCTGTCAGCACATGAAATCAAAGAAACAAAAAAAACACACATTTCGTGCTTGATTAGAAGTTAGTGATACATAGGCTAAGAATGTTCAAAACACTTGACAATTTCTGCATAATCAATGCTCGAAGGTGAGAGGTTAAAACCAACGGTATTTAGTGACCTTGACCTTTGTATAAAAATGCAAAAATGCAAATGGGATCTTAGGTCAAAAATTGGGGTACAACAAAGTCTATGTTGACGATATCATTTTCGGATCTTCAAACCAAGAAATGTGTGAAGAATTTTCAGCAATGATGCAAGGAGAATTTGAGATGTCCATGATGGGTAAAATGAATTATTTTCTTGGACTTCAAATCAAACAATTAAAAGATGGCATCTTCATCAACCAATCCAAGTATTGCAAGGAACTCTTGAAAAGATTTGACATGGATAACTATAAGGCAATGTCTACACCAATGGGTTTCGGTACATATGTTGATCAAGATGAATTAGGTGTTTCCATCGATATTACAAAGTATCAAGGTATGATTGGATCCTTATTATATTTGACGGCAAGCCATCCTGACATAATGTTTAGTGTTTGTCTATGTGCTCGCTTTCAAGCAAATCCAAAGGAATCTCATCTCACGGCGGTGAAAAGGATCATGAAGTATCTCAAAGGGACAACAAATGTCGGATTATGGTATCCAAAAGGTAGTGTTTTCAACTTAGTTGGTTATTCTGACGCGGATTATGCAAGTTGTAAAACTGATAGAAAAAGCACAAGTGGTACTTGTCACATCCTTGGAAATGCATTAGTATCATGGGCCTGCAAGAAACAAGCATGCGTTGCTCTTAGCACGGCCGAAGCAGAATATATTGCAGCGGGTAGTAGTTGCACTCAAAGTTTGTGGCTCAAGCAGCAACTTCGTGACTACGGACTCGATCTGGGATGCATTCCTCTACGGTGCGACAGTACAAGTGCAATAAACATTACGAAGAATCCGGTCATGCATTCAAGAACCAAACACATAGATATACGACATCATTTCCTTCGTGATCATGTACTTCAAGGAGATGTCGAGGTAACATTTGTAGATACTCATAATCAACTTGCTGATATCTTCACTAAACCTTTGGCAAGAGAACCGTTTTACAAGATTCGATGAGAGCTTGGCATTCTTGACGAACACGACATATAAGGTGCTTTATATCCTTGTTATAATTTTATATATATGTTTTTAACAATGCTATATGTGAATATATATGTTAAGTGGTATTTAAGTTTAAGAAAAATCTATTTTTGATCTTTTTTGGTTGCTGCAAATCGATTGCACAATAGTGTTAATCGATTTCTCACTGAGTGTTTTTAATTTTGACCTTTGTGTTTCAGTGCAAATCAATTGCACCATAAGTGCAAATCGATTGCACTCTGTGTGTTTCAGTTTTATTTTGCTTCTGTTTTATGTGAAAATCGATTGCATCTGCATGCAAATCGATTGCACCCACTGTAACATGCTTTTATGTCTACTATTTTCTGTTATGTCCTTGTTGTGTTATTCTATGTTTTGTTTGATGTTAAATTTATTTGTAATCGTTAGACTATTTGTGATGCATGATTAATTAAAGTTTTCCTCGCAATATTACTTTATTACTTTTTTTTTGCATCTTCCCTTCTTTTTGATAATGTCAAAGGGGGAGAAGGATGTGGTACTTTATGCTTGTATATTTTCTTGTCTTATTTTTTTAAGGTACTCTTCAACCAAGATGAACAAATTCAAAGGATTCCAACCTTCTCATACAAAGGGGGAGTTATGCATCTTAGGGGGAGAAGCTCTTTTTGAAAATTACAACGCATCAAGCAAGATTGTTTGTCATTATCAAAAAGGGGGAGAATGTAAAATCAAGCTTCTCAAATTCACTTTTGTTTTGATGAAGACAAACCATGAGGGACAAAGAAGGCAAAGATTATTGATCAAGCTAAAAGCATCTATAGATAAAGTCTCTAGTTCAAACACTAAGCTAATTTCAAGGTATAATGATAATACTTTTGAACTTAAGAAATAAATGATCAATGGTGAAAGGAAATATTTTATATTGTCCAAATCCTTACTCAAGTTTTTCTAAACTAAAAACAACATTTTTCACTTGAGTGCAATCGATTTGCATATTAGTGCAATCGATTGCACGCTTAAAATTTTCAAATCTTTTGCTACTGTTTCTCAGTGCAATCGCTTTGCATATTTGTGCAATCGATTGCATGCTTAAATTTTTCAAAACATTTGCTACTGTTTCTTAGTGCAAT
The DNA here is from genome assembly GCA_948472305.1 of Vicia faba. Taxonomy (NCBI): domain Eukaryota; kingdom Viridiplantae; phylum Streptophyta; class Magnoliopsida; order Fabales; family Fabaceae; genus Vicia; species Vicia faba. The sequence continues at coordinate 260,713,098 of OX451736.1, read as the reverse complement.
CGATTTGCATGTTTGTGCAATCGATTGCACTCAATCAATTTTTTGCTACTGGCTTCACATGCAATCGATTTACACTCTTGTGCAATTGATTGCACACTCAAAACTTTTGAAATTCTAGCTGTTGAAACCCCGTGCAATCGATTTACACAAAGGGTGCAATCGATTCCATGCTGCACGATTTTGAAAAACAGCAGCTTTGCACATGCATGTTCATAACACCTCTTCATGGAAACCTTTCACTCAATCTTGGAAATTGTTCATGATTCATCTCCAGAACTTTATGATGTTTCAAAAAGGTTCTATGAACATATAAATACTCATTTTCAAAATCATTTCAACACCTCTTCCAATTATATTTTCTAAATTTTCAAATATCAAACTCAAGCTTTTCTTCACTTTCATACACAAGTTTATTGCACACTTTCACATATTATTAATCAGAAAACTTTGACCATTATATATCTTGAGTCATTGTATACTATTATCATTGGAAGAGAAGATCAATTCATTGATTAAATCACTCAAAGTGATCATTACTACTCAAAATCACTCAAATCAAATATTGATAAATACTTACTTATTTTTCAGGATTGTTGAAAATAAGTTTAAGTGGTTTTATAAATCTTGTCTTTCCAGGATTGTTGGATACAAGTGAAGTCACTTTCTCGTTGTTGACATAGTGAAAATCCAAGAGGATTGTTCTTGGTCCAAGAGGATTGTTCTTAGTTTTGGGTAGTTCTTGTTTAAGTTTGCCACAATAAGGAAATCTCTTTCATGTTGAAAGGGGACTAGAGTACTCTCGGACTGTGAGGGGAACCAGGATATATCACTTGTGTCTCTTTATTTTTTATGCACTTTACTCTTTCATAAACTCACCATAATCCAGAAAAATAATATCCATCATTACTAAAACCAGAATTTTTTTTAAAAGTACCTAATTCACCCCCCCCTCTTAGGCGCACTTCGTACTTACAAATTCTTCCTTAGTAATGGCATCCTGTACAAACGCAATCATGACTCTGTGTTACTTCGATGCATAGACAAGGTTGAAGCAGAAAGGATCATGGTTGAGTTGCATTAAGGCACTTTTGGCACCCATTCTAGTGGGCATATGATGGCAAAGAAAATCCTACGGGCAGGCTATTACTGGTCTACCATGGAAGAAGATTGTTATCAACACTCTCGAACCTGCCATATATGTCAGGTGTATGCTGACAAGGTGCACGTACCTCCGGTCCCTCTGAATGTCTTGACGACTCCTTGGCCCTTTGCTATGTGGAGGATTGACATGATTGGGGAAATCAAGCCAACAGCTTCCAATGGACATCGCTTCATCCTAGTGTCCATTGACTATTTTATAAAGAAAAATCTCATTTTCTGGTACGGTATCCCGGAGAGGATTATCACTGACAATGGTACAAATCTCAACAACACTATGATCACCGCCTTGTGTGAACAATTCAAGATTCAGCATCACAATTCTTCTCCTTACCGGCCGAAGATGAATGGTGTTGTCGAAGCTGCAAATAAGAACATTAAAAAGATCATATAGAAAATGACAGTCACATAAAAAGACTGGCATGAGATGATACCATTCGCTCTCCATGGGTATCTTACTACAGCTCACACATCAACCGGGGCAACACCATATTCTCTGGCTTACGACATGGAGGTTGTCTTGCCTATCGAGGTTCAGATCCCCTCTCTAAGAATTATGAAGGATTCAGGTTTGAATGAAGATGATTGGATCCAGACTCGACTTGATCAATTGAACTAGATTGATGAGAAAAGACTTATTGTTGTCTTCCATGGTCAAATGTATCAAAAACAGATGATCAAGGCTTTCAACAAAAAGGTTAGACACCAAGTGTATCAAGTTGGGGATCTAGTAATCAAACGTATCATACTACCGTAAGGTGATCCCAGGGGAAAATAGACTCATTCATACGAAGGATCATTTATAATCAAAAACATTTTCTCTGGTGGAGCAAGGATCTTGACCACCATGGATGGTGATGACCTTCCGCACCCTGCAAAGGCATACATAGTCAAAAGATACTACGCATAAGAGACCGGATAGGTTGGCACACCTAGGCAAAACAAGGGTATCCCGGCGAACCAAAAGTGGTTCGGGCAAAAATTAGGGAAAAAAACAAAAAAAAAATCTATACACCTGGAAAATTTATATAAACTATAGCTCAAGCAATTTAGAAGAGAAGTTTTGAAAAGGGATTTGAAATTTCATGGTCAAAATGTGTTTCCAGATAAAAGCAAGTGTTGCGACTAGAACCAGGGCAACGCGAGCTTCACAATGATATCAAAGTTTTGAAGAATTGATGGAGAAATATACCTATTGAAGTTGAGTTGTATAGCTCTGAAAATGGAATTCTATGGATCAATATAGGTCACGATTCTTGAAGGTAATTGTATGGTTATCTTGAGGGAAGATCAAGGAAGGTGAATTGATAGAAAAATTGGAATGAAAAAGGCTTGAACACTGATTTCGAAGTTGCAGAAAAATGAGTTATGGAGCAAGTTTGGCAGGGTGACTCTGGCTGTTCAAGCTTGAGGAAATGAATGAGGGATGACCCTCTATTTATAGGGAATCAAATGGAATGTTCAAGCGTGTGAAATGATGAAGTTTGGAGGGAAATCGTGTGAAGTTGCAAACAAGTGTGACTTCTATTTTGATCAAAACTCATCCAAAACACGTGTTCTGCTATGCTAATCACTTCCGGGAGTTCACTAAACATGTTTAGAAGCAAAAATGCGCAGAAACGGTGTTTAGAAGCTAAATCAAGGATTCCAAATTCTTACTTTTGAAGAAACTTCAGTTTCAAGTTACCAAGTTCAAATCAATGGCATTCTCAGCTCAAGGGGTCTTAGGGAATGATTCTTGAAGCTTTAGAAAGATCATATTACAAGCTTTGAAATGGTAAAAGAATAGAATCAAATGGATGTTTGAGCTGGAAGTTGCAATGAGTCAAAGTTGGGGAAAAAAAGGCTGACTTTCCACACTTAGAAATATTTCAAATTATTCTTCAAAAGTGACCTATAATGTTTTGCATCCAAACATGGCATTCCACTTGGAATTTGTTCTTGACCAAAAAATATGGCATGAAGTAGACCTCTTAAATGTCATTTTGAGACTTGAACCATTCAAAATCTCCAAAAACTGAGAGAGTTATGAATTGTTGAAGTTGAAAAAAAAAATCATGAAATGACCTATAATCATTTGTATCCTTAGGGCATCTTCCATCCATTTTATCACTTTCACATAAAAGAAGGAATAAAGTTCACATGGAAAAAGAGTGGGCTCAAGGTGATAAAAATTGACCAAGTTATTATCATTTGAAGTCACACATGAGAAATTGGGGGTTCATCTGAAGGACTTGTAATCTTTCTTCATCATCATGTTTCTTCCACATGAAAACTCCTTGAAACTTTTGAAGTTATTTGTTAATAACCCTTTGAAGAGAAGGATGCTTTTGGAATCACCCAAATATACCAAAAGATGAGCAAGATATACTTCTTTGAAGTTCAAAACCCTAGCTCCTATATCAAGAAAATGCTATGAGGAATTTTGATAATTTTGAACAACCTTTTTGTACCAACACTTTTGTTTTGTAGATAGAAGTTGTTGAGGATGATAATGAGAACTCATAGCCACTAAAACCACTTCCATATCTTGAGAATTGAGAGCAATATGCACTTGTGAGCAATGGGAACAAGGCCTTGTCCAACCATAACAACTTCTTCAATCAACCCCTTGTAATTTTGAATTAATCTTGACAACTTTGTAATGTGGTGACCCAAAATAAACCTTTCCATGCCGTTTCTTCCAAAACAACTTCAATGGTGAGGTTTGAATCTCTCAAGGTTTGTTGACTAGGGCATAAAAATAAACTCATGAACCTATGGATCAACTTGCTAAGCCATATTGCCTTTACCTACATTATTAACAAATAAGACAAACCAACATTGCATTTTATTAATTAAAAAGGAAATTCAATACAAAACAAGCATGATCACAAAAGAAAAACAAGTCAAGGTGCTTGGTGATTCCTCAAAGAGAAAAGCTAAAGATAGGGAGGAGAACCAAAAGCCCTAATGTGATCTTGTTGTGATTGAATCAATATGGTATGATGAAGGGGTCTTAGTGGAAAAATTGAGGTACAACAGCTTCCCTTATTTAAGTTTCTTCTATTCGGAAATACGAAGGTTAAAAATCTTCATGTCGACGTGATCGAAGATACTTAAATATAAAACAAACCTTATTTTTGGTCCTAAGATGCCATGTAATGATTATGAGTATGAATGCATATGAACAACTTCAAAGGGACACAAAACACCACTCGGGATGTAGCAAAGGAAATAAGGATCAAAAGATAAACCCGACTAGGAAAATAAATCATTGGTGAATCAAAAAGACCCGACTCTATTGGTATAACACCCAAAGAAGAGATAAGGTAGCATCAACTCAGCTAAAGAGGAGATAGTACAGGATAAATGTGATTGACAACCAACTGTGAATTACCAAACTCAATAGTCAGAGGTAGATGATCAAAAAGATAATGACTCATAGATGACAGTAAACTACCAACTCATAGTTGAAGGTAGAAGATCAAAAGGATACCGACTCATAGAGGATGATAAAAGATCAAAGGATACACCAACTTTTACTGAAGGCGAAAATACCAACATCCACTGAAGGTAGAAAGAGAAAATAAATAACAACATCGACGTTCACTGACGGTGAGCTACCAATGTTTACTGAAGGTAGAGGGAAAATATATATAAGAGCACCTTCATTTACTGGCGATGAACTACCAACATTTACTTCGAGATGTTTAGTTCTTAGATCGTTAGCGGCTTCCAGACCCAAGACACAAGCTTCGTATTCCGTGATATTATTAGTGCAGTCAAAACATAACCTTGCAGTATAAGGTTTGTGAAACTTCTTCGGGGAAGTCAAAACTGCTCTAATATTGTTCCCTGGTGCATTTGAAGCTCCGTCAAACATGAGTACCCAATTTTCCCCTGATTTAGGTCCTTCATCGGTTCCTGGTATTTCATAGTCACCTATAACCATGACATCTTTGTCTGGGAAGTCGAACTTCATTGGTTGATATTCTGGCAACAGATAATGAGCTAGATGGTCAGCTACTACACTACCCTTGATGGCCTTTTGAGTAACATATTGGATATCATACTCTGATAGTATCATTTACCATTGGGAAATCCTTACTGTAAGAGCTGGTTTTTCGAACACATACTTCAGAGGATCCATTCTTGCTATCAACCATCTGGTGTGAGTTAACATATAATACCTCAATTGCTCAGTGGCCCAAGCCAATGCACAATAAATTTTCTCGAGGAGTAAGTACTTGGTTTTGCAGTCAGTGATCTTATTGTTATGGTAGTAGATTGCATGCTCTTTTCTACCTGTTTCATCATGTTGCCCCAATACACATTATGATACGGTGGCAGAACCGACTGTTAATATTGGTGTGTGTTTTTTGTTTGCAAATGTGCGGTAAGCAAGAGTCACCACCGACTTTTATTTCATCCAACAAAGGAAAAGGAAAAAGAATAGAAAAAACCTTTTTCGAGAGTTTTCTGAGTACGGGGGGTAGATTATAGAAAGGGAAGGTGTTAGCACCCTTTCTATCCATGGTTTTCCATGGGCTCTTAGGTACTTTCTCATTTTGAAATTTATTATGTGTGTTTTGAAAACTTTTTGTTTAACTTCGTGGTAACCTTTGTATCTGTCCTCAAGAGTGTGATGAAGTTGTTTTTGAAAACTATTTTGAAAGTGTTTGTATGAAATAATTTTTGTTGTTTTGAGCAAGTACTTAAGAGTTTCTACCTACTCGAAAAAGATTGTTCGTTTTCTCGTTTCCTTTTGATAGTGATATCCTACTATTAAGGAGTAGGTATCCCCATCGTTGGAGTTAAAGGGACATTCGAAGGGACAATTACGATCATTAAAGCAATGGTTAGGAAACCTTAGTAATTACCCTAGAGTCCTAAAGATCTTTCCGAGGCAACATTCGAATGGGTCATTTTTGATCTTTTGGGACTAGAGGACGACCACTAAAATTCCCTATACTTCATGACCGTTTACCGAAGGCAACCGAAGTGGGGCAAACCCTAGGAGTGAACATGTGCATGTGTTTGATTTCAGTTGATTATCTTTTCACAATTAGGGTTTTCTACTGTATTAATTTGATTTAACTTTTTCATACAAGCCTATTATCCATAAATCTAGATAGTTATAGTTGCAGAAAATTAAAAGCGGAAAAGTAACTCAACGCTATTACAAGGCTTCGGGGAGGGGGTTACATAACCAAAAACTGGGGATTAAACGGTAAAATAATAAGCAGCAAAATAAACCCTAATTAAGAGCTATTACAAACTTGAATCAAATACAATAATTGGAATAAAATATTGCGCGCGCGACGAATTAAATACGAGAATCAAAGTCTAAAATCAAAGGAAATCAAAGAAAATATTTTTTTTAATTTTTTGACGTTTTTAGAAAAAAAACATTAAGTTAAAAATAAAAGGAAATTAACTCTAAATAACGTAATATTTTTTTGTATTTTTATTTGAGAAAAAATAATTAACTTGCAATTTAAACCTAATTTCTAGCCAATTTTAATTATGAAAATAAACCAAATTATCCTAATTAAACTAATCTATTTTAAAAATTAATTTTAATAAATAAGGAAGAAAAAACTAATTCTACATTTTTTGTGATTTCTTGATTTTATGATTTAATTAAAAAATGTTTTTTTTTTGTAAAAAAAATTAAAACAAATAAAAGAAATTTAAAAAAGAATTAAATTGGGCCTGTTACTGTTTCCAGCCTGGGGGTGTGAGTGGCAATTTACTAAGCCCAGATTTGTACAAGCCCAATCGTATGTGTGAGATCCAATGCTGAGTATGCCTGAGGGTGTAGCATGGGCTTTACTGGCAGGAGCGTTGGATTTGTTTGATGATGTATCTGGTGGATAAGATCTAGGGTACATGATAGTTTCCTGGAAGGGAGATGTATTGGATCTGGGACAGAAAAATTAGAAAATATGAAAACATGGGATTCTGGGATCGAACCCAGAACCTCTTGGTTCACCATCCTACGCCTTTGCCATCTGTGTTGGGATGGTTAGTTGTTAATATAATAAACAAATAAAACATAATGAAAAAATGCATTATGCCCAGAAAATGCGCCAAGATTCAAACGAGCCAGTGTGTGGCTTCCACGTGATCATCTTCCTCCTCAGAACTGTCGTTTTAGGCCTGAACTTTTACCTACGGACGATGTCTGTAGCTATAACCCTGTGTCACTCAAAAATTAAATACAAGCAATATAAATTCTAATGGAGACCATGAATCAATTGGGCTTGAAGCCCTGAACAACATGGTACCCATGTCTAACCCTAATTTTGCCTGTACAGAGAGTCCCTAATTTGGGACCTCAAAACCCTAACAATGGCATCGTGCCATTCCTACACTTGAACTCAGATTAAACGATCCAGAAATAGTACAAATATGACAACAAGCATGAATATGTGATCAAAACATGTTTATAATGGGTAAATTAATAAATTCGAGTTTGAGAAAAATATGCAAACCGTGGTACTGTAAGGGCACGATTCTTGATGTTTCAGGCCTTGAGGATGATTTGAATAGCTTTAGAACACGTCCAGGAACGGATTGCTGGATTTGAAATTTCTTGAATTGGTCTATGGAAGAGAGTCTGATCTGCACTTTTCTTCCAAAATTTGCAACTTTGTTCTTCAGTTTTCACGACCCAATTCCTGTTCCCTTGCTCTGGGAATGTTGTGGACATATAAGAGACCGATTTAGGTTAACAAATTTGGACTGTATCTTCACACATTATTGAGATTTGATTTGATTTTGTTTCTTCCATTATTTGTTTCTAAAACAAGCCAAATTATGATCTTTTCCAATCAATTAGCTCTTGCACGATTTGGATGATTTGCTAGTTGTTCATTGACTCATAATATGCTCATAAAATCAAATCTTGGATTTTATTTCATTATTCTACTATTTAAATTGATTTATGTTGATATATATGGATAAAAAATCAAAATAAATAAAAAATAATAACATAATAGGTGGATAAGCTCAGGGGTCGTGGGCAATCTTAGGAACAAGTTTCAAACAAGAAAACATGGGCCCATTTGAAAAAAAATAGTCATTTTGATCAATGTTCACTTCATGCACATTTCCAAAAATTGGTCAACTTTAGCAATGCACATATTTGTCATTTTTAATCCTAAGAAGGTTTTCTTGGACTTTTTAGAAATCTTAGGATTTCCTATAAATAACCCTTTTGGTTTCATCTCAATTGGATCTTCCATGTTCATGTAAGGAGTTTTGAACCAAAATGTGTTTTTGTTGACTTTTGAAAATGACCTATAATGTCTGAATTTATATCTTTGTATGAGTGCATTTGTTGAAATTGAGGGATGAAGATGAGTTGTAGGGAATTAGATTCCCTACAAAATGAGCCTTGGATGAGAAGTTTCTGGTAAAGTATGAGAAAGTTATGTCTGGTCAAAGTTTGGTTGACTTTTCCTATAGAAACCCTAATTTAGCAACTTTTGAGTTTTGTTGAATTTGGGGCATTCCTTGAGGAATCATGATCAACCCTTGATCAAATGATGGATATCACTTCGAAATGTTGATGTTGACCAAAATCTTGAAGTTTGACTATATGTGGGTCACAATTGACTTTTGACCTAACACAATTGATTTTCAAGCATCTGAGCAGTTAACTGAGCAAACTTATAGTGCAAGGCATGAAACTTGGCATTGATGATCTTGATAACATATTAGGGCAATGGAAATAATTTTGGACCCTTGTAACTCAAACATCTTGATATAAATGGAAACCCTAGTTTGAGGCTCATCGTCTTAGGAGAAGGATTTGTCTTGTCAATCCTTAGGCATCCTTGGGCAAGTTAAGGACCTCTGGGAGTATGTTTTTCATAAAATGAAAGGATAAATTTTGGGGTAAAACAATTTCCCCTGTTCAATCTTCCTAAACTTGAGGATGTAGATTGGCTGGTCTGCCTTTCGTGATCTAAAGGTGGAAGATGATTGAACACTAGAGTGCCCAGAAATTTGCACTCGTCTGAAATGATGCTTAATTTGTATAGGCAGTATCGTGAATGGGCTTATAGATTCCATTTGGATAAGATGATGGGATTCGTCGGAGATGGGCTTAAAGATGCCATCCAGAATAATGATGATTTTGTAAGATATACCTTCGTGGGAATTCCTGTTCCTGTTGTTAGGGAGGACTTCGTTGAGGAATGTTGGTCTCTGTCTTGGGGAATAGAGTTTAGGAGCTTCGGTTGTCCACTACTCTACTGGGGAATATGAAATTAATTGTATCTGGTCGGGTCCAGGTTTTAACAGTGTTGTAAAATGTTGTCTGGAGATAAAAGAGAAGGAACCTAGATAGTAGGGTTACTTCGGAATGAAAGCCTGGATAGTAGGGATATGAGAAGGAACCTGGGTCGTAGGGTTACTTTGACATGAAATCCTGGATAGTAGGGCTATGAGAAGGGACTTGGTTCGTAGGGCTATGAGAAGGAACCTGGGTCGTAGGGTTACATCGACATGAAAGCCTGGATAGTAGGGCTATGAGAAGGGACCTTGGTCGTAGGGCTATGAGAAGGAACCTGGGTCGTAGGGTTACTTCGACGTGAAAGCCTGGATAGTAAGGCTATGAGAAGGGACCTGGGTCATAGGGTTACTTCGGAATGAAAGCCTGGATAGTGTTTACCGTTGTTTTTGGTAAACAACCGTTGATCTCCAAAAAGGTAAGTTTTTTGGTTTACTTACGGGATCGATCAAACTAATCCCATAACATATGCTAATTTTTATGTAAAATGAGTAAGAAGGAAGAACGCATGTTCGACCCAGAGAAAGGATGTTTGAGATTGTTGAAAAGTAAGCAAAAGTATAGAAATGCAAGTAAAGGAAGTAAAAAGATAACTTTGCAGGATAATAATAAAGTAATGTAAAAAGACTTTCATTAAGGAAAAAAGGTGTTTCCAACGTACATTGCTCAGTTTTATCCTTTCTCACGCAGTAGTTACTTGGATAATATTTGAGTGATTTAGTACAATAGGTTTAACACACTTGAAAATTACACAAGTTTTTTAATTTATACTAAAAGTAGGTAACCGTCGAGGGGACATTCTGCGCTAGGATGAAGACAAGTGTCTTCTGCATGTCTCTCGACCCGTAGCTTTTTGCCACGTTGCCTCTTCTCATACGCTGATGAAAACTGCCTTTCCCTCCAATAATTCAAAATTCAAATGGTCTTCGTTCCATGTGCCATAGCGTGAACACTTTCCCTCAGTCGAGCAACATAAATCTGCTTCAGTCGAATGAGCCCTTGGTCGAAGATTCTTATCATAACTTAGATCTTTTTTCTTAAGTTATCTCACGTGTCGAATCATACCTCCTGGTTTGGTTCATTCCAGTTGTTTGGTCTAAAAACCAAATACAGTAATTGTCGAATTTGGGAGCCAACAGATAGTAGGGCTACTTCACATTGAGTTCGGGTAAAACCGTATCTGAACAGAGAACGAATCTGGGTAAGGTTGCTTTGTGAGGAGTTTGGGTAAAACTGCATCTAAACCGAGAAGGAACCTGTGTAAGGTTGCTTCGTGAGGAGTTTGGGTAAAACTGCATCTGAACTGAGAAGGAACCTGGGTAAGGTTTCTTCGTGAGGAGTTTGGGTAAAACTGCATCTGAACCGAGAAGGAACTTGGGTAAGGTTGCTTCGTGAGGATTTTGGGTAAAACTGCATCTGAACCAAGAAGGAACCTGGGTAAGGTTGCTTCATGAGGAGTTTGGGTAAAACTACATCAGGAAATTGTAAGGAGAAACCTGGGTAGGGTTGCTTCAAGATGAGTCCGTGTAAAACTTCAGAAGGAACCTGGGTAAGGTTACCTCAGGATATGTTTGTGTAAAACTTTAGAAGGAACTTGGGTAAGGTTACTTCGGGCTAAGTCTGTGTAAAACTTCAAAAGGAACCTGGGTAAGGTTATTTCGGGATAAATTCATGTAAAACTTCAGAAGGAACCTGGGTAAGGTTACTTCGGGATAAGTTTGGGTAAAACTTCAGAAGGAACCTGGGTAAAGTTACTTTGGGGTAAGTCCGCGTTGGGCTATGGGAAGGGACCTGGATTGTAGGGTTACTTCGTGATAAGTTCGTGTGAAACTTTATTTGGAAATGTATGAGAAGGGGCCCGTGCAAGATTTTTTCAAGATAAGCCTGTATGAAGCTGCATTTAGGAGAAACCCGTGTAAGATTGTTTCGTGACGAACACGTGTAAGGCTGCATCTGGTCGCGCAAATAATTACTCTGTTTAGTTTCAGGAGCTAATCTTGGACTTGCTGGAAATTCTTGACGATAACCATCTTTCCTGAAAAAGGTACATGATTATTTGATGCATGAAATGCATTGTGCGATGATGTTCTCAAAATAAATGAGATTATGTTGTATGCAATATGTATGTGCATATCATGATGTATGAACATGAAATGTTATTGTGACAATTTTTAGTCGGGGAAAATAAATCCTAGACTACTGCTGGAGAGCCTTAGGACGTTGAACCTTTCATTTCCGCTGGGGATGGTAAATCGGAGATGACTATGCTGGGGATTTGTTCCTTGTTTACGGATATTCTATCGGGGAGAGACTCTGCTTGAGAATAACTCTACGGGGGAATAACTCTGTTGGACGGTGAACTTCCGTAGATGAAGTAATAAGCCCTGTTGGGGATTGAGCTTCTGTATTCAGGGAAATAAACTCTACTTGGGAGACGACTTTATGAACCGCTTGCGATTATAAAATTCGGCTGGGGAATATAGACGTCGGCTCTTTGAAGGAGCTTTGCTAGGGAGAGTAGCTCCTGTTTGGGGAAGCCGATGTCAAATCTTTAGTTGCCTCTACTATGTGGGGAGTTATCACTGTCCATAGTGTTGTGTTGTAGTACTGTCAAATATGTTTTCTTGATGGCACGTGATTCATTGCTGGAATGCGTGCGCAATGCCCCAAGTGATTCAGATGGAGATCTACCCCTGGTTATTTTGCACTCTTAGAGAGACTGCCCCAGGTGTGTTAGACATCATGTCATGTCCCTTGCTTATGGAAGACCTATTATTGGAAGTGTCTTTCCCGCTGAGGTGATTTTGTCCATTGAGAGGATGGTTGTTCATTGAATATCCATTGTGCGGATTTCTCTGCTGTCAAACAATTAGTCATATCCAAACAATGTCATTTAAAGGATGCAAAACTCATGTCTGTCTTGAATTTTTTTTTTTTTTGAAAATGTGTTTTGTGTAGTAAAACAAAATTTGCAAGAATGTGATATCAACTCGGGATTCGTAACAAGTCCTACAGGAGTTAGGATACCTTTGTAACAATATGCTCTCAAACTAACCCATGCTTCATCTAGGACTTTTAAGGGTTATAACGTGGCTTGGTTCACAGTTTAAGAAACAAAGGATAAAGGCTCAAAATTCATTTGTATCCACCCGTTCTTCGTGATGTCCTTCAGTCCTATGCTCAGTTAATTGCACGTTTAGAATCCCAGTTGAGTTTGGAATCTTTTCCTTGATGTTCTGATGATGGTTCAGATACTGAAAGTTTATTTGGAAGAGGCAGTCATTTTTGTAATCTTCTTTCTGTTGAGGATTTGTAGGACCTCTTTCTTTTTTGATTTTGTTATCCCTTCTTTTGCCTGAACTGTTTCTTTTTGTGATTACAGTCAGCGGGATGCCCCCATTTTTCCCTTAAGTCCCTTTCATGGGTTTTGACTTAACAGGCTTTTATTTTGCAAAATAATGACTACTTTCTTTGATGATTATGCGGAACCATCACCATCTTCTGATTTGGAAGGACGTCTTCGAGGTTATTCATTGGGTGCGAAGCGGAAGATTGTGACTGAATGCACCTCTGAATTAATTGAGAAAACTACCCTGCCCCAGGTTATGATTAAGGGTTTTAATTTGTGTGAAAGAAAAACGCCTACTTCTTTGGCTCAAATGGGTTGACTAGAGATTATCTTCCTTATAACTCCACTGTTTGGGATTTGAAACAATGCATGTACATCGTCGGCGAGGTATGTTCAAAAGTATATTGTAGAGATTGTGGTATCATTTTCATCATCCTCCCTCTAAAGGCTTAGAGCTTTTAATCGAGAGTTGAATATCACGAAAAGGAAGTATAAATCAGTTTAAGCATAATGAAAACAAATTAATTCATGACAAACATGTGTAATGCATTAATGAAATAACAAAGTTTTGACATGAAAATAATTGTTCGAATAACCAAAGAAAATACATCTTGAGAATTCCAATGAACAAAAATGCTTTCAATCCTAGCCATGTTTTGGCATGGGAGTAGTGATCACGTTGGGAGTCCCAGGAGGGTCGAATTCAATCTCCTTGGCGTCAATCATATTCTAAATCTTGTATTTCAGTTCCCAACAATCGTTAGTATCGTGCCCCTGGATGCCAGAATGATAAGCACACCTTGCATCCGGATTGTAGTTAGGAGAGTAAGTCTTAGGGTTTGGATGAGGGTCTATCACTGTAATCAGGTTCATCTTCAACATGTGTTTCAATGCTTGTTACAATGGCATGTTGATTTGGGTGAACTACCTTTGAGGTCTTTCCACCCTTGGCTGATTGTTTCGTTGTTGTGGTCATTGTGAGCGTGCCGAATTAGAGACCAGCACTTCCCCCACAAATTGGTGGTAGTCTACCTTATTATGCCCCTTATGGATGTGCACAACATTGGCTTCCCTCTTACCACCAAATGGCTTCTTCTCAGCACTAGAAGATGCAGCCATCGGGATCTTCCCGCTCCTGATACCATTTTCGATCCTCTCTCCTGTCAGAACCATCTCTGTGAACCCGGATGAGGAACTCCCAATTAGAAAATTGAAGAATTATCCTGTCAGAGTGCCCATGAACATGTCTACCATTTCACGATCAGTTAGAGGAGGTTGTATTTTGCCAGCTAGATCCCTCCACTGTTGTGCATATTCCTTGAACCCTTCTTTCGAGCCCATGGACATATTCTGCAGTTGCACGCAAGTTGGTTTCAGGTCAGCATTGTATTGGTACTGCTTGTAGAAAGCAGTAGCCAAGTCTTCCCAGGTATGGATGTTGCTTCCTTCTAACTGATAGAACCAATCCAGTTGAGTGCTGGCCAAACTTTCTTGGAAGAAATGGACCCACAGCTTCCGGTCAGCAGTGTGAGGCTGGATCTTCCTAACATAGGATCTTAAATGCAACTTAGGGAGGGAGACACCGTCGTACTTAGCGAATGTGGGGACCTGGAACTTTGGTGGGATGACAACCCCGGATACCAAACCCAGCTCTTTAAAATCCAGCCCTGGTACTCTTTGGATCTCCATTGCGCTCAGACGATCTTCTAGCTGTTTATATATATCCTCGACCGGAGGATACTATTCATCATTGTAATCAGTGTCATTATCAGAAACCTCTGGGCTAGGGTACTCTCCCTTGTCTCTCCCTCTTGATTCTCCACTTCTTTGGATGAGGAGGTCAGATCAACTGGTTGCTTCAACGGTCCCTTGAATCTTCTGCCCAGGTTCGGGACACCAGCGGTCTTCCTCTTCTTCTTCTTTTTCTCTTTTAGAATAAGGGCCTTCAGATCTTCCTGCCCTTTTGCCAGAGCTATGGACATTTGCTGAAATTGGGCATTTTGGGCCTAGAGATCCTTGATACTTTGTTCATAAGACATTTTTGATGAAATAAACAGCGAAGAAGTTGAGAAACCAGTTTTGGTACCTGTTTATGCATTGATATGTATGGCATGTGTATGCAATGATTTCAAGGACTTTGGGAAATTTAAATTTGCGAACCAAAATGAAACAAATATTTTATTAGTAGAAATCAAAATATAATTTCCTTTTAGGAGTTACAATTGAAAGTTCTAAAAACTAAAAGAAAATCAAGTTTCCCATGGATGCTTCCTCTTCGTGCCGAGTAGACATTAAGGCTTATTTCCTCATGAAGCTACTTTGTGATCTCTAAAAGTTTCCTCTCCTTGGCATAGAACTGGTCCCTATAAGTATCCCACTCCTTCTTCAACTGAATCCAGGACATTTGTAATTCTTCGATATTAGTGGGCATATCTGGATGAAGAACTGTGTAGGGAATATCCCCTTCAGCAATGGGTTCCACAATCACTGGTAAGACGGCTATGTATGGCATCATAAGTTTTTGAGAACGGGCTCGTACCCATTAGAGATAAGGTTCCATAGGAATGGACGCCTTCGGTCCCAAAGTCTTGATGTGAGATCTGTTTATCATGCCCCAGGCGCGTATGAACCTCCGGCGATACCCCTGAACATCATCCTCATAGTTGAACACAATGCCCTGGATAAGCATCTCGTGAGGACCGTCCCTTCGAGCGTAACCAAATTGTCGCAGAGCCAAAGAAGGATTATAAGTTATACCTCCCCTAATGCCAAGTAGTGGGACATTAGATAATTCCCCGAAGCGGTCAATAATAGAAATATCTCCCATAGATCGGGAATACTAGAGGATATCCGCATGAGAAAGTTACATTATCCTTTGCGACCAACCCAAACCTTCTTCATTCTTCAGCACTGACTTAGGGAGGTGAGAAATAAACCACCTCGACAGTAATGGCATGCAGCACATAAGAACCCCTCTTCTCTTCATGGTACGAGTATGGAGAGCATGCAAGATATCTCCAAGCAAAGTAGGCACAGGGTTGCGAGAGAGGAAGATCTTGATTGCATTCACATCTATGAGTAAGTTGGGATTAGGAAACAGTACTAACCCATAGATTATAAGGGCCAAGACCTCCTCAAAAGCCTGAAAGTCCAAATCATCCCAAAACAGCTGGGCCTTCTCCATTAGGAACTTGGCTCGAAAACCCTTGACTCTGCTTCTTGTCTCCCAATTGGATACCACGCCGGCCCATTTCTAATGCAAGGCTGAGGCCATGACCTCTGGCTTGGGAACTTCTTCTAAACCTGTGAAAGGAACCTGGTCAAGAATAAGTAGATTCAATAACTGATAGAACTCTTTCATGGTAGGCACCAACTGATAGTCTGGAAAGGTGAAGCAGTGGTGCTTGGGATCAAAGAACTGAAAGAGTACACCCATCACCTTTTCATCAAAGCTCGAAGTAACCATATTGAGAAGTCGACCATGTCTTTTAATGAATGAAGAAGTTTAAGGAGCTCTTGATACTAGTTCCTTGAGTTGGGGAGGTATTCTCACAAAACTGATTCGGATAGTGTTTCTACGAGCGGAAGCCAAGATCTGCAAAAGAAAACAAAGATAAATTCCCTTGGTCTTTGAAATGGTTAGTGTAATAAGAATGGATTCTATGTCATGATGCATGATGTTATGTTCAAACAGAGTAAATCACACACAAGCAAAGCACACAATAGACCTTAGGTTCAAAGGCTTGCATGAGGTCAAAGGTAAGTACCCTCTTGAAGTTTAGTTGGTTTCAAACCTGTCTTAGAAAAGTAACTGGGTTCTAAGGATTCTCAATATCATGGATCATCCTTTATCGGGCATTGTTTCAGCTCAAGCAATCTTTTCTTGCGGCCGAAATATCCCGAAAGTATGATCTCAATGAGTGTAGCATCAAGTATCAACCAATACTTAACTTTACACTGAGGCCGGCTATCTCACTACTTTCTAATGGCCAAGTTTTTTCAACTAAGGTTCTAAGGTCCGTTAGTGCTTCACGACACCACGCGGCGGCCTCGTATTCTCCTCGTTTCCACGCGAAGGATACCAGTACCAACCAAAGTGTCACACCAACACAGCCATCACTTAAACCATATCGGTCTATGCTGTACAACCTTCACGATCTATTGTTGTTTACCTAATAAGTGCCCCCAGATCCGGGTGTAGGATCTTTAATAATACCCAAGCAAAAACCCTTAAAGATAAATCAGGCAAAACAAACAAGAAAGCAATTTAAAAATGACCTAGATCCTAAGGTAAACCCCACTTTATTTTAGTCCCCAGCAGAGTCGCCAGTTCTGTGATACGGTGGCAGAACCGACTATTAATACTGGTGTGCGTTTTTTGTTTGCAAATGTGCGGTACGCAAGAGTCGCCACCGACTTTTATTTCATCCAACAAAGAAAAAGGAAAAAGAATAGGAAAAACCTTTTTCGAGAATTTTCTGAGTATGGGGGGTAGATTATAGAAAGGGAGGGTGTTAGCACCCTTTCTATCCATGGTATTCCATGGGATCTTAGGTACTTGCTCATTTTGAAATTGCTTGTGTGTGTTTTGAAAAGTTTTTGTTTAACTTCGTGGTAACCCTTGTATCTGTCCTCAAGAGTGTGACGAAGTTGTTTTTGAAAATTGTTTTGAAAGTGTTTGTGTGAAATAATTTTTGTTGTTTTGAACAAGTACTTAAGAGTTTCTACCTACTCGAAAAAGACTGTTCGTTTTCTCGTTTCCTTTAGACAGCGTTATCCTACTATTAAGGAGTAGGTAGCCCCATCGTTGGAGTTAAAGGGACATTCGAAGGGACAATTACGATCACTAAAGCAATGGTTAGGAAACCTTAGTAATTACCCTATAGTCCTAAATATCTTTCCGAGGCAACATTCGAATGGGTCATTTTTGATCTTTTGGGAATAGAGGGCGACCACTAAAATTCCCTATACTTCATGACCGTTTACCGAAGGCAACCAAAGTGGGGCAAACCCTAGGAGTGAACATGTGCATGTGTTTAATTTCAGTTGATTATCTTTGCATAATTAGGGTTTTCTAATGTATTTATTTGATTTATCTTTTGCATACAAGCCTATTATCCATACATCTAGACAGTTATAGTTGCAGAAAATTAAAAGCGGAAGAGTAACTCTACGCTATTACAAGGCTTCAGGGAGGGGGTTACATAACCAAAAACTTGGGATTGAACGGTAAAATAATAAGCAGCTAAATAAACCCTAATTAAGAGCTATTACAAACTTGAAGAAAATACAATAATTGGAATAAAATATTGTGCGCGCGACGAATTAAATACGGGAATCAAAGTATAAAATCAAAGGAAATCAAAGAAAATATTTTTGTTATTTTTTGATTTTTTTTTTAAAAAAACATTAAGTTAAAAATGAAAGGAAATTAACTCTAAATAACCTAATATTTTTTTGTATTTTTATTTGAGAAAAAATAATTAACTTGCAATTTAAACCTAATTTCTAGCCAATTTTAATTATGAAAATAAACCAAATTATCCTAATTAAACTAATCTATTTTCAAAATTAATTTTAATAATAAGGAAGAAAAAACTAATTCTATATTTTTTGTGATTTCTTGATTTTAAGATTTAATTAAAAAATGATTTTTTTTTGTAAAAAAATAATTAAAACAAATAAAACAAATAAAAGATATTTAAAAAAGAATTAAATTGGGCACGTTACTGTTTCCAGCCTGGGGGTGTGAGTGGCAATTTTCTAAGCCCATATTTGTACAAGCCCAATTACATGCGTGAGATCCAATGCTGAGTATGCTTGAGGGTTCACCATGGGCTTTACTGGCAGGAGCGCTGGATCTGTTTGATGATGGATCTGGTGGATAAGATCTAGAGTACATGATAGTTGCCTGGCGGGGAGATGTATTGGATCTGGGACAGGAAAATTAGAAAATATGAAAACATGGAATTTTGGGATCGAACCCAGAACCTCTTGGTTCACCAGCCTACGCCTTTGCCATCTGTGTTGGGATGGTTAGTTGTTAATATAATAAACAAATAAAACATAATGAAAAAAACGCATTATTCCTAGAAAACGCGCTAAGATTCAAATGAGATAGTGTGTGGCTTCCACATGATCATCTTCCTCCTCAAAATTGTCGTTTTAGGCCTGAACTTTTACCTATGGACGATGTCTGTAGCTATAACCCTGTGTCATTCAAAAATTAAATACAAGCAATATAAATTATAATGGAGACCAATAATCAACTGGGCTTGAAGCCTTCAACACCATGGTACCCATGTCTAACCCTAATTTTTGATGTGCGGAGAGTCCCCAATTTGGGACCTTAAAACCCTAACAATAGCATTATGCCATTCCTGCACTTGAACTCAGATTAAACCGTTCAGAAACAATGCAAATATGATAACAAGCATGGATATGTGATCAAAAAATATTTATAATGGGTAAATCAATAAATTCGAGTTTGAGAAAAATATGCAAACCGTGGTACTGTAAGGGCACGATTCTTGATGTTTCATGCCTTGAGGATGATTGAAATAACTTCAGAACACGTCCAGGAACGGACCGCTGGCTTTGGAATTTCTTGAATTGGTCTATGGAAGAGAATCCGATCTGCACTTTTCTTCCAAAATTTGCAACTTTGTTCTTCAGTTTTCACGACCAAATCCCTGTTCCCTTGCTCTGGGAATGTTATGGACATATAAGAGACTGATTTAGGTTAACAAATTTAGACTGTATCTTCACACATTATTGAGATTTGATTTGATTTTGTTCCTTCCATTATTTGTTTCTAAAACAAGTTAAATTATGATCTTTTCCAATCAATTAGCTCTTGCACGATTTGTTAGCTGTTCATTGACTCATAATATGCTCATAAAATCAAATCTTGGATTTTATTTCATTATTCTACTATTTAAATTGATTTATTTTGATTTAAATGGATAAAAAATCAAAATAAATAATTAAAATAATAAATAATAGGTTGATATTATCAAGGGTTGTGGTCCATCTTCGGAACAAGTTTCAAACAAGAAAACATGGGCCCATTTGAAGAAAAAAAGTCATTTTGATCAATGTTGACTTTATGCACATTTCCAAAAATTGGTCAACTTTAGAAATGCACATCTCTCTCATTTTTAACCCTTAGAAGGTGTTCTTGGACTTTTTAGAAGGATTTGGATGTCCTCTAAACAACCTTTTTGGTTTCATCTAAATTGGATCTTCCATGTTCATGTAAGGAGTTTTAACCCAAAAGGTGTTTTTGTTGACTTTTGAAAAGGACCTATAATGTCTGAATTTATATCTTTTCATGAGTGAATTTTTTGAACATGGGGGCTGAATATGAGTTGTAGGGAATTGGATTCCCTTCAAAAAGAGCCTTGTATGAGAAATTTCTTATAAAGTATGAGAAAGTTATGTCTGGTCAAAGTTTGGTTGACTTTTCCTATAGAAACCCTAATTTAGCAACTTTTGAGTTTTGATGAATTTGGGGCATTCCTTGAGGAATCATGATCAACCCTTGATCAAATGATGGATATCACCTCAAAATATTGATGTTGACCAAAATCTTGAAGTTTGACTGTATGTGGGTCACAGTTGACTTTTGACCTAACATAGTTGATTTTCAAGCATCTGAGCAGTTGACTGAGCAAACTTGTAGTGCAAGGCATGAAACTTGGCTTGGATGATCTTGAGAACATATTAGGGCAATTGAAATAATTTGGGACTCTTGGAACTCAAACATATTGATGAAAATGGAAACCCTAGTTTGAGGCTCATTGCCTTAGGAGGAGGATTTGTCTAGTCAATCCTTAGGCATCCTTGAGAAAGTTGAGGATCTCTGAGAGTATGTTTTGAATAAAATGAGAGGGAAAATTTTGGGGTACAACACACATACCATTGACCCTTCAAGCACCGTTAAGTACATGATGAGTAGTCACCCAGAAACTGGTGGCATTAAGATTGGTGGCTCTTGTAAATATAGCTTTATCGTCTCGAAGGCTATTTGACACTCATCATTCCACACCACAATTTGATCTTTTTGAAGTAACTTGAATATAGGCTTGCATGTAGCAGTTAGGTGCGATATGAACCTTGAAATGTAATTCAATCATTTTAAGAAACCACGAACCTCTTTTTCTATCCTTGGAGCTGGCATTTCTTGTATGGCTTTCACCTTGTCAGAGTCTACCTTAATGCCATGCTGACTTACAATGAAACCCAATAAATTTTCTGACCTTACACCAAATGTACACTTGTTTGGATTCAACCTCAGTTTGAACATTCGCAGAAGTTTAGACAATTTTTGTAAATGTACGATGTGATCCTCCTCTGTATGTGATTTGGCAATTATATCATCTACGTATACTTCAACTTCTTTGTGAATCATATCATGGAATAGTGTAACTGTATCTTGTTGATAAGTTGCTCTTGCATTCTTTAGACCGAAAGGAATTACCTTGTAACAGAAATTTCCCTAAGGAGTCATGAAAGTAGTCTTTCCATATCCTCGGGTGCCATTTTGATTTGATTATAGCCTAAGAAACCATCCATGAACAAGAATACCGAAGCTTGAGCTGTATTATCAACCAAAACATCTATGTGAGGTAACAGGAAATCGTCTTTGGGACTTGCTTTAGATCCCGATAATCCACACACATGCGTACTTTGCCGTCCTTCTTGGGCACTAGCTCGATGTTAGCTATCCAAGGTGGATAATATACCACCGCTAAGAACCCTACATCAAATTGCTTAAGAACTTATTCTTAAATCTTGCTAGACATGTCTTGATGGGTTATTCTGAGCTTGTCTAACTGGAGAACAACCTTCCTTAAGAGGTAATATATGCACCACTATATCTGTATCCAATCCTGGCATGTCCCTGTAAGACTAGGAAAATATATCCACATAATCATGTAACAACTAGACCAGTCTTTCTTTGATGCTTTCCTCTAATGTTTCCCCTAGCTTGATCTCTTTCGGATCCTCATTTATGCCAATGTTGATGGTCTCAATAGATTTCTGGTATGGTTGTATATTGTCAGCTTTTTGCTCTACTTTCCTTGCCAATTCTTCAGAGAGTTCAAGATCTTCATCATCTTACTCTTCTGCTTGGTTGATGGGTGCATAAATTTTTTATCGAATAACAACAATAACATTATCGGTGATTTTAGGCATGGATCTGCACATTTTATCATTTTTGGTGCAGTTTTAGTATGTGAATTTGGAAAATGTATATGAAGAAAAGTATTTCCATTTTACAAAACATACGAAATAAATGCAAGAGAAAGACATGGATCTTAATTAAATGCGAAATATAACTCTTATTAATTGTGAATATTGTTCGAAACAAATTGGAGGACCCTTACAAGCTACCCCTATGCCTTGAGCTTGACATAGGTTCTTTTAAAAACAAGAAAAATTACATTGGAAAGAAAAAGATCTCTGGAATATCCACGGTTGTCCAATTCTTGAGATCTTCGCCTGGAGTTCACTCATGGATGAAGTCAAATGCCCTCTTGGTGTTACTTTTGTCAGGTCTCATCGCCCCTTGTCTGTCGCGCTCTATTCCTTTGTTGATGAAAGTCTCCTGGATAGAAGGAAACCGCACCTTGACTTTCAAGGTAGCCTTTGATGATTAGTATCCCAAACCAAAATGATTCTTCTTTTCTGGTATCTCCACAAGTTTACCCTAACCTTTTGAGGTGCCATCCTCCATAACTTTTTGCAAGTCTTTCTAGGAAGTCAGAATTGGTTTCTTGATTTTTTCCACCAGTAGGGTCACCATTGAAGCAACCTCTAAGACTTGAAATGGTGTTGCTATAAAATCTTCATCAACACTAATATATTTGTAAGACTCTATGTGACTTACAAATTGTGATCGGTGGAAATAGAACTGACTATTTTGGAATGCTGGTTCGCGTTTGCGTTTCGAAAAATGTCGCAGTAAGCAAGAGTCACCATCGTCTTTTATTTTCTCCAACAAGGAAAGGACAAAAGCACAACAAAATTCCTTTTTGAGATGTTTCTCGGGTTCGGGAGGTAGATTATAGAAAGGGAAGGTGTTAGCACCCTTTCTATCCGTGGTTATCCACGGGCTCTTAGGTACTTGCTCACTATGTTTTCAAAATGTTTTGCTTTTCTTGTGTTTATGGGTTTTGAAAAAGTTTTGTTTGAAAACTTCGATTTAACTCTTATTTCTGTCCTCAAGAGTGTATGAAGTGTTTGTTAGAAAACTTTGTTTGAAAAGTGTAAGTGCAAAAAGTTGTTTTGTTTTGAAAGAGCAAGTACCTGAGAACCTCTACCTACTCAAAAGAAATTAAGCTGTGTAAATGTCCTTTAGACAGCGCTATCCCACTATTGAGAAGTAGGTAGCACCGTCGTTGGAGTTTTAGGGTCAATTTGATTATAGGGACATGTGGTCACCAAAGCAATAGTAGGACGCCTTAGCGGTAACCCTAATGTCTTAGATCATTTTTTTATCAAGGCAACCGTTTCAAGGCAACTTTGATCTTTAGACAGGAGGGCGACCTCTAAAACTTCCTATACTCAATGACCACGTCGAGGCAACCAAGTGAGGTGTACCCTAGGAGTGGCATGTGCGAGTGTGTCAGGTTTCAGTTATGTTATCTTTGTACATGTTATGGTGAGTTACGATTGATTTTAATTTGAGGATAAGTCTTGTCATGCATAGCCTAGTTAGCATACATCTAGCAGTTAATAGTTGCGGAAAATAAAACTAAAGCTATTACAAGGCGTCGGGTATTTACATCGCCATAAGCAAACCCTTGAAAAGTAAATGCGGGAAATTAAATAAAAGCAATAAAAAGGTCCTAATTAAAAGCTATTACATCCTCGGAGCAATTACATAATAATGGATCAAAAATCACACGCGCGAGAAAAAATTGAATCGGAGAGTTTTTTAGGGTTTTGACCCTTTTTTTTTTAGAAAGAAGGAAGTTTTGCTATTTTGCATTAAATTAAACCTAAACTAATTAATTAATTAAAAGAAAGAAATATTTTTTGAGTTTTTTATGTTTCAAGGAAATAAATAAAAGATGGTCAAAATTGTCAAGAAACCCTAATTCTACATTAGTTTTAGATTTATTGTGAAAATATTAAAATTAACCTAATTAACTAAATAAATTAATTATGTTAGTATTTATTTACAAAATAACTAATTAAATTTAATAAATAAACATATTATATTTTTATGTTTTCTGAATTTATTAAAAAAAAGTTAATTGTTTTAGTTAGTAGTTAATTAAAAATTAATAAAAACAATTTAAGTAAAAATAAAAAGGAAAAGAAGAAAATAAACTCAGGGGGGTGCTGGCCCAATTTTGGAGGTGTTTTTGAAATTCTCAAGCCCATTATGCTTCCAGCCTGTTTGACTTTTGTGATCATCTACACGCCTGTTGACTAAAGCGTATGGTGATCTCCCACTCACGTCCACTGGATCTATGCCTGAAGCCACATGGCGCCTGGGGATTGAGGTATATGGTGGACCTCTCTTGTGAAACTTGCATGTGAATATATGAAACAAAATAGAATAAATGCTTTGGGGGACCTGGGATTCGAACCCAGGTCCCAATAGCCTTTCCATCCACCTGCTTGCCAACCCAGCCAACGCGTTTCTTTGTTATCATAATGAGATGGAATTATTATATATGAAAAACAATTAAAACGTTGTAAAATAAAAACAAACGCGCGCTTTTCAAATTAACCAATGAAGTATCAACACATCATCATCTTCTTCGTTTTTCCTGCATATTCAGAATCATATAGCGGGGGTTTTTAACCTCCACTATCTAGCTGCACGAAAAATAGAGATTAGAAATCTAGCAAGCATAAATATTTCGCGAGGGGTGGGTTATGTTCATCTTGGCCACACGAGTTCAGTCATATGTCTCACTGGTCCCAATTTTTCCTGGTTCAAAAAGCCCTAATTGAAAGCTCAAGAACCCTAGAATTTTGATCATGGCATCTCACGATTCAGGGCATTATAATTCAATTAAACCATTCCATCAGCTTGGTATGATCTCTAGCAATGCAAAACAATCACTAAAACATGTTAAATGCGCATGAATCAAGATATATGATTATGAATCAAAAGTGCAAACCGTGGTTCTGTAGATGATGATTCTTTGAGCTTCAGTTCCTGAATTCAATTGCAAAACACTCCTGATACTTCCTTGAATGTGTTTGAATGAATAAAGCGCCTTGAATTGGTCTGGAATGCAAGAATAGGTTTTCACTTTTCTTGGAAATTCTTGGAATTGGACAGGGTGGTTTCTGCAGTTTTTTCACGTCCACCAGGTCAGGGTTAGCTTGCTTATGTATAAGGGAAACAAATTAGGTCAAAAAGCTGGGCCAATATCCATTGCATTGATGATTGAATCCTTGATTAAAAATCAAATATTTTTTATTCTTCATGATTGAATAAAGTTGCCAATTTTGGATTTTTTTGTATCTTTGACTTGTGCACGAATTTGCCAGCAAGTTTAGGTCATATTTGCTTCACAAAAATATTTAAAAAACAAATCTTCTATTTTCTTATGATTTAAATTGATTAAATGAATTAATATTAATTAAAAATCCAATTAATCAATAAAAATAAGAAAATAAATCCAATTAATCTTTATGGGTCGTGCATAAGTCATGGATGAAGTTTCAAGAAGAGATTTGAGGCCCATTAGCAAAAAGAAGGTGTTTTGAGCAAAGTTGACTTTTGCAAGTTCATGAAAATTTCCCAACTTCTCCAATGCACAACTTGCTCAATTTTAATCATATGACCATGTTCTTGGACATTTTGGAAAGCTCTTGAAGTCCTCTAACCAATTCCTTTGGTCCCATGTCATTTGGATTTACCAATCTCAAGTTATGGCCTTTGACTCAAAGTGTACTTTTGTTGACTTTTGAAATTGACCTATAATGTAGAAATTGATAACTTCTTGTGAGAGAATTTCTTGAACTTGGAGTGTGAAGATGGATTGTAGTAAATTGCATCCTATTCAAAATGAGCATTGGATGGGATTTTTCTGACAAACCATGAAAAAGTTATGCCCTGGTCAAGATACAATTGACTTTTCTACTGTCCAAAAATAGTAACTTTTTGCATCTTGATGATTTTTGAGCTATTCTTGTGGAATCATGATCAAGACTTGATAAAATGATGATTGTGAACTCAAAATAAGATGTTGACCAAAAATTCTGACTTTTGACTGCAAAATGACCATTTTGCACTTGCAGTTGACTGTGGATCAAATGGGGCTTTTGACTGTGCAAATTGGCACTGTGAGTCTTGAAACTTGGCATGTAGGTGCTTGAGAATGTATATAGGCTTATGAGACTTTATTGAACCATTGAAAACCCCAAGTTCCTTGAGAGAACCAAAACCCTAATTTCAGCTGTCTTAGGAGGTGATTTGACTGTCTACCTCTTGAGCAATCTTGAACAATTTGAGGATCATTCTTGACAAATCTTGAGGAATATGGGAGGGAAAATTTTGGGGTACAACAGTTGCCCCTGTTCAATCTTCTTAAACCTGAGGATGTAGATTGGCTTGCGTGCCTTTCGTGATCCGAAGGTGGAAGATGATTGAACACTAAAGTGCCCAGAAATTTGCACTCGCGTGGTGTCGTATCAACAATGGCGACGTCGGGAATGGAGAGATGATGGATAGAAGGATGGGCTTATAGATGCCATCTGGAGATTGTTGGTAGGTATTTTTGTCTTCGTTGACAGGTTGTCTTCATTGACGGGTTGTCTTCATTGACGGGTTGTCTCTATTGACGGATTGTCTTCATTGATGGGTTATCTCCATTGACGGGTTGTCTTCATTGACGAGTTGTCTTCATTGACGGGTTGTCTCCATTGACGGGTTACCATCAGAAAAATCTTTAGGAGTCGACTTAGCTGATTTTGTCTCCATTGGATGGCTTCAGAAAAATCTTTAGGAATTGATTTAACTGGTTTTGTCTCCATTGACTGGCTTCAGAAAAATCTTTAGGAATCGATTTAACTGGTTTTGTCTCCATTGACTGGCTTCAGAAAAATCTTTAGGAATCAATTTAACTGGTTTTGTCTCCATTGACTGGCTTCAGAAAATTCTTTTGGAATCGATTTAACTGGTTTTGTCTCCATTGTCTGGCTTCAGAAAAATCTTTAGGAATCGATTTAACTGGTTTTGTCTCCATTGACTGGCTTCGCCTCAGAAAAATCTTTAGGAATCGACTTAACTGATTTTGTCTCCATTGACTGGCTCTGCCTCAGAGAAATCTTTAGGAATCGATTTAACTGATTTTGTCTCCATTGACTGAATTTGTCTCCTTTGACTGGATTTGTCTCCTTTGACTGGATTCAGAAAAATCTTTAGGAATCGATTTAACTGATTTTGTCTCCATTGACATAATTGAGAATTTAACTGCATCTTTCCTGAAAGGTAAAGGTCAGTCATATGCAATGCATGATATGGATCGAGCAATGATGTTCTCAACATAAATGAGATCGTATGATATGATGCGTATATGCATGTATCATGATGTATGAAAATGTGATGTTTTAGTGGGGGAAAATAAATCCCGGAGCAGCTGGAGAATAGAGCTGGATTCTTCGTTTCCGCTGGGGATGATGAACGAAGATGATAAACTTGCACGAGAGGATGGCTCCGTTGGGGAATAAACTGGTGAAGAGATTACTCTGCGGGGAATCACTCTGTGGGGAGGAGATGCTTTGCTGAGATGTTAAAGATAACTCCGCTGGGGATTCCGTGGATAAGCTCTATTGGGGATTTTGATGATGAACTCCGCTGGGGATAGAAAGAACTTCGCTGAGGATGATCTTTCCGTTGCAACTTGCTGAGGATAACCCAGTTAGACTCTTGTGGAGATAACCTTCTGAATATGGCTGAGGAGATGCATTTGTACTCTGCAGGGGACAAGCTTCCAAAATCTACTGGGGAGATGATTCAACTCTGGTGGGGAAGCTTTTTAGACTGCACTGGGAAATGGCTCCACTGGGGGTATCTTGTATTCCGCCGGGGAACATTCTTATATTCTGTCGAGGAATATTAAGACTTTCGGGGATGCTTGCTGAGGAATATCTGTATACTCCGCTGGGGAATATTAAGATCTACTGGGGATACCCAACCTTTTGGGGCTGATGGTAGGCCAACTCTGCTTGGGGGAGAGTACTGTTGATTTGTTCATAGTTGCAAGTCTCAGCAGGGAGAGGTAACATTATTGTCTTAATCTTGGGGAGTGAAGGTATCCTGGTTACATTCTTCTACTGAACTTACCTTGGTACCTTGGTGGACAGAGCAACTAGATCGCTTAGACAATTCTTATTGCCCCTACTTTCGATATCACCCGTGATTAATCCTTTGTTTCGCATGTAAATATTTATGAGCAGCAATTAATGTCAAATGCATATATCAAAAATGAACATTGGACGTTCTTTGCAAAACAAAACAGATAAAGAAAAAACAATTTGCAATTTGTCTGAAAAATGAACTTGTATTGATTTTGAAGTTTGCTTGTAAATAGGCGTTTTTGTACAAGAGGCTGACGTCCTAGTAAGAGAACGCCGCCGTGCAAATAGGATTTATACAATTTATAAAAAGAAAACAAAACAGTTATGTGAAAGATCCCACTGGGTTCCAGCTCTGCTATTGCCCTTATGTCTTCGAGCATCTCATCACTTTGCTGCTTAGTTGGAGATGAATCTGATTGATTGGTGTCGTCTGAGCCTGATGGTCGATACCGAAGTCTGGATGCAGGGTGATCCAATAAGACATAGTATTACGCTTATCCCTAACTTTTGCCTGGACCGCCCTTTCGGGTTTTCAGTCCCCAGGGATACCCATTTTTGCCCAAGCCGCCTTTTCAGGTTTTCGACTTGCCAGGTGTATATATTTTTTTATTTTCATCCCTTATTTTTGCCCGAACCCTTTTGGTTCGCCGGGAAGCCCTTATTTTTGCCTAGGCCAGTCGACCTAGCGGGTCTTTAATCATGCGTAGTATATTTTTACTATGTCTGTATTGGCGGGGTGAGGAAGGTTGTCACCGTCCATGGTGGTTAGAATCATCGCTCCTCCTGAGAAGATGTTCTTAACCACAAATGGCCCTTCGTACGTAGGGGTCCATTTTCCCCTGGGATCACCTTGAGGTAGGATGATGCGCTTGATTACTAGGTCCCCGACTTGATACTCTTGTCGTCTAACTTTCTTATTAAATGCCTTGATCATCCGTTTTTGGTACGTCTGACCATGACAAATAGCAGTGAGTCTCTTTTCATCGATTAGGTTTAATTGATCAAGCCGGGTCTGGATCCAGTCATCTTCGCTTAAACCTGCATCCTTCATGATCCGGAGAGAGGGTATCTGAACTTCAATGGGCAGGACTGCCTCCATGCCGTATACCAAGGAGTAGGGTGTTGCCCCTGTTGACGTCTGTGCTGAGGTACGGTACCCATGAAGAGAAAATGGTAACATCTCGTGCCAATCTTTGTAGGTCACTGTCATCTTCTGCACAATCTTCTTAATGTTCTTATTAGCTGCTTCTACAGCCCCATTCATCTTCGGCCGGTAAGGAGAAGAGTTGTGGTGCTGTATCTTGAATTGCTCGCAGAGCTCAGTGATCATCTTGTTGTTAAGATTGGTACCATTATCCGTAATGATCCTCTCTGGTACACCGTATCAACAGATCAGGTTATGCCGAATGAACCGTGCCACGACGTTCTTGGTTACGGTGGCAAAGGAAGCTGCTTCAACCCACTTTGTAAAGTAATCAATCGCTACCAGGATGAAGCGATGCCCGTTGGATGCCGTAGGTCTGATCTCTCCGATCATATCAATGCCCCACATTGCGAAAGTCCAAGGTGCTGTCAAGACGTTCAAAGGAACTGGAGGAATGTGCACCTTATCGGCGTAGATCTGGCACTTGTGACATGTCCGAGAATGCTGATAACAGTCGACTTCCATCGTGGACCAGTAATATCCTGCCCGAAGGATTTTCTTTGCCATGGTATGTCCACTGGAATGAGTTCCGAAGGTACCTTCATGCAGTTCTTCCATGATCCTTTCTGCTTCAATCTTATCCACACAGCGTAGTAAGGTCGAATCATGGTTTCGTTTGTAAAGAATGTCATTGTTGAGGAAGAACTTTGCCGCGAACCTTCTCAGAAACTTCTTGTCATTAACAGACGCACCCTCGGGGTATTCTTGAGCTTCAAGGTACCTCTTTACTTCATGATACCAAGGTTTTTCTGTTACCTCTTCGGTCTCAAGATCACAGCAATGTGCAGGTTCATCCAATTTCCAAATAATGATCCGGAGAGCCTCGTTGTCCCATTTGACTTTGAACATAGAAGACATCGTAGCTAACGCGTCCGCCAACTGATTCTCCTCTCTTGGGAAATGTTCAAAGGTTATCTCCTCGAAATGGGGAAGCAACGTCAATACATACTCCTTGTAAGGAATAAGATTTGGGTGTTTCGTATCCCACTCGCCTTTGATCTGACTGATCACGAGAGAGGAATCTCCGAAGACACTCAGAAACTTGATCCTTAAGTCAATTGCAGCTCGAAGACCCATGATGCATGTTTCATACTCCGCCATGTTGTTGGTGCAGTTGAAACATAGCCGGGCGGTCAGTGGAGTATGAGTGCCCTTAGGAGATATGATCACGGTGCCAATGCCATTACCCAAAGCGTTTGAGGCTCCGTCAAAGTGCATAGACCATCAGGATCCTTCCTCAGGTCCTTCATCCGGTCCAGGTATTTCACAATCCGTCACTACCATGATATTCTCGTCTGGAAATTCAAAGTTCATAGATTGGTAATCATCCACTGCCTGATGTGCCAAATGGTCTGCCAACACACTTCCCTTGATTGCTTTTTGAGTCGTGTACTGGATGTCATATTCGGTCAAGATCATCTGCCATCTTGCTATTCTTACGGACAATGCAAGCTTTTCGAAGATATACTTGATTGGATCCATCTTTGAAATCAACAGGGTAGTGTGAGTCAACATATATTGTCTTAGCCGGCGAGCAGCCCATACCAAAGCGCATCAAGTTTTCTCGAGCAGTGAGTATCGGGTCTCACGGTAAACTTTTTACTAAGGTAATAAATAGCGTGCTCTTTTCGGCCAGACTCGTCATGCTTACCTAGCACACACCCCATTGAGTTGTCCAGTACTGTCAAGTATATGATTAGAGGTCTGCCTTCAACCGGTGGCATAAGAATAGGTGGCTCTTGAAGATACTCTTTGATTCTTTCGAAAGCGGCCTGACATTCATCGTTCCAACTTACTACTTGATCTTTCTTCAGTAGCTTGAAGATTGGTTCACAAGTAGCAGTTAGGTGCGAGATGAATCGGGCAATGTAGTTCAGCCGTCCTAGAAAGCCTCTGACCTCTTTCTCTGTCTTGGGAACTGGCATCTCTTGTATGGCTTTCACTTTGGCAGGGTCCACTTGAATACCTTTGTCGCTTACGACGAAACCTAGTAGCTTTCCGGATCTCACCCCGAAGCTGCACTTGTTCGGGTTTAACCTCAGCTTGTACAACTTCAACCGGTCAAACAGCTTCTGTAGGTGGTCAAGGTGTTCCTCCTCAGTTTAGGACCTTGCGATCATATCGTCAACATATACTTCAATCTCATGGCGGATCATATCGTGAAACAGAGCAACCATGGCACGTTGGTAGGTTGCTCCAGCATTTTTTAACCCAAAAGGCATGACCTTGTAGCAAAAGGTACCCCACTGAGTAACAAAAGTGGTCTTCTCCATGTCTTCGGGAGCCATCTTGATTTGATTATACCCGGAGAAACCATCCATGAAGGAGAATCCCTTATGCTGAGCAGTGTTGTCAACCAGAACGTCGATGTGAGGCAGAGGGAAGTCATCCTTAGGGCTCGCCCTGTTCAAATCCCTGTAGTCAACACACATTCGGACCTTACCATCTTTATTCGGGACTGGAACCACATTGGCAACCCACTGAGGGTAAGAAGTTACTGCTAGAAAACTGGCGTCAAATTGTTTCATAACCTCGGCTTTAATTTTCTCGAACATCTCTGGGCGCATACGGCGAACCTTCTGTTTTACCGGAGGGCAATCTTCCTTGGTAGGCAGGTGATGAACCACAATGTCGGTATCCAACCCAGGAATATCTTCGTAAGACCAGGAAAAGATTTCCACGTAGTCATGCAGCATCTGAATCAACCGTTGTTTCACACTAAGCTCCAGATTCGCACCAATCTTGACTTCCTTCCTGTTTGTCTCAGTACCCAGATTTACCATTTCCACTGGCTCTTCATGCGGCTGAATGGCCCTCTCTTCCTGAAGTAACAGTCTTGCAAGTTCACCCGGCACTTCGCAATCATCTTCACCCTCGTCTTCGGCTAAGTTGATCGGATTTTCGAAGTCATAACTGGCAGTAGCAGAGTCGTTACCAGTGAGATCCATAGTGGATTGAGACCTGTATATGTGAGTGTGTGTAAATAGCTGTTTTGCAATATACAATAAAGAAAGAGAAGGAGCGCAAGATTTGAAATGCAAAAACGTCCAATGCTTTTATTAATGATATATGAAAATGACACACAAAAGCCCTCACAAATGAAGCCAGGGTGCTCCGGGTAAGACACCGGGCCATAAAGTTTCATAATATTGTTTGTTACAAATTCAAAACAAAAAAGTTCATTACTGAGTCACAAAAGTAATAGGGACGAAGTCTTTCGCTGTCCAGTTGTTTGGTCCACTGTTGGTTGTAGGGTAGATCCAGCTGTCGAATTCAGATTCCTCCACGCCATCTTCAATGGCATTTACTCCCGAGTTGTTGATGAACACAAGAGGTCTTCCAATCCTTGCCCTACGAACAGCCTTCTGAGCTTCCTTCTTAATAGCGGCCCGGGCATCCTTTAAGGAAGCCATCTTCAACGGAGAATCTTCAACCACAGTCTCAGCTGATGCCAGTGTCTGAGGAACCTCTTCAAAGTGTTGGAATGGGGTCTCAATGAACTCCCCATCCATCTCTATGTACCGAAACGAGTTGAGGTGGCTGACCATGTATTCCTTCTCCCCTTGAACTGTCACAATCTTCCCCTTGACCGGGTACTTCAGCTTCTGATGTAGTGTGGAGGTCACAACTCCAGCTTTGTGGATCCATGGATGACCCAACAAACAAGAGTAGGACGGTCGAATGTCCATCACGTAGAATGTAGAATCAAATACCTGAGAGCCAACTCTAATTGGGATATCAACCTCACCATGTACCATCCTTTTAGACCCGTCAAAGGCCCGGACAACAATGTTACTTGGCTTTAGCTCCAACCCTTCGCAATCCAACCTGTCTAGAGCTTTCTTGGGCAAGATGTTTAATGAGAACCAGTGTCAACCAACACATGTGCAAGAGTACTGCCCCTGCATTCAATGGAGACATGCAGGGCATCGTTATGTTTCTTCCCTTTAGCAGTCAGATCAGCGTCGGAGAAACCCAAACCATTATCAGCAGTTAAGTTGGCCACACAATCGGTAAATTGATCAGCTGATGTCTCTTGTGGCACGTGGGCTGTCTTCAGGAAGGTAATCAAAGCCTTGACATGGGCCTCTGAACACAACAACAGTGATAACATAGAAATCTTGGAGGGGGTTTGCCCCAGCTGCTCAACTACATTAAAATCACTCTTCTTAATGATCTTCAGAATCTCTTCCATCTCCTGTTTGGAAGCTTCAACATTGATTGTCTTTGGTGCCTCCGTCCGGGCAGGCACATCAGTGGCGATCCCTTTGCCCCGAGCATCAGATGACTCTGCAGCAGGGGTAGAAACAGGAACTTGATCAGGAAGGGAAGTAGGCACACTTGCAGATGTGATGACAATAGGTCTCTGGATAGTTGGTGGCGCAATATCTGGCGAGAAAAGTCTACTGCTGCGGGTGACTTTGGCAGGCCCAATGATGTTGCTGACGCGGGTATTAGTATCAAACTCTTGTTTAACTCCAAGAACATAAACATCCGCCCCATAGTGCCACGGGACAGCTTTGTCGGATGTATAGGGGATGGGCCCCAGAACAGTGATGATTATAGGTGCAATCTTCTGAACAGGCATAATTTTGACAGGCTTCCTCGAGGGAGCCTTGGGAGAATTGTTGAAAATGGTAACAATGGAAACTTCTTCAGTAGGGGTAGCAGGAACAACAATCTTCTCAAATAGGATTTCTTTATTATCCATCAGGTTTTGGATGCCTGACTTCAAAGATGGACAACCAGTAGGTGAAACAGAACATAGATGGCAACCTTTACTACATCCCGAAAATAAACCGGCTAGCAACAGGTTCCTCTTGACAGTCAACAGCGGAGTAACAATATCGTCCACAGAGGCGACAAACAGGTCTTCTTCTACAACATTCACTCCATGCTTGGGCATGGGAGCAGTCACAACATTGGTCCTTTCGGGCGCCTCGAACTCTATCTCCTTTGCATCGATCAAGTCTTGGACCTTATTCTTCAGAGTCCAACAATCATCCGTATTATGTCCCGGGCTGTCAGAGTGATAAGCGCAGTGGGCGTTGGGATTTTACTTTGGAGATGTGGTATTCGGATTCTTAGGAGCTTCCCTTAGAGTCACCAAATTGGTTGTCAGTAACTGTGGCAATATCTGGGACAAGGTCATACTGAGTCGAGTGAACTGCCTTCAAGGTCTCTCACCCCTTTGTTGGTTGTGATGCTGAGGAGCACCAGCAGATTTTGAAATGACCACCGCGTTGACAGCTTGGCGGTGTTCAGATCTATTTGGTCTTCTTGAACCATAGACCACACTGGATTCTTTCTTGAATGGCTTCTTTTCAGTGCTCGAGGAGGCACCTTTATGTATCTTTCCAGCCTTGATACCAGCTTCGATCCTTACACCAGTCAAGATAAGGTCTGTAAACCCGGCTGAAGAATTTCCAATCAAATGGTTGAAGAACGGACCAGACAGGGTCCCCAGAAACATATCAACCAGCTGTTTCCAGTGATTTCTGGTAAACAACCGCTAGTCTTCCAAACTATCGAATAGTCTTTATTAACGCTACTCAATCTCTCTGGTAACTCACAGGATCGACTAGATTGATCCTAGGACTCCTTGGATATTAAAGTTACTCTCACAATCAAACAATTATTCATGGTTGCTATGGTACAAGTGTTTGGTTTATTTCGATCCCTCTCTCTAAGAGTTTAAAATTGTGGTCAAAATGTACGTGAAAACTAGGTTATACGAATAAATGCTAATTGTAATGCTGATTGAAGAGACATATAAAACTGTATAAAAATGAAGTAAATGGTTTCGATTTGCAAAGCATTTAACTTAAAAAGTTTCTGGAATGTAGAAGTTAAAAACGTGAAGAAAGCGTTTAGTGCAATTTTAAGTAAAAGGATGCGTTTGAAAAACAATACTTGGAAGTAAAGGTATTGAAAGCGTAACAGTCTTCTGGAATATAAAGTGCTCGAAATATAAAGAAAGCATTAAAGAGTAAAACTTTGATGAAAAGACTTTGAAATGAAAAGACAGTAAATAAAGAAACTTGTAAATGTTATTCGATAAAAAGAAAAGAGGAAAGTACTGGAAATGGTAAAAAGGCTTTCATTAAATTAGAAATATATGGTGATATCATACATACATCTCTCTTGCATTCGTTTCCCTTGCCATGTGGTAGTTTGAATGTTAATGAGTATTTTGTATAACAGATATGACACACCGAAATCCTAATACTAAGACTTCTATTTATACTAATTCGACCCTAACGGTCTTACTATAGGATCATGCCACGTTTCGAACATGCAAGACAATGCTTCTTTCATCTTTCCACGTGTCCCCAAATGCTCCAACACAAAACTTTCAAACTTTGAAAGTCCCGCTTCCATTTAAATTTTAAATGCTTTAGTGTTCTTCTGTTTCGAACGCTCTTCCCAAACCTAGCCTCGCTGTTGTTTCGAGACCCCTTTGGATATTTTTCCATGATCACCGTTCGAAGCTTCAAGCTTTGACACACTCATTCGAAACACTGCTTCTGCAACTTCGAAATATGGTGTTCAATTCCATTTCGATCAGAACTTTTAACTCTTTTGAATTCTAGATAACATTATCAAAATCTTCAGCCAACACCAGCTCACGATCAGTCAAAGGTGGCTGCACCCTTCTGACAAGGTCTCTCCATTTTTGGGCGTACTCTTTAAATCCTTCACCCGTCCCTAGTGACATACCCTGGAGTTGGGTACGCGTAAGAGCGAGGTCGGAATTATATTGATACTGCTTATAGAACGCAGTAGCCAAATCTTCCCAGTTGCGGATACTGGCCCCATCCAGCTGATAGAACCATTCGAGTTGAGTCCCTGAAAGACTATCCTAAAAGAAATGGATCCACAAATTCTTGTCAGCAGTGTAAGGTTGGATCCTCCTTACATACGACCGGAGGTTCAGCTTTGGGCAGGAGGCTCCGTCATATTTGGCAAAAGCAGGTGCCTTAAACTTATGGGGAATCACCACCCCAGAGGATAAGCCTAGATCTCCAAAGTCCAACCTGGGCACATTCTGTATCTCCATGGCGCTCAAGCGGTCCTCCAACTGTTTATACCTATCCTCAACAGGAGGATACTATTCCTCATCATAATCCGTCTCGTTGTCCGAGACCACGGGACTAGGAACCCTTCTCTCTTGGGGACTGACTTTCCCTACAGAGGAGGTGGTCAGATCAACCTCGTTCTGTAATCCATTCCCAAATCTGCGTCCAGTGTTGAACAAGACGGTCCTCTTCTTCTTCTTCTTCCCCTCTTTCAGAATCAGAGTCTTCAAATCCTGTTGACCCTGGGCTAGGCTCATAACCAACTCTTGGAACTGGGCGTTCTGGGCCTGGAGGGCCTTGATAGCTTGTTCAGTGGAAGGTTCAGTAGACATGATGATTGCTGAAATAAACAGCGAAGAAGATAAGTGACCTGTAAAAAGGGTACCTGTTATGCATATGATGAATGGTATGCTATTTATGTAATGCATTCAAGGGTTCGAAGATTCAAATTCGTTGCAGACAAAAAAGGAACACACGTCATATTAAGAAGTAATTTGTTTAGTACATCAGTGCCTCATGGGCGAAATATTACAAAATACTTAATGTAAAAAGACATTGTGCATCCTTTTTGGAGCTATGTAAGTGTTGAGGGTCTCTTCCTCGTGAAGTCGGCGGGTGAGCTCCAAGACCTTCTTCTCACTGGCATGTAAGCTAGCTTCAAAAGCATTCCGTTCTTCCTTGAGTTGGATCCAGCTCTTTTTCATTTCTTCCCATGATGTTGGCATGTCAGGATGTAGAATGGTGTATGGAACCTCTCCTTCCATAACAGGCTCTTTGATCAAGGGGAGAATGTGAGGATATGGCATCATGAGCTTCTGGGAGCGGGTTCGTACCCACTTGAGGTAAGGCTCAAGGGGGATGGAATTCTTGTGCCCCAGTGTCTTACTATCTACCTTGTTAGGCATCCTCCAAGCTCTGATGAACCTTTGTTGAAGTCCTTGCGCATTGTTGTCGAAGTCAAAAACTATGCCAGGAATCAGCATGTCATGAGGGCCATCCCTCCGAGCATATCCAAATTGTCTCAAAGCCAGACAGGGGTTGTAGGTAATGCCTCCTCTAATTCCAAGTAAAGGAACATTAGGAAATTCTCTGCAACGATCAATGATAGTGACATTTTCTCTGGACCGAGAACACCAATGTATATCAGAATGTGTGAGGGTCATCAATCGTTGTGACCACCTTAAACCCTGCTCATTTTTCAGGACTGATTGTGGAAGGTGAGAAATAAACCACCTTGCCAAGAGAGGAGTACAACACATGAGAACACCTCTTTTTCTCATTGTTCGTGTGTAAAATGAGTGGAGGATGTCCCCAAGCAATGCAGGTATGGGATTCCTGGACATGAAAATCTTGACAAAATTCACATTTATAAGTTGATCAGGATTTGGGAACAACACCAACCCATAGACAAGGAGTGCCACAATCTCTTCAAAGGCTTGTAGATCAAGAGAGTTCCAACATTCTTGTTCCTTCTCAAACTGGAACTTTGCCAAGAATCCCTTGATACCACTTCTGATTTCCCAATGCCCCTTGATGTCAGATGGTTGCAGACGTAATGCTTGGGCAACATCTTCAAGTTTTGGTTCCTTTTCCGTACCGTTGTAGGGTAGTTGACTAAGAATAGGAATTCTCAGAAGTTGAGAAAATTCTTCCAAAGTAGGCACCAATTGATAATCAGGGAATGTAAAACAGTGGTGTAGGGGGTCAAAGAACTTGAAGAGAACTTTTATCATATCTTCTTCAATGTTGGTGTTGACCAAGCTGAGGAGTCTACCATGTCTTTCACTGAAGAGAGAGTTCTCGAGAATCCTGGATGTAAGCTCCTTGAGTTGAGGAGGGATCCTTACAAGGTTGACCTGAATTGTTTTCCTGCAGAGAGACTCCATGTCCTACAAAACAAGAACAAAGATGAAGATCTGAACCATTGAAATGGTTAGCAGATGCATATGATGCTTTATGATGTTATGTACAGGGATGCAAAAGTAAGCAAGTGTATATACAGACAATCATATTCACACAAAGCAAACAAGTCCTTAGGTTTAGGTTTGCATGGGGTTCATAGGTAAGTACCCTTTTGAAGTTAGTTGGCTCAAAACCTGTCCTATAAATAGTAACTGGGTTCTAAGGAGCTCAATATCATTGGATTGTTTTCTATGTTCATTGTTTTGATTTAGCCACTTACCTGGCGACCAAAATATTCCAAGAAAACAACCCTCAATGAGTGTAGTATCGAGTATCTACCAACTTCGGACTGCACCAAAGTCGGTCATCTCACTACCCCTAAAAAGGCCAAGATGGTCAAGTAAGGTTCTAAGGTCAGTTGATGCTTCACGACACCATGCGGCGGCCCCGTACTCTCCTTGACTTGACTCAAGGGTTACCGGTACTCACCAAAGTGCCACATCAATGTAGCTACTGCTTCAACCATGTCGGTATACCCCGCACAATTCCCTCACAGTTTGTTGCTACTTCTAAAGGGTATCCCCAGATCCAGGTTAGGATCTATAAAACTCTGATACAAGCCCACAAAGTTTAAAGCATACAAAGCATACGATTGAAAACACAAGTGATCTAATCCTAAGGTACACCTCACTTATAAATGAATCCCCAGCAGAGTCTCCAGTTCTGTGATCGGTGGAAATAGAACTGACTGTTTTGGAATGCTGGTTCGCGTTTGCGTTTCGCAAAATATCGCGGTAAGCAAGAGTCGCCACCGTCTTTTCTTTTCTCCAACAAGGAAAGGACAAAAGCACAGCAAAATTCCTTTTCGAGATGTTTCTCGGGTTCGGGAGGTAGATTATAGAAAGGGAAGGTGTTAGAACCCTTTCTATCCGTGGTTATCCACGGGCTCTTAGGTACTTGCTCACTATGTTTTCAAAATTTTTTGCTCTTCTTGTGTTTGTGGGTTTTGAAAAAGTTTTGTTTGAAAACTTCGATTTAACTCTTGTTTCTGTCCTCAAGAGTGTATGAAGTGTTTGTTAGAAAACTTTGTTTGAAAAGTGTAAGTGCAAAAAGTTGTTTTGTTTTGAAAGAGCAATTACTTGAGAACCTCTACCTACTCAAAAGAAATTAAGCTGTGTAAATGTCCTTTAGACAGCGCTATCCCACTATTGAGAAGTAGGTAGCACCGTCGTTGGAGTTTTAAGGTCAATTCAATTATAGGGACATGTGGTCACCAAAGCAATAGTAGGACGCCTTAGCGGTAACCCTAATGTCTTAGATCATTTTTTTATCGAGGCAACCGTTTCAAGGAAACTTTGATCTTTAGACAGGAGGGCGACCTCTAAAACTTCCTATACTCAATGACCACGTCGAGGCAACCAAGTGAGGCGTACCCTAGGAGTGGCATGTGCGAGTGTGTCAGGTTTCAGTTATGTTATCTTTGTACATGTTATGGTGAGCTACGATTGATTTTAATTTGAGGATAAGTCTTGTCATGCATAGCCTAGTTAGCATACGTCTAGCAGTTAATAGTTGCGGAAAATAAAACTAAAGCTATTACAAGGCGTCGGGTATTTACATCGCCAAAAGCAAACCCTTGAAAAGTAAATGCGGGAAATTAAATAAAAGCGATAAAAAGGTCCTAATTAAAAGCTATTACATCCTTGGAGCAATTACATAATAATGGATAAAAAATAATAGGAATCAAAAATCACACGCGCGAGAAAAAATTGAATCGGAGAGTTTTTTAGGGTTTTGACCCTTTTTTTTTAGAAAGAAGGAAGTTTTGCTATTTTGCATTAAATTAAACCTAAACTAATTAATTAATTAAAAGAAAGAAATATTTTTTGAGTTTTTTATGTTTCAAGGAAATAAATAAAAGATGGTCAAAATTGTCAAGAAACCCTAATTCTACATTAGTTTTAGATTTATTGTGAAAATATTAAAATTAACCTAATTAACTAAATAAATTAATTATGTTAGTATTTATTTACAAAATAACTAATTAAATTTAATAAATAAACATATTATATTTTTATGTTTTCTGAATTTATTAAAAAAATGTTAATTGTTTTAGTTAGTAGTTAATTAAAAATTAATAAAAACAATTTAAGTAAAAATAAAAAGGAAAAGAAGAAAATAAACTCAGGGGGGTGCTGGCCCAATTTTGGAGGTGTTTTTGAAATTCTCAAGCCCATTATGCTTCCAGCCTGTTTGACTTTTGTGATCATCTACACGCCTGTTGACTAAAGCGTATGGTGATCTCCCACTCATGTCCACTGGATCTATGCCTGAAGCCACATGGCGCCTGGGGATTGAGGTATATGGTGGACCTCTCTTATGAAACCTGCATGTGAATATATGAAACAAAATAGAATAAATGCTTTGGGGGACCTGGGATTCGAACCCAGGTCCCAATAGCCTTTCCATCCACCTGTTTGCCAACCCAGCCAACGCGTTTCTTTGTTATCATAATGAGATGGAATTATTATATATGAAAAATAATTAAAACGTTGTAAAATAAAAACAAACGCGCGCTTTTCAAATTAACCAATGAAGTATCAACACATCATCATCTTCTTCGTTTTTCCTGCATATTCAGAATCAGATAGCGGCAGTTTTTAACCTCCACTATCTAGCTGCACGAAAAATAGCGATTAGAAATCTAGAAAGCATAAATATTTCGCGAGGGGTGGGTTATGTTTGTCTTGGCCACACGAGTTCAGTCATATGTCTCACTGGTCCCAATTTTTCCTGGTTCAAAAAGCCCTAATTGAAAGCTTAAGAACCCTAGAATTTTGATCATGGCATCTCACGATTCAGGGCATTATAATTCAATTAAACCATTCCATCAGCTTGGTATGATCTCTAGCAATGCAAAACAATCACTAAAACATGTTAAATGCGCATGAATCAAGATATACGATAATGAATCAAAAGTGCAAACCGTGGTTCTGTAGATGACGATTCTTTGAGCTTCAGTGCCTGAATTCAATTGCAAAACACTCCTGATACTTCCTGCAATGTGTTTGAATGAATAAAGCGCCTTGAATTG
This sequence comes from Vicia faba, assembly GCA_948472305.1. Lineage (NCBI taxonomy): Eukaryota > Viridiplantae > Streptophyta > Magnoliopsida > Fabales > Fabaceae > Vicia > Vicia faba. The sequence goes on along the minus strand of OX451736.1, from coordinate 260,671,692 downwards.
GTCTGGAATGCAAAAATAGGTTTTCACTTTTCTTGGAAATTCTTGGAATTGGACAGGGTGGTTTCTGCAGTTTTTTCACGTCCACCAGGTCAGGGTTAGCTTGCTTATGTATAAGGGAAACAAATTAGGTCAAAAAGCTGGGCCAATATCCATTGCATTAATGATTGGATCCTTGATTGAAAATCAAATATTTTTGATTTTTCATGATTGAATAAAGTTGCCAATTTTGGATTTTTTTGTATCTTTGACTTGTGCACGAATTTGCCAGCATGCTTAGGTCATATTTGCTTCACAAAAAGATTTAAAAAACAAATCTTCTATTTTCTTATGATTTAAATTGATTAAATGAATTAATATTAATTAAAAATCCAATTAATCAACAAAAATAAGAAAATAAATCCAATTAATCTTTATGGGTCGTGCATAAGTCATGGATGAAGTTTCAAGAAGAGATTTGAGGCCCATTAGCAAAAAGAAGGTGTTTTGAGCAAAGTTGACTTTTGCAAGTTCATGAAAATTTCCCAACTTCTCCAATGCACAACTTGCTCAATTTTAATCACATGACCATGTTCTTGGACATTTTGGAAATCTATTGAAGTCCTCTAACCAATGCCTTTGGTCCCATGTCATTTGGATTTACCAATCTCAAGTTATGGCCTTTGACTCAAAGTGTACTTTTGTTGACTTTTGAAATTGACCTATAATGTAGAAATTGATAACTTCTTGTGAGAGCATTTCTTGAACTTGGAGTGTGAAGATGGATTGTAGGAAATTGCATCCTCTTCAAAATGAGCATCGGATGGGATTTTTCTGACAAACCATGAAAAAGTTATGCCCTGGTCAAGATACAGTTGACTTTTCTGCTGTCCAAAAATAGTAACTTTTGCATCTTGATGATTTTTGAGCTATTCTTGTGGAATCATGATCAAGACTTGATAAAATGATGATTGTGAACTCAAAATAAGATGTTGACCAAAAATTCTGACTTTTGACTGCTAAATGACCATTTTGCCCTTGTAGTTGACTATGGATCAAATGGGGCTTTTGACTGTGCAAATTGACATTGTGAGTCTTGAAACTTGACATGTAGGTGCTTGAGAATGTATATAGGCTTATGAGACTTGATTGAACCATTGAAAACCCCAAGTTCCTTGAGAGAACCAAAACCCTAATTTCAGCTGTCTTAGGAGGTGATTTGACTGTCTACCTCTTGAGCAATCTTGAACAATTTGAGGATCATTCTTGACAAATCTTGAGGAATATGGGAGGGAAAATTTTTGGGTACAACACAAATATTTCCTCTTCACCATCAATTATAACTAATCTTCCTTCAACGAAGAACTTCAATTTCTGGTGCAGAGTTGAAGTAACAGCCCCTGCTGCATGAATCCAAGGTCGTCCAAGTAAACATGTATATGCTGTTTCTTTATCCATGACTTGAAAAAGTGATATAAAAAATGTGCGAGATTATCTTGATAGAAAGGTCCACTTCTCCAAACACTATACTTTGAGAACCATCAAAAGCTTTGACTATTGTAGAACTTGGTCTTATAACAACGCCATCTAATATTAACTTCATCAAGCTATATTTTGGCAATACATTGAGGGCAAAACCAGTATCAGTGAGTACCCCAGACAAGCTTGTAGTACCTATCTGAATAGAAATGTGCAATATTTTATTGTAAGCTATGCCTTGTGGAGACAACTCACTGTCATTAAAGCATAGATATGATCCTGATGTCATATTCGCTACAACATTGTCAAACTGATTCACTCTAATCTCTTCTGCAACATGATCAGAACTTAAAACTTTCATTAGCGAGTCTCAATGTGCTTCTGAGTTGAGGAGCAACGAGAGTATCGAAATATTGGTCGGGGTTTGGTGTAGCTGATCCACCATCCTATAATCACTCCTCTTGATTATTTTTAGAAATTCTTCCGCCTCTTGGTCAGTACAATTCTTGCTTAGAGGCTGTCGTTCTTGGCTTGCCTCTATCACATCTTTTCCCTTATCCTTAATTATAGCACCATTCTTCTTTAGTGGTTCGGGACTATAAATTCGACCACTGCGGGTCATGCCCTTTGTTCCACCTATATTTGTGATTTCCAGACCTTGACTTGTTGATGGCTCAGATTCTTGCTTTAAACCATTAGCATAAACGGTAGAATCATAACTCAATGGTACTTGTTTGTTACTTTCCTAAGGAGTAGGAGATGCCCCCCTAATCACCATTGTAGTCTTTGGAACTACTGGAATCCTCAAATTCTGTCTTGGTATCATCATTAGTGCTTATGTTGGCTCTCCCATGGAATCACAAGAGTCTTCTTATTAAGGTTCATCCCTTGGCATGGGATTACCAATGGCTTCTTTCTATTTCCATCAATCGCAGCTACATATTCTTCTTTAGGGTATTGCCCGATTTGGACTATCCACTGATCCACCAATTTTTTGTAATGTCTACTCAAAAGATTCATTATGTTCCAAGAGGAACCCACACTCCAACAAATATTCTTTCTAAATATTTATTGGAGCTTTCACTTGTCCAGCTGCCCCAAAGTCAGTGACCACTTCAATTGAATTTACCACTGGTCCACCAGAGGAATGGGGTTTGTTTTGATATTTTGTTTATCAAAAGTGATATCCTGAGAGTCCAACAAATCATGTACCTTGTATTTAAAGTCCTAAGATTTTTATATAGTATTCCCTGGAGAATTGGCATGATACTCGCACCTGGCATTGGCATCACACCTTGGTGGGAGTGCCCCAATTGTAGGAGCTATAGGTTTTAGCTCTACCAAAGATGCCTTGACTAAGTGTTGCAGTAATTTACTGTGCGGAATTGGGAGGGGATCAAACTTTATCGGAGGCCTTTCAAACATGTTCTGTTGTTGTTCTCGTGGAATTATTAATGGTTGTCGTGCCCTTAGATGCGAGTCTACAACATTAATTTCTCCTTCCTTCTTTTTCGAGAAGTTAGGAACATGTATTTTTGCATTATAAGGGGTACTAGATGATGCCCCTTGTATCTTCCTGCTTTTTATACCTGCTTCAATCCTTTCACCAATAGTCACCAAATCGGGAAATCTGGAAGAGACGCTTCCCACCATCTTATCATAATACAACCCTTGTAAAGTACCCATGAACATATCGACCAATTATTTCTCCAGTAGTGGTGGTTGTACACGAGCTTCCATTTCTCTCCATCTTTGTGCATACTCTTTGAAAGACTCCTCCTTCTTCTGAGACAAGTTTTGGAGTTGAATGCAGTTAGGTGCCATGTCGAAATTATACTTGTACTGTCTCAAGAAATCATTGGCAAGATTTACCCATGTCTGGATATGAACCCTCTCTAATTGCATGTACCAATCTAAGGATGCCCCACTCAAACTATCTTGGAAGCAATGGATCTTCAGCTTCTGATCTTGAGCATATGCATGCATTTTTTTGTAATACATGCGTAGATGGTTCCTCGGACATGTGAGCCCCTTATATTTTCCAAAGTCAGGCACTTTGTGTTTTGGAGAGATCACCACATCTGGAACTAGACCCATTTCGAGAGCATCAACATCAAAAGCATCGTAACCCTCCACAATTGTTGTACCCAAAAATTTGCCCTCCTATTTTTTTCAAGGAATTCTCATAGGGTTCTTAAAATGCTCACGGATGCTCAAGAGTTGGTCAACAAATTCTTCTTCTAAGCATGGGGTTCATAACTAGGGTTTCACTTTTCACAATGAGGTTTAGGTTTCTAAGGTATTAAATGGAATTCATGGTTTTTTATATGTCTTCAAGAATGCTCATGCCAAATTTCAAGCCTCACGTTACAAGTTTGCTCAGTCAATTTCTCAGATGACTGAAAATCAATTATATTAAACAAAAAGTCAATTGTGGTCAACATATAGTCAAACTTCAAGATTTTTGGTCAAAATCAACATTTTAAAGTGATATTCATCATTTTATCAAGGTTTGGTCATGATTCCTCAAGAAAATCCCTCAAATCATCAAAAGTCAAAAGTAGCCAAATTAGGGTTTCCTTAGGTGAAGTCGATTGAAATTTGACCAAGCATAACTTTCACATGCTTCATCAACTATTCCCCAACCAAAGCCCATCTTGAAGGAAATTCAATTCTCTATAACTTTGTATCTCTAAGCTCAATTCCAAAAAATGCTTCATTTGAGATATATGGGTAAATACATTACATGTCATTTCAAAAGTTAACAAAAAGACAATTTTTGTCAAGGCAACTTACATCAAGGTAATGTCCTTAAATGAAAACAAAATCAAAAGAGAGATTGCAGAGGACATCTTGAGCTTTCCAAAGAGTCCAAGATCACCTTCATAAGATGAAAATTGAGAGAGTTATGACCAGTGCAAGTTGGGAAATCTTGAGCAAATGCATGAAGTTTAAATTGAGCAAACTTGATATTTTGGGCTTTTGGGCTATTATTTCAGAGCCCAAGTGTGTTTTCTATATCATGTGCATCTCAAGACTTATTTATACACCTCTTTTTTATTTATTTTATTTATTTTTGGTATTTGATTTTATTTAAAAGTCAAAATTAATTGAAATAAGACAAGGCCTTCTTACACAAAAACCAAGCCCATATATTTTCCCTAATTTCAACCTATATATTCTCCCATTCATTCTCATACAAAGACATGAAAAACCCTTGCCTTAAAAGATTGTCAAAATATCAATTTTTTTAAAGAATCCTATACAATTCAAAACCCTTATTACAAACCCTTTCACTACAAAACATCTATTCCATTCACTTCCAGCAAGCCTACAGAGTAAGTGTCGATCGAACTGGATGGTCCAAAATGTATGAAATTTCATTGCATGGCATCTCCGATTTCATAAATTTCATAACATTCACATTTTGATTTTCTGTTTGCTTTAACATGTATTAATGTCACTAATGTGTTCATGAGGTTTGGTAGTGCATGATGGAACAGTCGTGGAGGTTCCATGCAATTAGAATCGTGAATCACCATAGCTACACCGATTCATGCATTTTTCTTCATAACTCAAAAACATGGATTTTTAGACCAAAATAATCATCCCATCAAACTCGCAGTCCTTGATGTTCCTTTTTATTTTTCTTCTTGTACTTTTGAATGAACTTAGGAATTTTGACAGAAGCTGGAGCTGATGCCACCTGAGAGCTTATGCTGGAGACTTTTTCCGGGTGTGGTTTCAAACTTCTGTTTTCTCCTACTAATTTGATCATGCCAGCTGGAGCTTAATTCTTTTCACCTACACCCTGCTTTTTGATCTCCAACATCTTTAAAGTTATCTCCTCATCAAATGATTTCAACGTCAGAATACATGTCTCCATGTCAAAATTGCATTGACTAGTCAGCATAAATGGTCAACCAAGAATGATAAGAGCCTCTTCATCTTCAGATATGTCCATGATCTGAAAATCAACTAGGAAAACAAAATTGTCAATTTCACCTAATACATCTCCAGCTATCCCATATGACTGCTTGACGGTGTGATAAGCAAATTTCAATTTTGTCCCACTCTCGCTTATCTTCTCAATATCGAGCTTCTTGAAAATCGATAATGGCATAAACTCACACTAGAGCCTGAATCAACTATAACCCTCTTGAAAGTTCTATCTTTTATGGTGCATGGTATTGCAACTGACCCCAGATCCTTCTGCTTGACATGCATTTTCCTCCTGGGTGCAATTACACACAATTTCTCATCATAGGGTACCAATCCCTCTTCTCTTGATCTCTTCTTTGATAATACCTCCTTCATGAATTTCTAATACAAAGGCATTTTCTCGAGTGCTTCAAATAGCTGTATATTAATCTCTAGCTTTTTGAACAACTGGACAAATTTATCAGACTCTTTCTCTTTTGTCTCCTTCTTTGCCACTCGATATGGATACGACAACTTGATTGCTGGTTTAGTTTTCTCTTCAACTTGCTTCACATGTGATACCACTTTTCTTGTTTTTCTTGTTCTCTCTCACTTCCAGGTCTACTTCTATGATACTATCATCAAATTTTACCTCATCTTTCTTTTCTTCAACAACTTTTTCATCCTTTTTGTGATAGCATTAACATTCTCATGATTTTTTTATTATTTTCATGTGCTCGCAGCGCTACCTGTTGTGCAATCTGTCCCATTTGAACTTCCAAAATTTTTATTGCAGCTATGGTATTCCTATAATTACTCCTTGTCACTTCTTGAAATTGAGAGGTATGGGCAGCCATCTTTTCAATATCCACCTCCCATTTTTCTTTTTTTGGAGCTTGTTGCTGGTGATATTTCCAAGAGAAGTTAGAATGATTCTTCCACCCAGGATTACGGGTGTTAGAATACAGATTATTCTGCTTCAAAAATTTCATCTCCTCAATCTGTTATAGAGTTGCAAGACAATGGACAGTCATGTGTGGTCCACTACATATTTTACAACCTTCCGTGTGTGCCTGTTGAACTTGAGCTACCTATTGAGTACCCATGTTCATTTCTTTCAGCTTTTTCTTCACTTCTGCAGCAATAGCCTCTTCAATTTTTAGTTGCTTATTCAATTCCAACTTCAAATCAACCACTCCCTCTGGTTTGCTTACAACTCTTTCATATAGCTCCAGATGCTCATTTGCAGCAATAGCTTCAATAATTTTCATCATACCACTGGCTATTGTAAAGTTGGATGAGTCACTGGCTGCTGTATCAATAAGTTGTTTTGTCTTAATTTGGAGGCCATTCACAAACATCTGCATTTGTTCAGTTTGATCCATTATCTAGGTGGGGCAAGCTACCAATAACCTCTTGAACCTCTTGTAAGAATCACCTAGTGACTCTCCTTCCTTCTTCTTAAAATTCACAATATGATATATTTGCAAATATAAATAGAAGCAGGAAAGTACTCATCAAGAAAAGTCTTCTCCATTTGTTCCCAAGTAGTAATACTCCCAGCAGGTAATGAGTAAAACCACTCTTCAGCATCTTCAGAAAGCGTGAACGGGATCATCCTTAATTTCTTGGCTTCTTCAGAGTGTCCCTCAATCTTCAAAGTAATACTCATGGTGAGGAATCTCTGCAAATGCTTATTGGCATCTTCATTGATCTTTCCGGTGAAAGATCTGCTCTCGAGTTGGTAGATGGTTGATGGATGCAGTTGAAAATTTGCAACAGTGATCGGTTGATTCACGATAGTTAACCAACCCATTGGAGCATTTTCTCCTCCATAGTCCCTAAGAAGTCTCTCTGGTGGTGAAGGGTTTTCACCCATAGTTTCAGGTTCTGATTCTGAACCTGAGCCTATATATCAAAAGGAAATTAAGATGAGGGTTTTTCTCGCATGCAAAGGTTATAAAAAATCAATAATGACAAAAAATTATAAAAATTACAAAAAAGAAAATTTTAGTTGCAGAGCAACAAAATTCTAATTGAACTTAAATTACACTCAATAACTAGGCAGTCCCAAGAAACGAAGCCAACAAATTGATGGGAAAAATAGCAAGTGTACTATTTTCACTGATGTAGTAATATGGATATTCCCTGAATGTCGATCTCAGGGACTGTTGTTGTACCCAAAAATATTCCCTCACATTTTTCTTCAAGGCATTCTTCCAAGGCTTCTCAGACACTCAGGACACTCAAGGGTTGAGTAATCAAGATGCTTCTCCTAAGACAAAAGCCTACAACTAAGGTTTAGAATTTCTCAACGACATTTGGTTTGAAAAAGTCTCAAGTGGCTTCCATTGTTCTTCATAGGTCCTCAACAAGGATCATGTCAAGTTTCAAGCCCTACATCACAAGTTTGCTCAGTCAATGCCTCAGATGATTGAAAATCAATTGTATTGGTCAAAAAGTCAATTGTAGTCAACATAAATTCAAACTTCAATATCTTGGTGATATTCATAATTTGATCAAGGTATGATATGAATTCCTCAAGGAAAGCCCTCAAATAATCAAAAGTCAAAAATTGCAAAATTAGGGTTTCCTTAGGAGAAGTCAACTGAACTTTGACCAGACATAACTTTCACATGCTTCATTAAATTTTCCCAACCAAAGCCCATTTTAAAGGAAATTGAATTCTCTACAACTATGCATTTATTCTCAAGTCCAAAAAATGCTTCATTTGGAAGATATGATCTCATACATTATAGGTCATTTCCGAAAGTCAACAAAAGACACTTTTTGTCAAGGCAAATTACATCAAGATGATATATTCAAAAGCAAAAATAATCAAGAAGAGATTGTAGAGGACATCTTGGGATTTCCAAAAAGTCAAAGATCATTTTTAAAAGATGAAAATTGAGCAAGTTATGAGTTGCACAAGTTAGGGAATTTTGAAGAAATTCATGAAGTACAAATTGAGCAAAATTGCATTTTTGAACCTATGAGCCTAGTTTTTGATTTTCAAACATGTCCACAACATCTTAGAGGACCTCTAAGTCCATTTTTCCATGACCTTGATTTTATTTTTTTATTTTATATTTATCTTGATTTTATTTAATTTAAAATCAAATAAATTAAATAAAAATACAATAAAACATGGGATAATGCATTTGGGCTTAACTTGACCCATCATGGAGCCCAACATTTTGTGCAAAGACCAACAAAAATTGTCTAGGTTCATGAAAAAACATAATTGGCAAGAATCATTCAAATATGACCAACTTTCAATATGTTGGATTTTGTCTCATGGCCTTGAAAGCTTGATTCCTTGCCATATTGGTCTGCTCTCCTCCCTTCCCTCTATATAAAGCACTACAAGGCAAGCCAAAAAGGACACAAAAATTATTGCATAACGAAGCTGTCTCAAGTTCTCAAAAAAATATCAAAAGTTGCAAAACTCATAAACCTGAGTTTCAACTTCTCTCATTCAAAACCAGCGACTCCTTCATCCTTCTGAGATCCGTAGGAGGCGATTCATATCATTACCAAACCCCCACGCGTCTCAGATCATCCTTAAAACCATCCCAATGTTTTGGTAAAATTTTGATTCCAAACTCTATTATCTTGTAACTTAAACCAGTTTTATGCATTCATTCTTGTTATTATTGATATTGTAAGTAAATCTGACGTTTTACATGTAAGCATGAAGGAAGAAATAACATGATGCCATGGTTAGGGCGTGGAATGTAGGAAGCTTCAGATTTCGTGATTCAGGAGTTCTCAACCCAAAGTAATGGCACCACTAAGATCGCAGAATCTGATATACTGGATCTAGAGTTTTGCTTTTTTTTGTTTGATTAATTTTGCAGGTTTTGAAAAAAAACCATCGGAAATGATGGTGTTTTCCACCCTCCATGGTGGTTTGAAAAATGAAGAGGAGGTCAACACAGGCGTGGCAGAACGAAATGTCATGACAGGCCCATTGTTTCTTTTTATTATTTTTTGCTTAATTTACATTTTCTTCTTTTTAATTAATTAATTTCTTTTAATCATAAAAAATCAAAAATCACAAAAATATTAGACTTAGGTTTTTTTAATTAAATTAATTTTAATTTAATTATTTAATCACTTTATTTTTAAATGATTAATCAATTAGAATTAGGTTTCTATTAATTTAATTATTATTTTTTCCTAAACAAAAACAACAAAAATATTTCTTTTCATCACTTAGATTATTTTTAGGTTTTACATCTTTCCCCTCTTTTCTTCCTCACATGTTCATCAATTTTTTTCGCACTATTTTCATAAATTATGTAATTGTCCAAAGTTTGTAATAGCTTAATTTATGACCCTTTACATTTTTCTTTCCCCATTTTTGGTTTGGAATTTCCCCCGTCCCGAAGCTTTGTAATAGCGTAGATTCAATTTTCCGCACTTTATTTTCTGTACTTATATACAATTAACTACTAGATGTATGCTAATAGGCTTGTATGGAAATAATTAAAAACAAATGTTAGCAAACCTAACACTCAAGATAAACATAACTGAAATACAACACACTCGCACACGCGTACCTCTAAGGTACCTCCACTTGTTGCCTTCAGAAAAACAGTCATGTCCCTTGAACGTGGGACACTTTAGCAAAGTCCCTTAATAAAAAGATCATATTCCCTCGATGACCCTTCGATATTGCCTTTCGGTAAATGATCTAGTCCCTTACGATAAATTGCTAAAGCATTCTACAAGTTTTCTTTATGACTGCACGATGACCCGTGCTTGTCCCTCAAACATCCAATGATAGGGCTACCCACCAACTAATGGTGGGATAACACTATCTAAAGGAAAAGAGAAAAGACCATTTGAGTAGGTAGACAACTCGTAGTTGCATGCTCACAAAACAAAACAATTTTTCACATATACACAAACTCTTCTCTAAAATATTTTCAAAGATAAAACACTTTGTATACGTTCTCAACGATACGAGAAACATTACAAAGTTCTCCACACTAAGGAGTCTTTTCAAAAATATTTTCAAACACACTTACACAAAAAGAAAGCATTTTCAAAGTGAGAAAGCAACTAAGATCCCGTAGATAACTACGGATGGAAAGAGTGCTAACACCTTCCCTTTCCATAATCTACCCCCCGAACTCAAAATATTTTAAAGGTCTTTCCAGTTCTTTTCACCCTTTTCTTTGTTGGATAAAAGAAAAGTCGGTGGTGACTCTTGATAACCGCAACATTTGCGATAAAAATGCAAAACCAGTAAAGTCAGTTCTACCACCGTATTATAGAATTGGGGACTCTGATGGGGAGAACTAAAAAAGCTGGTTTACCTTAGAGCTAGATCATATTTAAAATGCTTAACTTGTTTGACTTGCTTGCTTTATATTTCAGGTTTATGTTTGGGTTATTCTTAAAGATCCTATACCCGGATCTGGGGAACTTTAGGTAAGTAACAATAGATCGTGGGGACCATACAGCGTAATAACGACATGGTTGAAGTGATGACTATGTTAGTGTGACACATTTGTTGGTATCGGTATCCCTTGAGTCTAGTCGAGGAGAATACGAGGTTGTTGTATGGTGTCATAAAGCACTAACTGACCGTAGAACCTTAGTTGAACAACTTGGCCATTATAAAGTAGTGATATAGATGGCTTTGGTGCAATACTAAAGTTGGTTATTACTCGATACTACACTCATTGAGATTAGACTTTTGGGATATTTCGGTCACTAATAAAGAAGCTTGTGCTAAAACAATTCCCGAGAGAAAGATCGGTGATATTGAGATTCCTTAAAACCCGATTACTTATTTTAGGACAGGTTGAACCAAATACACTTCAAGAGGGTACTTACCAATAAACTCCATGCAAGCCTGAACCTAAGGCTACTTGTGTGACTTGTTTGCATTCATTATCTAACAACTTGAATTCCTTGCAGGACTTGTTTGTAGTCATTATCCAATAACTTGGACTTCTTGCAAGTCTTACTTGTTTTCATCACCTTGAACTTTTGTTTGGTACATAGCATACACATCATGACATCATGCTATAGAATTTTCATTAACTATTTCAAGGATCTCAAAGGGCCTGTGATGCAGGTTATGATAAACCAAACATCTAGCAAGGGGCAAGGGTATTTATTTTCCTCTAGCCAATGCTGTCAAATCACGATGTTTTGAGTCAGTGGCTATGACCCACTCGACATGGTGAGCTTGATTCTCGTAGAAGTACATTCACGATACGAAGTTCTTCAATCAAAGTTGCAGTCAAATTCAGTTGCTAACATCTTCTTGTGTTTACCCCGCGAGATCCTTGAAAATATTGCATGCATGTCTATTTCACCCCAAAATTTTCCCTCTCATTTTACTCAAAACATGCCCATTGAGGTCCTCAACTTGCCCAAGGATTGATCAGACAAATTCTCTCCTAAAGCAATGAGCCTCCAACTAGAGTTTCACTCCTCATCAAGATGTTTGAGTTCCAAGGGTCCTAAATGGTTTCCATTGCCCTAATATGTCCTAAAGATCATCCATTTCAAGTTTCATGCCTTGCACAAGAAGTTTGCTCAGTCAACGGCTCAAATGCCTGATAGTCAATTGTACTAGGTCAAAAGTCAATTGTGACCCACTTACAGTCAAACCTCAAGATTTTTGGTCAACATCAACATTTTGAAGTAATATCCATCATTTGATCATGGGTCGATCATGATTCCTCAAGGAATGCCCCTAATTCATCAAAACTCAAAAGTTGCTAAATTAGGGTTCTTATAGGAAAAGTCAACCAAACTTTGACCAGGCATAACTTCCTCATAATTTATCATAAATTTCTCATCAAAAGCTCATTTTGAAGAGAATCCAATTCCCTACAATTCATATTCAGCCCTCAAGTTCAAGAAATGCACTCATGAAAAGATATAAATTAAGACATTATAGGTCCTTTTCAAAAGTCAACAAAAACACCTTTTGGATCAAAGCTTCTTACATGAACATGGAAGACCCAATGGAGAAGAAACCAAAGGGGTTGTTTAGATAACATCCTAAGACTTCTAAAAAGTCCAAGAACACCCTCTTAGGGTCAAAATTGAGAGATATATGCATTGTCAAAGTTGGCCATTTTTGGAAATTTGCCCAAAGTCAACAATGCTCAAAATTGCATTTTTTCCACATAGGCCCAACTTTTCAAGATTGAATCTCAGTCCTAGCATGGTCCACGACCTATGGGACCCTCCATGTCTTATTCACTTTTTTATTTAATTTATTTTTATTTTTATTCATTTAAAAATCAAATAAGTCCAAATAAATCACATAATTTGTTTTAAGAATGATTTTTGCATTGATTGAAGATCTCATATGCTGTTAATAGCCAAAACAAATCGTGCAAGCTCCAAAACAAGAGAAAATATTAAAATTTGGAAAGATTGGAATCAAAATTCAAGACCATTACATCTTTGGATTCTTTCTAATTCTAATGACCTAATCTGATTCACTACTTATAACAAGGCATTGCAACCCTAAAGGAAGGATTTTCATGCGCAACCTGCCTCTCTAAGGGAAAGAACAAGGACTCAAATTTTGGACAAAAAAAGTGAGAATCAGATTTCTTCCTACAAGGATATCCAAGGACTTTGAAGGCTTCCAATCCATTCCTGGGCGTATTTGGGAACTATCTAGAGCATTACCATGCATTAACACCTTCAGAAACAGCATATATTGCAATCACGGTTCGCTCTTGCTCTCGAAATTAGTTTTTGGAATTTACGCATGATAAACTATTTCTAAGTATATATCCATGCTTGTACAATCATTTAGAACGTGTTTGCATAATCAATTATGTGTTTTGATGCCTATTTGATGGAATGCCAATGTTAGGGTTCAGAGCTTCATTTTAGGGCTTTCAGATACAGGTACAATTGGGTCTAATGAAGGACACCATCATGATCAGAGGATCAAACCCAATTGATCCATGGTCTTGAATTTGATTTATATTGTCTGGATATGATTTTTGAGATGCACAGGTTATTGCTACAGCAAACGTCCGTAGGAAAAAGTCTTTACCTAAAACCACATTCTCAACGAAGAAGATGAAGGCGTGGCAGATCCTGAATGGTCCATTTGAATTTTTGCACATTTTTATAAAAAAAATTGACTTTTCATTCTATATAATATATTATTTGTGTTTGTATTAACGAATGAAGCAAATGGTTCAGTGGAAAAGGGGGAGGGTTTGCAAGACGCACATGTCGTAGGTCAGGGGTTCGATCCCTTCCTCCTACATAATATTTTTCTCACAATTTCTTTGCAGATCTAGTAGTACCACTCTAAACGTGCTCACCATACACCTCAACATCTCATGCATTGGATCATCCACTGATCAGATCCAGTATACTGCAAGATAGGAGCATGGTAGACCCTCCAAGGGTGATCCCCACTGGATCAGGTGTAGTCTTGGGGCCAACAATCTTGGGCCTAACACAAATTCAGTTCTGCACCCCCAGAATTACTTCTCATATCAGGCCCATTTAGTTTTTGTTTTAATTTCTTTAACTTTTTATTGTTTTATTTTTTAATTGTTTTAAAAAAAAATTTAATTAAATCTTAAAATCATAAAAACACAAAAAATTAGAATTAGGTTTTTCATAAAATATTTAATTCCATTAATTAATTAGGTTAATTAGGATAACTTAAATTCCTTTTTTCATAATTAAAATTAATTAGAAATTAGGTTAATTTGCAAAATTAATTACTTTCTAAAAAAAAATCCAAAAAATTATTTTTTTTCTTTATACACTAATTAAATGTTTTTGAATTTAATTTTAATTCCTCGTTTAATTTATTCTCATGCGCATTTGTTTATTCATTTTTCTAATTAATGTAATTGCTCAGAGTTTGTAATAGTTAATTAGGTTTATTACTATTTTCATCTACTATTTCCCCAAGTTTTGATTATGTAATCCCCCTACCCAAGGCCTTGTAATAGCTAGGTTTAAACTTCTCGCACTTTTACTTTCCGTCATTATAAACTGTTAGATGATTGATAATAGGATTGTATGCAAAAGATCAATGTTTAAAACAGTAGAAAACCCTAAATATGCAAATATTAAATAAACTGAAATCAAACACTCGCACATGCTCACTCCTAGGGTTTGCCCCACTTCGGTTGCCTTCGGTAAATGGTCATGAAGTATAGGGAGTTTTAGTGGTTACCCTCTAGTCCCAAAAGATAAAAAATGACCCATTCGAATGTTTCCTCGAAAAGATCTTTAGGACTCTAGGGTAACTACTAAGGTTTCCTAACCATTGCTTTAATGATCATAATCGTCCCTTTCAATTGTCCCTTAAACTCCAACGATAGAGCTACCTACTGCTTAATAGTAGGATAGCGTTGTCCAAAGGAAATCAGAAAACGAACAATCTTTTTCGAGTAGGTAAAAACTCTTAAGTACTTTCTCAAAACAACAACTTTTTACACTATAAACTTTCAAACAAACTTTTCAAACAAAGTTTTAAAAAAAACACTTGATCACACCCTTGAGGACTGATACAAGGGTTACCATAAAGTGAAACACCGCACTAAGGCAATTTCAAAACTTTTTCAAACATAAAAACACACAAAAGCAATTTAAGAATGAGCAAGTGCCTAAGAGCCCATGGAAAACCATGGGTAGAAAGGGTGATAATACCTTCCCTTTCTATAATCTACCCCCCGTACTCATAAACATCTCGAAAAAGGTTTTTTCTGTTCTTTTTCCCTTTTCCTTTGTTGGATGAAATAAAAGACGATGTCGACTCTTGCTTAACGTACATTTGCAAACAAAAAAAGCAAAACCAGTAGTAACAAAAAAATAGTCAGTTTTGCCACCGTATCACAATGTCATTACATAAAAGGTATTCTCAAGACAAGTTTCTCATTTTCTCGCTGTTTATTTCAACAAGGAAGATAGCTCCCGAACAGAATGACAGAAATATCCAAACTCAAGATGCTCAATTCAAGGAAATGTTCCTGAATCTATCCAAGGGGCAAGAAGAATTGAAAGCACTCCTCACTGGGAACTTGACCAAGAAAAATCCGGACGACAACAAGGATGACCAGTTGGAACAACTGCAAGCTATGATGGAAATGATGAGAATCTAGATGAATAATCAGATGGATCTTATCCAAAATTTAGCTCGGGGACAAAAAGAGTTGAGAATTCTCATCAGCAAGCTTCATCAGGACATACACGACCGTCTGTGGAAAACTGCTAGAATTTGGGGCCTAGTCAATGATCAACCTCTCTTGACAGACATGGAATTGGGTGGCATGCTCATGCAGGAACATGTTGAAAATAAACTCAAGAGTAGTGAAATTCAGGGGACTGCATCTTCAAGTACTTAGAAGAGATCATACAACGGAAAGAAGGAGTCCAGTACTGTGTATGTCCGGAATGGTCGTGACAAGAGTGATCTCAACCAATCTATGGGGGCAGTGCGGATCTCCAATCCAGCATCGGTGCGACAACAACGACAGGGCAACCAGCATAAGTAGGACACGCCCAAAATTCAATTCACCAAAATCAACATGTCCTCGCCTCAAGTATTGCGACACATGTTAAAGATGGGGTTGATGACATTTAAGGGTCCTCCTCAGAATCCTAACAATGCCTCTCTTCGGTGAAATCCTAATGTGAGATGCGCTTATCATTCCAATAGTCCTGGGCATGACACTAATAGTTGTTGGGCATTGAAAAATAAGATTCAAGACTTGATCGCCGAAGGAGTGCTGTAGTTCACACAAGATGTTCAGGCTGAATTCTTTTGTCATCCCTCATAGGCACACTGTTGTACCCCAAAATTTTCCCTCCCATATTCCTCAAGATTTGTCAAGAATCATCTACAAATGGTTCAAGATTGCTCAAGGATTGCACAGTCCAAATACCTCCTAAGCCAGCTGAAATTAGGGTTTTGTTTCTTTTAAGGAATATGAGGTTTTCCATGGCTCAATCAAGTCTCATAGGCCTATACATATTCTCAAGCATCTACATGTTAATTTTCAAGACTCACAGGGTCAATTTGCACAGTCAAAAGCTCCATTTGACCTACAGTCAACTGCAGGGGCAAAATGGTCATTTTGGAGTCAAAAGTAAGAATTTTTTATCAACGTCTTATTTTGAGTCCAGAATCATCACTATATCAAGTCTTGATCATGATTCCACAAGCATGGCTCAAAAATCATCAAGGTGCAAGAAGTTACTATTTTTGGACAGCAGAAAAGTCAATTGTATCTTGACCACGACATAACTTTTTCATGGTTCATCAGAAAAATCCCATCCAATGCTCATTTTGAAGGGGGTGACATTTCCTACAACTCATCTTCACATTCCAAGTCCAAGAAATGCTCTCACAAAACGTTATCAATTTCTACATTATAGGTCAAATTCAAAAGTCAACAAAAAGGCACTTTAAGTCAAAGACCATAACTTGAGATTGGTAAATCCAAATGACATCGGACCAAAGGAATTGGTTAGAGGACTTCAAGACCTTTCCAAAATGTCCAAGAACATGTTCATATGATCAAAATTGAGCAAGATATGCATTGGAGAAGTTGGGAAATTTTTGTGAATTTGCAAAAGTCAACTTTGCTCAAAACACTTTGTTTTTGCTAATTGGCCTCAAATTTCTTCTTGAAACTTTATCCATGGCCTATGCACGACCCATCAAGCCTAATTGAATTATTTTCTTATTTTTTATTAATTAATTGAATTTTTAATCAGTTTTAATTCATTTAATTAATTTAAATTGTAGGAAATACAAAGATTTGATTTTTCAATCTTTTTATAAAGCAAAAGTGGTCAATATATGCTGGAAATTTCGTGTGCAAATCAAAGGGACAAGAATCTCCAAGTTTGGCAAGTTTATCCAATCAAAAAGATTCAAAAATATATGATTGCAAATCAAATATTCAAACCATTATTCCATGGATTTCTTTGCAAAGATTTAACCTAGTTTAATTCTACTATAAGTACACAAGCTAAACCTAATCATGCATACGTGAAATTGCTGCAAACAAAGCCATAGCAACCTTGAAAAAAACTCAAGAAACTTGAAAACTGTTTTCTATATTCCAGGCCAGTTCAAGGACTTTTGTGGATTCAAACACGTTGTTGGGAGTGTGAGGAACGTTTTGCAATCAAAACCACACGCTAAAGCTCAAGAAATCCTCAAGAACAGTCTCACGGTTTGCATATTTTTTTCATAATCGAAACTCATGATTCATGCATCATTAACATGATTTCTTGTTTGTTTTGTGTTGCTAGAACTCACAGGAAACTAATGGCATAGTTTATTTGCATTGAAACACCCAGAATCCAAACATGCCATTGATGAATTTTAGGGTTCATAAACGTTCAAATTAGGGCTTTGTTGTACAGGAAAAATCAAGCCTTGAGAGACCTATGGTTGAAATCGTTGAGACAAGACGAATTCAAAGCCACCCTCGCGAAATATTTATGTGTACCAGGGTTCTATTCGCTATTATTCCCCATGTTAAATTGTGGGGGTTAAAAACCCCCGCTATCTAGTTTGTTTTTTTACAGGCATAGTGAAGAAGATGAATACGTGGTGATGCATGGTTGGTCTATTCAAAAAGCGCGCGTTTTTATTTGCTTTCCAGCATAATTGTTATTTTTGATATATTATATTCACTTCTTATTATATTATCAAAGCAAGAAAATGGCATAGTGGAAGATGAGCTGGCTGGTAACCATTGGGATCTGGGTTCGAATCCCAGGTCCACCCAAAACGCTTATATTGGTTTTTCTAACATAATTGCATGCAGACTTCCCAGTGTGATTCACCATGTGCCTCACTTACCAACGCGCCAAGTGGCCTTAAGCATCAATCCAATGGCCATGATTGGAAGACCATGGTACTCCCAGTCAACCAACGTCCTGGACAATTACCAAAGTCAAACAGGCTTGTGAAACAAATGGGCCAGAAATTCCAGATTAACCTCCTAATGGGCCAGCACACCCCCTGGTTTATTATTTTCTTTCTTTTTATTTTCTTTTATTAACTATAATTAATATTATTATTATTTAATTAACTTAACTATTATTTTCATAATAACTTCAGAAAATTAAAAAATGTAAATATTTTTATTATTTATTAATTTCACCTTAGTTTATTATTTTTGTAAATAAATGTAAATTAATTAATTTAGTCTTTTTTTAAATTAGGTTAATTTTGACTTTTTTTTCATGACAAATAAAATAAATTAGAATTAGGGTTTTCTTGACAATTTTAAATTCTTTTCTTTTATTTCATTAAAAACATAAAAAACTTAAAAAATATTTCTTTTTTATTAATTAGTAAATTAGGTTTAATATTAATTAAATGCAAAATAACCAAAAATTCATTATTTTCTCAAAAAGGGTCAAAACCCTAAGGACTTTTCCGATTCAATTTCTTTTCGCATATTATTTTTGATCATATTTATGTAATTGCTCCGAGGATGTAATAGCGTAATTATGACTCTTTATCGCTTTCTTTTATTTTCTCGCATTTACTTTTCAAGGGTTATGTTTTTGGCGATGTAAATACCCGACGCCTTGTAATAGCGTAGATTTAATTTCCGCAATTTACTTTTCGCACAATTATTAACTATTAACTATGCATGACAAGACTTGCCTGAAAATTAAAATCAACTCGTAGCTCACCATAATACATGTGCAAAGATAATATAAATTGAATCCTGACACACTCGCACATGCCACTCCTAGGGTACGCCTCACTTGGTTGCCTCGACGTGGTCATTGAGTATAGGGTGTTTTAGAGGTCGCCCTCTTGTCTAAAAGATCCAAGTTGCCTCGAAACGGTTGCCTCGGATAGAAAAGGATCTAGGACATTAGGGTTACCGCTAAGGCGTCCTACTATTGCTTTGGTGACCACACATGTCCCTATAATCGAATTAACCCGAATACTCCAACGACGGTGCTACCTACTTCTCAATAGTGGGATAGTACTGTCTAAAGGACATTTACACAGCTTAATTTCTTTTGAGTAGGTAGATTTCTCCTGGGTACTTGCTCTTTCAAAAAACAAAAACAACTTTTCGCACCTACACTTTCAAAATTTTTTCAAACAAACACTTCATACACTCTTGAGGACTGATACAAGAGTTACCTAGAAGTTTTCAAAACAAACTTTTTCAAAACCCACAAACACAAGAAAAGCAAACATTTTTTGAAAACATAGTGAGCAAGTACCTAAGAGCCCGTGGATAACCACAGATAGAAAGGGTGCTAACACCTTCCCTTTCTATAATCTACCTCCCGAACCGAGAAACATCTCGAAAAGGAATTTTGTTGTGCTTTTGTCCTTTCCTTGTTGGAGAAAATAAAAGACGGTGGCGACACTTGCTTACCGCGACATTTCGCGAACCAGCATTTCAAAACAGTCAATTATATTTCCACCGATCACAGAACTGGCGACTCTGCTGGGGAAAGTATAAGTGAGGTGTACCTTAGGATTAGACCACTCTTATGTTTTCAATTGTATGCCTTGTTTGCTTTAATATTGTGGGCTTGCATCGGAGTTTCATAGATCCTAACCCGTATCTGGGGAATACCCTTTTAGGTAGCAACAAACTGTGAGGGAACTGTGCGGGGTATACCGACATGGTTGGAGCAGTTGCTACGTTGATGTGGCACTTTGGTGAGTACCGGTAACCCTTGAGTCAAGTCAAGGAGAGTACGGGGCGGCCGCGTGGTATCGTGAAGCATCAACTGACCTAGAACCTTACTTGACCATCCTGGCCTCTTTAGGGGTAGTGAGATGACCGACTTTGGTGCAGTCCGAAGTTGGTAGATACTCGATACTACACTCATTGAGGGTTGTTTTCTTGGAATATTTTGGTCGCCAGTTAAGTGGCTAAATCAAAACAATAAACATAGAAAACAATCCAATGATATTGAGATCCTTAGAACCCGGTTACTTTTGATAGGACAGGTTTTGAGCCCACCAACTTCAAGAGGGTAGTACCTAAACTTCATGCTGGCCTAAACTCTAAGGGCTGTCTGGTGTGACTTGTGTGCCTTATCATGTTTACTTTTTGTGAATACTTGTGGTGTGTCCTTATAATAACATAATAACATCATAAAGCATCATATGCATTCACTAACCACTTCAAGGGTTCGAATCTTCATCTTTGTTCTTGTTTTGTAGGACATGGAGACTATCCGCAGGAAAACAATTCAGGTCAACCTTGTAAGGGTCCCTCCTCGGCTTAAGGAGCTTACTTCCAGGATTCCCGAGAACTCTTCCTTCAGTGAAAGGCATGGTAGACTCATCAGCTTGGTCAACACCAACATTGAAGAAGACATGATAAAAGTTCTCTTCCAGTTCTTTGACCCCCTGCATCACTGTTTTACTTTCCCTGATTATCAATTGGTGCCTACTTTGGAAGAGTTTTCTCAACTACTGAAAATTCCTATCCTTAGTCAACTACCCTACAACGGTACGGAAAAGGAACCAAAACTTGAAGAGGTTGCTCAAGCACTACGTCTGCAACCATCTGATATCAAGGGGCACTAGGAAATCAGAAGTGGTATCAAGGGATTCTTGGCAAAGTTCCTGTTTGAGAAAGCACAAGAATGTTGGAATTCTCTCGACCTACAAGCCTTTGAAGAGATTGTGGCACTCCTTGTCTATGGGTTGGTCTTGTTCCCAAATCCTGATCAACTTATAGATATCAATTGTCAAGATTTTCATGTCCAGGAACCCCATCCCTACATTGCTTGGGGACATCCTCCACTCATTTTACACTCAAACAATGAGAAAAAGAGGTGTTCTCATGTGCTGCACTCCTCTCCTGGCAAGGTGGTTTATTTTGCACCTTCCACAATCAGTTTTGAAGAACGAGCGGGGTCTAAGGTGGTCACAACGATTGATGACTCTTACACATTCTGATATACATTGGTGTTCTCGGTCCAGAGAAAATGTCACTATCATTGATCGTTGCGGAGAATTTCCTAATGTTCCTTTACTTGGAATTAGAGGAGGCATTACATACAACCCCTGTCTGGCTTTGAGACAATTTGGATATGCTCGGAGGGATGGCCCTCATGACATGCTGATCCCTGACATAGTTTTTGACTTCGACAACGATGCGCAAGGACTTCGCCAAATGTTCATCAGAGCTTGGAGGATGCCTAACAAGGTAGATAGTAAGACACTGGGGCACAATAATTCCATCTCCCTTGAGCCTTACCTCAAGTGGGTACGAGCCCGCTCCCAGAAGCTTATGATGCCCTATCCTCACATTCTCCCCGTGATCAAAGAGCCTGTTTTGGAAGGAGAGGTGCCATACACCATTCAACATCCTGACATGCCAACATCTTGGGAAGAAATGCAAAAGAGCTAGATCTAACTCAAGGAAGAATGGAATTCTCTTGAAGCCAGTTTACATGCCAGCGAGAAGAAGGTTCTGGAGCTCACCCGCCTACTTCACGAGGAAAAGACCCTCAACACTTACATCGCTCCAAAGAGGATGCGCAGTGTCTTTTGGCATTAAGTTTTGTAATGTTTTGCCCATGAGGCCCTGATGTACTGAACAAATCATTTATTAATATAACGTGTGTTCCTTTTTGTCTACAACGAATTTGAACTTTCGAACCCTTGAATGCATTGCATAAATAGCATACCATGCATCATATGCATAACAGGTACCCTCTTTTTTACAGGTCACTTATCTTCTTCGCTGTTTATTTCAGCAATCATCATGACTTCTGAACCTACTACTGAACAAGCTATCAAGGCCCTCCAGGCCTAGAACGCTCAGTTCCAAGAGTTGGTAATGAGCCTAGCCCAGGGTCAACAGGAGTTGAAGACTCTGATTCTGAAGAAGAAGAAGAAGAAGAAGAAGAAGAGGATTGTGATGTTTAACACCGGACGCAGATTCGGGAATTGACTACAAAATGAGGTTGATCTGACTACTTCCTCTGTAGGGAAGGACAGTCCCCAAGAGAGAAGGGTTCCTAGTCCCGTGGTCTCCGACAACGAGACGGATTACAATGATGAACAGTACCCTCTTGCTGAGGACAGGTACAAACAGCTGGAGGACCGTTTAAGTGCTATGGAGATTCAACATGTGCCCGGGTTGGACTTTGGAGACCTAGGCTTATCCTCTAGGGTGGTGATCCCACATAAGTTCAAGGCACCTACTTTTGCGAAGTACGACGGAGCTTCCTGTCCTAAGCTGCATCTCATATCATATGTAAGGAAGATCCAACCTTACACTGCTGACAAGAATTTATGGATCCATTTCTTCCAGGATAGTCTTTCAGGGACTCAACTCAAATGGTTCTATCAGCTAGATGGAGCCAGCATTCGTAACTGGGAGGACTTGGCTACTGCGTTTTATAAGCAGTATCAGTATAATTCCGACCTCGCTCCTACGCGTATCCAACTCCAGGGTATGTCACTAGGGGCGGGTGAAGGATTTAAGGAATATGCCCAAAAGTGGAGAGACCTGGCTGGAAGGGTGCATACCACTCTGACGGTCCGGGACATGACACTGACAACTGTTGGACTCTGAAGAACAAGATCTAAGACTTGATCGACGGAAGGGTGCTGGAGTTCATGCCGGATGGTGAGATGAAAATCTTCCGCTGAGAATTCTCCATCTGAGATGACTAGTTCAAACTAAGAAACTTTTGTTCATTTGAATGTTCAAGTTGTATTTTTCTTTGCTTATTCAAACATTTATTCATGTCAAACTTTGTTACTTCATTAATGCATTGCATATGTCTGTTTTGAATCAATCCATTCGTGTTCACTATTTTCAAATTGCTTTCATTTTCTTGTGTGATGTTCAACTCTCGATTAAAAAAATTCTAAACCTTTTGAGGGAGGATGACGAAAACGATACCACGATCTTTACAGTATGCTTTTGAATAGACCCTGCTGATGAGGTACAGGCATTGTTTCAAATCCTAAACAGTGGAGTTATAAGGAAGATAATCCCTAGTCAACCCCTTTGAGCCAAAGAAGTTGGAGTTTTTCTTTTCACAAAAATTAAAACCCTTAATCATAACCTGGGGCAGGGTAGTTTTCTCAGTTGATCCAGGTGTACAATGAATGACATCAAAGGAGTCCTTCCAAAACAGAAGACAGTGATGGTTCCCAATAATCGTCAAGACAGGCAGTCATTATCTCTCAAAATAAAAGCCCAATAAGTCAAAACCTATGAAGGAGACTTACAAAAAACTGGGGCATCCCGCTGACTGTAATCACAAAAGAAACAGTTCGGGCAAAAAACATGGATAACGCAATAAAAAAGGAAGAGGTCCCACAAACCCTCAACAAAAAAGAAATGACTGCCTATTCAAAATAAATTGTCAATATCCGAACCATCACTGGTATATCAGAGCAAAGACTCAAAAAAGGTCTAACGCACGATTAGCTGAGTTTAGGTTTGAAGAACATCACGAAGAGCGGGTGGGTACAAATATACTTTGAGCCTTTTTACTTTGTTTCTTAAACCGTGAACCAGGCCACATTATAACCCTTAAAATTCCTAGCTGAAGCATGGGTTAGTTCGAAAGCATACTGTTACAAAAGTTATCCTGACTCCTATAGGGCTCGCTGTAAAATCTTGAGTTGACATTATGTCTTACAAAAATTCACTTGCTTTATTGAAAACTGCGTTTTTCAAAAACTTCAAGACAGACATAAGCTTTGCATTTTTAATATAACATTGTTTGCATATGACTATTTGTTCGAACAGCAGAGAAATTCGCACGACGAATATCTAATGAACAAAAATCTTCTCAACAAAAAGGTCACCTCAAGTGGAAAAACACTTCCAACCAAGGGGCATACATGATCATGGTCCGTCATCTAGGGCAGTCCAGTCAAGATTCAAGGAATCTCTCAATATGCCAAATAGCCAAGGGCAGATCTCCATCTGAATCACTTGGGACATTGGACATGAATTCCAGCAACGAATCTTGCATGATCAAACATCTTCTAGTGGTATGGCAACGCAACACTACTGACAGTGACAACTCACTGCACTCTGAGAGCATGGACATAGTCGAAAAAATAATACCCATAATCCAAGACCCGCTAGGTTGACTGGCCTAGGCAAAAATAAGGGATGAAAATAAAAAATCTATACACCCGGCAAGTCAAAAACCTGAAAAGGCGGCTTGGGCAAAAATGGGTATCCCGGTGGACTGAAAACCCGAAAGGGCGGTCCAGGCAAAAGTTAGGGATCACAGCGTACGACTGTGTCCCAACATCTCGTCACTTGCCTACCAGAAGAAGATTTGGCAATCGGCAGTTATCAAGCGCCTCCACAGGTACCTTCTCCCACAGAAACTGTGGCAATAAGAATTGTCTGAGAGGTCTAGTTGCTCTATCTACCAAGGTACCAAGGTAGGTTCAGCTGAAGAGTATGACCAAGATACCTTCACTCCCCGCAGAGCAAGACAGTAATGGTAGTTACTCCCCACTGAGACCTGCAATCATGAATGAATCAGCAATACTCTCCCCAAGCAGAGTTGGTCTCCCGTCAGCCCCAAGAAGGCACAATATCCCTAGCAAGTCAGCAACACTCTCCCAAGCAGAGTTAGGCTACTGTCAGCCCTAAGGAAGTTGGGTATCCACAGTAAATCTCAATATTCTCCAGTAGAGTATACAGATATTCCTCAGCAAGCATCCCCGACAGTCTTAATATTCCTCGACGGAAATATAAGATGGTTCCCCGGCGGAATACAGACACCCCAGTGGAGCCACTTTCCCAGTACAGTCCAAAAGTTTCCCCAGGAGAGTTGAACCATCTCCCCAGTAGATTCTAGAAGCTTATCCCCTGCAGAGTATAAATGCATCTCCTCAGCCATGTTCAAAGGTTATTCCTCACCAGATTCTAACTGGGTTATCCTCAGCAAATTGCAATGGAAAGATCGTCCTCAGCGAAGTTCTCTCTATCCCCAGCGAAGTTCATCAAGATCCCCAACAAAGCTTATCAACGGAATCCCCAGCAGAGTTATCGTTAAAATCTCTGCGAAGAATCTCTTCCCCACAGAGTAATTCCCTGCAGAGTAATCTCTTCACCAGGTTTATTCCCCAACAGAGTCATCTTCTCCTACAGGTTTATTCGCGCAAACATCTTTGTTCATCATCCCCAGCGGAAACGGAGAACTCTACTCTTCAACATCAGCCCAGGATTCAACGAACTTCCCAGCATTCGTCAAGGATTTATTTTCCCAGATGAAGATACATTCAAAAAACATCACATTGTCATACATCATGATACATGCATATACGCATCATATCACCCAATCTCATTTATTTTTGAGAACATCATGACATTATGCATTTCATACATCATGACATTGCATACAACTAATGTCTTGCCTTTTCAGGAAAAGGTCAATCAAAAGATGATTACCATCAACCTTTTGAAGTTCCAAATTCGATACCTATATCTAGCCAGGGCATATCTATGAGCGATTGATTGTAGATCTATACCTGTATCTGGCCAGGAAAGTATCTGCATGAAGAGTTTGAAGATAAACACCTGTATCTCGCCAGGAAATTATCTTTTATTCTCAAGTCAGAGGTCTACACCTGTATCCAGCCAGGAAATCTATCTCGAACAACCTTTTGAAGTTCCAGATTCGATACCTGTATCTAGCCAGGGCATATCTGTGAACGTCTGATTGTAGATCAATACCTGTATCTAGCCAGGAAAGTATCTTCATGAAGAGTTTAAAGATCAACACCTGTAACAGGCCAGGAAATTATCTTTCATTCTCAGGTCAGAGATCTACACATGTATCCAGCCAGGAAAGCTATCTCGACCAACCTTTTTAAGTTCCAGATTCGATACCTGTATCTAGCCAGGGCATATCTGTGAGCGATTGATTGTAGATCTATACCTGTATCTAGCCAGGAAAGTATCTGCATGAAGAGTTTGAAGATCAACACCTGTAACAGGCCAGGAAATTATCTTTCATTCTCAGGTTAGAGGTCTACACCTGTATCCAGCCAGGAAAGCTATCTCGACCAACCTTTTGAAGTTCCCGATTCGATACTTGTATCTAGCCAGGGCATATATGTGAGCGATTGATTGTAGATCTATACCTGTAACTATCCAGGAAAGTATCTGCATGAAGAGTTTGAAGATCAACACCTGTAGCAATCCAGGAAACCATCTTTCTTTCTCAAGTATGAAAGTTCTCGCTAAGGAATCTCTTACGCGATCGACACCCCTGGATGGCATCTTTAAGCCCATATCCACAACCATCCATTACATCTCCAGATGGCATCTATAAGCCCATCCTCCTATCCATCATATCTCCAAATGGCATCTGTAAGCCCATTCCCGACATCACATTGTTGATACTACACCATGCGAGTGCAAATTTCTGGGCACTCTAGTGTTCAATCATCTTCCACCTTTGGATCACGAAAGGCACGCAAGCCAATCTACATCCTCAGGTCTAAGAAGATTGAAAAGGGGAAACTGTTGTACCCCAAAATTTTCCCTCCCATATTCCTCAAGATTTGTCAAGAATCATCTACAAATGGTTCAAGATTACTCAAGGATTGCACAATCCAAATACCTCCTAAGCCAGCTGAAATTAGGGTTTTGTTTCTTTCAAGGAATCTGAGGTTTTCAATGGCTCAATCAAGTCTCATAGTCCTATACATATTCTCAAGCATCTACATGTTAAGTTTCAAGACTCACAGGGTCAATTTGCACAGTCAAAAGCTCCATTTGACCTACAGTCAACTATAGGGGCAAAATGGTCATTTTGCAGTCAGAAGTCAGAATTTTTGATCAACATCTTATTTTGAGTCCACAATCATCACTTGATCAAGTCTTGATCATGATTCCACAAGCATGGCTCAAAAATCATCAAGGTGCAAGAAGTTACTATTTTTGGACAGTAGAAAAGTCAACTGTATCTTGACCAAGGCATAACTTTTTCATGGTTCATCAGAAAAATACCATCCAATGCTCATTTTGAAGGGGGTTACATTTTCTACAACTCATCTTCACATTCTAAGTCCAAGAAATGCTCTCACAAAAAGTTATCAATTTCTACATTATAGGTCAAATTCAAAAGTCAACAAAAAGGCACTTTAAGTCAAAGACCATAACTTGAGATTGGTAAATCCAAATGACATGGGACCAAAGGCATTGGTTATAGGACTTCAAGAACTTTCCAAAATGTCCAAGAACATGTTCATATGATCAAAATTGAGCAAGATATGCATTGGAGAAGTTGGGAAATGTTTGTGAATTTGCAAAAGTCAACTTTGCTCAAAACACTTTGTTTTTGCTAATGGGCCTCAAATTTCTTCTTGAAACTTTATCCATGGCCTATGCACGACCCATCAAGCCTAATTGAATTATTTTCTTATTTTTTATTAATTAATTGGATTTTTAATCAATTTTAATTCATTTAATTAATTTAAATTGTAGGAAATACAAAGATTTGATTTTTCAATCTTTTTGTGAAGCAAAAGTGGTCAATATATGCTGGAAATTTCGTGTGCAAATCAAAGGGACAAGAATCTCCAACTTTGGAAAGTTTATCCAATCAAAAAGATTCAAAAATATATGATTGCAAATCAAATATTCAAACCATTATTCCATGGATTTCTTTGCAAAGATTTAACCTAGTTTCATTCTACTATAAGTACACAAGCTAAACCTAATCATGCAGACGTGAAATTGCTGCAAACAAAGCCATACAACCTTGAAAAAAACTCAAGAAACTTGAAAACTGTTTTCTATATTCCAGGCCAGTTCAAGGACTTTTGTGGATTCAAACACGTTGCTGGGAGTGTGAGGAACATTTTGCAATCAAAACCACACGCTAAAGCTCAAGAAATCCTCAAGAACAGTCTCACGGTTTGCATATTTTTTTCATAATCGAAACTCATGATTCATGCATCATTAACATGATTTCTTGTTTGTTTTGTGTTGCTAGAACTCACAGGAAACTAATGGCATAGTTTAATTGCATTGAAACACCCAAAATCCAAACATGCCATTGAAGAATTTTAGGGTTCATAAACGTTCAAATTAGGGCTTTGCTGTATAGGAAAAATCAAGCCTTGAGAGACCTATGGTTGAAATCGTTGAGACAAGACGAATTCAAAGCCACCCTCGCGAAATATTTATGTGTACCAGGGTTCTATTCGCTATTATTCCCCATGTTAAATTGTGGGGGTTAAAAACCTCCGCTATCTAATTTGTTTTTTTACAGGCATAATGAAGAAGATGAATACGTGGTGATGCATGGTTGGTCTATTCAAAAAGCGCGCGTTTTTATTTGCTTTCCAGCATAATTGTTATTTTTGATATATTATATTCACTTCTTATTATATTATCAAAGCAAGCAAATGGCATAGTGGAAGATGAGCTGGCTGGTAACCA
This sequence comes from Vicia faba, assembly GCA_948472305.1. Taxonomy (NCBI): domain Eukaryota; kingdom Viridiplantae; phylum Streptophyta; class Magnoliopsida; order Fabales; family Fabaceae; genus Vicia; species Vicia faba. The sequence continues at coordinate 260,642,887 of OX451736.1, read as the reverse complement.
TTGGGATCTGGGTTCGAATCCCAGGTCCACCCAAAACGCTTATATTGTTTTTTCTAACATAATTGCATGCAGACTTCCCAGCGTGATTCACCATGTGCCTCACTTACCAACGCGCCAAGTGGCCTTAAGCATCAATCCAATGGCCATGATTGGAAGACCATGGTACTCCCAGTCAACCAACGTCCTGGACAATTACCAAAGTCAAACAGGCTTGTGAAACAAATGGGCCAGAAATTCCAGATTAACCTCCTAATGGGCCAGCACACCCCCCTGGTTTATTATTTTCTTATTTTCTTTCTTTTTATTTTCTTTTATTAACTATAATTAATATTATTATTATTTAATTAACTTAACTATTATTTTCATAATAACTTCAGAAAATTAAAAAATGTAAATATTTTTATTATTTATTAATTTCACCTTAGTTTATTATTTTTGTAAATAAATGTAAATTAATTAATTTAATCTTTTTTTAAATTAGGTTAATTTTGACTTTTTTTTCATGACAAATAAAATAAATTAGAATTAGGGTTTTCTTGACAATTTTAAATTCTTTTCTTTTATTTCATTAAAAACATAAAAAACTTAAAAAATATTTCTTTTTTATTAATTAGTAAATTAGGTTTAATATTAATTAAATGCAAAATAACCAAAAATTCATTCTTTTCTCAAAAAGGGTCAAAACCCTAAGGACTTTTCCGATTCAATTTCTTTTCGCGCATATTATTTTTGATCATATTTATGTAATTGCTCTGAGGATGTAATAGTGTAATTAGGACTCTTTATCGCTTTCTTTTATTTTCTCGCATTTACTTTTCAAGGGTTATGTTTTTGGCGATGTAAATACCCGACGCCTTGTAATAGCGTAGATTTACTTTCCGCAATTTACTTTCCGCACAATTATTAACTGTTAACTATGCATGACAAGACTTGCCTGAAAATTAAAATCAACTCGTAGCTCACCATAATACATGTTCAAAGATAATATAAATTGAATCCTGACACACTCGCACATGCCACTCCTAGGGTACGCCTCACTTGGTTGCCTCGACGTGGTCATTGAGTATAGGGTGTTTTAGAGGTCGCCCTCTTGTCTAAAAGATCCAAGTTGCCTCGAAACGGTTGCCTCGGATAAAAAAGGATCTAGGACATTAGGGTTACCGCTAAGGCGTCCTACTATTGCTTTGGTGACCACACATGTCCCTATAACCGAATTGACCCGAATACTCCAACGACGGTGCTACCTACTTCTCAATAGTGGGATAGTACTGTCTAAAGGACATTTACACAGCTTAATTTCTTTTGAGTAGGTAGATTTCTCCTGGGTACTTTCTCTTTCAAAAAACAAAAACAACTTTTCGCACCTACACTTTCAAAAAGTTTTTAAACAAACACTTCATACACTCTTAAGGACTGATACAAGAGTTACCTAGAAGTTTTTAAAACAAACTTTTTCAAAACCCATAAACACAAGAAAAGCAAACATTTTTTGAAAACAGTGAACAAGTACCTAAGAGCCCGTGGATAACCACGGATAGAAAGGGTGCTAACACCTTCCCTTTCTATAATCTACCTCCCGAACTAAGAAACATCTCGAAAAGGAATTTTGCTGTACTTTTGTCCTTTCCTTGTTGGAGAAAATAAAAGACGGTGGCGATTCTTGCTTACCGCGACATTTTGCGAACCAACATTTCAAAACAGTCAGTTCTATTTCCACCGATCACACACACCATCTGAAGTGATATGTTCAGACGAAAAGACTTTTTGTTCATTTGAATTTTCAAATTTTGATTTTCTTTTGATTGTTAGAACACTTATTTTATGTCAAACTTTACTATTCCATTAATGCATTGCATATGTTTGTCTTGAATTAATCCATTCATTTTCACTATGCTGAAACTATGCTTTTACTTCCTTTTTGTGATATTCAACTCTCAATTAAAAGCTATAATCCTTTAGAGGGAGGATGATGAAAAAGATACCACAATCTCTACAGTATGCTTGTCAACAGACCTTGCTGACGATGTACTAGCGTTATTTCAAATCCTAAATAGTGGATTTATAAGGAAGTTAATCCCTATTCAACCCCTTTAAGCCTAAGAAGCAGGAGTTTTATTTTTCACGCGAATTGAAACCTTTAATTATAACATGGGGCAGGGTAGTTTCTTAGTTAATTAAATGGTGCATTCAATCGCCAGCTTTGCCTTCGTACACGATGAATTGTGTCGAAGATGCTCTTCTAAATCAAAAGACAGTGATGGTTCCTCGTAATCACTAAAACGGGGAGTCATTATTTTTCAAAAGGAAAGCCCGTTAAGTTAAAACCTATGAAGGAGAATTAAGAAAAAAACTGGGGCATCCCGCTAACTGTAATCATAAAAGAAACAGTTCAGGAAAAAGGTAGGGATAATAAAATAAAATAAAGAGGTCGTTACAAATCCTCAACAAAAGAAAAAGTGTACAAAAAAATGACTGCTTTCTCAAACCTGTGCCTCGGATGTCATCCCTCAAAGATGCAAAGGCTGTAATTGAAGAAGGAGGAAGCACAATCTGGGGGAAACTTCCAGACTTTCCTCACAAATCAGATAAATTCGGCTTGGGGTTCACTGCTTCTGCTCAAAAGGTTGTACGCTGCACTCGGGCTGGGGGGGCACCAGTGAAGATCACCCATCATGGAGTTAATGCTTTGGAGGATAGTGAAGAGGAGAGAAACCTGAAAGACTGGATTTTCCTTACTATTGATGGAGGACTGTGCAATTGGGAGGCAAAGGACTTTGTTCCGATTACTTTCATACTGCAGTAATTTATCTTTCAAACATTTCTGTTGGTTTGTAATAATTCTTAAACAATTTGTACACTTTTAAACTTGTGCCTTACCCGAGGCACATAGGTCCATTTGTAAGGGTTTGATTTTTCATCTTCATATGCCATTTTAATGAATCATGGACGTTTTCACATATAAACTTTTGTGTTCATTGTCTTTATTTTTACATTTTATTTGTTTAAATGTGGCTATCCCTTACACACACCCACACTCACAAATGCAGGTACCCTTCCATTCCGGATTCCATGGGTAACAATTCTGCTTTGGCCTTCAGTGACTCTAAAGATCTGGTCTACCATGCCGAATACGAAGGTGATAAAGATTGTGAAGTTCCGGGAGAATTGGCTAGACTGCTACAACAAGAAGAAAGGGCTATTCTACCTCATGCGGAGCTGTTAGAGAAAATTAACTTGGGTACTGACAAAGACAGAAAATAAGTCAGAATGGGTGCCAACCTAGAGCCAAGTGTCAAAGAGCGTTTAATTCAGCTGTTGAATGAATATGTTGAGATCTTCGCCTGGTCTTACGAAGACATGTCGGGACTCGATACAGATATTTTGGTTCACCGTCTCCCTACAAGAGAAGATTGTCCACCAATTAAACAAAAAGTCCGCCACATGAGGCCCGACATGTCTGAAAAGATCGAAGCGGAAGTTATGAAGCAGTTCAATGTTGGGTTTCTTGCTGTTACTTCCTATCCACAATGGGTTGCTAACATTGTGCCCGTCCGTAAGAAGGACGGCAAAGTGAGAATGTGCATGGATTACAGAGACTTAAACAGGGCTAGCCCTAAAGATGACTTTCCACTATCGCACATTGACATCTTGGTTGACAATACAGCTCAGCACAAGGTATTTTCTTTCATGGACGAATTTTCAGGTTACAACCAGATCAAAATGGCACCTGAAGACATGGAGAAAACTACTTTTGTTACACAGTGGGGTACGTTCTGCTACAAAGTGATGCCATTCGGACTGAATAATGTCGGGGCAACCTATCAGCGTGCCATGGTAGCTTTGTTTCATGATATGATACATCATGAGATAGAGGTCTACGTAGATGACATGATAGCTCGATCACAGACGGAAGAAGAACACCTCGACCATTTGCAAAAGTTGTTTGTCAGGTTGAAAAAGTACAAGCTCAGACTGAACCCTAACAAGTTCACTTTTGGAGGCAGATCCGGTAAACTCTTGGGTTTCATCGTCAGTAACAAAGGCATCGAGGTTGATCCTGCCAAAGTCAAAGCTATACAAGAAATGCCTGCTCCTCGCACTGAGAAGGAGGTCAGAGGTTTCTTGGGACGCCTAAACTACATTGCTAGGTTCATTTCTCACCTAACATCTACCTGTGAGCCAATCTTCAAGCTGTTGAAGAAAGATCAGGTGATTAAATGGAATGATGACTGTCAAGTTGCTTTCGATAAAATCAAGGAGTATTTTCTAGAACCTCTTATCTTGATGCCACCCGTCGAAGGAAGACCGCTAATCATGTATCTGACCATCCTAGAGAATTCAATAGGGTGCGTACTGGGCCAACATGACGAGTCTGGCCGAAAAGAGCATGCCATTTATTACCTTAGCAAAAAGTTTACCGACTGTGAGACTCGATACTCACTTCTCGAGAAAACTTGTTGCGCTTTGGTATGGGCTGCCCGCCTGTTAAGGAAGTATATGTTGACTCATACCACTTTGCTGATATCTAAGATGGATCTGATCAAGTAAATCTTCGAGAAGCCTGCTTTATCTGGAAGAATAGCTAGATGGCAGATGATCCTGACCGAATACGATATCCAGTACACGACCCAAAAAGCTATAAAGGGGAGTGTGCTAGCTGACCATCTAGCTCATCAAGCTGTCGAAGATTACCAATCCATGAAGTTCGACTTCCCTGACGAGGACATTGAAGAAGTGAAAAACACAAGAAGGGGGGTTGAATTGTAAAAACTTGAAATCAATTGTAGTCAACACTGTATTTTTATCCTGGTTCGTTTAATCTCAAACTACTCCAGTCCACCCGTCAAGGTGATTTCGCCTCTCTCCAACGAGGTCTTAATCCACTATATTCAACTGAATATTACAACTGCTTTAAGAACTGCTAAAACCTTCTTGAGTCAAACCACAAACCAGTTTCTCAAGGAAATAATTTCTTACAGATAAATGAAATCTAAGTGTGTTGAATGTTTTCTACAAAAACTGTTTATCACAACTGTGATACTACACAATTTAAGCTTATGAGAACTGGAATGCTAAAACAATAGAGTAAGGAATTTGAGAGCTTTAGCAAACTGAGAGTGAGGAAGATGATGAATAGCTTTAGGCGTGTAGAGAGTTGTAGAGCATTAGCCAATTCAATCTTCATTGACTTGTTTATATAGCATTGGAAAATGGTACGTTGGAGTTAGTTAATTCCGTTTCAATGCCAATAACATTCTTTCCAAATTGAGAAGATCTTTGTCTGGAATAATGCCGTTGATAATAAAGTATCTTGAATGCACAGTACCGTTGCCACTTAAGCATGTTCTGGCTTTGGCTTATTCTTACGCTGCTAGGTGCTGATGAGTTGTTGTTTTCTTGATCAGAGTTCATATTGTTACGCGCAGATATGTTCATCAAGCTTCAGCGTAAGCACATGTTGATCTTCTGATTCTGGCATCTGATATAACATCCTCTGATGCTGATGTTGATATTTCATCTTCTGATGCTGATGATGATATTCTCTTGCTGATACCCATCAGAGTTTCTGTAAAACAGAATGTAATTTTTAGGTAGCATATATGTCTTACATGAATCATACAATTAATATATCTTTGCATTTTGTTATCATCAAAACTTAAACTTAGGGTAGTAGATTCAAACTTTGTTCTAACAATCTCCCCCTTTTTGATGATGACAAAAACTAGATATTTTTTTTCAATTGAAAATCACCGTAAAAAGTATCAGAGATAACCAAATAGTAAAGAGTATCATAATTAAATAGGAAGTTATCAAAGATAAGAGGATAAGGGATAAAGAGATATCATAGTTTAGATCGGAGATACTCCCCCTGAATTTATTACTTCCCTTTTTAATTCCATGAGTCCTTCAGGATCAGATCTTTATTGACTTTCTTTGAACATCAGAACATCAGAGCTTCAGTGTATCAGAGATGATTAACTTCTTGTACCTGTAGGCTTATGCAAAACAAAAACATTCAAGTATATCAGAGTGTTAGAATGTTTGATACTTTTTGTCTCAGTAGTCCGTTATTGAAAAATATCATTCTTTTTCTCCCCCTTTTTGTCAGCAATCAAAAAGTGCAAGTAATCGAAGATAAAGCAATCAGTGCAGAAAAACTGTTATATTTAATTCAAAGCTTAGAAGATAGTACAGAAAACATGGAAAGAAAACAATGAAAATATCAAGAATGAAAATCTAAGGTTGGGGTGGAAAGCGTGTGAACAGAGCTTCTAGCATGTTCTTAATCTGATCAACAGTTTCCTTCTGTTGATGCACCATGCTGACTACTGTATCAATCTTTCCATCTTGCACATCCATCCTTTCCTTCATCCTTTGATCATTCTAATCCATTCTTTGCTGCAGACGGAGGTCATTCTGCTTCAGCTCTTCAAGAGTCTGCCTGTCCAAAGCAGCTTGAGAAACGTCAGAAACAGGATGCTTCTGAGAGCTTTCTGCAACATCTTCTACTTGACTAACATCTTCAGCTGGTTGGACGGTTGATGCTGGACGCTTTTCATACCATGGTTCACTATCCAGATGAAGCACTTTCTCCTTTAGCAGCTGACTCAAGACTTGTCCTTCAGCTTCTTTCAGCAGATTGCTGAAGTTCTGTTGAGCCTGTTCATAATTGATGTCTTGCAGCTTGAGGGCTTCAGCGCGTACCCACTTTCTGAATTGTGTCCAGAGTTGGTCTGAAGCAGCAAGATCAATCATTCCAGGACAAACCTGCTTTAGAGAAGCAATCCAATTCTGCATTCCTGTTTCAAAATTCAAAATGCTAGAACCAACATCTAGCTGTTTGGGTTTAGGAATGGCTATTTTATTTTTAAGGTCAGCAAGGCGGTCAAGGACTGTGAGGTCAATGAAGGTCTTGCTGTTGTCATTTGGATTTTGTTTGGGTGAGGGAGTAGGAGAGTCAGAAATGACTATTAGACTGGGTGGAGTGTGTGGAGGTGTAGTTTCTGGTGAGGATGGCAGTTGGGGAATGTTTACAGTTATACCACAAGGCAGCTGAATTGCCAAGGGTTGTGGTTCAGAGGATTGAGGTGAAAGAGGTTCAGGAGTTTGATGTTCAGGTGATAGAGTTTCAGAGTGTTGAAACTCAGGTTGTGGAGATGATGGTTGAGGTGGAGGTGGATGAAGTTCTGGTTATGGAGAGGGAGGTGGAATTTCTGGTTCCTCTGGTATTGGAGATAGTGTAGTTGCTGGTTGTGGTGAATGGGGAGTTTCTGGTTGAGTGTTTGGATTTTCTGAGAGGGGAGCGGAAGAACGTTGATCAATTTCAAAAAGAACTTTATCAAGTTCTGATTCTGTTGATGTTGTGGGTTTTGGATTTTAGGATTTTGTGCGGGATCTCCTGAGAGTTAGTGACTCAGAAGGGTCAGCCTCTGGTTCGGTGTCATCAATGGTTGGTATGGGGATTGGGAGTTCATATGAAGCTGGGGTTGGAATGGATGTTGGAATAGCAGAAGAATTTAAAACATTAATAGCAGATAGATTACCTCTCTTCTTCGGGGTCTGCTGGGATGGTCCTTCTGAAGTAGCCTTTCTCTTCTTCGTCTTCTTCACAGTAACTTCTGGTGTTTGCTGGTGCAGATCTTTAATGTTCAGAGTGGGATCTGTGCCATCAGCCTTGCAAGCATCCAAGTATCTGAGAACAATGACTGGTTTAGAGTCAATCTCAGAGAATATTGGAAAGTCGTCCAGAGGGACTCTTCTGCTGGTGATGTCAGCAAGAGGAGTGACGCTGGGCTCCTTTCTGATATTCTCTATCAGTTTCATTTTCTTCAGATTCTTGGCATTCAGAGGTCTGCCAACAGTAGGTTCAATAGAGCTTAATTCCTGTGCTTCTGTAAGGTGTTCAATCAGCCTATTCTCAGTTAGAATATCTGATATTAACCTGCCAAAGGGTATCCAATCCCTTTTTGTCCTTTCTTCTTCTCTTGTCTCCTTGACGCTGGTCCTGAGGTGATTAAACAGAAGATGAGCCAAGTTAATCTTTACCTTCTAATTAATAAAATAGATCAGAAACTGCTGATCTATGTTTATATAATCAGGAGAGCTTGTGGGCTTCCTGTGATTGAAGCACCCCAAAATAATCTTCGCCCATATTCTGTGCTGATCCTTCAAATCTCTGATTTTGCTGCTGGGAACCCCATGGGTGAAAATCTCTCTTGCAATGACAGCAGCATCTGAACATCTTTCTGCCATGTCGATACAGCGGATACCACCACCAGTGTATCCAATCAGCCTTGCAATGTGATCCTCAGTGATCATAATCTTCTTTCCCATGATATAGGAAATGACTTGATGTGTTGATGAAGACGCATGAATCCAGAATTCTTTGACCAATATAGGGAACGTTGGACCCACCAACCTATCAAAGTATCTCTCCCATCCTTGTGCCCTAACTTCTTCTGTCAAATCAAATCCATTTTCTTTCAGACTGGTGAAATCAACAATCAGTTCAGACAGAACTTCCAAGTTCTTCACTGGTGTAAGGAGCGTTCTGAAGGGAATTTGGTATTGTTCAGATGAAGCCTCCTTCTGAGAACCTGCAGAAACAGTGCTAGAAGTTGCCATGTTCACACTAGGGTTTTCTGAGAAAAAGTTTTTAGAAAAGGGTTTCTTTTGAGAAAGATGAATACACAAGTAAGAATGCAGAAAATCTTTGGATGATTGTAAGTGACGGTAAAAATTTAATGAATGATGTTAAGGTGCTTAAATAGATTTCAAAAAGTGTTTTGAAAACGTAAACGGTTTTAAGAAAGAGAATTAATTCATGATTACAGTTTAACTCATGATTACACGCATTTAATGCTTGCTGATTTTGGGGGATTTGAGAAAGATATTTGGAACGGTTACCAGACATGTGTCTCAATGCATCCAATCAGCGTTTTGCCTTCTCAGAAGCGTGCGCGCGTGTTCTGCTTCAGAGATTTGCTGATGATTGGATGACACTTGTTTGATTTAGTGAGCAGCACGTCTATCCTTGAGTTGAAACGCTCAGATCTTTAAGAATAGAGTCTGATATAATCTGCATGTCTATCTTTCTGAAAGAAGATTGATCAGAAGTTCACAGTAAAAAGAAAACACATTCTGAAGGTTAATATATAAAATTAAAACATTTTCACTCTGGGCAGAGCTTCATGCTGAGATGTTTCAGAATGAAGTTGAACCTATCTTCAGAAAGTGGTTTAGTGAAGATATCAGCCCATTGATGGTCTGTATCAATAAATTTTAAGTTCAAAATTCCTTTATGAATATAGTCCCTAATGAAGTGATGTTTTATTTCTATATGCTTAGCCCTAGAATGCAAAATAGGATTTTTACTTAAGCAAATGGCAGAAGTATTGTCACCGAGTATAGGGATGTTACTCTCAAAAATCTGGAAGTCTTCAAGCTGACTTTTCATCCAGAGCATTTGTGTGCTGCATCCAGCTGCTGCTATGTACTCAGCTTCTGATGTTGATAGCGCAATTGTGGATTGCCTTTTGCTGGACCAAGAGATCAGATTTTCTCCTAGAAACGGGCAGCTTCGAGAAGTACTTTTACGCTCTACTCTGTCTCCAACAAAGTCAGCATCGCAGTAACCTACTAAGCTGTAATCACTAGATTTTCTATAAAATAAACCCAGATTAGTAGTACCTTTCAGATACTTGAAAATTCGCTTAACAGCTGTTAAGTGAGATTCTCTAGGATCTGATTGGAATCTTGCACAAATACATACACTGAATAAAATATCAGGCCTTGAAGCCGTCAGATAAAGGAGAGAACCAATCATACCTCTGTAGACCTTCTGTTCTACCTTTTTGCTTACCTCTTCTCTTTCCAGAATGCACGTGGGATGCATTGGAATCTTTGATGACTTACATTCTGAGAGGTCAAATTTCTTCAGAAGTTCTCTGACATATTTGCTCTGATGAATGTAAGTTCCCTCTGGATTTTGATTGATCTGAATTCCCAGAAAGAATTTCAGTTCTCCCATGAGGCTCATCTCAAATTCTGCCTGCATACACTTAGCAAATTTTCTTCTAAGAGAAGGATTAGTGGATCCAAAAATAATATCGTCAACATAAATTTGACACACTAAGATGTCATTCTTAACTGACTTACAGAATAAGGTAGTGTCCACCTTCCCTCTGGTGAATTCTTTTTCTAACAGAAAGTTACTTAGTCTTTCATACCAAGCTCTGGGAGCTTGTTTCAGACCATATAGTGACTTCTTTAGTTTGAAAACATATTCTGGATTTTTTGTACTTTCAAAACTAGGGGGTTGGTGCACATAAACCTCTTCTTCTATATAACCATTTAAGAATGCACTCTTGACATCCATCTGATACAGAGTGATGCCTTTATTAACAACAAACGAAATTAAAAGTCTGATAGATTCTAACCTGGCGACTGGAGCAAAGGTTTCTGTATAGTCTATTCCCTCTTGCTGACTATAACCTTGTGCTACCAGTCGTGCTTTGTTTCTGATAACTTCACCTTGTTCGTTCAGCTTATTTCTGGACACCCATCTTGTTCCAATGACGTTGAATCCTTTTGGTCTGGGAACAAGATCCCATACGTCATTTCTGGTGAATTGATTCAGCTCTTCTTGCATTGCTAGAATCCAGTCGTTGTCCAGAAGTGATTCATCAATTGAGGAAGGTTCAATCAGAGAAACAAGTCCCATGAGGGATTCTTCAGAGTTTCTGAAGCTGGCTCTTGTTCTGATTGGATCTTCTTTTCTTCCTAAGATGGTTTCTTCTGGGTGATCCAAGCTGCTTCTGGGTAGTCTTTTCTTAGGTTGATCAACAGGTGTTGCTGGATTGCTCGCAGTGCCTCTTTATGATGTTGAAGGAGTGTCGTTGTTGAGAGCTTCTGATGACTTGTCTTCAGAACCTGTGAATTCAACTTCCATACCTGCAAAGACTTCATTCTGCTTTGACTTTTCAGAGTCAAGCTTATCATCAAAACGAACACTGATTGATTCTTCCACAATCTGTGTTTCTGTATTGTATACTCTGTACCCTCTTGAGCGTTCAGAGTATCCTAACATAATACACTTCTGTGCTTTAGAGTCAAACTTGTTCAAATAGTTTTTTGTATTTAACATAAAACAAGTACATCCAAATGGATGAAAATATGAAATGTTGGGCTTTCTGTTCTTCCACAATTCATATGGAGTCTTTTCCAGAATAGGTCTTATGGAGATTCTATTCTGAATGCAGCACGCTGTGTTTATTGCATCTGCCCAGAAGATCTTAGCAACGTTTGTCTCATTGATCATGGTTCTGGCCATTTCTGGCAATGTTCTGTTCTTTCCTTCTACAACTCCATTTTGTTGGGGAGTTCTAGGATAAGAGAAATCATGTAGAATGCCTCTGTCATTAAAGAATGACTCAAAATCTTTGTTTTCAAACTCTCCACCATGATCACTTCTGACTTTAACGATTCTAAGATCCTTTTCATTCTGAACTTGGTTACAGAAGGTAACAAACACAAAGTGTGACTCGTCCTTGTGTCTTAAGAACTTTACCCATGTCCATCTGCTATAGTCATCTACGATTACTAACCCATACTTCTTGCCACTGACTGAAGAAGTTTTAACTGGTCCAAATAACTCAATGTGCAGAAGTTCTAATGGCTTAGAGGTAGAAACAACATTTTTAGATTTGAAAGAAGGTTTTGCAAACTTGCCTTTCTGACATGCTTCACACAGAGCATCTGAATTGAACTTCAGATTAGGAAGTCCTCTGACCAGATTGAGTTTGTTAATCTGAGATATTCTTCTCATACTAACATGCCCCAATCTTCTGTGCCAGATCCATTGCTCGTTGTTAATAGACAGAAGACACTTTACATTCTGACTTTTCAGTTCAGAAAGTTTGATTTTATAAATGTTGTTTTTCCTCTTTCCATTAAATAGAATAGTCCCATCTTTCTGACTAACAACTTTACATGATTTTTGATTAAAGATTATATCATAACCGTTATCACTTAATTGACTTATGGATAACAGATTATGCATTAATCCATCTACTAACAGAACATTATTTATAGAGGGAAGATTTCCATTACCTACAGTTCCAGAGCCAATGATCTTTCCCCTCTGATTTCCTCCAAAGCCAACATGGCCTCCAGGCTTAAGTTCCAGGCTTTGGAACATATGCCTTCTTCCCGTCATGTGTCGCGAGCAGCCAGAGTCCAGGTACCATGACTGGTGTTTCTGATTTGCTGCTAAAGATATCTGCAACATGTATTATTTTATCCTTAGGTACCCAGATTTTCTTGGGTCCTGATTTGTTAGATTTACCAAAACTCTGGTTGAATTTTGGTTTCACTGAATACTTACTACTAGTATATTTAATATCATGTGTGTGACCATACACAAAATGTGAGTTTATAGGAGTGTGTTTAATAGTTAAATCCATGTCATTCTTTGGTGTAGGAACCTTACCTTGGTATCTTATTCCCTTTCTGCCGTTTCTGCTAACTCCATAGATCATTGAAGCCATTTTACTTCTATATATGCTTTTAGCAAGGAACTTCTGAAAGCTATGATCATACTCCTTGATGATCTCATCAGCGTTGCTGGGAGTTTCAGAAATTGTTTCCTTCTGAGAGTTTTGTAAAACATTTTCTAACTTTGAAATTTTATTTTTCAGCTCAGAATTTTCCAATTTAAGACCCTCAATCTTATCAGAGTCAGATTCAAGATTCCTTTTCAGGTTTCTGAATTTAACTCTAATCTGCTGGTACCTTTCCATAATTTCGTTAAGGCTTTCAACAAGTTCAGCCATAGTAAAATTAATTGCAAAGTTAGGAAATACCTCTTCAGTGTCTGATTCTGAGTCTGATTCAGAAGCTTCACTGTCTTCTGAAATGTTGGCCATGAGAGCTATGTTTGCTCTCTCATCATCTAATTATGAGTCAGCTTCAGACGAGTCAGAGTCATCCCATGTAGCCATGAGACTTTTCTTCTTTTCTCTTCCAAACTTCTTTTTGGGCTTTTCCCTCTGAAGCTTTGGACAGTCACTCTTATAGTTTCCTTGCTCGTTGCATTCATAGCAAGTGATGTCCTTGGTGTTTGGCTTTCTGCTTCCTAAAGAGCCTTCGGATCTTCTGTATCCAGAAGAAGAGTCTGACCTTCTGTATCTGGAAGAGGACTCATTCTGATAAGATCTTCTGGGATTCCTGAACTTCCTTTGCCTCTGCTTCCATAGTTGGTTCACTCTTCTAGAGAGGAGGGAAAGTTCGTCTTCTTCTGATGAGGATCCATCAGATGTTTCTTCAACTGCCTGAAAAACTTTAGACTCAAATTTTTTGTTAGATTTTAATGCTAAAGGCTTACCTTGCTTCTGAGGTTCATCAGCTTCTAGCTCTATCTTGTGACTTCTGAGGGAGCTGATAAGTTCCTCCAGAGAAATTTTGTTGAGATCTTTAGCTAGCTTCAGCGCTGTAACCATTGGCCTCCACTGTTTTGGCAAGCTTCTGATGATCTTCTTGACATGATCAGCAGTAGAGTATCCTTTGTCCAGAACCTTGAGACTAGCCACCAGAATTTGGAATCTTGAGAACATTGTTTCAATGGATTCACTTTCTTCCATTTTGAATGCCTCATACTTCTGAATGAGCGCAAGAGCTTTAGTTTCTTTGACCTGAATGTTGCCTTCATGCATCATTCCGAGTGAGTCAAACATGTTCTTTGTTGTGTCTCTATTAGAGATCTTTTCATATTCAACGTAAGAGATGGCGCTGAGAAGAATGGTTCAGGCCTTGTGGTGATTTTTGAAGTCACGCTTTTGTTGATCAGACATTACTTTCCTGTCAATCTTCTGACCGCTTGCATTCACTGGGTGCATGTATCCATCAGTCACCATGTCCCACAGATCAGCATCATGTGCCAGAAAGAAGCTTTCAATTCTGTCTTTCCAGTAATCAAAATTTTCTCCATCAAAGACTGGAGGTTTGCCGCTGAATCTGTCTTTGTCTTCATTGTTGTCATTGCTGGTGTGTTGATAAGTTCCTGCCATTGTGTTTTTCTGACGCTGGATCTTGTACTGACACGATTAAGTGTTTTAGCTCAGAACCAGGCGCTCTGATGCCAATTGAAGAAGTGAAAAACACAAGAAGGGGGGTTGAATTGTAAAAACTTGAAATCAATTGTAGTCAACACGATATTTTTATCCTGGTTCGTTTGATCTCAAACTACTCCAGTCCACCCGTCAAGGTGATTTCGCCTCTCTCCAACGAGGTCTTAATCCACTATATTCAACTGAATATTACAACTGCTTTAAGAACTGCTAAAACCTTCTTGATTCAAACCACAAACCGGTTTCTCAAGGAAATACTTTCTTACAGATAAATGAAATCTAAGTGTGTTGAATGTTTTCTACAAAAACTGTTTATCACAACTGTGATACTACACAATTTAAGCTTATGAGAACTGGAATGCTAAAACAATAGAGTAAGGAATTTGAGAGCTTTAGCAAACTGAGAGTGAGGAAGATGATGAATAGCTTTAGGCGTGTAGAGAGTTGTAGAGCATTAGCCAATTCAATCTTCATTGACTTGTTTATATAGCATTGGAAAATGGTACGTTGGAGTTAGTTAATTCCGTTTCAATGCCAATAACATTCTTTCCAAATTGAGAAGATCTTTGTCTAGAATAATGCCGTTGATAATAAAGTATCTTGAATGCACAGTACTGTTGCCACTTAAGCATGTTCTGGCTTTGGCTTATTCTGACGCTGCTATGTGCTGATGAGTTGTTGTTTTCTTGATCAGAGTTCAGATTGTTACGCGCAGATCTGTTCATCAAGCTTCAGCGTAAGCACACGTTGATCTTCTGATTCTGGCATCTGATATAACATCCTCTGATGCTGATGTTGATATTTCATCTTCTGATGCTGATGATGATATTCTCTTGCTGATACCCATCAGAGTTTCTGTAAAACAGAATGTAATATTTAGGTAGCATATATGTCTTACATGAATCATACAATTAATATATCTTTGCATTTTGTTATCATCAAAACTTAAACTTAGGGTAGTAGATTGAAACTTTGTTCTAACAGACATCATGACTTTGGACGGCATTGAAGAGAACAGACCATATGACGGACCTGAACAAGGATCTCGATGGACCCTGTACTTTGATGGTGCCTCCAACGCACTTGGTAACGGTATCGATGCTGTGCTCATCTCTCCAGAAGGTATCCTTACTCCTTTCACAACCAGACTTTGCTTCAACTCTACCAACAACATGGCCGAGTATGAAGCTTGCATCTTTGGTCTCAAGGCTGCTATAGACTTGGGAATCAAATCTTTGATTGTATTTGGGGACTCAGCTTTGGTCATCAGTTAGATCAAAGGAGAATGGGATACTAAACATCCAAACCTCATCCCTTACAAAGAACATGTCTTGACATTGTTACCACATTTCTAGCAGATCACCTTCGAGCACTTCTCGCGAGAAGAAAATGAGCTAGCAGATGCTCTAGCTACAATGTCATCCATGTTTAAACTTAACTGGGATAATGAGGCTCCCCAAATCACCATTGAACGAATGGACGAACCTGCACATTGTCACGAGATTAATACCAAAGAAGTAGTGGACCGACCATGGTTTCACGAAGTCAAAAGGTATCTCGAGGCGCAAGAATGTCCTGAAGGAGCTTCAGTCAACGACAAAAAGTTCTTGAGGAGAGTCTCTGCCAAGTTCTTCCTGAGCAATGGTATCCTGTACAAGTGCAATCATGATTGCATTCTGCTCTATTGTGTGGACAAGATTGAAGTTGAACAGCTCATGGCTGAACTGCACAATGGTACCTTTGGCACTCACTCTAGCGGGAATACGATGGCTAAGAAGATTCTATGGGCAGGCTATTACTGGTCTACCATGGAAGCTGACTGCTACTAGCACTCCCATACTTGTCACAAATGTCAAATCTATGCCAATAAGGTACATATACCTCCAGTTCCTCTCAATGTCTTAACAGCTCCTTGGCCATTTGCTATGTGGGGAATCGACATGATTGGAGAAATCAAGCCTACAGCATCCAATGGACACCGTTTCATTTTGGTGGCTATTGATTACTTTACCAAGTAGGTCGAAGCAACTTCCTTCGCCTCCGTTACAAAGAATGTTGTTGCCCGCTTCATCAAGCAGAACCTTATTTGTCGGTATGGCATCCCCTAAAGGATCATCACTGAGAACGGTACAAACCTTAACAACACTATTATCACCGCCTTGTGCGAGCAGTTCCAGATTCAACATCACAATTCATCTCCCTATCGGCCAAAGATAAACGGTTCTGTCGAGGCTGCGAACAAAAATATCAAGAAGATCATACAGAAGATGATGGTCACCTACAAGGATTGGCATGAGATGTTACCGTTTTCTCTCCACGGGTATCGTACCACGGCACGTACATCGACTGGGGTAACACCTTATTCTTTGGTATACGGCATGGAAGTTGTTTTACCTATTGAGGTTCAGATTCCCTCCTTGACAATCATGAAGGATGCTGGTTTGAGTGAAGACGATTGGATTCAGACCCGGATTGATCAACTTAACTTGATTGACGAAAAGCGACTTACTGTTGTTTGCCACGGTCAGACGTATCAGAAACGGATGATCAAGGCTTTCAACAAGAAAGTCAGATGACAGGTATATCAAGTCGGAGATCTTGTAATCAAGCGGATCATCTTGCCGCAAAGTGATCCCAGGGGCAAATAGACTCTTACCTACGAAGGACCATTTGTGATCAAAAACATCTTTTCTGGTGGGGCAATGATATTAACCACCATGGACGGCGACGACCTGCCGCACCCTGTGAATGCAGACATAGTCAAAAGATACTACGCATAAATGACCCGCTAGGTTTACACACTTAGGCAAAAAAGGGGCATCCCGGTGAATCAAAAACCCGAAAGGGCGGTTCAGGCAAAAGTTAGGGATATAACAAAAAATCTGTACACCCGACAAGTTGAAAACCCGAAAGGGCGACTTGGGAAAAAAAGGGTTTCCCGGTGGATCGAAAACCCGAAAGGGCGATTCAGGCAAAAGTTAGGGAATTAAAGAGTATGACTATGTCACGTCGGATCATTTTAAGGACAATCTCTTCACAGATAAGCTTCGGGCTTCTGATCAACTCAATCATCTTCGAACGAAGCAATGAATGGACAAGATATCCAGAGTTACGAAGGCTATAGCAGAATGGGAACCCCATGGAATTTTCACACATAGCCATCTTTCTTTGTATAAATTTTTCTCATTTTTATAACAACATTCTCTTACTAGGATGTCTGTCTCCTTTGTACAAAATACTTACACAAAGTTAATACAAAGATACTTCAAAGTGTAGAAAACTATTTGCCTTTTTTTTTTACACTTGTGTTTTATTTGAAAGTGTCCAATGATTTATTAATAAGCATATGCATTTGAAAATAATCACTGTTTACAAATAAATGAAATGTGAAAGAATAATTAATGACAGGTTAAAAGTATAGGAAAACGTCTTTAGACTATCCCAAGAGAAATCCCCTGCAGTACATCATCTAGATCCCCAGCGGAGCTAAAACTTTGAAATACATATCCCCAACGGAGCTAAATTTCAAACCCTTAATTCCCATCAGAGTTAAAACTTCAAACTCCCAATCCTCAGTGGAGTAAAAACTTTGAACTACAGACCCTCAACAGAGATGAAACCTTCTTCCCCAGTCAAGTCAAAATTTCCAACTATCAAACCCCAGCGGGAACCATCCAGTTTCTCCAAATTCCCCAGCAAGTTATCTTGAAGCCTGGAAATCAACAAGATAACAGTTAACTTTTGTTTTATCCCCAAACTAGGATAATTCCCCAGTAGATTGGCATACAACCCAAACTCCTGATACTCCCAACAGAATGAAGATTCTCATTCTTGACTCCCCAGTAGATTGGCATACAACCCAAACTCCTGATATCCCCAATAGAATGAAGATTCTTATTCTTGACTCCCCGGTAGATTGGCATATAACACAAACTCCTGATATCCCCAACAGAATGAAGATTCTCATTCTTGACTCCCCAGTAGATTGGCATACAACCCAAACTCCTGATATCCCTAACAAAATGAAGATTATCATTCTTGATTCCCTAGTAGATTGGCATACAACCCAAACTCCTGAACTTTTTCCAAACAGGAATAAGCTTTTTCCCCAGAGTCCTGAACTTACTCTCCAGCAGGATAGCTACTCCCCAGCAGTATAGCTACTCCCCACAAAGTTTTTCATCCCCTAGTAGAATGAAGATTCTCATTCTTGATTCCTCAGTGAAGTTTCCAGAGTCTTCATTATTCCCCAGCATGAATTTGCCAGAATTTTTAATCCCATGCAGATAGAAGATTCTCATTCTTGACTCCCCAGCATGAAGTCCCCAAGGATTCAAATTCCCCTAGCAGAATGAAGATTCTCATTTCCCCACAGAAATCATCAGAGCCTTCCTTATTCTCCAACAGATCAAGGTTTTTCCTTTGTTTGATCCCCGGTAGAGATCGCCAGAGTTTTCCCTATTCCCCAGCCGAGTAAGGATTCCCATTATTTAACCCCTAGTAGAAGTCTTCAAAGTTCTCTGGATTCTCCAAGCAGATTTCTCAGGCAGTACATGGCATTACTTCCCCAAGCAGAATTTTTGTCAATAATCCAACTCCAAAGACTTGAAGAATCCCTAGGAAAGTCGTGAAGGATTCTCACATCCCCACAGACGTTGTCAAAGATTTTGAATCTCCAGCAGCGGTCATGGATTCATTTTTCCTGGCAGCAGTCAAGGATTTCATTATCCCTAGCCATCAAGGATTTATTTTCCTCAGTAATACAGCAAATAAGCTTACATGCGCATATATTACATTCATATATCATAAACATTGATAAAATACATTTTATTGCATCATACATTTCATGCAACATAACTTTGTGTTTCAGCTAACATTTTAATCTTTTCGGGATAAGATTAACAGCTATCTCTAACAAATATTCAAAGATTTCATATACAATACGGATACGCTCCAAATACGGAAGTCATTCTGTTACTCATTCAGATCTCTTATTCATGATACAGAACGGACACACTCCAGACACGAAAGTCATTCTGTTACTCATTCAGAATTCAAAGTCAAGATACAGTACGGATATGCTCCAGACATGGATGCCATTCTGTCACTCATTCAGACTTCAACAATCAGATACATATTAGATACGCTCTAGACATGGAAGCCATTCTATTTCTCATTCAGATTCAACTATCAATTTTAAGTTCAGATACACTCCAGACACGGAAGTCATTATGTCACTTATTCGGATCCCAGTTACAGTTCAGATACACTCCAGACACGGAAGTCATTCTGCTACTCATACATATCTCAACTTCAGATACGCTCCAGATACGCTCCATACACGGTTGTTATTTTGTCACTTATTCTGACTTTTTCCCCAGCCCAGAGATGCTCCAGACACGGATGTCATTCTGTCACTTATTCAGATTCAATAACAGATACAGTCCAGACACGGAATTCATTTTGTTATTCATTCAAATTCAAATCTAGATACAGTTCAAATGCATTCCAGACACGGATACCATTTCGACACTCATTCTTTTGACTTACAACATGCAGTTCAACAAACATTCTTGATGGCATCTACAAGCCCATCTCCGATAAGATTCTGTCACCTCTCCAAATGGCATCTTTAAGCCCATTCCCTCAACTATACTTTGACGTGTGCAAATTTACGGGCACTCTAGTGTCCAATCATCTTTTACCTTCGAGTCACGAACGAAAAAACTCGCCAATCTAACTCTTCAGGTTCAAGAAGATTGAACAGGGGCAGCTGTTGTACCCTAAAATTTTCCTTCTCATTTTATCCAGATTCTCCTCACAAGACTTCTTGGACTCAAGACCAGATTAGGGTTTGCTCAGCTCAAGACACCTCCTTGCACTAATGACCTGAAATTAGGGTTTGAGATTGCACAAGGATTTTTGGACTTCCAATTCCTCATGTGACTTCATACTTCATGTTGGACTCCTAATATTCTCATGCCAAGTTTCAAGCCTTGAATCAAATTTTTGCCCAGTCAATTGGACAGTTGACCTAAAAATCAGCTGTATTGGGGAAAAAGTCAATTGTGGCCAATTTACAGTCAAACCTCATAATTTTTGATCCACATCAACATTATAGATTCATATGAACCATTTGATCAAGTTTGGACCACAACTCCTCAAGAAATTTGATCAGATCATCAAAAGGACAAAATGGTCAGTTTTTGGGTTTTGATTGTAGAAGGGCAATTTCTGATTTTTCACCTAGCCAATGGAAAATTGGGTTCAAGCATTGTTTCAAGGACTCAATGGCATCATCTTGACCTAATCATAAGGTTTAAAAGATCTCAAATGCATTAGATTGACAGATGAATTTTCCAGTCAACTGATCAAAAATCAACTGTACACTAAAAAGTCAAACTTTGACTTTTTAGTCAAAATCAAGTGCCAAGGGTCATTTTTCATCAAGATGTGTCAAAACATGAAACTTGTTCACCAAGAAACCTAATTTTGGAAATTAGGGTTTAAAATGGAAAATTTTCGTAACTTAGAAATTTTCTAAGTTATAAAAATTTCTTATATTTTCCCAACTTTTTCACCATGATGCAATTGGATTCAAAGAAAACTTCCAAAATGAAAGTTGTAGTCCTCCACAAAATATACAACTTTTATTCACAAAGTTTTCCGAAAAGATGCTTGGATATCAAGTTATGATTTTGTGAATAGGGGTCCATAAAACTTTTAACTTAGTGAAATTTTGCCCTAGTTTAGGTAGGATTTTGACCTATCTTCATAGAAACTTTTCAAATAGTTCCAAGTGGAATATCAAAATGCATTTCAAATATGGATTGTAGAGAATTTTACAAGCTTTCTAAAATGTCAAAGAAATCTCCAAGATCATTTATGGTTAGGGAGAATCGAAGGAATGAAAATGGCTATTTCTCACTTTTGTCCAAGGCATTTTGCACAATGTTACAACTTGCAAATCAGTTTGAATCATGCTTGTACTTGCATTATAGGTTCTAATCCTTTTTACACTCCAAAATTGAATGCAAATACAATGGTTAATGGCATTGTTCTGACCTTTGGAGCTTTGCACATTGAGTTATTCCATAAATGGCAAAAAGGTTACAATGCCACTTTGATAAAGTTAGCTTTTACAAACTTTGTTTATCTTGAGCCATGAACCTAAGCTCTTACTGCAAACCAATTCCACAAAAATCAGACAAATTTCACCAACCCTATGCAGACCTTGAGCTAGCCTGTACAGGCTTTGAGCTTTGTCAACTCACTTTTGCTTCAAAAGCAAGTAAGCTTGCAAAAGGTCCACAACTTGTGCATCTGATAAAACCAAGTCTTGTAACATTTTCAAACGATCTCAGCATATTGTACCAAGCCTGAAACACGATTACCAAGCCTCTCAAACACCCTTAAGCACAAAAACACCAACTTCTTCCCAAAACAGGGCCATCTCTGCAAACACCAAGCCAAAACCAATTTTCCTCGTGCGTTTTGTCTTGAACCACTTCAGACACATTCCATACAACACACCTAAACTATCCAAGCCATTGTTCAGCAACTGTAACCTCATTTTCACACTTCACCATTTTCATTTTGAAGCTTTGTAGGTTGATTTCTACAAGGACATTCAGGCAAGTTCAAGGCAAGCTAAGCATTGGGAAAGGTTGAGACAAATTCAGGCAAGCTCACAAGTACCTCAGGCCTCACTCAAAGCTGCTACATTGCCATATTCAACTTCAACTGAAAAAGGTATTTTCTAAGTTTCTATCTCTCTATTTAGACATCCTTAGGCTTAGGTTTGTGAAGAAAAAATGTAGTCCTTAAGTTCCTTGAGTTGTACATATGCGTAGATCTCATTTATATGAACTGAGCTAGGAGTATTTGATAGTTAAAGTTGCTGAAAAAACTAGGTCAAGATTTAGGGCCACTGAAATTCTCTTTGATCTTTGAGAGTTAGGTCAAGTTTTTTATATCAATGGAATCGTGACTAAAAATGCTACAAGTTTCATGTTGCAAGATTTTGTTTTTAAGCACGTATGCAGGAGATACAGTTTGAGCTGAACAAGGCACGGGCGTGTTTGTTCCAAGGTCAGGGACGAAGCTAGTTGGGCCTGGCGCTTGGGCTTTGTTCTTTTGACACCCCCTGTTTACTTTCTGCACCCCCTTGGCCCATTTTCTATTTTTTGTATATTTTCCATTTCTTTTTATATTTTCTGACTTTATTTATTTTTTCTAAACATTTAAAATCACAAAAAATATTTTCTTTATTTTTGGCTTTTTATCATATTTTTTATTTTATTTTTTGAATAATAAATAGTTTATTAGATTTAATACTTTTATTTTTCTTAAATAAAATTTGTAAATAATATAAAAAATACTATACATTTTATTTTTATTATGTTATACACTTAAATTAATCTTTTCATACAATATTTAATTTTTTTAAACATTTTTGTATATATTATTATTATTTTTCTTAAACAAAAAATGAATAAATAAATAATAGAAATACATTTCTTTTTAAACTAAAAATTAGGGTTTTTCACCCTTTCAAAAATAATCATTTTTATTTTCTTATTTTTAAGACATAAATAAATTTATTTTACATACATAAAATAAATACAAAAAACATTTGTGCATATTTACATTTTGTTGCATATTTAAATATTTGCTTATTTATTTATTTGTGCAATATTTCAATTTGGTTGTAATAGTAAATTAGGGTTTTATTTTGTGCAATATCCCCTTATTCAAACTTGTACCCCCATAATATTGTTGTAATAGTCTTAGATTTATTTTACGCATTTTTATTGCTTTTATATGCATAATAGTAAGATTAGGATTTTGTATGCAAAGACCAAAAATCAAATAAATAGCAAGACTTAATACTAGACAAAAATGTATGAAAAATAACAACACAATGCACACAAGAATCTCTAGGGTTTCACCCACTTTATTGCCTTAAAATGGCCATGGTATGCATGCTAGGTATCTTGGCAAAATCAATCAAAAACAAAAGATCATAGTCCCTCGATGACGCTATCTTTGTTGCCTAAACAAAAATGATCTAGTACCTCCAAAAACTTGCTAAGATACTTGGCAATATTGTTATCATGGTCATACGATGACCCACTCCCTTCCCGTTTAACATCCAAAGATAGGGTTGTTTACCAAATACAATTGTAAAACAACAATGTCAAAGGGTTAAAAATGCACAAGAAAGACTTTTGAGTAGGGTAGACAACTCCTAGTTACTTGATCTCTTGCAAACCATCCTTGCTAATTTCAAAAACACACACATAATTTCAAAACAATTTCCAAACAAACTTTCAAACATTGAAACATTTTTCAAAAGACAAACATCTTTGTATACATTCTTCAAACAAGAATCATTACAAAGATTGCCAAAATGATGGCCTCTTTTCAAAATACTTTCAAAACCACACAAAGCACCATTTCAAACAATTGGAAAAGCAAAGCAAGTGATCTAAAACAAGTAACTAAGATCCCATGGAAAACCATGGATGAAAAGGGTGCTAGCACCTTCCCTTTTCATAATCTACCCCCCGAACCCAAGAAAACATCTCAAAGGTCTTTCCTGTGCTTTTTGACCTTTCCTTTAGATAAAATAAAAAGTCGGTGGCGACTCTTGCTAAACCAAAACATTTTCGAACACAAGCGCAAAACCTCAAGTCAGTTCTCCCACCGTATCACACAAGACACATGATTCCAAGTGTCAACTTGATACATAGAAGCCATAGTTTCTAAAGCATCCGCCATCTGATTTTCATCTCTCGGGATATGATGGAATTCAACCTTATTAAAGAAGGGTAATAATTTTCTAGCATAATCTTTGTAGGGGATTAAACCAGGATGGCGAGTATCCAATTCTCCTTTAATCCGATTAACAACCAAATCCGAATCACCATACACATCTAGAACCTTGATTCTGAGATCAATGGCCTCCTCGAGACCCATAATACAAGCCTCATATTTCACCATATTATTAGTGCTGTCAAATGTCATCCTTGAAGTAAAAGGAATATGTGATCCAAGTGGAGTAATAATCACCACACCAATTCCTTTTTCGTTAGTATTCACCGCTCCATCAAATACCACACCCCAGCGAGATTCAGGATTTGGACATTCCTCGGGTAAAGGTTCATCACAATATTTTGCTTTTAAGAACATCACGTCCTCATCATGGAAATCAAACTTATCAGATTGATAGTCATCTATCGGTTGGTGAGCAAGATAATCCGCCATCACACTGCTTTTTATGGCCTTTGAGTGTGGTACTCGATGTCGTATTCAGACAATAGCATTTGCCAGCAGGAAATTCTCCCTGTAAGAGTAGGCTTTTCAAAGATATACTTAATTGGATCAATTTTTGAAATCAACCAAGTAGTGTTATTCCACATACATTGTCGTAATCACTTTGCCGCCCAGGCCAGAGCATAACATGTCTTCTCCAACATAGAGTACTGTGACTCGCAATCGATAAATTTCTTAATGAAGTAGTATATGGCATATTCTTTCTTTACTGTCTCATCTTGTTGTCCCAAAATACAGTCCATAGAGCTATCCAACATTGTTAGGTACATGATCAATGGTCTTCATTCAACGGGAGGGAGCAAGATATGAGACTCAAGTAAATATTCTTTGATACTTTCAAATGCCCTCTGGAAATCCTCTGTCCATATGCAACCTTGATCTTTCTTTAACAACTTAAATATTGGTTCACATGTTGCAGTCATATGGGAAATAAATCTGGAAATATAATTCAGACACCCAAGGAACCCTCTAACTTGCTTCTCAGTCCTTGGGACAAGTATTTCTTGAATTTCTTTGACTTTTTATGGGTCAATTCAATCCCTTCCTAGCTGACAATAAAATCCAACAACTTCTCTGATCGGACACCGAAAGTGCATTTATTTGGATTCAAGCAGAGACGGTACTTCCTAAAACGCTGAAACAACTTCAACAAATCTTCCACATTCTCTTCTTCAGTCTATGATTTGGCAATCATGTCATCAACATATACCTCAATTTCTTTATGCATCAGATCATAGAATAGGGTTGTCATAGCCCTCTAGTACGTCGCACCAGCGTTCTTCAACCCGAAGGGCATCACTCTGTAATAGAATGTTCCCCAGGGTGTGATAAACGTTGTTTTTTCCATGTCCTCGGGAGCCATTCTTATTTGATTATATCCGTAAAATCCATCCATGAACGAGAATACTTTGAACTTTGTTGTGCTATCAACTAGCATATCAATACGTGGTAATGGAAAATCATCTTTTGGACTAGCCTAATTTAGATCTCTGTAATCTACGCACATGCAGACTTTCCCATCTTTCTTTGGTACGGGCACAATGTTGGCTATCCATTGAGGATACACTGATGTCACAAGAAAACCGGCATTTATCTATTTTAACACTTCTTCTTTGATTTTTAATGCTATACCAGGGTGGGTTCTTCTCAACTTCAGCTTGACGGGTGGATAATCTGGCTTTAAAGGAAAATGATGTTCCACAATATCAGTATCTAGACTGGGTATATCTTGGTAAGACCAAGCAAATATATCCACATACTCTTTCAATAGTTCAGTCAACTTGTTCTTCACATCAGGATGCAATGAAGCTCCAATCTTGACTTCCTTTGGCTCTTCTTTCGAACCCAAATTGATTATTTTTAATGACTCTTCATGTGGCTGAATGGCATTCTTCTCGTGTTCGAGCAACCGTGAAACCTCTTTTGGAATCTCATTATACTCTTCTTCTTCTGTCCCAAACATAGGATATTCAAAGTTGGGAGAGGGTGCGGGGTCATTGTATTCAACATGTTTATTAATTAATATGCACATGTGATTTCTGATTTCTTTTAAAAACTGACACATATATATCAAATGATTATGCGGATTTATTCATAAACATATTCTATTCAAAAAAGGTTTTTTCTGGTTACCGTTTTCCATGAAAAACAAAACAGAAAAGCATAAAAATAACAGACACAGTTTTGAGAATCCAAGATAACTTTTATTCATGATTTTAATGATCACAGCAAACAGATAAGCCCATACAACATTAACTTTCATCTTGGGAAGAATGAAAGCTTTTTGCAAAGTAAAAAAATTACTTTGAGACATGGATGCAAGAGGGAACATTATAAGTGACCCAATTCTGGATTCTGTCTCCAGGTGTCACATAATTCGACACTTCTTGATTTTCTTAACCCTTCTTAATAGCATTAATTCTAGAGACAATTGGATGGAGGTAGCCTCTGCTGCAGAAAACGTCATGATAACCTCTCATAATAGACTTTGGCTTCAAACCTTCATTCTTGCCATTCTTGGTAGAGAATCCTAAACCAACCTTATTCTTGTTTACTGTAGGATCAATGACTTGTCCCCATACTTTACTTGAACTGTTGGGGACAACCTGCTGAGCATCTTTTAATGAAACCATAAAGTTCTCATTCCCCTTTACATTATCAACAAATAGAGCCTGGAAGTGCATCCCCACAGCAGTCTCATCTGCCTCAACAACACTGAAAGATGATAGGTGAGATATCAACAACATTTGCTCTCCATTTAGAATAACCACTTTGACTTTGCGCACAAACTTCAACTTTTGGTGCAGTGTGAAGGTGACAAGCCATGTTTCATGTATCCATGGTCTTCCCAGTAGATAACTATATGCGGGCACAATATTCATGACTTGGAAAGTGATCTGGAACAGATGTAGGCCTATGTGAATAGGCTGATCGACCTCCCCGGTAATCGACTTCCTTGACCCATCAAAAGATTTGACAATAATACCACTTGGGCGCATATGAGCCCCTTCATATTTCAACTTCATTAATGTACTCCTCGGTATCACATTCAAGGCGGATCCATTATCAATCAACACATTTGATAATGAATCGCTTTTAGAGTTCATGGATATGTGAAGAGCCAAATTGTGATTCTTCCCCTCGTCATGTAATTCATCATCGCAAAAGCTTAGGTTATTACATGATGTAATATTACCTACCACACCGTTGAATTGATCTAACGGCATGTCATACTCCACGAAGGATTGGTCCAACACCCTCATTAAGGATTCTCTATGAGCAGCAAAATTCATTAATAATGCCAAGATAGATATTTTTGAAGGCGCCTGCAATAACTAATCCACAATTCGGTAGTCACTCATTTTGATTATTTTCAAAATATTATCTATGTCCTTATCCAGGGTAGCACCACTGGATTCCATCGCAGCCTTCTTATCTTCAACACTTTCCACAACCTTCTTTCCAGTATCATCAATTCTTCGAACAACTGGTGCAAACACACGACCGTTGCGGGTCACCCTACTAGTTTCAACAATGTTTCCAATATTAGACATAGGCTGGATGGGAACTTCCACACCATCTTATAAAATTGTAGCATTATACTTGTATGGTACAACATTGTCGAATTCATAAGGAATGGGCCCTGGTAAGCAAATCACCACAGGGGCAACAATTGGCTTACTACAGTATTCAATTTCAACAGGGGAAGCAACTGGCTTACTACAATATTCAATTTCAACAGGGGAAGAATCACTGAAACACGGTACAATCACGTTCACACCTTCTTCTGAAAATCTTGTCATCAAGGAGTCATCACCAGAGAACAAACCCTCATCTGAAGAAAAGAATTCATCTGCAGAAGCATACTCATCATCATCTGATTCTTCCTCGGCCAAGAAGGCCTCAATCTCGTTAACCTTATGGTAGTCATCTCTTTGCCCCGAAACCTTGATGGTTCCATTATCCAACAACAATTGAATACCTTTTCTCACAATTGAACATCCTCGGGGATCCCTGCAACAAACCCGACAAGATCCATAGTGGTGCTCTACCTGACCAGCAATGTTGCAGAAAGTAGCATGTAACTGCACAAGATCATCGTTCACATGTTCTATATCAAAGATCCTGAACTCTCCAGGACATCCAGAAACCATGTTCACTTCTTCCTCATAGTCCGCTCTAGGCCTGATTATATGGATGAGGCCCTCATCCATCATCTCCTATAAATCAGCCTTTATCTTATCGCAACCTTGTATATTAGTACTACAAGTACCACAACCAGCATGGTCATGAGTGTAGTAACTAAACTCTCAAAGGTCTGCATGCATCTTTACCAGGTCTCCTCTAACCAAGTTAATATCATAGATGCGGAAATCCCCTGGACAACCAGCAACCATGTTAACAGCATTCGCTCCTTCGTGTTTTGGGAGAGGATTATCTTTTACATTCGGACTGACATCTTTGAAGGACAAAAGACCACATCTAACCATTCTTTGTACCTCGAATTTCAGAGGATAACAATTTTCCACATTATGTCCTGGTGCACCCTGATGTAAAGCGCATGTCTGATCTGCCTTGTAGTACCAAGGTAAAGGGGATGGTACAACAGGAGGTGGCCTAGTCTAGACCAACTTTTTATGAATCAATGCCGGAAGTAGCTCTGCATAACTCATAGGGATAGATTCAAAAGGTTCCCTCCTTTGATTATGCCCTTGGCTTCCCTGAGGGGTTGGCCTTTCATAAGCAACTATAGTCGGAGCTGCATTTACAACCGGAGTTACCGAGGTAACCTGTTAAGGGTGCTGATGATTTCTTCTAGAAGTGTTGACCCTTCTTTCTTGAACAACAACATTTGTCTCTCCCTCCTTCTTCTTAACAAATCCAAATGATGGCTTCTTCACATTGCTGGAATTTTCACTTTTCGTGAGGCGACCTTATTTTACAGCCTCTTCCAAACGAACACCCATCCCCACCATTTCAATAAAATAATTGGGTGAACTTTCCACCATTCTTTCATAATAGAATGCACCTAGTGTTTTCAGGAAAATCTTTGTCATTTATTTTTCTTCCATTGGAGGAATCCTTTGGGCGACTACTTCACGCCATCTCTGTGCATATTTTTTGAATGATTCCTTGTCCTTCTAGACCATGGCCTTGAGTTGATCATGATCAGGCACCATGTCCACATTGTATTTGTATTATCTGATGAATGCCTCTCCCAAGTCATTAAAAGAATGAACAATGGTATTGTCCAAGCTCATGTACCATTTCAACGTTGCACCAGTTAGATTGTCTTGAAAGAAATAAATCAACAGGCGCTAATCGTCTGTATAGGTAGACATTCTTCTTATATACATTACCAAGTCAGCACGAGGGAAAGTGGTGCCCTTGTAATTTTTGAACTCCAGTACTTTAAACTTCGCAGGTATCTTAACATTGGGAACCAAACACATGTCATTCACATTCTGCCCAAACAACTCTTTTTCCCTGAGGGCCTTCAACTCCTTCTTCATTTTGTCAAACTGGTCTTGAAAATCATCCATAACCCAAGCTTTCACTTGGTGGAGGAATAGGACGATACACATCATCATTAGCAAACAGGACCACATTCACCGAGGGCGGTGCAACATAGTGGATTTCATTTCTAGCAGCAGGGGTAACATGCACCACAAGAGGTGCGGGAACAACATCCGTCTGAGTAAGCAGAGAAATTTGAGGATCTTTATTAAAACCTTCTGGCATAAAGTTTTCTAGCATCCCCCAAGGATATCACGGAGGCATACGATTCTGAACAACATTTAGATTTTCAGACACATGAACAGTCGAAACTTCAGTGGTAACCATTGTCTGTTAAGGCTGAACACTCGGTGGCTGATTCTGAGCATCCAGCAAAGACTCCATCAGAGCAGTGAGATTGTCCATGTCGGCCTTCAAAGCAGAAACTTCCTCGCGCAACTCGCGATTCTCTTGTTCTAGGTTATCCATCTTCCTTCTGAAATTAGCTCGAGTATTGTACTGGTGAGACAGCTTGCTGAATGAAGTAAACAAGCTCAGTAAGACACCTGGATATGCATAAAAAATTCAATATGTACAATATGATGCATGATGTGCAATGTACATGATTTATTTTATGATTAATATTTCAAGGGAGTTGCAGATTTTTAGACAATTTTTGCAAATATCTAGGTAATAACACATTTGAAATACGAAAAAATTATAATAACTTCAAAAATTTGATTACAAGTTTCAATAATCCCAAGTACAAGATGAAAACAAAGTCTAAAACTCTAAGAAGCCAAGCTGATGGAGATCACTTTGTGCACTGACGCTTCCCGGTACGTCCGACAATCTGAGCCTTCAACCTCTGGTCTTCTTCTGCATACCTGGTGGAAACCTGCTTCCAGTCATCAGAGTCAAAAAGTTAATAACTAATGCTTGATTGAGGCTTAGGAGAAAATAAATCCCCTTGCCTCTCCATCGTCTCTACAGCCCGACTGTCAAGAATCTCAATCAACTCGTCTTTCTCTTTCAAGTCTGCTCGGTAGAAAATATGTAGAGTTTGGCACTTATTCTTTCAAGCTTCCTTTTCCTGTTTCATCCTGACTAAAGCAAGTTGTAGCTATTCAACAACATCCAATAGAGAAGGAGTGGTCTTCACAAACAAATCAGACATAGGTGCTTCTCGAGAATACGACATCTTCAACTGAACAACTCTGGCTTGTACCTATTGAATATAAGGCTCCAAGGAAACATCCCCCTAGGTCCTAAGTCCTTCCTACTCTTCCTGTGAATGTCACACCAAGCCTTCTCAATCTGCTCCCTAGCTTCCTTATGGTCTTCTCCCTCTTTCAGAAAGAAACTACTTAAATTAATACTATTTGGTTTACCCTCATCAGATATCCAAGTTGTCGCCATGCAAGAATAAGGTTGTAGTTAATTCCTCCCTTTGTACCAAGAAGAGGTACATTGGGGAAACTACCACAACAGTCAACAATCTCTACATCATGGAAAGCATGATGATACCAAACAATATTTGAGTGAGTAAGTGCCAAAATCATAGGAGCCCAACGGGGTTCCTTCTTGATATCCTAGATGTTGTACCCCAAAATCTTCCCTCTCATTTTACTCAACACATGCCCATTGAGGTCCTCAACTTGCTCAAGGATGCCCAAGAGTTGACCAGACAAACTCTCTCCTAATGCAATGTACCTCAAACTAGGGTTTCCATTTTCATCAGGGTGTGGGAACTCCAAAGGTCCCAAATTCCTTCCATGGTCCCAATATGTTCTCAAGATCATCTGTGTCAAGTTCTATGCCTTGCACAAGGAGTTTGCTCAATCAATTGCCCAGATGCCTGGAAATCAACTATACTAGGTCAAAAGTCAACTGTGGCCCACATACAGTCAAACTTTAAGATTTTTGGTCAACATCAACATTTTGAAGAGATATCCATCATTTTATCAAGGGTTGATCATGATTCCTCAAGGAATGCCCCCAAATTCATCAAAACCCAAAAGTTGCTAAATTAGGGTTTCATAGGAAAAGTCAACAAAGCTTTGACCAGGCATAACTTCTTCATACTTTTTCAGAAATTTTCCATCCAAGGCTCATTTTGAATAGGATGAAATTCCTTACAACTCAACTTCAGCCCACAAGTTCAAAATATGCACTCATCAAAAGATATGAATTTCTACATTATAGGTCCATTTGAAAAGTCAACAAAAACCCTTTTTGGGTCAAAGCTTCTTACATGAATATGGAAGACCCAATTTAGATGAAACCAAAAGGGTTGTTTAGGGGACATCCAAAGCTTTCTAAAAAGTCCAAGAACACCCCTCTAGGGTTAAAATTGGAGGAGATATGCATTGTCAAAGTTGGCCATTTTTGGAAAATTATCAAAAGTCAAATGTGCTCAAAACTGCATTTTTTGTCAAATGGGCCTAGCTTTTCATGATTGTTTCTTGTTTGTGACATGGTCCACGACCCAAATCAGCCTCCATATATTATTTGCTTATTTATTTATTTTATTTTGATTTTTATTTATTAAAAGTTAGATTAAATCAAATAAATTGCAAAAAAATATAAAAGATTGATTTTTTATCTGATTTTTTGTAGGAATTAAATCCAATTAGGCTTGCATATCATATCAAATCGTGCAAGGGATGATTGAAGCAAAATTGGCATGGTTATGCTTGTTTTTGAAAGATATAATACAAGAGAAAAATCAAATCCAATTTCCATGATTCACAAAGATTTAATTTGTTTTTGTTAACCTAATCAGTTCTACTACATATATAGAACATACCCAAGCCAAAAGGAGGAGGATTGCAGGTCGTGAAAGCTGAGAACAAAACTCAAATTTTGGAAAAAAAGTAGTGGATCATTCTCCAACCTAGAGGGCAATTCAAAGCATTTCAAAGCTACCAATTGATTCTTGGACATCTCCCGAATGTTCTCCAATCATTTGCCAGTTCTCCCAAGCCCAGAAACAGGACATACGATCGTCACGATTTTCTTCTTTTTCAAAATCCGATTACTATGATTCTTGCATCATGAACATGTTTTGATGGTATATCTGTGTTGGTTGTCATGTTTGTAACATATTGGATTGGTTTAATTGATGTTTTGATGCATATACTGATGAAGGCCATGGCTAGGGTTTAAAGTCACGTTTTAGGGCTTCTTGATACAAGTGAAATTGGCCCAAGAAAAGGGTACCATGATGCTCGTGGCATCAAGACAAGTTTAACCATGGTCTTTAATTTCATTTATCATGCGTCTTTCTTGATTTTTGAAGTGTACAGGTTATGGCTACAGACGCTTATATGTAGGTAAAAGTGTTTAGCCTAAGGCGACGGATCTGCGAAGAAGACAACAACGTGTCTAACCACTATTGGCTTATTGAATTTCGGGCACTTATTGGAGTCATTCACATTTTTTTTATATATTACTTATTGTTGGTATTATATTGATAACTAAACATGATAGCCCAGATGGCAAGGCGTGCGTTGTGTAAGTAGGAAGACCTAGGTTCGATCCCAGGTCCCAGCATTTTCTTTATTTTCCTAACATTTAAGCGCAGGTTCTATACATTACCTTGCCAAGCGTCTACCATGCACTACCACCAACTGGCCATTGGATGTATCAATAATTCAGATCCAACGCCTCAACCAAGGAAAGACCATGATTCACCCTCAAAGCATGGCTGCACAGAATCAACGTGTTGACTGTGCTGACCAGCTATTGGGCCTTACGAATTCAACAATATACCCCCTTTCAGCTTCCATACAGGCCCATCTCTTTACTTTTCTATTTTATTTCTTGTTTTAATTGTTTTATTAATTATTTTCTTTTACAAAAATAAGGTTTTTTTATTAAATCAAAAATCCCAAAAACATCAAAAATTATTTTTTTCATAAAATATTATATTTCTTTAATTAATTAGTTTAATTAAAATTAGGGCAATTTAATTCTTTTCATAATTAAAAATAATTAGAATTAGGGTTTAATTTTGTACATAATCTAATTTTTCTCAAAAAATAACCTAAATCTTTTTCAATTAGATTTCTTAGGGTTCTCCAATTATTCTTGCATTTAATTCGCCGCGCGCTTTTAATTATTCTTAATATTATTTTAACTGCTTTGAGTTTGTAATAGTAATTAGGATTTTAAATTCGGCATCTTTATTTTCAGTCCAAGATAATTATGTATATGCAAAAACCTTGTAATAGCTAGGACTTTTAACTTTCCCGCATTTTATTTCCGCAAACTATAAACTGCTTAGATGAATATTAATAGGATTGTATGGAAAGACTAACTGAAAATTAATACAGTAGAAAACCCTAAATGTGCAAAGATAAATTAAATTAAAACATACACTCGCACATACTCACTCCTAGGGTTTTCCCCACTCCGGGTGCCTTCCGTAAACGGTCATGAAGTATAGGGTTTGTTAGTGGTCGTCCTCTAGTCCCGAAAGATCTAAAATGACCTGTTAGAACAAGATTGATTCTTATCATATCTCAGAGTTTTGATGATAACAATAAAATATATTTTATATAATTGATACTCTGATGAGCATATTTATTTGTTTTAGATAATGTTCTGACAGAAGAATTTTCCTAGAAGAAAATCATTTTGATGTGCTGAGCTAAAAATAAATGAAGAAGTTCTTTGATGAAAGAACTATTTGTTTTAGCGCAAGTTCTGATGCTGACTCTGATAAGAAACTATTTCATGCATCTTATAAAGCTTAACAAGTTTCCATGTAAACCATGTTCAGAAGTACTTTGAAAGCAAGCGCTGATAAGAAGAGTTGCAAGCATATTCTGAAGCAAGACGTGAAGCAACCATGTTCATAAGTACTATGAAAGCAAGCCCTGATAAGAAGAGTTGCAAGCATGTTCTGACGCAAGATGTGAAGCTAGAAGCTAACAAGTCTTGTCAAGCTCTAACAAAGTGTTGTTTGCTCATTTAATGCAAAGACGGCTACATGCACTTAAGTGTCTATGTTAGTTCATTGGAAAATGCAATACTGCAAGCAAACACGCAAACATTAAATGCTCTCCACTTTTAAAGGCAGCAACAATCATTTTCTTGATGCGATAATTAGAATATCATTTATTGCAAGCAAAATCTGAAGACCATCTACGTGAAAATATTTTGCTGAACACAATTCATTTTACAAACACTTTGTGCAAAACTAATCTTAGTGAAAAATCCCAGTTTGTGATATAGCTTTTTAGAAGCAATTTTATTTCACTATCTGTAAAGATTTAATTCTTGTAATTGTTCCTTGAGAGACCAAGTTTGGTCAGATTTCTCAAGAAGGCTAGGACTAGTTTGAGTCTTAGTGGTGTTAGTCACTTGTATGTTTACTTGTGCATTGTATTGTTAGTCACAACAGTTGTTGTGTGATTGTAATCAGTTTGATTATAGTGAATTAAGTCCTTGTTCAGAAAGGAGAAATCACCTTGGCGGATGGACTAGAGTAGTTTGAGTTCAAACGAACCAGGATAAAAATAACTGTGTCTTTCCATTATTGTTGAGCCTTTAAGAAAAAGAAAAAGAGAAACTTATTCAACCCCCCCCCCCCCCCCCTTCTAAGTGTTTTCTCACCTTCAATTAGTATTAAAGCTTGACTCTGAGCGCAACACTTAACCGTGTCTGGAAAAGATCCAGAAAGAAAACACAAATGGAAACTGAACAAAACAACAATAGCTACAACAAACCTCCTATATTTGATGGAGAAGATTTTGAATATTGGAAAGATAGACTAGAAAGTTTCTTTCTAGGTCATGATAGTGATTTATGGGGTATAGTCTTGGATAGTTACACACATCCTATAGAATCATAAGGAAACAAGATTGATAGAAAGATTATGGATAGACAACAAAAAGCTAATTTCAAAAATCACCATAAAGCTAGAAATATCTTTCTAAATGCAATATCTAAAATGGAATATGAGAAGATCACAAATAGAGATACAACACATGATATGTTTGAGTCTCTCAAAATGACTCATGAAGGAAACGCTCAAGTGAAGGAGTCTAAAGCTCTGGATCTCATCCAGAAGTATGAAGCCTTCAAAGTAGAAGAAAGTGAATCTATAGAAGCTATGTTCTCAAGGTTCCAAACTCTGATCGCTGGCCTGAGAGTCCTGAACAAGGGATTCACCAAAGCAGACCATGTTAAGAAGATCATCAGAAGTTTACCCAGAAGATGGGAACCTATGGTCACTGCTTTCAAGGTTTCAAAAGATCTGAACAACGTGTCTCTTGAAGAACTCATCAGCGCTCTAAGAAGTCATGAGATAGAACTTGATGAGCACGAGCCTCAGAAGAAAGGTAAGTTTGTTTCCCTTAAATCAATTAAAAAAAAATATGAAACTAACGCTTTTCAGGCTGAAGAAGAAAACTCTGAAGAATCTGCGTCAGAAGAAGATGAACTATCCTTGCTCTCCAGAATGATCAATCAGATGTGGAAGCACAGACAGAAGAAGTTCAAGAACTTCAAGAAGTCAGAAGATAAACCAGAATCTTCGGGACACAAAAAATCAAACAGAAGAGAGATAATCTGTTATGAATGCAAATAACCTGGACACTACAAGAGTGATTGTCCAAAACTTCAAAGAGAAAAACCAAACAAAAGGTTTGGCAGAAAGAAAGGTATGATGGCCACCTTGGACGATTCAGAATCCTCTGAAGATTAATCTGATTCTGAAGATGAGAACACTAACCTAGCTCTAATGGCTACTACAGTAGATGACTCAGACTGTGAGTCAGGACAAAAAGAGGTATTCTCTGAATTTACTAGAGATGAACTTGCTGAAAGTTTATCAGAACTTCAAGAAAACTATAGTCAGCTCAAAATCACATACAAGAAACTCAAGAAGAGTCTTGCATCTGATTTTGAGAAACATGAAACAGAAAAATCTGAACTCAAAGAAAATAATTTTAAACATAAAGAGGAAATTCAAAAAACTTCTATTTCAGAGTCTGATTCAAGTTCAAAAGATATTCTGAAATAATACGACTCTAGTTTTCAAACTTTTCTTGCTAAAAGCATAGATAGAAGCAAAATGGATTCAATGATCTATGGAGTTAGTGGGAACAACAGAAGAGGAATTGGATATGAAACTCCCAAAGGGAAGGAGACATATATACCAAAAGCTGTTGCTAAGATGACTGTCACTTATAAACCTCTGAACAAACAATTCAAGTTTGGACACACACATGATATTAAATATACATCACATTCTGGAAACTCTTATGCTAATCCAAAGATCAAACAAAACTTTAAATACTTTAACCCAAGAGGACCCAAAAAGATATGGGTACCTAAGGATAAAATAATATTTGTTGCAGATGTCCTTAACAGCTCAATTAAGACACCAGTAATGGTACCTGGACTCTGGGTGCTCACGACACATAACGGGAAGAAAGTCTATGTTCCAAAAC
Source organism: Vicia faba (assembly GCA_948472305.1). NCBI lineage: Eukaryota > Viridiplantae > Streptophyta > Magnoliopsida > Fabales > Fabaceae > Vicia > Vicia faba. The sequence continues at coordinate 260,605,965 of OX451736.1, read as the reverse complement.
CTGGAATTTAAAGCTGGAGGAGACGTCAAGTTTAGAGGTAATCAGAAAGGGAAGATTATTGGTTCTGGAACCATTGGAAACAGTAACCTTCCTTCTATCTCTAATGTTTTATTAGTAGAAGGATTAGCACATAACCTGCTGTCCATAAGTCAATTAAGTGACAACGGTTATGACATTATCTTTAATCAAAATTCCTGTAGAGCTGTTAGTAAAAAAAGATAGAACAATCCTCTTTTCTGGCAAGAGAAATAACAACATATACAAAACTGATTTGTCAGATCTTAAATCTCAGAATGTTAAATTCCTTTTGTCTGTTAGCAATGAGCAATGGGTATGGCACAGAAGGTTGGGACATGTCAGCTTAAGAAAAATATCTCAACTAAATAAACTAAATTTAGTCAGAAGGCTTCCTAATCTGAAGTACAACTTAGAAGCTATGTGCGAAGCATGTCAAAAAGGAAAATTTTCAAAACCTTCTTTTAAATCCAAAAATGTTGTTTCTTCCTCTAGGCCATTAGAACTACTTCATATTGATCTGTTTGGGCCAGTTAAAACTGCATCCATCAGAGGCAAGAAGTATGGATTGGTTATTGTTGATGACTACAGCAGATGGACATGGGTTAAGTTTTTAAAACACAAGGATGAGTCACATTCTGTGTCTGCTGACTTCTGTAACCAAGTGCAAAACGAAAAAGATTTTAGAATTATAAAAGTCAGAAGTTATCATGGAGGAGAATTTGAAAACCATTATTTTGAAAAATATTTTAAAGAAAATGGTATTGTTCATAATTTCTCTTGTCCTAAAACTCCTCAACAAAATGGAGTTGTAGAATGAAAGAAAAGAACGTTGCAAGAAATGGCCAGAACCATGATCAATGAAACAAATATGGCTAAGCACTTTTGGGCAGAAGCTGTGAACACAACATGTTATATTCAGAATAGAATCTCTATATGACCTATTCTTGAAAAGACTCCCTATGAATTATGGAAAAACAGAAAACCCAACATTTCTTATTTCCATCCTTTTGGATGTACTTGTTTTATTCTGAACACTAAAGATAATCTGAACAAGTTTGATTCTAAAGCACAAAAGTGTTTTCTGCTTGGATATTCTGAATGCTCAAAAGGCTATAGAGTATAGAACACATAAACTCTGATTGTTGAAGAATCAATCAAAGTCAGGTTTGATGACAAGCTTGGCTAGTAACAGCCAAAGCAAATTGATATTTCTGTAGGTACAGAAGATCATCTCTCAAGCTCTGAAAAGTCAGATGCAAAGGAAGACTCAGAAGCAAAGGAAGACTCAGAAGATCCTCCTCTTGATAATGCTCTGGATAATTTCAGAATCTCTGAACAACCCACTCAGAAAAGGTTTCCCAGAATCGCTTCAGCTCATAAAGAAGACGTGATTATTGGAAGAAAAGAAGATCCCATCAGAACAAGATCCTCTCTCAGAATCAATGAAGAATCATTGTTTGGATTGGTATCTATGATTGATCCAACCTCTATTGATGAAGCTCTGGAAGACAATGATTGGATCCTAGCAATGCAAGATGAACTCAATCAATTTTCCAGAAACGATGTATGGGATCTAGTTCCAAGACCTAAAGGATTCAAAATTATAGGAACTAAATGGGTTTTCAGAAACAAACTAAATGAGCAAGGAGTGGTGGTCAAAAATAAAGCACGAATGGTCGCACAGGGTTATAGTCAACAAGAAGGAATTGATTATAATGAAACCTTTTCCCCAGTCGCCAGGTTAGAATCTATTAGATTATTAATTTCTTTTGCTGTTCAAAATAACATTTCATTATATCAAATGGATGTTAAAAGTGAATTTTTAAATGGCTATATAGAAGAAGAAGTTTATGTCCATCAACCTCCTAACTTTAATGACTTAAAGTATCCAGAACATGTTTTTAAATTAAAAAAGTCTTTATATGGTTTAAGACAAGCTCCCAGAGCTTGGTATGAACGTTTGAGTAATTATCTTTTAGAAACAGATTTTACCAGAGGGAAAGTGGACACAACTTTATTCAGAAAGACATTTAAAAATGACATTTTAATTTGTCAAATTTATGTTGATGATATTATTTTTGGAACCTCTAATATCTCCCTTGGAAAAGAATTTGCTGAGACCATGCAGGCAGAATTTGAGATGAGCATGATGGGAGAATTGAAGTTCTTTCTGGGAATACAAATTAACCAGACTCCATAAGGTACTTACATACATCAGACGAAGTATGTTAAAGAATTTCTGAAGAAATTCCAGATGTCAGAAAGCAAAGATGCTAAGACACCAATGCATCCAACATGCATTCTAGGAAAAGATGATGTAATTATGAAGGTAGATCAGAAACTCTACAGAGGTATGATCCTACACCCGTATCAGGAAACACCTTTTAGGTAAGTAGCAATAAACTGTGAGGGAGTTGTGCTGGGGTATACTGACACTGTTGAAACAGTAGCTACATTGATGTGACACTTTAGTTGGTACATGTAACCCTTGAGTCAATCAGAGAGATGTACGGGGCCGCCGCGTGGTGTCATAAAGCATCAACTGACCTTAGAATCTTTAATTGCACAACTTGGCCAGTAGGACGTAGCGAGATGGCCGACTTTGGTGTATGCCCAAGGACGACAGATACTCGATGCTACACTCATTGAGGTTTGAATTTTGTGTTTTGTTTGATTACGAGTCAATCGTCAATTGAACAAGGCTTGGGGGAAAGATTGGGGATATTGAGATCCCTTTAGAACCCGGTTACATATTTATAGGACAGGTTGAACCAATCCAGCTTCAAGAGGGTATGAACTTAAAACTCAAGCAAGCCTTAAAGCTAAGGACTTGGTGTGATTTGTATGTGTTTGCTATACCTGTGATTTATCATGACATCATAAATATCATACCATAGCATATCAGACTAACTGTTTCAAGGGTTTCTAGGGCTCATCTTTGCTCTATTTTGTAGGATATGGCATCCTCCTGCAGGAACACTATTCAGATTAACCTAGTGAAAGTATCTCCCCAATTAAGGGACTTGGTAGTAAGAATTCCCGAAAGCTCTCCTTTCACTGAAAAGCATGGTCGGTTGCTCAACTTGGTCACTGCAAAACCTGACAAAGAAATGTTGAAAGTGCTTTTTCAGTTCTTCGATCCTCTGCATCACTGTTTCATATTCCCGGATTACCAGTTAGTGCCTACTATGGAGGAATTTTCTCAGTTATTAGGGATACCCATTCTTGATCAGCTACCTTTCAGCGGTACGGAAAGACATCCCAAACCTGAAGAAATTGCTAAAGCTCTATGCTTACAACGGTCCGACATAGTGACAAATTGGGGAACCAGAGGGAGTGTTCAAGGAATTATGGTTAAATTTATGTTCGAGAAGGCTTACTATTTTTGGGATACCCTGGATCTACAAGCTTTTGAAGAGGTTTTGGCGCTCCTTGCCTATGGGATGGTACTGTTCCCTAATGCGGACCAACTCGTAGATGTGAGAACAATCCAACTTTTTCTGTCTCGGAATCCGATACCTACATTACACGGGGATATTCTACACTCTCTGCATGCTCGCACTCTAAAAATGAGGGGGACCCTCCAGTGTTGCACTCCTGTATTGGCTAGGTGGTTTATTTTGCACCTGCCCAGATCTACTTTGAAGAATGAATAGGGTAAAAGATGGTCTCATCGACTGATGTCCCTTACGCATTCAGACATTCATTGGTGTTCATGGTTCTCGGAAGATGTTACTATCATTGATCGCTGTGGTGAATTCCCTTATGTCCCTCTCTTAGGCATTAGGGGGGGAATCACTTATAACCCTTGCTTAGCATTACGACAGTTTGGTTATGCGAGAAGGGATGGTCCTCATGATACACTTATTCAAGGAATCGCCTTCAACTATGAGAATGATATTCAGGGTTACCGCAAAAGGTTCATACAAGCTTGGAGTATGGTACATAGGGTTGACAGCAAGACACTTGGGTATAATAATTCCATACCTCTCGAGTCTTATCTCAGATGGGTATGAGCCCGCGCTCAAACTCTTATGATGCCTTATCCCGCTATCCGACCTATGATTATGGAACCAATTGCCGAGGGAGATACTCCTCATCTTATTCTTCATCCGGACATGCCAACTGATCATGAAGAGTTACAAAAGTCATGGGTTCAGCTTAAAGAGGAGCGGGATACGTTTGAAGCCCAATTCTACGCCAGCGAGAAGAAGGTCTTGGAACTTACTAGGCTACTTCATGAAGAGAGGAATATCAATGCCTACATCGCTCCAAAGAGGATGCGCTCATGGGAAACCTAGTCTTCTTTTTGTTTTATTTTGCTTAATTATACTCTCAAAATACATTCTTTGTAACAATTCAAGTTTACTAATAAAATTCGTGTTTGTTCCTTTTTGTTTAAGAAAATTTGAGCCTTTAAGAACCCTTGAAAACATTGCTTACATATCATACATATCATTGCATAACAGGATTCATAACAGGTTTCTCATCTCCTCCGCTGTTTATTTCAGCAATGGCTCTTGAAAAAACTGTGAAAGATCTTCAGACTCAGAACACACAGTTCCAGCAAATGATTGTGGCTCTGGCCAAAGGACAGGAAGAGCTGAAGGCTCTGATTTTTAAGAAGAAAACTAAGAAGACCAAGAGGACATTTAGTGTGGCATATATGAGCAGAAGGTTCAGAGGGCCGCCAAGACGGGTTGTTTATTTAGCTTCTTCATCTAAAGAGGGAGAGAATCAAGAGGGTGAATCCAGAGAAGAGGACCCTAGTCCTAAAGAGTCTGACAATGAAACTGATTATAATGAGGAGCAATACCCTCTGGCTGATGAAAAGTATATGCAGTTAGAAGAGCGTTTGAATGCTCTAGAAATCCAGAAGGTTCCTGGGCTAGATTTTGAAGAGTTGGGTCTGGTCTCCGGGGTTGTCATCCCCCCAAAATTTAAGGCACCGGTATTTTCTAAGTATGATGGGGTCTCTTGTCCTAAAATGCATCTCCGTTCCTATGTAAGGAAGATACAGCCTCATACTGCTGACAAAGACTTGTGGGTTCACTTCTTCCAAGATAGTCTGTCTGGAACACAACTGGATTGGTTCTATCAGCTGGAAAGAGCCAATGTTCGTAACTAGGAAGACCTTACTGCTGCATTTTATAAGCAATATCAATATAATGCAGACCTCGCTCCCACCCGTACACAACTCCAAAATCTGTCTATAGGTTCGAACGAGGGTTTCAAGGATTATGCTCAGAAGTGGAGAGATTTGGATGGAAGAGTTCAACCTCCCTTGGCTGACAGGGAGCTCGCGGATATGTTTCTGAGAACTTTGACTGGGCCATTCTTCAACCATCTGATTGTAAGTTCATTGGCGGGTTTTACTGAACTGATCTTAACAGGAGAAAGAGTGGAAGCTGGAATCCGAAGTGGAAAAATTCATAAGGATGCCTCTTCTAGTGCTGCAAGGAAGCCGTTTGCAGGTAAAAAGGAAGTCAGTGCCATCTAAAACCAAAAGAATCAGAATCGAACCGAGCGCCGTCCAGCAGTAGGGGCTATTATGATTCCCATACCTGCACCTGCTCAACAAATAAACAATCAGCCAAGAGCAGAAAGACCAGCTAGACAGTTCACTCAGATCAACATGACATTGTCTCAGGTTTTACCTTATTTGCTGAAGTCCAATCTGGTTACTCTGAGGGAAGCTCCAAAGAATCCTAACACCACCTCTCCCTACTATAAATCGAATTCTCATAGTGCTTACCATTCGGAAAGTCCAGGCCATGATACCAATGACTGCTGGGCTTTGAAGAACAAAGTACATGATCTGATTGATGCTAAGGAGATTGAACTTGATCCCCTAGAGACTCCCAATGTTATCACTGCCCCTATGCTGAAACATGGTCGGGGTGTTAATGTCGTTGAAGAAGATGTGTTTGTGACTTCTATGGAAGAATTGGTGACCTCACTCATGACTATCAAATGGAATTTGCTGAAGGCCGGTTTATTTACGGGATATGATGAAGGTTGCAACCTTTGTTCATTTCTACCGATTGGTTACCCTTTGTTGAAGACAGGTGTTCAGCACCTGATGGATGACAAAGAGATTCTGTTTGAGAAGACTCTTGTTCCGACTGTTTCCTATAAAGACGTTGTTATCATAACCATTTCCGCAAATCCTCCCAGGGCCTTCGCTAAGAGACCCGTCACGATTACATCAATTCCGAAGGTGACTCCGTTGATCATAACCATGCCAGGGTCAATCCCATGCTCCTCGGATAAAGATGTTCCTTGGAACTATGGGGCCGACGTCTATTACCACGGCGTAAAGCAGGACATGCTAGCCATTAAAGACAAGATTGTTGAAAATGTTGATTTCGAAATCGTCAATATTGCCGGAACCAGTAAAATAACAAGAAGTGGAAGAGTGTTCTCCCCTGAAATTTCTCCCCTGAAGATTGTTACCGGACCTGTGATCATTCCTGTTGTGGTTCCACCCAAGACTACTACTGCAATTCCAGTAATCACTCTTGTTTACCCTTCCATCACCGAGTCGGCCGAGACTCGAGGCAAAGACATACTGATTGAGCCTGTCCTGACAAAGGCCAATTTAGTAACCATACCAGAAGCTTCCAAAAAAAAATGGAAGAAATTTTGAAGATAATAAAGAAGAGAAACTACAACATGGTCGAGCAGCTGGGGTAGACCCCATCCAAAATTTCTATGTTGGCTTTGTTGATGTGTTCCAAGGCCCATGCGAAGGCTTTGGTTAAGTTTATGAAGACGGCTCACGTGCCATAAGAGACATCTACTGATCAGTTTGAAGATTGTGTGGCTAGTATGACTTCCGATAATGGTTTGGGTTTTCTAATGCAGATCTGACACCAAAGGGGAGGAAGCATAATGATGCTCTTCATGTTTTCGTTGAATACAGGGGCACGACTTTGGCCCATGTTTGGGTATATACTGGCTCCTCGTTGAATGTGCTACCTAAAAAAGCTCTGGACAGATTGGACTATGAAGGCTTGACCTTGAAGCCTAGAAATATAATAGTGAGAGCTTTCGATGGTTTGAAGAGGATGGTGCACGGGGAAATGGATGTCCCTATCAAAGTTGGTTCCCAGACCTTCGACTCCACTTTCTACGTAATGGATATCAAACCATCATATTCTTGCTTGTTGGGACGCCCTTGGATACATGGGGTTGGGGCTGTTACTTCTACCCTGCACCAAATGTTGAAGTACCCAGTAAGAGGAAAGATTGTCACTGTGCATGGTGAAGAGGAGTATATGATCATTCACTTAAACTCCTTCAGGTACGTGGAAATGGATGGCGAGTTCATCGAGACTCCTTGCCAGAACTTTGAAGAGGTACCTCAGATTATGGCTACAACAGAAACTACCGACAATCCTCCAAAGGTCACCAAATCTCCCTCGAAGATGGCTTCTCTCAAGGATGCACGAGCAGTGGTTGAAGAAGGTGCTCAAAAGGCTATTTGTCGCGCTCGGGATGGAGGACCTCCCCTACGCATCAGCAATCCTGGGGTTAACGCGCTTGAAGACAATGATGGTGATTCTGACATTGACAGCTGGATCTTCCCGACTACCAACAGCGGACTCAGTAACTGGACTGCCAAGGACTTTGTACCGATTACTTTTGTTCAGGAGTAATTGTCTTTCTGATTTTTTGGATATGTAATTTAAAAACCATATAAACTCTATAGCCATGTGTCTTACCCTGGACACAATGGTTCTATTTGTGAGGGTTATCATGTTTCATATTCATATGACATCAATAAAGCATTGAACATTTGCATACAAATTTTGCGCTCTCTATCTTTCTTTTCTTTTATTCTTTCTATACAACTATGCTCTTACACACACTCAAGTATCCAAATGCAGATCCATATCCACTATGGGTCCCATTGATAACAGTTCTGCTACTGCTCATTATGACTTTGAAAATCCGATCAACCAAGCCGAGGACGAAGGTGAGGAAGATTGTGAGGTACCCGGAGAACTTGCTATACTATTACAATAGTGAGAAAGTGCCATACAACCTCATGAAGAGCTGGTTGAGACAGTGAACTTGGGTACAAAGGAAGACAAAAAAGAGGTTAAGGTACGTGCAAATCTGGAGCTTAGTGTCAAACAACGGTTGGTACAGATGTTGCATGAGTATATTGAAATCTTTGCCTAGTCATATAAAGACATGCCGGGACTAGACACGGATATAGTGGTTCATCGTCTGCCGACTAAAGAAGACTTCCCTCTGGTAAAGCAAAAGGTCCGTCATATGCGCCCTGAGATGTCAGAGAAGATTAAAGCAGAGGTTATGAAGCAGTTCAACGTAAGTGTTGTACCCCAAAATTTTCCCTCCCATATTCTTCAAGAAATTGCCAAGTCAAGCTTCAAAATTTCTCAAGGGTTGCACAGTTCAAGGGCCTCCTAAACAGTCAAAATTAGGGTTTTGGTTCTGACAAAGTAAATGAAGTTTCCAAGGGTCCAATCAAGTCTCACATGCCTACAAATATGGTCAAGCATCCTCATACCAAGTTTCAAGACTTTCAACACAAAATTGCACAGTAAAAAAACCTAATTGCACTACAGTCAACTGTAGGGGCAAAATGGTCATTTGACAGTCAAAAGTTCAAATTTTTGGTCAACATCTCATTTTGAGGCCACAAACATCATTTGATCAATGCTTGATCATGATTCTCAAAGTTTGGTTCAAAAATCATCAAGATGCAAAAGTTTCCTTATTTGGACAGTTGAAAAAGTCAACTGTAAATTGACCAGGGCATAACTTTCACATGGATTATCAGAAAAATTCCATCCAAGGCTCATTTTGAAGAAAAAGACATTTCCTACAACTCCTCTTCATACTTCAAGTCCAAGGAATGCTCTCACAAAAAGTTATCAATTTCAACATTATAGGTCATTTTCAAAAGTCAACAAAAAGGGACTTTAAGTCAAAGGCCATAACTTGAGATTGGTAAATCAAAATGAAATGGGACCAAAGGCATTGGTTAGAGGACTCAAAGACCTTTCCAAAATGTCCAAGAACATGAGCAAAGCTTAAAAATTGAGCAAGTTATGCCTTGTAGAAGTTGGGAAATTTTTGGATATTTTGAAAAGTCAACATTGATTCAAATGACCTAAAATTGCTAATGGGCCTATTTTTCTTCCACAATTCATCACCCAAGGCATGTGCACGACCATTTGGCCCAAAGGGAAGTTTTTATCATTTTTTATTTATTTATTTGGATTTTTATTATTAATAATTCATTTAAATTAAAATAAATACATGAAAAATACTAAACCTAGGTTTTAAATCTTTTTATGCATATTATATACTCAATATTTCGTGCATAGCTAGATTTGGAAAGAATTGAAGAGAATTGGCCATGATTTGTACAAAATAGCATGAAAAAAGATTGAAAAAGATCTTGAAAAATCAAATCTTTCAAACCATGAATGCCAAGGTTTTTGATTGATTTCTTTGACCTAGATCACTCATACATAAGTACAAAACACAACCCTAATGCCATGAACCTAGAGGCTGTGCCAGACATAGAAAAGAAAACTTGAGTTTTTGGTTGAAAATTTGAAAACTGAAAACAAGGGTAGAGGACGATTCAAGGCAAAAGACTTATGCCATCACCTTCCCGAAGCTTCAAGGAAGGATTTCCAATCGAAATCAAGCATTCTAACGCCCTAAATTGGTAACACGAGTGCAAACTGTACAGAGAAAATTTCATGTTCTTGCATCTCAATTCATGCGCATTTAGCAATTTTTAATATATGATTTGTGTTCATTATAAGATTCTAATGCTAACCATGCAAATTAATTGTGTTTTTGAGCCTTGTACATGATTCCACCATGTGAGCATATTAGGGTTTATGAAGCTTCGAATTGGGGGTTTTTGAATACAGCAAAATTGGGACACCACGATGCCATGACCATGCTCAGCACCTTTGGACGAAGAGAAACCCACACTCGCGCTCAATTTATGAGCATCCCTGGGCTAATCGCTATTTTTAATAGGGTGCCAATGGGAACGATTGTAAAACCGTTGCCTATGTTTGTTGTATTTCAGGAAAAAAACAAGCCAACGAGGAAGACGCTTAGGTGGCCATCCACGATTGGAGCGTTTGAAATTTCGCACGCAGAAAGCACTAACACATTATTTTGTTTTATTATATTTATTTGTTATATAGTATACAAAGAAAACAAGGCAGCATGGTTGGCAAGCGCGTTGGTTGGTAATGTTCAGGACCTGGGTTCGAGTCCCAGGTCCCCACCCCCTTTCATATTTTTCTTCATTTAATATTCATGTGCAGCTTTAGTGTAAAGACGCATCATACGTCCTCAGAATCAAGTCGTCCACGCGTATGCCAGGGCCAATCAAAGGGTCACGATTGCAAGACTATGATGAACGTCAGTCAACACCTCACACACTAGTGGAAAAGGTCTACCAGGCCTGAAGGTCATTGGGCCCAGATTGCTAAAAGAAAACCTCCATATTAAGGGGCAGACCCCCTAGGTTTGCAAATTTTTTACTTTCTTTATTTTTCATTAGTTTTATTTTCTTTTAATTATTGTCTTTTGATTAATTTATTATTTTCATAAAAAACATAAAAAACACAAAAAATCAGAAAAGAGAAAAAATAATAAATATTTTATTTTAGTATTTTTTTAATAAATTGCATTAATTAATTTTAGTTATTAGGTTTAATTGTAATATTTTCTTAATTAATTTAAAATTGGTAAAACTAGGGTTTAATTAATTTTTTATCCCTTTTTCTTTTCTTCCATAATAATTAAATATTTACTATTACTTATTTTTGTAATTAAATTGCATGTAAAATAATTAGGGTTAATTTTAGGTTAAACTTTAATATACTTTCTTAACAAATAAAAAATTGTAGAATTAGGTTTAATTGCATTTAATTCTTTTTTCCCATTTAAATCTTAAAATACCAAAAAAACAAATCTCTTTTCATTTTAATTAATTTAATAATCGTTTAATTTAATTTAGTTAAAAAGGGTCCAACGCCCTCGTTTCGATTTAAATTTCAATTCGCATATTTATTTCTTTTTCGTATAATATTTATGTAACTCTCCCAAAGTCTTGTAAATTAATTTCTCGCACTTTATTTTTCTTTATTTCTTTATTTTTCTGTCAAATCGGGTTCTGGAAATTTTGGCGATGTGGACCCGCGCCTTTTGTAATAGTTTAGGAACTCTACTTTTCTCGCACTTTTAACTGTTAACAAATGCATGCAAGAATGAATGACAACAAATAAAAACAAACGCATAGATCACCCATAACCTGACAAGACAAAAATAACTGAACATGACACACAAATCACACACCACCCCTAGGGTACGCCTCACTGTTGCCTTGCCTCGAAAGGTGATCGTCGAGTAGAGGATGTCTTAGTAAGTCCTCATGATCCGGGAACCTGGCATGAGGGTAGCTTCTAAGGTGTCTTCCTATTGCTCTGGTGATCACCATGTCCCGAACCTCGAATTGACCCGAACACCTCCAACGGTGGTGCTACCTACCTCTCAATGGTGGGATGACACTACTTTAAAGGACATCTACACAGACGAATTCCTTAGGGTAGGTAGACGACTCTAGATACTTGCTCTAATTTCAAAACAAATTCAAAAAATACTTTTCACACCGACACCTTTTCAAAAAGCTTTCGAAAGCAAACTTTTCAAACACTCTTGAGGACTAATACAAGAGTCGAACTGGAATTTTCAAAGAAACTTTTTTAAAACCCACAGTTGAAAAGCAAACAAACCATTTTTGAAAACACAATGAGCAAGTATCTAAGAGCCCATGGATAACCATGGATAGAAAGGGTGCTAACACCTTCCCTTTCTATAACCTACCTCCCGAACCGAGAGCAATCTCTATAAGGAATTTTTCTGTGCTTTTGTCCTTTCCATTTGGAGAAAATAAAAGACGGTGGCGACTCTTGCTTCCGCGACATTTCGCGAACCAGCGTTAAACAGTCAGTTCCAGATCCACCGATCACAGAACTGGCGACTCTGCTGGGGAATCAAACTTAAAGTGAGGTGTACCTTAGGGATAGTTCATAACTGTGTTTTCAATTGTTTTCTTTGCTTGCTTTAAATTGTGGGACTGTCCTGGGAGTTCTATAGATCCTAACCCGGATCTGGGGATACCTTCTTAGAAAGTAGCAACAAGGCTGTGAGGGAACTGTGCGGGGTATACCGACATGGTTGAAACAGTCTGCTACGTTGATGTGGCACTTTGGTGTGTACCGATAACCCTTGAGTTCAGTCAAGGAGAGTACGGGGCCTCCGCATGGTGTCGTGAAGCATCAACAGACCTTAGGAACCTTAATTGAACTATCTTGGCCTCTTTAGGGTAGTGAGATAACTGACTTTGGTGCAGTCCGAGGTTGGTTGATACTCGATACTACACTCAATGGAGGGTTGCTTTCCTGGAATATTTCGGTCGCCAGTTCAGTGGCTAAATCGAAACAATGAACAACGAAAGCAATCCCGTGATATTGGGACCCTTAGAACCCGGTTACTTCTAGTAGGACAGGTTGAACCCACCAACTTCAAGAGGGTAATACCCAGACTCCATGCTGGCATAAACTCTAAGGGCTCTTTTGTGTGACTTGTGTGCCTTCGTACTTGACTATTTGCATGCTTTATCTGACACATGAACTACTTGCAGGTTTTGTTTTAGTCCTTAATTGGGACCCATGACAAGGCTTACTAAGTTTCTTGCAGGGTTTGTGTATAGTCCTTAATAGGGACTCATAACAGGGTGTACTAAATTTCTTGCAGGTTTTGTTTATAGTCCTTAATTGGGACTCATAACAGGGCATCCCAAGTTTCTTGCAGGTTTTGGTTCGTAGTCCTTAGTTAGGGACTCATAACAGGGTTTACTCACATTACCCCATGCATACCATAACATCATACCATTGCATACATCCTAACCCATTTCAAGGATCTCAAGGGCTTGTGATGCAGGTCATGGTGAATCAACTATCCCAGCAAGGGGCAAAGAGTATTTATTTTCCTCTAGACAAGGTTGTCAGGGGCTATGACCCACTTGATATGGTGAGCTTTGACCCTTGAAGAAGAATTCTCAACAACATGGGTTTCCTTCAATCAAGCTACAAATTCCAATGCTAACAATTTTCTTGTTTACCCTGCGAGGTCCTTGAAAACATTACATGCATGTCATACACATCATTGCATAACAGGTACCCTTGTTGCAGGTCACTTACCTTTCTCGCTGTTTATTTCAGCAATGGCTTCCCAACAAGATAACCAGGACCTTCTTGCTCAAGAGACTCGGCTCGGGGAAATCCTTCTGAATTTATCCAAGGGGCAGGAGGAGTTGAGGACACTTCTCACGGGGAATTTGGTTAGGAACAATGTTGAGGACGACAAGGACGAACGGCTGAAACGTTTACAAGCTGAGGTAGACACATTGAAAACCCAGATGATGGGGCAAAGGGCTCTCATCCAAAGTTTAGTTCAGGAGCAAGGAGAGCTGAGGGCCATGATCAGTCAGCTTCATCAAGACATGAAGCAACCAGCCCGAGTCAGGGACCCGGTCATTAATCAACTTCCAAGAAGTCATAGGTTTGGGCCTCTCCAAGCTGTTACTACTTCACAGGTCCAACAACGACCCCGCCCAGAACAACGGACTAATCAGAGCAAATCAGACAAGCCTAAAAGGTAGTTCACCAAGCTCAACGTGTCACCATCTCAAGCTTTACAACAATTATTGAGGTTGAATCTGGTGACGTTAAGGGACCCTCCTAAAAATCTCAACACAACCTCCCTAAAGTACAATCCTGAGGAAAGATGTGCATACCATTCTGACAGTCCAGGACATGACACCGACGACTGCTGGGCTTTGAAGAATAAGATTCAAGATCTGATTAATGAAAGAGCTGTGGATTTCACCCAGATAGGCCAAGCTGAATGCTCCTGCCATCCCTCCAAGGCTCACCATTTGAAGTGACAAGCCCTGAGATGAAAAGACTTTTGTTCATTCGAATGTTCAAGTTGAAATTTTCTTTTGTTCAAACATTTACTCATGTTAAACGTTGTTATTTCATTAATGCATCGCATGCGTCTGTTTTGAAGCAATATATTCGTATTCACTATATGCAAATTATTTTCATATTTTTTCTGATGATCAACTCTTAATTAATAATTCTAAGCCTCTTGAGGGAGGATGACGAAAACGATACCGCTATCTTTACAGTATGCTTTTGAACAGACCCCGCTGATGAAGTACAGGATTGTTTCAATCCCTAAACACTGGAGTCATAAGGATGATAATCCCTCGTCAACCCCTTTGAGCCAAAGAAGTAGGAGTTTTTCTTTTCGAAATTTAAAACCCTTAATCATAACCTGGGGTAAGGTAGTCTCTCAGTTGATCCAAATGCATAACGAATGGCACCAAAGATCCTTACAAAACAAAGAAAGACAGTGATGGTTCCAAACAATCGTAAAGACAGGCAGTCATTATCAAAAAAAAGGTTCATAAAAATCCCAAAAAGGGGACTTACGAAACTGGGGCATCCCGCTGACTGTAAATTCAAAAAGAAGCAGTCAGGCAAAAAACAGGGATAACAAAATAAAAAAGAAAGAGGTCATACAAACCCTCAACAAAAAGGAAATGACTGCCTATCCAAAATAAGTTATCAATATCTGAATCATCACCGGAAAATCAGAGCAAAGACTCAAACAAGGTCTAACGTATGATCAACTGAGTTTAGGTTTGGAGAACATCACGAAGAGCGGGTGGGTACAAATAAAATTTGAGCCTTTATCCTTTGTTTCTTAAACCGTGAACCAGGCCACATTATAACCCTTAAAAGTCCTAGCTGAAGCATGGGTTAGTTCGAAAGCATACTGTTACGAAAGGTATCCTGACTCCTTAAGGCCTACGGTAAATAAGGAGTTGACATCACGTTTTACAAACATTCATTTGTTTTATGAAAAAAAATGCATTTTCAAAATCTTCAAGACAGACATAGGCTTTGCATTTTTACATAACTTTGTTTGTATATGACTTTTTGTTTGAACAGCAGGAAAATTCGCATGATGAATACCTAGTGAACAAGAGTACTTCCAATCAAGGGGCATGACATGATCATTGTCCATCATCTGGGGCAGTTAAGTCAAGATTCAGAGAATCTCTCAAAAGGCCAACCAGCCTGGGGCAAATCTCCGCATGAGTCACCTGGGGCATTTCAACAACGAATCTTGCCTGGTCAGAAATCTTCTGATGGCATGACAAAACACTGCAAACAGGGGCAACTCCCTACATTCTGAGAGCGTGGACATAGTCGAAAAGATACTACGCAAAATCAAAGACCCGCTAGGTTGACATACCTAGGCAAAATAAGGGCTTCCCGGTGAACCAAAAGGGTTCGAGCAAAATGAAGGGATGAAATGAAAAATCTGTACACCCGGCAAGTCGAAAACCTGAAAAGGCGGCTTGGGCAAAAAAGGGTATCCCGGTGGACTGAAAACCCGAAAGGGCGGTCCAGGCAAAAATTAGGGATCAAAGCGTACGACTATGTCCTGTCATCGTATCACCTGCCTACCAGAAGAAGGTTTGTCCATCAACAACTATCAGCACCTCACAGGTCTTCCTCTCATACCTCAGAAACAGGGGCAATAAAGAGTTGTCCAAGCGATCTAATTGTTCTGTCCTCCAAGGTATCAAGGTAGGTTCAGCTGAAGAACATCACCAGACACCTTAATTCCCCAGAGAGTAAGTCAGCAAGTCAGTACACTCTCTTCAAGCAAAGCTACTATCAAACCTTAAAGAAGTTGAGTATCCTCCAGCAGATCTCAACATTCCCCAGCAGCATATATATTCTTAACAAGCATCCCCGGCAGTCTTGGTCTAAAGATTGTTCCCCGGCGGCATACAAACATTCAATGAAGTAACTTCCCCGGACAGTTCAAAACTTCCCCAAGAGAGTCCAATCTAGTTCCCCAGGAAAATTGGAATTCATCTCCCCAAGCAGTAAGCTTATCCCAGTAGATTCTAGAAGCTTATCCTCGCAGAGCACGAGCGCGTCCCCCGGCTTTATTTAAAGAGTTATTTCCTTACCAGGATATAACTGGGTTATCCTCAGCCAAAAGCCACGGAAAGATCGTCGTCAACACAGTCTTCTTACCCCCAGCGAAGTCTATTCACACTTCCAATGCAACAAGAGTATCCCCAGCAAGGTATTATCAACACTCAACAAAGTATCTCTCTCCCCACAGAGTATCGCTTCCCAGCAAGATTGTCAGGGTACTTTTCCCCCCGCAGAGTTATTCCATTCGCCAAGTTTATTCCCCAACGGAGTTATCTTCTCCTACCGGTATTCTTGCAGCTATCATCCCCAGCGGAAGCGAAATCTATTCTTCAACATCAGCCCAGGATATGACTTCCCGGCACCCGTCAAGGATTTACTTTCCTAGACGAAAACATACCTTCCTAAACATCACATACATCATTATAGCATGCATAGACGCATCATACAAATCTCATTTATGTTGAGAACATCATCGTTTGATCCATATCATGCATTGCATATGACTGACCTCTATCTTTCAGGAAAGATTCAGTTAAATTCTCAATCATATTTCAAGACCTAGACCGGTTCAGTTAATCGACTCCAAAGATTTCTTATCCAGTCCAAGGCCTTCTCTAGTCCAGCTAAATCGACCCCAAACAGATTTTTCTGATGAAGACTCAGTAGAAGTTATCAAAGGTTTTTCTCAATGATTGCTTTTGAGATTATAATGGCCTATGGTTCTCTCCCCGATACTGCGGAGATGATAATTCCATCCCAGGTTTTTCTCAATATTTGCTTTTGAGATTATAATTACCTATGGTTCTCTCCCCGATCCTGCGGAGACGATAATTCCATTCCAGGTTTTTCTCAATATTTGCTATTGAGATTATAATTTCCTATGGTTCTCTCCCCGATACTACGGAGATGATAATTCCATCCCAGGTTTTTCTCAATGATCGCTTTTGAGATTATAATTTCCTATGGTTCTCTCCCCAATACTGCGGAGACGATAATTCCATCCCAGGTTTTTCTCAATGATTGCTTTTGAGATTATAATTTCCTATGGTTCTCTCCCCAATACTGCGGAGACGATAATTCCATCCCAGGTTTTTCTCAATGATTGCTTTTGAGATTATAATTGCCTATGGTTCTCTCCCCGATACTGCGGAGATGATAATTCCATTCCAGGTTTTTCTCAATGATTGCTATTGAGATTGTAATCGCCTATATTTCTCTCCCCGATACTGCGGAGATGATAATTCCATTCCAGGTTTTTCTCAATGTTTGCTATTGAGATTGTAATCGCCTATGGTTCTCTCCCCGATACTGCGGAGACGATAATTCCATTCCAGGTTTTTCTCAATGTTTGCTTTTGAGATTATAATTGCCTATGGTTCTCTCCCCGATCCTGCGGAGACGATAATTCCATTCTAGGTTTTTCTCAATGTTTTCTTTTGAGATTATAATTGCCTATGGTTCTCTCCCCGATCCTGCGGAGACGATAATTCCATTCCAGGTTTTTCTCAATGTTTGCTTTTGAGATTATAATTGCCTATGGTTCTCTCCCCGATCCTGCGGAGACGATAATTCCATTCCAGGTTTTTCTCAATGTTTGCTTTTGAGATTATAATTGCCTATGGTTCTCTCCCCGATCCTGCGGAGACGATAATTCCATTCCAGGTTTTTCTCAATGTTTGCTTTTGAGATTATAATTGCCTATGGTTCTCTCCCCGATCCTGCGGAGACGATAATTCCATTCCAGGTTTTTCTCAATGTTTGCTTTTGAGATTATATTTGCCTATGGTTCTCTCCCCGATCCTGCAGAGACGATAATTCCATTCCAGGTTTTTCTCAATGTTTGCTTTTGAGATTATAATTGCCTATGGTTCTCTCCCTGATCCTGCGGAGACGATAATTCCATTCCAGGTTTTTCTCAATGTTTGCTTTTGAGATTATAATTGCCTATGGTTCTCTCCCCGATACTGCGGAGATGGTAAGTCCCACCAAGATTTCGCTCAATGATTGCTGTTGAAGTGAAGCCCACCAAGATTTTCTCAACGATTGCTGTTGAGGTTAAGGTCATCCAAGGTCCTCTCACCGTTCCTGCTGAGGTAGTAACCACCCCTGGTTCATTCATCATCTTTTGAAGCTCCAGATCCAGCTCCTGTAACCAGTCAGGACACATCTACAAAGAATCTGAAGACCAGCTCCAGTAACGGGTCAGGTAATCATTTTTTTTCTTTTGCAGGTACGCGAGTTCTCGCTAAGGAATCTCTTACGCGATCAGCATCCAGATGGCATCTATAAGCCCATCCACCTTCCATCATCTCTTAGCATGGCATCTATAAGCCCATCGTCCTACCCATCAATCTCCAAATGGCATCTATAAGCCCATTCCCATCATCACACTGCTACTATGTGAGCGCAAATTTCTGGGCACTCTAGTGTTCAATCATCTTCCACCCTCGGATTACGAAAGGCACGTCAGCCAATCTGCATCCTCAGGTCTAAGAAGATTGAACAGGGGCAACTGTTGTACCCCAAAATTTGCCCTCCCATATTCTTCAAGAAATTGCCAAGTCAAGCTTCAAAATTTCTCAAGGGTTGCACAGTTCAAGGGCCTCCTAAACAGTCAAAATTAGGGTTTTGGTTCTGACAAAGTAAATGAAGTTTCCAAGGGTCCAATCAAGTCTCACATGCCTACAAATATGGTCAAGCATCCTCATACCAAGTTTCAAGACTTTCAGCACAAAATTGCACAGTCAAAAAACCTAATTGCACTACAGTCAACTGTAGGGGCAAAATGGTCATTTGACAGTCAAAAGTTCAAATTTTTGGTCAACATCTCATTTTGAGGCCACAAACATCATTTGATCAATGCTTGATCATGATTCTCAAAGTTTGGTTCAAAAATCATCAAGATGCAAAAGTTTCCTTATTTGGACAGTTGAAAAAGTCAACTGTAAATTGACCAGGGCATAACTTTCACATGGATTATCAGAAAAATTCCATCCAAGGCTCATTTTGAAGAAAAAGACATTTCCTACAACTCCTCTTCATACTTCAAGTCCAAGGAATGCTCTCACAAAAAGTTATCAATTTCAACATTATAGGTCATTTTCAAAAGTCAACAAAAAGGGACTTTAAGTCAAAGGCCATAACTTGAGATTGGTAAATCAAAATGACATGGGACCAAAGGCATTGGTTAGAGGACTCAAAGACCTTTCCAAAATGTCTAAGAACATGAGCAAAGCTTAAAAATTGAGCAAGTTATGCCTTGTAGAAGTTGGGAAATATTTGGATATTTTGAAAAGTCAACATTGATTCAAATGACCTAAAATTGCTAATGGGCCTATTTTTCTTCCACAATTCATCACCCAAGGCATGTGCACGACCATTTGGCCCAAAGGGAAGTTTTTATCATTTTTTATTTATTTATTTGGATTTTTATTATTAATAATTCATTTAAATTAAAATAAATACATGAAAAATACTAAACCTAGGTTTTAAATCTTTTTATGCATATTATATACTCAATATTTCGTGCATAGCTAGATTTGGAAAGAATTGAAGAGAATTGGCCATGATTTGTACAAAATAGCATGAAAAAAGATTGAAAAAGATCTTGAAAAATCAAATCTTTCAAACCATGAATGCCAAGGTTTTTGATTGATTTCTTTGACCTAGATCACTCATACATAAGTACAAAACACAACCCTAATGCCATGAACCTAGAGGCTGTGCCAGACATAGAAAAGAAAACTTGAGTTTTTGGTTGAAAATTTGAAAACTGAAAACAAGGGTAGAGGACGATTCAAGGCAAAAGACTTGTGCCATCACCTTCCTGAAGCTTCAAGGAAGGATTTCCAATCGAAATCAAGCATTCTAACGCCCTAAATTGGTAACACGAGTGCAAATTGTACAGAGAAAATTTCATGTTCTTTCATCTCAATTCATGCGCATTTAGCAATTTTTAATATATGATTTGTGTTCATTATAAGATTCTAATGCTAACCATGCAAATTAATTGTGTTTTTGAGCCTTGTACATGATTCCACCATGTGAGCATATTAGGGTTTATGAAGCTTCGAATTGGGGGTTTTTGAATACAGCAAAATTGGGACACCACGATGCCATGACCATGCTCAGCACCTTTGGACGAAGAGAAACCCACACTCGCGCTCAATTTATGAGCATCCCTGGGCTAATTGCTATTTTTTAATAGGGTGCCTATGGGAACGATTGTAAAACCGTTGCCTATGTTTGTTGTATTTCAGGAAAAAAACAAGCCAACGAGGAAGACGCTTAGGTGGCCATCCACGATTGGAGCGTTTGAAATTTCGCGCGCAGAAAGCACTAACACATTATTTTGTTTTATTATATTTATTTGTTATATAGTATACAAAGAAAACAAGGCAGCATGGTTGGCAAGCGCGTTGGTTGGTAATGTTCAGGACCTGGGTTCGAGTCCCAGGTCCCCACCCCCTTTCATATTTTTCTTCATTTAATATTCATGTGCAGCTTTAGTGTAAAGACGCATCATACGTCCTCAGAATCAAGTCGTCCACGCGTATGCCAGGGCCAATCAAAGGGTCACGATTGCAAGACTATGATGAACGTCAGTCAACACCTCACACACTAGTGGAAAAGGTCTACCAGGCCTGAAGGTCATTGGGCCCAGATTGCTAAAAGAAAACCTCCATATTAAGGGGCAGACCCCCTAGGTTTGCAAATTTTTTACTTTCTTTATTTTTCATTAGTTTTATTTTCTTTTAATTATTGTCTTTTGATTAATTTATTATTTTCATAAAAAACATAAAAAACACAAAAAATCAGAAAAGAGAAAAAATAATAAATATTTTATTTTAGTATTTTTTTAATAAATTGCATTAATTAATTTTAGTTATTAGGTTTAATTGTAATATTTTCTTAATTAATTTAAAATTGGTAAAACTAGGGTTTAATTAATTTTTTATCCCTTTTTCTTTTCTTCCATAATAATTAAATATTTACTATTACTTATTTTTGTAATTAAATTGCATGTAAAATAATTAGGGTTAATTTTAGGTTAAACTTTAATATACTTTCTTAACAAATAAAAAATTGTAGAATTAGGTTTAATTGCATTTAATTCTTTTTTCCCATTTAAATCTTAAAATACCAAAAAAACAAATCTCTTTTCATTTTAATTAATTTAATAATCGTTTAATTTAATTTAGTTAAAAAGGGTCCAACGCCCTCGTTTCGATTTAAATTTCAATTCGCATATTTATTTCTTTTTCGTATAATATTTATGTAACTCTCCCAAAGCCTTGTAAATTAATTTCTCGCACTTTATTTTTCTTTATTTCTTTATTTTTCTGTCAAATCGGGTTCTGGAAATTTTGGCGATGTGGACCCGCGCCTTTTGTAATAGTTTAGGAACTCTACTTTTCTCGCACTTTTAACTGTTAACAAATGCATGCAAGAATGAATGACAACAAATAAAAACAAACGCATAGATCACCCATAACCTGACAAGACAAAAATAACTGAACATGACACACAAATCACACACCACCCCTAGGGTACGCCTCAATGTTGCCTTGCCTCGAAAGGTGATCGTCGAGTAGAGGATGTCTTAGTAAGTCCTCATGATCCGGGAACCTGGCATGAGGGTAGCTTCTAAGGTGTCTTCCTATTGCTCTGGTGATCACCATGTCCCGAACCTCGAATTGACCCGAACACCTCCAACGGTGGTGCTACCTACCTCTCAATGGTGGGATGGCACTACTTTAAAGGACATCTACACAGACGAATTCCTTAGGGTAGGTAGACGACTCTAGATACTTTCTCTAATTTCAAAACAAATTCAAAAAATACTTTTCACACCGACACCTTTTCAAAAAGCTTTCGAAAGCAAACTTTTCAAACACTCTTGAGGACTGATACAAGAGTCGAACTGGAATTTTCAAAGAAACTTTTTTAAAACCCACAGTTGAAAAGCAAACAAACCATTTTTGAAAACACAATGAGCAAGTATCTAAGAGCCCATGGATAACCATGGATAGAAAGGGTGCTAACACCTTCCCTTTCTATAACCTACCTCCCGAACCGAGAGCAATCTCTATAAGGAATTTTTCTGTGCTTTTGTCCTTTCCATTTGGAGAAAATAAAAGACGGTGGCGACTCTTGCTTCCGCGACATTTCGCGAACCAGCGTTAAACAGTCAGTTCCAGATCCACCGATCACAGTAAGGTTCTTAGCTGTCACCTCCTATTCCCAGTGGGTTTCTAATGTGGTTTCAGTACCAAAGAAAGATTGTAAAGTATGAATGTGTGTGGACAACACCGCACAACACTGATGTAAAGTACCTGAACTTGGCAAGCCCCAAGGATGACTTACCGCTTCCCCACATTGATGTTCTGGTTGACAACACCGCACAACACAAAGTCTTTTCCTTCATGGATGGTTTCTCTGGCTACAATCAGATCAAGATGGCACCTGAAGACATGGAGAAGACAACCTTTGTTACACAATGGGGAACTTTCTACTACAAGGTGATGCCGTTTGGGTTGAAGAATGCTGGGGCAACTTATCAGCGTGCTATGGTAGCTTTGTTCCATGACATGATTCACCATGAGATAGAGGTTTACGTCGATGACATGATAGCCAGGTCTCAAATTGAGGAAGAACATCTTGATCATCTACAAAATCTGTTTGATAGGTTGAAGATGTACAAGCTGAGGTTAAATCCAAACAAGTGCACCTTCGGGGTAAGGTCCAGAAAGCTGCTGGGGTTCATCGTCATTGACAAAGGTATTCAGGTAGACCATGCAAAGGTGAAGGCCATACAAGAGATGTCGACTCCCGGCAATGAGAAGGAAGTTAAAGGTTTCTTAGGATGCCTGAATTACATTTCCAGGTTCATTTCACATCTGACTGCTACTTGTGAGCCGATCTTCAAGCTTCTGGAGAAAGATCAAGTGGTAAAGTGGAATGATGAATGCCAGGTAGCCTTTGACTGAATCAAACAATATCTCCAAGAGCCTCCTATTCTGATGCCTTTGACTGAAGGAAGACCTTTGATAATGTACTTAACAGTGCTAGATAATTCAATGGGGTGTGTGTTGGGGCAGCATGACGAGTCTGGTCGAAAAGAGCATGCAATATATTACATTAGCAAAACGTTTACCGACTATGAAACACGGTACTCACTGATCGAGAAAACTTGTTGAACTTTGGCATGGGCTGCTCGCTGACTGAGACAGTATATGTTGACCCACACTACTTTATTGTTATCTAAGATGGATCTGATCAAGTACATTTTCGAGAAGCCCGCTCTCTCCAGAAGAATAGCAAGATGGAAAATGATCTTAATCGAATACGACATCCAATACACAACCCAAAAAGCAATCAAGGGAAGTGTGTTAGCTGATCATTTGGCACATTAAGCCGTGGATGACTACCAATCCATGAATTTTGAGTTCCCGAATGAGAACATCATGTTAGTAACCGACTGTGAAGAACCTGGACCGGATGAAGGACCTGAGGAAGGATCCCGATGGTCTATGTTTTTTAATGGAGCCTCAAACGCAATGGGTAACGGCATTGGCGCTGTAATCATATCTCCTGAGGGCTGTCATACTTTGTTTACTGCCCGATTATGTTTCAACTGTACCAACAACATGGCATAGTATGAAGCGTGTATCATGGGTCTTAGAGCTTCTATTGACCTAAGGATCAAGTTCTTGAGTGTATTCGGAGATTCCGCTTTGGTGATAAGTCAGATCAAAGGCGAGTGAGATAAGAAACACTTGAAACTTATCCCTTACAGAGAACATGTACTGACACTACTGTCGCATTTTGAAGAGATCACCTTTGAACATTTCCCACGAGAAGAGAATCAATTAGCGGACGCACTAGCTACTATGTCGTCAATGCTCAAGGTCAGGTGGAACAATGAAGCTCCCCGAATCACTATTGAGAGGTTAGATGAACCGGCATACTGCTGTGAGATCGATACTGAGGAGGTAGCCGACAAACCTTGGTTTCATGAGGTGAAATGGTATCCCTAGGCTCAAGAATACCTCGAATGGGCATCTGTCAATGACAAGAAATTTCTGAGAAGGTTTGCTGCAAAGTTATTCCTCAGCAATGGAATCCTCTATAAGCACAATCATGACTCTACCTTACTGCGGTGTGTAGACAAGAGCGAAGCAGAGAGGATCATGGAAGACCTACACGAAGGTACCGTTGGCACTCATTCCAGTGGACATACCACGACGAAGAAGATCCTACGGGAAGGATATTACTGGTCCACTATGGAAGCCGACTATTATCAGCATTCTCGAACCTGTCACAAGTGCCAAATCTATGCTGATAAGGTGCGTGTACCTCCAATTACCTTGAACGTCTTGACAACTCCCTGGCCCTTTACAATGTGGGGCATTGACATGATCGAAGAGATCAGACCTACCGCGTCCAACGGGCATCGCTTCATCCTAGTGGAAATTGATTACTTCACGAAGTGGATTGAGGCTGCCTCCTTTGATACGGTTACCAAGAATGTGGTGGCACGGTTCATCAAGCATAACTTGGTTTGTTGTTATGGTATCCCTGAGAGAATCATCACGGATAATGGTACTAATCTCAACAACTCGATGATCACTGAACTCTATAAACAGTTCAAGATTCAGCATCACAACTCTTCTCCTTACTGGCCAAAGATGAATGGGGTTGTCGAAGCTGCTAATAAGAATATTAAAAAGATTATGCAGAAAATGACGGTGACATACAAAGACTGGCACGAGATATTATCGTTTGCTCTTCAAGGGTACCGTACTTCAGCATGTACGTCGATAGGGGTAACACCCTATTCTATGGTATATGGCATGGAGGTTGTCCTACCCATGGAGGTCCAGATCCCTTCTCTACAGATTATGAAGGATGCGGGTTTGAGCGAAGACGATTGGATCCAGACTCGACTTGATCAATTAAACTTAATCGACGAGAAAAGACTTACTGATGTCTGCCATGGTCAAATGTATCAGAAACGGATGATCAAGGCCTTCAACAAGAAAGTCAGACAACAAGTGTATCAAGTAGGGGATCTGGTAATCAAGCGCATCATACTGCTGCAAGGTGATCCCAGGGGAAAATGGACTCCCACCTATGAGGGACCATTTGTAGTCAAGAACATATATTCCAGTGGAGCCATGATTCTGACCACCATGGATGGTGATGACCTTCCACACCCTGTTAATGCAGACATAGTGAAAATATACTACGCATAATAAAGACCCGCTAGGTTGACATACCTAGGAAAAAATAAGGGCATCCCGGTGAACCAAAAGGGTTCAGGCAAAAATTAGGGATAAAAATGTAAAAATCTGTACACCCGGCAAGTTGAAAACCCGAAAGGGCAGCTTGGGCAAAAAAGGGTATCCCGGAGGACTGAAAACCCGAAAGGGCGATCCAGGCAAAAATTAAGGATTAAAGCGTATCACTATGTCCCATTGGATCACCTTGCGATCAGACCTCAGTAATTAGATATCAAGTTCAAACGGTACCGATCAATCCAGTCAGCTTCGAACAAGCAACAAAGTGATGAGATCCTTGAAGACATAGGGGCAATAGAAGAATTGAAACCCAATGGGATCACTACTGTGATACGGTGGGAGAACTGACTTGAGGTTTTGTGTTTGTGTTCGCAAATGTTTCGGTTTAGCAAGAGTCGCCACCGACTTTTTATTTTATCCTAAGGAAAGGTCAAAAAGCACAGGAAAGACCTTTGAGATGTTTTCTTGGGTTCGGGGAGTAGATTATAGAAAGGGAAGGTATTATCACCCTTTTTATCCATGGTTATCCATGGGCTCTTAGTTACTTGTTTAGATCACTTGCTTTGCTTTTCAATTGTTTGAAATGGTGCTCTTCAATTGTTTGAAATGGTGCTTTGTATGTGGTTTTGAAAGATGTTTTGAAAAGAGGCCATCTTTGTGGTAACCTTTGTAATGATTCTTGTTTGAATGTATACAAAGGTGTTTTTGTCCTTTTGAAAAGTTTCCAATGTTTGAAAGTAGGGTTTTGAAATCGTGTTGTGAAGTGTGTTTGAAAATAGCAAGGATGTTTTTGTAAGTTTTTTGATCAAGTAACTAAGAGCTATCTACCCAATTTTACTCAAAGATATTTCTTATGTTTTTAACCCTTTTAACAGTGTTGCTTCACCATTGTATTTGGTGAACAACCTTGTGTTAGGATGTTAAACGGGACAGGCGCGGGTCATCGTATAGACCATGATAGCAATTGTGTCAAGTATTTTTGGCAATTTTTCTTAAGGGACTTGATCATTTTGTTTAGGCAACTCAGATAGCGTCATCGAGGGACTATGATCTTTTGTTTTGTTCTTTGTTTTGCCAAAGTACTTAACATGCATACCATGGCCCATTTTTAAAGCCAACAAGTGGATTGTAACCCTAGGGGTGCAAGTGTGCATTGTGTTTGTTTTTTCATGCATTTTTGTCTTTGATTAGGTCAAATAATTTGTTGGTTTTGATTTTGCATACAAACCCTAATTCTCTAATCATGGCATAATTGAAAGCATTAAGTGCGTAAAAATAAATCTAAGCTATTACAATTTTGAATAGGGGATTATTTTTGCAAGAAATTAAAACCCTAAATTATTACAACCAAATTAAATTTACAATGCGTAATATTTAAATGGGCCATATTTAAATAAACACAATAAATAAATGTTAAATAAAAAATGTATTTATGTGAAAAAGGATTTTTCATGTATGCAAGGTATTTTTAAATGTAAAGAAATGCAAAGAAATAAAAAAGGTTAATTTTATTTAATAAAGGGGTAAACCCTAATTTTCTTTAAAGAAAATAAAATTGTATTATTTATATACAAAATATATTAATATGTAAAAATAAAAATATATTATAAAAAAAAAAATTTAGTATAAAATAATAATAAAAATAAAAATATAATATTTTTGTGTATTTTGTTCTAATTATTTAGTAATATATATATATATATATATATATATATATATATATATATATATATATATATATATATATATATATATATATATATATATATATATATATATATATATATATATATATATATATATATATATATATATATATATATATATATATATATATATATATATATATATATATATATATATATATATATATATATATATATATATATATATATATATATATATATATATATATATATATATTAAATATGTTAAGTGTGTATAAAAATAAAATAAACTATTTACAAAAATGTATATATTTCAAGAAAATATTTTCAAATGTGAATAAAAATAAGAAATGAAAATAAAAGTATTTTTTTACATTATTTTCAAATTTTAATAACCAATATAAAGTATTTAAACATTTTAATGTTAGAAATAATTAAAATAAATACCAAATAAATGTAAAAATTTATGAAAATATTTTTTACGCATTTTTTATGTTTGAAAATAAAATAATAAAGTCAGAAATGAATTTAAAATGCAAAAATAATAAAAATACAAAGAAATGGGCCAGGTGGTGTGAAACTGAAAAAGAAGGTGTTAGAAGCAAAAAGCCAAGCCCAGCCCATCAGCTTCATCTTCTTCCTCCAGACTTTTGAAAAAAACGCGCGCCTGCTACACAAACTCGTAACTCTTGTATTTGTGATCTTTTGACAAAACTCAAAACATGAAACTTGTAGAGCATAAAACCACGATTCTAACCATATAAAAAACTTAACCTAACTCTCAAAGACCAGAGAGAATTTCTCTGGCCCTAATTTCTAACCTAGTTTTTTCAGGAAGTTCATGGATGAAATTCTCTTAGCACGTTTAATATAAATGAAAACTCAGCATATGTATGGTTTCAGGGCAATGAGTACTACATCTTTCATTCACAAACCTAAGGCTAAATGTTCCTAAATAGAGAGACAGAAGTTCATGAAAAACCTGTTTCAATTAGATTTGAGTTGGACAATGCAGCAACTTTTAATGGGGCCTGAGATTCTTTTGAGCTTGCTTGATGTTCCCTGAACCTTTCCCAATGCTTTGTTTGTTTTGAAATGGCCTGAATCCTTCTACAGAAGTCAACCTGCACAAGCTTGAAATGAAAAATGGTGAACACTGTAAATGGAGTTACAGTTAGCAATGGAGGTTTGGGATAGCTTGAGTGAGTTGAATGGAAGGTATTGGAACTGATTGCAAGCAAAACGCATGAGTGGAATGTGATTTAGCTTGTGATTTGCAGGCCCTGCCCTGTTTTGCAAGAAAATGTGGTTTTTGAGTACAAGGGTGTTTTAGAGGTGAAAGGCTCGTGTTTCTGGCTTACAAGGATGTCTCAAATTTGTTTCAAATGTTGGCTTAAGTTGAATATATCAGATATGCAAGCTATGGACTTTTGGCAAGTTGACTTGTTTTGAAAGAAAAGTGTGAAGTGAAATGAGATAGGCCTGTACAGGCTATCTCCAAGCATGCACAAACTTCTTGTACCTTTGCCTAAGTTTGTGGAACTTGTTTGCTGCAAAGAAATAAGTTCAAGGCTCAATACAAACAACTTTGCAAAAGTTATGCTTTTTGAAAATGGAAGTGTGATCTTTATGCCCAAAATAGAATTATTCAATGTATAATGCTCACTTGATCAGAACAATTCCTCTAACCAATATATTTGCATTCAATTTTTGAGTGTAAATTGATTTAGAGACCTGTAATCAAGTACAAAGCTAGTTTGGTCAGATTTTACAAGTGGTATGAACATGTATTGGCCATGGTTACAAAGTGAGTTTTTGCCAACTTCAAGCAATCGATTCTCCATAACCACAAATGTGTTTGAGGAGTTCTTGGACAAATTGGAAAGCTTGCAACATGTACTATAATCCATCTTTGAAATGAAACTTGAGACTCCAATTGTAACTATATGAAAAATGGCCAAGAAGATGGGTCAAAATCCTGCCTAAACTAGGGCAAAATTTCTCTAAGTTAAAAGTTTTAGGGACCCTTGTTCCAAACATCATAACTTGAGATCCAAGCTTCTTTTGAGACAAATTTGTGAATTAAAGTTGTAGAATTTGTGGAGTACTACAACTTTCATGTTGTAAGTTTTGTTTGAATCCATTTGCATCTTGGTGAAAATGTGGGACAAAGTTAGGATAAATTAAGAAAATTTCATAACTTAGAAAATTTCTAAGTTATGAAAATTTTCAATTTCAAACCCTAATTTGTAATTTTGGGTTTCTTGATGAACAAGTTTCATAATTTGACACATCTTGATGAAAAATGACCCTTGGTACTTGATTTTGACCAAAAAGTCAAAGTTTGACTTTTCAGTGTACAGTCAAATTTTGATCAGTTGACTGAAAAATACATCTGTCAATCCTGTGCATTTGAGATCTTTTGAACTTTTTGAATGGGTAAATATAATGTCATTGAGTCCTTGAGTCCATGGTTGAGCTTGATTTGCCATTGGCTAGGTGAAACAGTCAAAAATTGCCTTTGTATAGTCAAAACCCTAAAAATGACCATTTTGCCCTTTTGGTGATCTGATCAAATTTCTTGTGGAATTGTGATCCAAACTTGATCAAATGGTTCATATGAGTTCATAATGTTGATGTGGGTCAAAATTCATGAGGTTTGACTGTAAATTGGCCACATTTGACTTTTTCCCCAATACAGCTGATTTCTAGGTTAACTGTCCAATTGACTGGGCAAAAATTTGATTCAAGGCTTGAAACTTGGTATGGACAAACTTATGAGTCCAACATGAAGTATGAAAGTCAATTTGGGCATTGTAGGTCAAAATATCCCTGTGCAAACTCAAACCCTAATTTAGGTCATTAGTGCAAGGAGATGTCTTGAGCAGAGCAAACCCTAGCTTGGTCTTGAGTTCCAAGAGTCTTGTGATGAGAAATGTTGATAAAATGAGAGGGAAAATTTTGGGGTACAAAAGTTGCCCCTGTTCAATCTTCTTGAACCTGAAGAGTTAGATTGGCAAGTTTGCCTTTCGTGACTCGAAGGTAAAAGAGGATTGGACACTAGAGTGCCCGTAAATTTGCACTCGTCAAAATATTGTTGAGTGAATGGGCTTAAAGATGCCATTTGGAGATGGTAGAATATTGTTGGAGATGGGCTTAAAGATGCCATCCAAGAATGTTTGTTGAACTGCAATGTTGTAGGTCAGAAGCATGAGCATCAAAATGGTATCCATGTCTGGAATGCATTTGAACTGTATCTGGAGACTGAGTCTGTATGAGCACAGGAATGGAGTCAGTGTATGGAGCGTATCCGAGTTGTAACTGAAGTTGAGATCTGTATGAGTAGCAGAATGACTTCCGTTTCTGGAGTGTATCTGAAACTGTAACTGGGATCTGAATAAGTGACAGAAAGACTTTCGTGGCGACTGTACTGGGGAGAATCAAACTTCTGGTGTAAGGGCCAGGATGGCATCCGTGTTTGGAGCGTATATGAACTTGAATTTGATAGTTAAATCTGAATGAGAGATAGAATGGTCGCCGTGTCTGGAGCGTATCTAGTCTGTATCAGATTGTTGAAATCTGAATGAGTAGTAGAATGACCGCCGTGTCTGGGGTGTATCCATACTGTATTTTAACTTGAAACTCTGAATGGGTAAATAGAATGACCACCGTGTTTGGGGTGTAGCCATACTGTATCTGAATAATTGTTAACGATAGCCTTTTAATTTTATCCTGAAAAGGGTAAAATGTTAGCTAAAACACAAAGTTATGTCGCATGATATGTATGATGCAATGAAATGTGTTTCATTAATGTTTATGATATATGAATGTAATGGATGTACATGTAAGCTGAGTAGCTGTCTTGATGAGGAAAATAAATCCTTGATAACTGGAGATAAAGAAATCTTTGACTGCTATCGGAGAAAATAAATTCCTGACCGATGCTGAGGATTCAAAAATCTTTGATTGTTGAAGATGAGAAATCCTTGCTGACTGCTTCGGGATTAAAGATCTTTGATTGTTGAGAATGAGAAATCCTGGGACCACTGCTGGAGATTGAAAATCCTTGGTGACCTGTGGGGATTAACAAGGGCTTTGACAACTTCTGCGGGGAATGAGAATCCTTTAGGACTTTCCTGGGAAATAAGGAAAACTCTGAAAATCTCTACTGGGGAGTTAAAACCTAGGAGGCTTCTACTGGAGAAAAGAGACTAAGAATCTTCGATCTGCTAGAAACTAAATCTGTGGGGAGAATGTTTACTCGGCCGGTGAAATCAGGAGCTTTGGGTTGTATGCCAGACTACTGAGGAATCATCCTAGTCGGGGATAAGACAAGAAGTTAACTGTTATCAGCTTGATTCTCATACTTTTAAGATAGCCTGCTGGGGAAATTGGGGGAAGTTGAACAGTTCCCACCGGGGGTTGATAGTTGGAATTCGCTGGGGAAGAAGGTTTAGAACATTCTGGCTCCGCTGTGGATAGGTATTTCAGGGTTTTCGAGCTCCACTGGGAATTGGGAGTTTGAACTCTGATGGGAACTCTGAAACTTGACTCTGCTGGGGGATAAAGTTTAGAACACACTGGCTCCGCTGGGGATCTTGAAATTTAACTCCGCAAGGGGTGTATACCTCAAGGTTTTAACTTTGTTGAGGATCTGAACGATGTACTATGGGGATATCTTCTGGAATAGCACAAAGATATCTTCCTACACCTTCAACCTACCAGTAATTATCCTTTCTCAATTTCGTTTTATTTGTAAGCAGTGATTATATTCAAATGCATATTCCTATTTAACAAAAATTTGGACGTTTTCAAAATAAAAAACAAGTGTAAAAAGAAATGAAAGGCAAGCAAATTTCTGCACTTTGAAGTATCTTTATATTAACTTTTGTAAGTATCTTTGTACAAAGGAGACAAACATCCTAGTAAGAGGATGTTGTCGTAAATTGAGAAAAATTTATACAAAAGAAAGATGGCTATGTGTAACAATTCCATGGGATTCCCATTCTGATATAGCCTTCACAACTCTGAGTATCTTGTCCATTCGCTGCTTCGTCCTCCGATGATTGGATTGATCAGAAGCTTGGAGCTTGTTGGTGAAGAGATTGTCTTTAAAGTGATCCGACGAGACATAGTCATACGCTTTAATTCCCTAATTTTTGCCTGGACCGCCCTTTCGGGTTTTCGATCCACCGGGAAACCCCTTTTTTGCCCAAGTCTCCCTTTCGGGTTTTCAACTTGCCGGGTGTACAAATTTTTTGTTTATCCCTAATTTTTTCCTGAACCGCCCTTTCGGGTTTTCAATTCACCGAGATGCCCATTTTTGCCCAAGTCGCCCTTTCAGGTTTTCAACTTGTCGGGTTATTTTATGCGTAGTATCTTTTGACTATGTCTGCATTTGCAGGGTGCGGCAAGTCGTCGCTGTCCATGGTGGTTAGAATCATTGCCCCACCAGAAAAAATGCTCTTTATCACAAATTGTCCTTCATAAGTAGGAGTCCACTTGCCCCTGGGATCACTTTGCGGCAAGATGATCCGCTTGATTACAATATCTCCGACTTGATATACCTGACGTCTGACTTTCTTGTTGAAAGCCTTGATCATTCGTTTTTGATACGTCTGACCATGACAAACAGCAGTAAGTCGCTTCTCGTCGATCAAGTTAAGTTGATCAAGACGGGTCTGAATCCAATCGTCTTCACTCAAACCGGCATCCTTCATAATCCTTAAGGAAGGAATCTGAACTTCCATAGGTAAAACAGCTTCCATGCCATAAACCAAAGAAAATGGGGTTGCCCCTGTTGAAGTACGTGTCGTGGTACGATACCCATGCAGAGCAAACGGTAACATCTCATGCCAGTCCTTGTAGGTGACTGTCATTTTTTGAATGATCTTCTTGATATTTTTGTTCGCGGCTTCAACAACATCGTTCATCTTCGGCCGATAGGGAGATGAATTGTGATGATAAATCTTGAACTGCTCGCATAGAGCGGTGATCATAGTGTTATTCAAATTTGTACCATTGTCCGTAATGATCCTGTCGGGGACACCATACCGACATATGAGGTTCTTCTTAATGAAGCGAGCAACCACATTCTTTGTAACTGAGGCGTAGGAAGATGCTTCGACCCATTTGGTGAAGTAATCAATAGCCACCAGGATGAAGCGATGTCCATTGAACGTCGTAGGCTTGATCTCTCCAATCATGTCAATGCCCCACATTGCGAATGGCCAAGGAGCTGTCAGAACGTTGAGAGGAACAAGAGGAATATGTACTTTGTCAGCATAGACTTGGCATTTGTGGCAAGTACGGGAATGTTGATGACAATCAACTTCCATGGTATACCAGTAGTAGCCTACCCTTAGAATCTTTTTAGCCATCATATGTCCACTCAAGTGGGTGCCAAATGTGCCACTATGTATATCAGTAATGATTAACTCTGCTTCAACCTTGTCCACACAATGAAGTAGAACACAATCATGGCTGCGCTTATAAAGGATGCCATTGCTTAGGTAGAAATTGGCAGCAAATCTCCTTAAGAACTTTTTATCATTGACTGAAGCTCCTTCAGGATATTCTCTGGTCTGGAGATACCTTTTGATTTCATGAAACCAGGGTTGTTCCACTACTTCTTCGGTATTAATCTCACGACAGTGCGCAGGTTCGTCCATTCGCTAGATGGTGATTTGGGGAGCCTCATTATCCAAGTTGAGTTTAAACATGGAAGACATTGTAGCCAGAGCATCTGCTAGCTGATTTTCTTCTCGCGGGAAGTGCTCGAAAGTAATCTGCTCGAAATGAGGCAACAATGTCAGGACATGTTCTTTGTATGGGATAAGATTAGGATGTTTAGTGTCCCACTCTCCTTTGACTTGACTGATAACCAAAGTTGAGCCCCCAAATACGACCAAAGATTTGATTCCCAAGTCTATAGCAGCCTTGAGACCAAAGATGCAAGCTTCATACTCAGCCATGTGGTTGGTACAGCTGAAGCAAAGTCGGGTAGTAAAGGGTGTATGGCAACCTTCCGGAGAAATCAGTACCGCACCGATACTGTTGCCAAGTGCGTTTGAAGCACCATCAAAGTACAGGGTCCATCGGGATCCTTGTTTAGGTCCGTCATACGGTTTGTTACCTTCGACGTTGTCCAATGTCATGATGTCCTCGTTAGGGAAGTCAAATCTCATAGATTGGTAATCTTCGACAGCTTGATGAGCTAGATGGTCAGCTAGTACACTCCCCTTTATAGCTTTTTGGGTAGTATACTGGATATCATACTCAGTTAGGATCATTTTCCATCTAACGATTCTTCCAGATAAAGCAGGCTTCTCGAAGATATACTTAATCAGATCCATCTTGGAAATCAGCAAAGTGGTATGAGTCAACATATATTGCGTTAGCCGACGAGCAGCCTATACCAAAGCGCAACAAGTTTTCACGAGCAGTGAGTAGCGAGTCTCACAGTCGGTAAACTTTTTGCTAAGGTAATAAATGGCATGCTCTTTTCGGCCAGACTCATCATGTTGGCCCAGTACGCACCCCATTGAGTTATCCAAAACAGTCAGATACATGATTAACGGCCTTCCTTCGACGGGTGGCATCAAAATAGGAGGTTCCAGCAAATACTCCTTGATCTTATCAAAAGCAACTTGACAATCATTGTTCCATTCAACTACCTGATCTTTCTTCAACAGTTTGAAAATTGGCTCACAGGTAGATGTAAGGTGAGAGATGAACCTTGCGATATAGTTTAAGCGTCCCAAGAATCCTCTAACCTCCTTTTCAGTGCGGGGGGCGGACATTTCTTGTATAGACTTTACTTTAGCAGGATCAACCTCAATGCCCTTGTTACTGACGATAAATCCCAAAAGTTTACCAGACCTGACTCCAAAAGTGCACTTGCTTGGGTTCAGTCTGAGCTTAAACTCCTTCAACCTGACAAACAGCTTTTGCAGATGATCAAGGTGTTCTTCTTCTGTTTGTGATCGGGCTATCATGTCGTCTACGTAAACTTCAATCTCATGATGTATCATGTCATGAAATAAAGTTACCATGGCGCGTTGATAGGTTGCCCCAACATTCTTCAGTCTGAACGACATCACTTTGTAGCAGAAGGTACCCCATTGCGTGACAAAAGTAGTTTTCTCCATGTCTTCGGGGGCCATTTTGATCTGGTTGTATCCCAAGAATCCATCCATGAAGGAAAATACCTTGTGTTGAGCTGTGTTGTCAACCAAGATGTCGATATGTGGCAGTGGAAAATCATCTTTAGGGCTAGCCTTGTTTAAATCCCGATAGTCCACACACATTCTGACTTTGCCGTCCTTTTTAGGCACAGGCACAATGTTAGCAACCCATTGTGGATAGGAAGTAACTTCCAGAAAGCCAGTGTTGAACTGCTTCATTACCTCAGCTTTGATCTTCTCAGACATGTCGGGTCTCATTCGGCGGACCTTTTGTTTGATCGGTGGACAGTCTTCTCTTGTAGGGAGATGGTGAACCACGATATCCGTGTCTAACCTCGGCATGTCTTCATAGGACCAGGCAAAGATCTCAACATATTCGTTCAACAACTGCACTAAGCGCTCTTTGACACTTGGTTCCAGGTTGGCACCCACTTTTACCTCTTTCTTGTCTTCCTTTATTCCCAAGTTGATGGTCTCTAGCAACTGTTCATGGGGCAGAATGGCCCTCTCTTCTTGTTGCAAAAGTCTGGCTAACTCTCCCGGCACTTCACAGCCTTCGTCCTCTTCGTACTCAGCATGATTGACCAAATCTTCAGAGGTACCGAAGGCTAAAGCAGAATAGTCACCCATGGAATCCGGAGTGGATGGGTACCTGCATTTATGAGTGTGGGTGTGTGTAAGGGATAACCATCCTTAAACAAAACAAAATGCAAAAAGAAAGAAAATGAACACAACAGTTTATAGATGAAAACGTCCAATGATTCATTAAAACATGGCATATGATAATGAAGAAAATCAAACCCTTACAAATGGACCTATATGCCCCGGGCAAGGCATAAGGTGAAAATAGTGTACGAATTATTTAGTTATTACAGACCAAAATAGGAAATTGTTCAAAGATAAATTACTGGTTGATGAAGGTGATGGGAATAAAATCCTTTGCTTCCCAGTTGCTTAACCCCCCTTCGGCGGTTGGAAAGATCCAATCTTCAAAGTTATCTTCTTCATCATCATCTTCTAAGGCATTAATTCCGTGGTGAGTGATTTTGACGGGTGGTCCTCCAGCCTTGGAGCGACGCATAGCTTTCTGGCCAGCAACAGTAAAACCTAGTCCGAACTTGTCCGTCTTATGGGGAAAATTAGGTAGTTTCCCCCACACTGTACTCCTTCCTTCTTTGATTACAGCCTTTGCGTCCTTGAGAGATGCCATCCTAGACACATGCTTGGGAACGATAGGCACATTAACCATTGTCTTCGGAACTGCGACCTCAGGAGAAACTTCCTCAAAATGTTGGAAAGGCGTTTCTATGAATTCGCCATCCAACTCCACATAGCGGAAGGAGTTGAGGTGACTTATCATGTACTCTTCCTCGCCGTGCACCGTTATAATCTTACCCTGAACATGATACTTTAGCATTTGGTGTAAAGAGGAGGTAACTGCCCCAGCATAGTGGATCCACGGCCTTCCCAATAAGCACGAATATGAAGGACGGATGTCCATCACATAAAAGGTAGAGTTGAAGGTATCGGTGCCTACTTTGATGGGAATGTCCACTTCCCCATGAACCATCCTCATAGAACAGTCGAAGGCTCTAACAACGATGTTACTGGGTTTGAGGGTTAATACTTCGCAGTCCAATCGGTCGAACGCTTTCTTCGACAGCACATTCAAGGATGAACCGATTTCAACTAAGACATAGGCAAGGGTGGTTCCCCTGCATTCAACTGAGACATGCAACGCATCGTTGTGTTTCCTTCCCTTAGGATTCAAATCAGCATCGGAAAAGCCAAGACCATTATCAGCAGTAAGGCTGGCCACGCACTCTTGAAATTGGTCAGCTAAAGTTTCTTGAGGCACGTGTGCCGTCTTTAAAAATTTGACCAGGGCCTTAGCATGGGCCTCAGAGCAGAGTAGAAGAGCCAACATGGAGATTTTGGAAGGGATCTGCCCTAGCTGTTCCACGATGTCGTAGTCGCTCCTCTTGATTATATTTAAGATTTCTTCCATCTCTTTCTGGGTGGTTTCAGGGATTACCACAGTCTGAGCCTTCATCCTGACAGACGCTTCTAGTATCCCCATACCCTTATCGGTAGCAGCATTAGAGGGTCTACCTTCAGGTACATCAATTTCTTAAATTATCGGGCCTTGCACAGATGGCTTAACAGCCACAGAAGCTTTCGAGGGTCCGAAGACTGCTCGAGGGGGAGCAATCTCCGGAGAAAAAATCCGTCCACTGCGAGTTATCTTGCTTGTTCCCACAATGTTCCCTATATCAGGGGTTTCATCATCAGAGTTCTCTTGGACTGATTCAATCTGTTTGATACCATGATAGAAGATTTCTCCTTCGTAGTTCCATGGTATCGTCTTATTAGATTGATACGGGACAGGCCCCGACATGGTGATTTTTAACGACACAAACTTAGGATCAGGTGTAATCTTGACAAGCCTTTTGCAAGCCTTGGGAAGATTGTCGGAGATGGTTATTATTGCAATGTCATTGGTTGAAGTAGCAAAAGTAGCAGGAGTAACAGGAGTGAAGG
Organism: Vicia faba; assembly: GCA_948472305.1. NCBI lineage: Eukaryota > Viridiplantae > Streptophyta > Magnoliopsida > Fabales > Fabaceae > Vicia > Vicia faba. The sequence continues at coordinate 260,568,145 of OX451736.1, read as the reverse complement.
TATCAACAAGAGTCTTTTGGAAGAGTATCTCTTGGGTATCCATCAGGCGTTGGATACTTGATTTCAACATTGGGCAGTCAGCTCGTATGTTTAAACAAAAGTAACAGTCTTTTCCACAGCCTGGGAATATCCCGGCTCTCAACAAATTCACTTTAATCACTGGTAACGGAGTCAAAAGGTCAGCAATATTGGTAACATGAAGGTCTTCTATAACGGCATGAACATTATGACCGTGCTTGGGCATCGGGGCAGAAATCACATTCGGATTTTCAGGTGCATCGAATTCTACCTCCTTAGCGTCAATCAGGTCTTCGATTTTGTTCTTAAGAGCCCAACAGTTGTTGGTATCATGCCCTATACTGTCAGAGTGATAAGCACACTTTGCATTGGAGTGGTAATATGGAGAAGAAGTATTAGGGTTCTTTGGAGCTTCCTTCAAATTTGTAAGATTTAGCTTTAGCAAATGAGGGAGTACTTGAGCTGGTGTCATGTTGATTCGGGTAAACTGCCGTTGTGGCCTTTCTACCCGTTGCTGATTAGATCTTGGCTGATTGCTGCGAGGTTGATCATTTGAAGAGTTTTGAATCATCACAACCCCTACAGTTGGTCGACGCTCGGTTCTTCCTTGACTTTTCTGAGAATAAACAGCAGAAGCTTCCTTCTTAGCTGGGAAGGTCTTCTTAACAGCAGCGGACGCGGAGGCATCTTTCTGAATCTTATCACTTTTAATGTTGGCCTCGACCCTTTCGCCGGTCAGAATTAATTCGGTAAATCCCGCAGAGGAACTCCCGATTAGATGATTGAAGAAAGGGCCAGACAGGGTCCCTAAAAACATGTCAACCAGCTCTCTATCCGACAATGGTGGCTGCACCCTTCCATCCAGATCATGCCACTTCTGGGCATACTCTTTAAATCCCTCATTAGAAGCCATTCCCATACTTTGTAGCTGAGTACGAGTGGGCGCCCAATCAGCATTGTATTGGTATTGACGGTAGAAAGCAGCAGCTAAGTCTTCCCAGTTATGAACCTATGATCTCTCAAGTTGATAGAACTAGTCCAATTGTGTGCCTGACAAACTGTCTTGAAAAAAGTGTACCCAGAGGTCTTTATCAGATGAGTGGGGTTGGATCTTTCTGACATAGGATCTCAGATGCATCTTTGGGCAGGACAGACCGTCATACTTAGCAAATGTTGGTACTTTGAACTTGGGAGGAATGACGATCCCAGCGACCAACCCTAGCTCTTCAAAATCTAAACCAGGTACCCTTTGCAACTCCATGGCTGCCAAGCGATCCTCAAGATTTTTAAATTTAATATCCGCCGAGGGATATTGTTGTTCGGAGTAATCTTTGTCTTCTTCCTCTTCCTCTTATTCAACTTCAACTTCAGATTCAGAAGGCATTGCAGTTCCTTTTCCTTTACCAGCCCCTTCATCAGACGTCGAGGGGAACTCGAGAAATTTTCTAGAATTGCTTTCAAACCTTCTTCCCATGATGACTACACAGGTCTTTTCTTCTTTTTCTCTTTATCTTTCTCCAACAGTGCTTTAAGGTCCTCTTGACCCTTTGCTAAGGTCATGAGGAGTTGCTGGAATTGAGAATTTTGTGCTTGCAGATCCTTAACCGTCTGCTCCAAATCCATCTTGCTGAAATAAAAAGCAGAAAGATAAGGAAACCTGGTGTGAAGACCTGTTTATGCATATGATGAATGATGTTTTATTCATGTAATGCATTCAAGGATTCAGAAATTCAATTTTGTTACAAACAAAAAGGAACACACGTCATATTAAGAAGAAATGGTTAGTACATAAGTGCCCTATGGGCCAAATATTACAAAATTCTTAATGTAAAAAGACATTGCACATCCTCTTTGGTGCGATATAAGTGTTGAGAGTTTCCTCCTCATGAAGTCGGCGGGTAAGCTCCAAGACCTTCTTCTCACTGGCATAGAAGCTGGCTTCAAAAGTATTCAGTTCTTCTTTGAGTTGGATCCAACTCTTTTGTAATTCTTCCAATGATGTTGGCATGTCAGGATGTAGGAGGGTGTATGGAACCTCTCCTTCCATAACAGGCTCTTTGATCACGGGGAGGATGTGAGGATATGGCATCATAAGATTCTGGGTGCGGGTTCGTACCCACTTGAGATAAGGCTAAAGGGGGATGTAATTCTTGTGCCCTAGTGTCTTACTATCCACCTTGTTAGGCATCCTCCAAGCTCTGACGAACCTTTGTCGAAGTCCTTGCGCATCATTGTCGAAGTCAAAAACTAGGTCAGGAATCAGCATGTCATGAGGGCCATCCCTCAGAGCATATCCAAAATGTCTTAGAGCTAAACAAGGGTTGTAGGTGATGCCTCCCCTAATGCCAAGTAGTGGGACATTAGGGAATTCCCCACAACAATCAATGATGATGACATTTTCTCTGGACCGAGAACACTAATGTACATCAGAATGTGTGAGGGTCATCAATCATTGTGACCACCTTAAACCCTGCTCATTCTTTAAAACTGATTGTGGAAGGTGAGAAATAAACCACCTTGCTAGGCGAGGAGTACAGCACATGAGAACACCTCTTTTCCTCATTTTTCGTGTGTAAAATGAGTGTAGGATGTCCCCAAGCAATGTAGGCACAGGATTCCGAGATATCAAAATCTTGACAGCATTCACATCTATAAGTTGATCAGGGTTTGGGAACAAGACCAACCCATAGATGAGGAGTTCCACAATATCCTCAAAAGCTTGTAGATCTAGAGAATTCCAACAGTCTTGTGCCTTCTCAAACAGAAACCCTTGACACCACTTCTGTTTTCCCAATGACCTTTGATATCAGATGGTTGCAAGTGTAATGCTTGAGCAACATCTTCAGGCTTTGGTTCTTTTTCCGTACCATTGTAGGGTAGTTGATGAAGAATAGGAATTCTCAGGAGTTGAGAAAATTCCTCCAAAGTAGGCACTAGTTGGTAATCAGGGAATGTGAAACAGTGGTGTAGGGGGTCAAAGATCTGGAAGAGAACTTTCACCATGTCTTCCTCAATGTTGGAGTTGACCAAGTTGAGAAGTCTACCATGTCTTTCACTGAAGAGAGAAGTCTCTGGAATCCTGGAAGTAAGCTCCTTGAGCTGAGGAGGGATTCTCACAAGGTTGACTTGAATTGTTTTCCTGCGAAGAGATTCCATGACCTACAAAACAAGAACAAAGATAAAGATCCAAACCCTTGAAATGGTTAGTGGATGCATATGATGCTTTATGATGTTCATGATGTATGCACAAACACATGTACAAACAAGTCACACAAAACCCTAGTTTCAGGCTTACATGAGGTTTCATAGGTAAATACCCTCTTGAGTTTAGTTGGCTCAACCTGTCCTATAAATAGTAACCGGGTTCTAAGGAGCTCAATATCACTGGATTATTTTCTATGTTCATTGTTTTGGTTTAGCCACTTAACTGGCGACCAAAATATTCCAAGAAAACAACCCTCAATGAGTGTAGTATCGAGTATCTACCAACTTCGGACTGCACCAAAGCTGGTCATCTCACTACCCCTAATAAAAGGCCAAGATGGTCAATTAAGCTTCTAAGAGTTCATTAGTGCTTCATGACATCACTCAGCGGCCCCGTATTCTCTTTGATTGACTCAAAGGCTACCGGTACCCACAAATATGTCGCACTAATATAGTTATTGCTTTAACCATGTCGATATACCACGCACATTTTCCACAACGTATTGCTATTTACCTATGAATGTTTCCCAAAATCCGGGTGGAGGATTCAAACCCAAACAAGAGAACCAAATGTAAAGCAATCAAAGCAATCAAGATAAGCATGCAAAAGGTGATCTAAACCCTAAGGTTACTCCACTTTTAAAGTTTTCCCAGCAGAGTCGCCAGTTCTGTGATACGGTGGGAGAACTGACTTGAGGTTTTGCGTTTGTGTTCGCAAATGTTTCAGTTTAGCAAGAGTCACCACCGACTTTTTATTTTATCCTAAGGAAAGGTCAAAAAGCACAGGAAAAACCTTTGAGATGTTTTCTTGGGTTCAGGGAGTAGATTATAGAAAGGGAAGGTATTAGAACCCTTTCTATCCATGGTTATCCATGGGTTCTTAGTTACTTGTTTAGATCACTTGCTTTTCTTTTCAATTGTTTGAAATGGTGCTCTTCAATTGTTTGAAATGGTGCTTTGTGTTTGGTTTTGAAAGATGTTTTGAAAAGAGGCCATCATTGTGGCAACCTTTGTAATGATTCTTGTTTGAATGTATACAAAGGTGTTTTTGTCCTTTTGAAAAGTTTCCAATGTTTGAAAGTGGGGTTTTGAAATCGTGTTGTGAAGTGTGTTTGAAAATAGCAAGGATGTTTTTGCAAGTTTTTTGATCAAGTAACTAAGAGCTATCTACCCAATTTTACTCAAAGATCTTTCTTAAGTTTTTAACCCTTTTTACAGTGTTGCTTCACCATTGTATTTGGTGAACAACCTTGTGTTAGGATGTTAAACGGGACAGGCGGGGTCATCGTATAGACCATGATAGCAATTGTGTCAAGTATTTTTGGCAATTTTTCTTAAGGGACTTGATCATTTTGTTTAGGAAACTCAGATAGCGTCATCGAGGGACTATGATCTTTTGTTTTGTTTTTTGTTTTGCCAAAGTACTTAACATGCATACCATGGCCCATTTTTTAAGGCAACAAGTAGATTGTAACCCTAGAGGTGCAAGTGTGCATTGTGTTTGTTTTTTTATGCATTTTTGTCTTTGATTAGGTTAAACTATTTGTTGGTTTTGATTTTGCATACAAACCCTAATTCTCTAATCATGGCATAATTGAAAGCATTAAGTGCGTAAAAATAAATCTAAGCTATTACTTTGATATAGGGAGGGGGGTACAATTTTGAATAGGGGATTATTTTTGCAAAAAATTAAAATCCTAAATTATTACAACCAAATTGAATTTACAACGCATAATATTTAAATGGGCTATATTTAAATAAACACAATAAATAAATGTTAAATAAAAAATGTATTTATGTGAAAAATGATTTTTCATGTATGCAAGGTATTTTCAAATGTAAAGAAATTCAAAGAAATAAAAAAGGTTAATTTTATTTAATAAAGGGGTAAACCCTAATTTTCTTTAAAGAAAATAAAATTGTATTATTTATATACAAAATATATTAATATGTAAAAATAAATATATAATATTTTTGTGTTCTAATTATTTAGTAAAATATAGTATATATATATATATATATATATATATATATATATATATATATATATATATATATATATATATATATATATATATATATATATATATATATATATCTATATATATTAAATATGTTAAGTGTGTATAAAAATAAAATAAACTATTTACAAAAATGTATATATTTCAAGAAAATATTTTCAAATGTGAATAAAAATAAGAAATGAAAATAAAAGTATTTTTTTACATTATTTTCAAATTTTAATAACCAATATAAAGTATTTAAACATTTTAATGTTATAAATAATTAAAATAAATACCAAATAAATGTAAAAATTTATGAAAATATTTTTTAGGCATTTTTTATGTTTGGAAATAAAATAATAAAGTCATAAATGAATTTAAAATGCAAAAATAATAAAAATACAAAGAAATGGGTCAGGGGGTGTGAAACTGAAAAAGAAGGTGTTAGAAGCAAAAAGCCAAGCCCAGCCCATCAGCTTCATCTTCTTCCTCCAGACTTTTGAAAAAAACGCGCGCCTGCTACACAAACTCGTAACTCCTATATTTGTGATCTTTTGACAAAACTCAAAACATGAAACTTGTAGAGCATCAAACCACGATTCTAACCATATAAAAAACTTAACCTAACTCTCAAAGACCAGAGAGAATTTCTCTGGCCCTAATTTCTAACCTAGTTTTTTTCATAAAGTTCATGGATGAAATTCTCTTAGCACGTTTAATATAAATGAAAACTGAGCATATGTATGGTTTCAGGACAATGAGTACTACATCTTTCATTCACAAACCTAAGGCTAAATGTTCCTAAATAGAGAGATAGAAGTTCATGAAAAACCTGTTTCAGTTGGATTCGAGTTGGACAATGCAACAACTTTCAATGGGGCCTGAGATTCTTTTGAGCTTGCTTGATGTTCCCTGAACCTTTCCCAATGCTTTGTTTGTTTTGAAATGGCCTGAATCCTTCTACAGAAGTCAACCTGCACAAGCTTGAAATGAAAAATGGTGAACACTGTAAATGGAGTTACAGTTAGCAATGGAGGTTTGGGATAGCTTGAGTGAGTTGAATGGAAGGTATTGGAACTGATTGCAAGCAAAACGCACGAGTGAAATGTGATTTGGCTTGTGATTTGTAGGCCCTGCCCTGTTTTGCAAGAAAATATGGTTTTTGAGTACAAGGGTGTTTTAGTGGTGAAAGGCTCGTGTTTCTGGCTTACAAGGATGTCTCAAACTTGTTTCAAATGTTGGCTTAAGTTGAATATATCAGATATGCAAGCTATGGACTTTTGGCAAGTTGACTTGTTTTGAAAGAAAAGTGTGAAGTGAAATGAGATAGGCCTGTACAGGCTATCTCTAAGCCTGCAAAAACTTCTTGTACCTTTGCCTAAGTTTGTGTAACTTGTTTGCTGCAAAGAAAGAAGTTCAAGGCTCAAGACAAACAACTTTGCAAAAGTTATGCTTTTTGAAAATGAAAGTGTGATCTCTATGCCCAAAATGGAATTATTCAATGTATAATGCTCACTTGATCAGAAAAATGCCTCTAACCAATGTACTTGCATTTAATTTTTGAGTGTAAATTAGTTTAGAGACCTGTAATCAAGTACAAAGCTAGTTTGGTCAGATTTTACAAGTGGTATGAACATGTATTGGCCATGGTTACAAAGTGAGTTGTTGACAACTTAAAGCATTTGATTCTCCCTAACCACAAATGTGTTTGAGGAGTTCTTGGACAATTTGGAAAGCTTGAAACATGTACTATAATCCATATTTGAAATGCAACTTGAGAATCCAAGTGGAACTATATGAAAAATGGCCAAGAAGATGGGTCAAAATCCTGCCTAAACTAGGGCAAAATTTCTCTAAGTTAAAAGTTTTAGGGACCCTTGTTCCAAAAATCATAACTTGAGATCCAAGCTTCTTTTGAGAAAAATTTGTGAATCAAAGTTGTAGACTTTGTCTAGGACTAAAACTTTCATGTTGTAAGTTTTGTTTTAATCCATTTGCATCTTGGTGAAAATGTGGGACAAAGTTAGGAAAAATTAAGAAAATTTCATAACTTAGAAAATTTCTAAGTTATGAAATTTTTCAATTTCAAACCCTAATTTGTAATTTTGGGTTTCTTGATAAACAAGTTTCATAATTTGACACATCTTGATGAAAAATGACCCTTGGTACTTGATTTTGACCAAAAAGTCAAAGTTTGACTTTTCAGTGTACAATCAAATTTTGATCAGTTGACTGAAAAATACATCTGCAAATCCTGTGCATTTGAGATCTTTTGAACTTGTTGAATGGGTCAAGATAATGTCATTGAGTCCTTGAGTACATGGTTGAGCTTTATTTTCCATTGGGTAGGTCAAACAGTCAAAAATTGCCTTTGTACAGTCAAAACCTTAAAAATGACCATTTTGCCCTTTTGGTGATCTGATCAAATTTCTTGTGGAATTATGATCCAAACTTGATAAAATGGTTCATATGAGTTCATAATGTTGATGTGGGTCAAAATTCATGAGGTTTGACTGTAAATTGGCCACAGTTGACTTTTTCCCCAATACAGTTGATTTCTAGGTCAATTGTCCAATTGATTAGGCAAAAATTTGATTCAAGGCTTGAAACTTGGTATGGACAAACTTATGAGTCCAACATGAAGTATGAAAGTCAATTTGGGAATTGTAGGTCAAAATATCCCTATGCAAACTCAAACCCTAATTTAGGTCATCAGTGCAAGGAGATGTCTTGAGCAGAGCAAACTCTAGCTTGGTCTTGAGTTCCAAGAGTCTTGTGATGAGAAATGTTGATAAAATGAGAGGGGAAAATTTTGGGGTACAACAACTAAACATAGCTTTTTTCTTTTTGTACACAATTTCTGTAATAATTTCCATTTTTACGCCGGCGTTCTCTTACTAGAGCGTCAGCCTCCTTGTAAAAAATGGCTGTTATAGGCAAATTTCAAATCAATACAAAGCGTCTTTTGAGTACAAAACTTTGTGTTTGTTTTTTCCGTTTTCTGTTTTGTTTTGCAAAAAAATGTCCAATGCTTTATTCTTGACATATGCATTTGAATATGATTACTGTTCACAAATATATGCATATAAAACAGAAAGACAGTTACTAAGAACTCAAAGAAACCGGTACAAAGCCTAAATGCCAACAGTTACTCCTTCCATCATGGTACACGGGGAAAAGACAATTGGAAGAGAAGTCACTATCACATACAAGCCAGTGATACCTATATTCCCTACAGATCCGAGACAACCAAGGTCCGACCTCCGTATCCCCAAGCAGGAATTCCTTCCCAAGCAGGTTCCTTCAGAAAGCTGATATCTGCATTCCCCAGCCAAGTTTTATAACCATGAGCAGTTTATAAAAGCTATCTCCCGAGCAGAGTTTATTTCTCTGACAACGGAGGCTCAATCTCCAACAGAGCTCTTTTCTCCAATAATGGAAGTTTATCCCCAGCTGAGTTTATTTCTCCAAATCAGCAGATCTTCCAACAGAGTATCTCTATTCCCCTTAGAGTCATTCCCCCACTGGATTATTCTCAGAGAGAGTCTCCTCCGGCAGAATGTTCTCAAGAAAAATGGATGTAAATCCCCAACTAATCATCTTCGGTCACTATCCCCAGCGGAAATGAAGAACTCAACTCCTTATACTCTCCAGCAGCAGTCCATGATTTATTTTCCCAGCTAGAGAATATCACAATAGCATTGCATATCCATACATCATGGCATGTGCATACATATTATACAGCACAATCTCATTTATTTTGAGAACATCATTAGTCAATACATTTCATACATCATGACATTACATACGACTAACTCTTTACCTTTCAGGGAAAGATGCAATCAAGTTCTCACAAGTTCTCTCTGGTTCAGTCAAACCGACACAAAGGTTTCTATTCCAATTGAAGATATTCCAACACTTTTCAAGATTTTCTCTAGTTCAGTCAAACTGACACTAAGGTTTCTATTCTAGTTGAATATGTTCTAAGAATTTCGTCTGGGTCAGCCGAATCGCCGCTAAGACTCCCCTGATTACTATGCCAGTCAAAGTTAATCTGAGACCTCTCCCGGGTTCAGTCAAATCGATACTAAGATTTCTCTCCCAGTTGAAGACAACTCGAGACCTTTCCCTGGTTCAGTAAAATCGATACTAAGATTTCTATTCCTTTTAAAAAAGTTATGAAGCCCATAAACTGACCGGATAACAACTTAATTTCCCTAAATTACTGAAGCCTGGAGCACGACCAGATAATGGTATAAGACGTTGTGAAGTCTGGAGCACGACCAGATAGCGGCAAGAGACACTATGAAACCTGGAGCACGACCAGATAACAGTATGAGGTACTGCGAAGCTTGGAATTCGACCAGATAGCAGTTTACTCGGCCAATTACTATTGAATCCTGGAAACAACCGGATGTTAGTATTCCTTAAATTTAAGTTGAAACCCAGATGCAACCGGGTAACCACTTAATTCCTTCTGAAGCATAGAGCACGATCAGATAACAGTTTTTGAGATTGCAAAGCCTGGAGCACGGCCAGATAGCAAGTTTAATATCATCTCCCCAATAAGTCATTGTGAAACCTAGAGCACGACCAGATAGCAGTCAATCTTATTATCCTCAGCAAATCACTGTAAGGCCTGGAGCACGACCAGATAGCAGTTCATTTTCATCTCCTAGACTAAGAGATGATTCCCCAGTAGAGTAGCGGACAACTGAAGTTCCTAAAATTCCATTTCTCCCAAGACAGAGACCAACATTCCTCAGCAGATTCCTCCTCAACGACAGGAACATGAATTCTCATCAAAGGAATATCTCAGAAAATCAACATCCTCTAGATGGCATCTTTAAGCCCATCTCCGACGATTCTCCGTCATATCTTCCGGATGGCATCTTTAAGCCCATCTCCGACGACCTTCCTTCATATCCTCCAAATGAAATCTGTAATCCCATTCCCGATACTACCTACACAGTCCAGCACCATCTCAGACGAGTGCAAATTTCTGGGCACTCTAGTGTTCAATCATCTTCCATCTTCAGATTATGAAAGGCAGACAACCATTCTACATCCTCAATTTTAAGAAGATTGAACAGGGGAAGCTATTTTACCCCAAAATTTGTTCTCTCATTTTACTCAACACATGCCCATTGAGGTCCTCAAATTGCTCAAGGATGCCCAAGAGTTGACCAGACAAACTCTCTCCTAAGGCAATTACCTCAAACTAGGGTTTCCATTTTCATCAGGGTGTGGGAACTCCAAAGGTCCCAAATGCCTTCCATGGTCCCAATATGTTCTCAAGATCATCCATGTCAAGTTTCATGCCTTGCACAAGGAGTTTGATCAGTCAATTGCCCAGATGCCTGAAAATCAACTATATTAGGTCAAAAGTCAACTATGGCCCACATACAGTCAAACTTCAAGATTTTTGGTCAACATCAACATTTTGAAGATATATCCATCATTTGATCAAGGGTTGATCATGATTCCTCAAGGAATGCCCCCAAATTCATCAAAACCCAAAAGTTTCTAAATTAGGGTTTCATAGGAAAAGTCAACCAAACTTTGACCAGACATAACTTCTTCATACTTTATCAGAAATTTTCCATCCAAGGCTCATTTTGAAGAGGATGCAATTACTTACAACTCATCTTCAGCCCACAAGTTCAAAATATGCACTCATCAAAAGATATGAATTTCTACATTATAGGTCCTTTTGAAAAGTCAACAAAAACCCTTTTTGGGTCAAAGCTTATTAAATGAATATGGAAGACCCAATTGAGATGAACCCAAAAGGGTTGTTTAGGGGACATCCTAAGCTTTCTAAAAAGTCCAAGAACACCCCTCTAGGGTTAAAATTGGAGGAGATATGCATTGTCGAAGTTGGTCATTTTTGGAAAATTGTCAAAAGTCAAATGTGCTCAAAAGTACATTTTTGTCAAATGGGCTTAGCTTTTCATGATTGTATCTTGTTTGTGACATGGTCCACGACCCAAATCAGCCTCCATATATTATTTGCTTATTTATTTATGTTATTTTGATTTTTATTTATAAAAAGTAAGATTAAATCAAATAAATTGCAAAAAATTTAAAAGATTGATTTTTGATCTGAATTTTTGTAGGAATCAAATCCAATTAGGCTGGCATATCATATCAAATCGTGCAAGGGATGATTGAAGCAAAATTGGCATGATTATGCTTATTTTGGAAAGATATAATACAAGAGCAAAATCAAATCCAATTTCCATGATTCACAAAGATTTAATTTGTTTTTGTTAACCTAATCAGTTCTATTACATATATAGAACCTACCCAAGCCAAAAGGAGGAGGATTGCAGGTCCTGAAAGCTGAGAACAAAACTCAAATTTTGGCAAGAAAGTAGTGGATTGTTCTCCAACCTAGAGGGCAATTCAAAGCATTTCAAAGCTACCAATCAATTCCTGGACATCTCCAGAACATTCTCCAATCATTTGCAAGTTCTCCCAAGCCCAAAAATAGGACATACGATCATCACGGTTTGCTCCTTTTTCAAAATCCGATTACTCTGATTCTTGCATCATGAACATGTTTTGATGGTATATCTGTGTTGGTTGTCATGTTTGCAACGTATTGGATTGGTTTAATTGATGTTTTGATGCATATACTGATGAAGGCCATGGCTAGGGTTTGAAGTCACATTTTAGGGCTTCTTGATACATGTGAAATTGGCCCAAGAAAAGAGTACCATGATGCTTGTGGCATCAAGACAAGTTTAACCATGGTCTTTAATTTAATTTATCATGCGTCTTTCTTGATTTTTGAAGTGTACAGGTTATGGCTATAGACGCTTGTATGTAGGTAAAAGTGTTTAGCCTAAGGCGACGGATCTGTGAAGAAGACAACAACGTGTCTAACCACTATTAGCTTATTTGAATTTCGCGCGCTTATTGGAGTCATTCACGTTTTTTATATATTAATTATTGTTGGTATTATATTGATAACTAAACATGATAGCCCAGATGGCAAGGCGTGCATTGTGTAAGTAGGAGGACCTGGGTTCGATCCCAGGTCCCAACATTTTCTTTATTTTCCTAACATTTAAACGAATGTTCTACACATTACCTTGCCAAGCGTCTACCATGTGCTACCACCATCTGCCAATTGGATGTATCAATAATTCAGATCCAACACCTCAACCAAGGAAAGACCATGATACACTCTCCAAGCATGGCTGCATAGAATCAGCGCGTTGACTGGGAAGACCAGCTATTGGGCCTTACAAATTCAACAATATACCCCCTTTCAGCTTCCATACAGGCCCATCTCTTTACTTTTCTATTTTATTTCTTGTTTTAATTGTTTTATTAATTATTTTCTTTTACAAAAATAACACAAAAATCAGTTTTTTTTATTAAATCAAAAATCACAAAAACATCAAAAATTATTTTTTAATAAAATATTCTATTTCTTTAATTAATTAGTTTAATTAAAATTAGGGTAATTTAATTTTTTTCATAATTAAAAATAATTAGAATTAAGGTTTAATTTTGTACATAATCTAATTTTTCTCAAAAAATAACCTAAATCTTTTTCAATTAGATTTCTTAGGGTTCTCCAATTATTCTCGCATTTAATTCGCCACGCGCTTTTAATTCTTTTTATTATTATTGTAACTGCTCTGAGTTTGTAATAGTAATTAGGGTTTTAAATTCCGCATCTTTATTTTCAGTCCAAGATAATTATGTATCTGCAAAAGCCTTGTAATAGCTAGGACTTTTAACTTTCCCGCATTTTATTTCCGCAAACTATAAACTGCTTAGATGAATGTTAATAGGATTGTATGGAAAGACTAACTGAAAAATAATATAGTAGAAAATCCTAAATGTGCAAAGATAAATTAAATGAAAACATACACTCGCACATGCTCACTTCTAGGTTTTGCCCCACTCCAGTTGCCTTCGGTAATCGGTCATGAAGTATAGGGTTTGTTAGTGGTCGTCCTCTAGTCCATAAAGATCTAAAATGACCCATTCAGGTGTTGCCTCGGAAAAATATCCTTAAGACTTTAGGATGATTACTAATATTTACTAGCATTTCTTTTGTGATCGTACATGTCCCTTCGAACGTCCCTTAAAACTCCAACGACGGTGCTACATATTACTTAATAATGGGATAGCGCTGTCTAAAAGGAAAGCGAACGGACTTTTATCGAGTAGGTAGATTAGTTCCTAGATACTTGCTCAAACAAACAATTTTTTTTCACACAAACACTTTTCAAACAAAGTTTTCAAAAATAACTTCGTAACACTCATGAGGAAAGAAACAAGGGTTACCACGAAGTTAAACAAAAACTTTTCAAAACACACAAAAGCAATTTTCAAAATGAGCAAGTACCTAAGAGCCCTTGGAAAACCACGGATAGAAAGGGTGCTAACACCTTCCCTTTCTATAATCTACCCCCCGTACTCAGAAACATCTCGAAAAAGGTTTTTTCTGTTCTTTTTACTTTTCCTGATTGGATAAAATAAAATTCGGTGGAGACTCTTGCTTACCGCGACATTTGCAAACAAAAAACGCAAACCAGTATTAACAGTCAGTTCTGCCACCGTATCACACCAGAAAGCATTAGACTGAGGCAAATGAGAAGTAAACCAACGATAGAACAGAGGAGTGCAACAGATAATCATCCCTCCATGATAAGAATCCAAAAGATGAATCGAGTAATAAGTATCACCCAAAAATGTAGGAACTGAGTTTCCAATCATAAAGATCCTGATAGTATTGATATCAACAAATTTGTCTATAATAGGAAATAAGAACAATCCATAAGCAAGTATAGCAAAAATGGCCTCAAAAGCGACTGTACTTTTCATCCTGGAAAAGTAATTGAGCTGGTAATCCTCTAATCCCTCCTTTAGTAATCATGTGGGCTTCAACCTCATACTTCCCCAGATGGATCAAAGCAGCAATCTCATGTGATTTTAGCTCACCCTCCAAACTAGTAAAAGGAACACGATCGGTAATAGACAAACCCAGCAGATAAGAATATTCTTATAATGTAGGCATCAACTGATAGTCAGGGAAAGTAAAGCATCAATATATCGAATCATAGAACTGGACCAAGGTCGAGAGGATATCCTCCTTCATCCTAAGCTTCATGAGAGAAATGATGGACCCAAACTTCCTCCGAAAATCTGCAGAACACTTAATCTCGGGAATAAGACTCATCAACTCATCTATCTTAGGATCTTTGAAATTGTACTTTCCGGTATTTCTTTTTACAAAATCCATAGTCAAAATGTACATGACATTCACAAATAGTCAACTTTTAAGTCCCTTGAAACAAAATGTCCTTAAGAGATGCTCATGAGTGCATGAATGCATGATGCAGCAACCACACACAAAATCACACACATAGGGTTTATAGGTTCAACGTCACGAGCATAAGGTTGAAGGTATTACCAATAAGGTATGGTCTAAAAGATATCACCTGCCGAACAAGGTTCTAGAGGTTCCCAAAGTCTACATTCTTCCTTCGGATATTACCAACTTTTTGATTAACTCGGTAATTAGTAATATTCTCAAGAAAAACTCGTCTGAGTGTAGTATCGCGTGACAACTATTTCTGGATTACTCCGTCATAGCTTTCGCACTACACCTAAAAGGCCAAGATGGGTTAGGTAATCTACGGTCCTCAGTTTCAGCAGGCTCCCAGGTCGAAAGTAGCACGTCTTCCCGATTACTCGGTAAATGACACTACAGTCAAAGGGGCCTCCACTGAGTGGGGGATCTCATGTCTCCTTTTTTGGGTTTACTCCCTCAAATTTAACATGACTATACCGCCCATCCTATCTTAAGTTTTCCCAAGTCCGGGTATAGGACTTATGAGAAATCCCCAAGCACCCTAAAAACCAAGAAAATCCAGACAAACATATATACAACATATAACATATAAACAACAATAGCACATATACAAATTTAAACAAAGATAGGCTTAACCCACTTAGGGATGGACCAACAAGAAGTCATTTTGTGCCCAGTGAAGTCGCTATTTTTTTCTGTAGCAGTAGAAATGTTTAAGACTAAGCCATTGGATTGACTTGACTTATACAGATCAAAAATAAAAAAATCGCCACCGCACTTTATTGTTTCCAAAGGAATGGGAAGAGAGAGAATAACCCAGAAGAGGGGGAAAGATTCAAGGTAAGGGGGTTGGTTATGCAAAGGAAATGTATTAGCACCCTAAACATCTACGGTACTCCACAAGAACCTCTTTGTAAAATCTGTATATTTTGGTTATAAAAGGTTGTATGAAAATAGATTGTGGTGGTGAGGAAAGAAGTATATATTTTTATGACTTTTGCACCCACCGTGGTTGCGAACCTTTAGTGCCTACGTACCACCTTTCATGCAATAAGGGATCAGGGTACACATATTTCCGCTTTAAAAAATTTAAAACATAAGTGCGTTGGTTAATTTTATGAGATAAGACATTATCGTCGTTGTTCGTGTGGAAAACATACTTACTACTCACAATCATGAGAAAGGAGAATTTTCATCATCTCAAAGTGGAGGATATGGCTTGGATTTTAAAATCAACAAAATCCAACTCAACACCCAAGTGGAAAATATCTCTCTTCACTACATATTGTAGAAGTATAGTTGTTTGCATCACTACAAGGATTGACAAGAGTCCAATCTTTTGAGAAGAGTTTTAAAGAAAAATCCTAAGTGGAAAAAATGGTTTAAATGAGATTAATTGACTTTTAGTCTTCTCACAAAAATGTCAAGGTATTATGAAGTTGATTCAAATTTATTTATGAAAGTGTTTTGAAAATGCATGGACCTAAGTACAAGTTTATTATGAAAGTGGTTCAAGTTTAGAAACAAGAAGTGTTTTAAAAAGGAGGGAGAATATTTTTGAAATTAAAGAAGATGGGTGGAGAACAAGGGACTATCCTAAAGCATAAGGTAAAAGCTAGGGAAAAGAACCGTCTAACCGAACAAGAAGCCAACACTTGACATTATGAGTCAAGATAAAATTCCCATTCTTTGGATTGAAACCAAGAAAGGATACAAAACCTCTTGATAAAACCAAGTTTTAGTTGCATTAAGTCTTCACAAAAATTGGGCAGAGTAACAGTTTTATACAGATGAATTCCCGATCACAGACAAAACATGTAATCATAATAACCTACACACAAAGCAAACAAACAACCCAATGTCTTGGGGTAAACCCCAAGAACTCCAGACAAAATAACAATTGAGGTCACAAGGTCTCAAGGTAGATCAAGGCTTCTAATCCTAAGTCCAAGAAGTCCGTGTCTCCAAAATGCAAAGGATAGAAACCATGTAGTCCAAGTAACATTAAAGTTTTTTATGATTCAAGTTGATTATTAGTTATCTTTAAAAAGAAATGAAAAGCTCAAGTGAGCAAAGATAAACAAGACATAAAAGATAAAGGCTTAAGTGAGCAAAGATGAAAATAGTATGAAATGTAAATGCCAAAGTAAATGGTACATAAAGTAAAAGCATAATATAAATTCAATTGTTAGAAGTTAATGGTTAGTTGGATGACCATCTTGAAACTTACATTTGGAACTCATTAGAGGATTGGTATAACCAAAGCCTCTTAACAACAAGTTGCATTTGCTTTTTGTCAAGTATATCATCCATTTTAAGAATCTCAAAGTAACTTAATGATCAATGATGTTTAAGTGATCTACTTTAACCAAATTTGATGAAGTTCCATTAGAGGATTGGTAGAACCAAAGCCTCCTAACAATGGATCTCAAGGTTATTGGATCATAAGGTTCAAATTAACATACTTGGGCTTGCAAACATAAGTTTGGGCCACGAATAATCATTTTCTCAAATCGGGACAAAATTTAGCGCTATGTTAAGCAATTGTAAGTGGACTTATATAGAAGTCGCACCTATTTTGAGGTCGGTCAATAGCAATCTATGCACCAATTATTTTGAGACATGATATAGAAATCATACTCCAATAACACTTAGTGCAATAAGAAGTGGATGAGATGAAGAGGGAAGGGGAAATGAATAAACCACATTTGAATCAAAATTTAATCAAACTATTATTAAAATCATTCATCCATATTTATGGAGTTAAACTCAACACCATGGATCCAATGATGTTAACAAAGTTCATGATCAAAATTTCAATCCAAGATCAGACAGAAAATATGCAAAAAAATAAAATTGTATTAAAAATAAAAGAATAAGGATTTTAAAATGATTCTAATATGGAAATAATAGAGGAAAAATAGCAACTATATTCAAATTAATCAAGAAAAATTAAGTAAGGCCATATAAAAATCAGAAATGAACTCAAATATTTTTATAAAATTTTTGGCAATTTTTTAAAGTCAGAAACTATTTTTTAAATTATAAGAAATAGGTAAAATAAATCAAGAATGATAAAAAATAACAAAGTCAGAAATAAAAAATAAATGAGGTCACCAATATTTGTCACAATATCATTGGATCATTCCCTATTTTTTTAAGAATTTAAAAATGCATAAAATCATTTTTAAACATTTAAAATAATTCAAATAAAGTGAAAAATTATAAAAAAATATCAAAACATAAAATAAAAATGTGAAAAAATAAAAATCAGAAAGAGATAAATCAAAAGTATTTTCCATAATTTTTTAGATTTTTTGGAGTTAAAATGAATTTTCTATGATTTTTTTGAAATCTAAAACAATTAAATATAAAAATCAGAAATAAAAACTAAAGTAAAAAATATATGGACCATTGAATGAGCGTCAAAACGCGTTAGTAATCAAATCCAAGGGATCTGGCGCGCTGTGCATATCATGGTCATTACTGAATAAAGCACATGATTCAATATAAAATCAGAAATTCAAAAATTCCAAATGGCGTTGTTTCATTGGTTGAAGGATGACATGTGGTCATCTTCAACCTCCAGCCAGTCTCAAAACTAGGTCGCCCAAACTGTAAAATTAGAGCACGTGACCGGTAACATTCGCTTCATCTCATCAAGATGAATACAACCACACCTTCACGAAAAACTTATGTAAAATGTAGCTCAAATAATTTGGAAGAGAAGTTTTAAAAAGGGATTTAAAATTTCATGGTCAAAACGTGCTTCCATTTAAAAATAAATGTTGTGACTAGAACCAAGATGATGAGAGCTTCACAATAGTATCAAAGTTTGAGAGAATTGGTGAAGGAATCTACCTATTGAAGTTAAGTTGTAGAGCTCTAAAACTTGACTTCTGTGGATCAATATAGGTCACAATTCTTGAAGGTAATTGTATGGTTAGCTTCATAGAATTTCAATAAAGGTGAATTGACAAAGAAAAATGATTGAGGGATGTTGTAAAAGCAAATTCGAAGTAGCTGGAAATTGGGTTAAAGGGAGAGTTTGGCAGGGCGATCTTGGCTGTCTAAGCTTGAGGAAATGAATGGGGAATGACCCTATATTTATAGGAGAATGAATGGGATCCTTAAGCGTGTGAAATGATGAAGTTTGAAGGGAAATCGTGTGGGTGTAGCATGAACAAAGTGTGACTTGTTTAGCATCAAAACTCAGCCAAATCATGTGTTTCATGATGCTAAACACCTTTAGAAAGTTGCTAAACATGATTAGAAGAAAAAAAGTGTGGAAAACTTGTGATTAGAAGCCAAAATAAAGATTTCAAAATCTGACTTGTGATGAAACTTTAGTTTCAAGTTACCAAATTCAAATCAATGGAATTCTCAACTCAATGGGTCTTAGGGTCTAATTCTTAAAGCTTTAGAAAGATGAGGTCACAAGCTTTGTAATGGAAAAAGAATGGGACAAAATGGTTGCTTCAGCTGAAAGTTCCAATGAGTCAAAGTTTGGAAAAATAAGTTGACTTTCATACTTAGAAAATTTCTATGTTTATCTTCAAAAATGACTTGTAATATTTTTCATCCAAACATGGCTCTCCACTTGAAATTTGCTCTTGACCAAAAAAGATGTCATGAAGTAGATATCTTGAATGGAATTTTGAAACTTGAACCATTCAAAATCTCCAAAAATTGAGAGAGTTATGACTTGTTGAAGTTGGCAAAAAAATTTGAAATGACCTATAATATTTTGCCTCCTTAGGGAATCTTCCATCCATTTTCACACTTTGTAATTTGAAGATTGATTGAATTTCACACATTCAAGATCATTTTGAAAAAATAATGGGATTAAGGTGATAAAAATTGATCAAGTTATGATCATTTGAAGTCACATGAAGGGATTTTAAGGTTCATCTAGAGGACTTGTAATCTTTCTTCATCATCAAGTTCCTTACACACAAAATTTCCTTGATACCTTTGAAGTGATTTGTTAATAAACCTTTTAAGAGAAGGATATCTTTGGAATAACTCAAAAATACCAAAAGATGAGCAAGATATATCCCTTTGAAGTTCAAAACCCTAACTCCTAGAGCAAGAAAATACCTTGGGAGAACTTTGCAATTTTTGATCAACCTTTTTGCCACAATACTTTTATCTTGAAAATAGAGGTTGTTGAGGATGATAATGAGAAGTCATAGAAACCAACATCACTTCCACATCTTGAAAATTGAAGGAGATATGCACTTGTGATTAATGGAGACAAAGACTTGTCCAATTGTGTCAAACTTCTTCAATCAACCCTTGTACCTTTGAACTATTTTTGACAACTTAAGGCATGATGAATCATAATAGACTTTGTGATAATGTTACTTAAAAATATCTCCAATGGTGAAGCTTGAACGTCAATGAAGCTTTGCTGAAGAAGGCACATAAATGAACTTATGAACCTATAGATCAATTTTATGGAATGCATTGTGTTTTCCCCTACATCATCAAAAACTAGGATACACATACATTGTATTTGTTAGTTAAAGAGTAACCAAATATAGATGATCACAAAATACAATTCAAGGTTCTTGGTGATTCCCCATGAGAAAAACTTAAAGATAAGGAGAAGAGCCAAACCCTAGTGTGATCTTGTTGTGATTGAATTGATATGATATGATGAAAGGATCTTAGGGGCAAAAATTGGGGTACAACAAACACATATAGCACAATATCATTTATTTTGAGAACGTCATTACGTAATGCATTTCATATATCATGACATTGTATACAGCTAACCCTTTATCTTTTCAGGTAAATTCTATAAACAGACAAATATCATCAACTATCTACATGACCAGACAAATTTCTTCAGAAACTAAATTCTGATAAGTATTTCCCTCAAAGACTTTCCCCAGAAAGTCATTCTGAAAAATATCTCTTCTAGATGAATTCAGCCGTATACTTCTTCTAGTGCATCACTCAGACAAAATCAAGCATGGATTCCTTCTTGTACGCTTTGAAGTAGTAGTCACCATAGATTTCTTCTGGTACCCTTTAAAGTAGTAGTCGCCATATATTTCTTCCAGTACCTTGTGAAGTAGTAGTCGCCATAGATTCCTTCTGGTACCCTTTGAAGTAGTAGTCGCCATAGATTCCTTCCAGTACCTTGTGAAGTAGTAGTCTCCATAGATTCCTTCTAGTACCCTTTGAAGTAGTAGTCGCCATAGATTCCTTCTGGTACCTTTTGAAGTAGTAGTCGCCATAGATTCCTTACGGTACCTTGTTGAAGTAGTAGTCACCATAGATTCCTTCCAGTACCTTGTTGATTCGTTCTGGTACCCTTTGAAGTAGTAGTCTCCATAGATTTCTTCTGATACCATTTGAAGTAGTGGTCACCATAGATTCCTTCCAGTACCTTGTTGAAGTAGTAGTGACCATAGATTCCTTCCAGTACCTTGTTGAAGTAGCAGTCTCCATAGATTCCTTCCAGTACCTTGTTGAAGTGGTAGTCGCCATAAATTCCTTTTGGTACCCTTTGAAGTAGTAGACGCCATAGATTCCTTCCAGTACCTTTGAAGTAGAAGTCGCCATGGATTCCTTTTGGTACCCTTTGAAGTAGCAGGCGCCATAGATTCCTTATGGTACCCTTTGATGTAGTAGTCGCCATAGATTCCTTATGGTACCCTTTGAAGTAGTAGTCGCCATAGATTCCTTCTGATACCCTTTGAAGTAGTAGTCACCATAGATTCCTTCTGGTACCATTTGAAGTAGTAGTCGCCATAGATTCCTTCTGGTATCCTTTGAAGTAGTAGTCACCATAGATTCCTTCCAGTATCTTGTGAAATAGTAGTCGCCATAGATTCCTTCTGATACATGTTGAAGTATTAGACGGGAGTAGACTCCTTCCATTACCTATTGAAGTAGTAGTCGGGTGTAGACCCCTTATGGATACATCTCCTAAAGACCAAGTCAAGCATAAACTTATTCTTATATTTCTATCAACAACTACTTTAGATGGCATCAATAAGCCCATCTCTGACGACTCTCCATCACCTTTGGATGGCATCTATAAGCCCATATCCAACAACTCTCTGTCACCTCTCCAAATGACATCTATAAGCACATTCCCAATACAATCAACCAACAACTTTACCATCTTGCACAAGAGAGTGCAAATTTTTGGGCACTTAAGTGTTCAATCATCTTCTACCTTCAAGTCACGAAAGGCAGACATGCCAATCTAAATTTTCAGGTTTAAGAAGATTGAACAGGGGCAGCTGTTGTGCCCCAAAATTTGCCGTCACATTTTTCTTCAAGGCATTCTTCCAAGGCTTCACAGACACTCGGGACACTCAAGAGTTGACTAGTCAAGATGCTCCTCCTAAGCCAAAAGCCTACAACTAGGGTTTGGAATTTTTCAAGGAAATTTGGTTTGAAAGGCTTCCATGGTTCTTCATAGGTCCTCAATAAGGTTCATGTCAAGTTCCAATCCCTACATCACAAGTTTGCTCAGTCAATGGCTCGGATGATTAAAAATCAACTGTATTGGTCATAAAGTCAATTGTTGTCAATATACAGTCAAATTTCAAGATTTTTGGTGATATTCATCATTTTATCAAGGGTTGATCATGACTCCTCAAGGAAAGCCCTCAAATCATCAAAAGTTAAAAATTGCCAAATTAGGATTTCCATAGGAGAAGTCAACTGAACTTTGACCAGACATAACTATCACATGCTTCATAAAACTTTTCTCAACCAAAGCCCATTTTTAAGGAAATTCAATTCTCTACATCTTTTCTTTTATTTTCAAGTCCAAAAAATGCTTCATTTGGAAGATATGATCTCATACATTATAGGTCATTTTCGAAAGTCAACAAAAGACACTTTTTGTCAAGGCAACTTATATCAAGATAATATCTTCAAAAGAAAAAATGATAAACATATATATTTTATAGGACATCTTAGGCATTCTAAAAAGTCAAAGATCATCTTCAAAAGATAAAAATTGAGCAAGTTATGAGTTGCACAAGTTTGGAAATTGTGAAGAAATTCATGAAGTACAAATTGAGCAAAATTGCATTTTGAACCTATGAGCCTAGTTTTTGACGTTAAAACATGTCCATAACATCTTAGATGACCTCTAAGTACATTTTTGCATGACCTTTATTTTTATTTTTTTATTTTATATATTTTTTATTTTATATTTATCTTGATTTTATTTAATTTAAAATCAAATAAATTAAATAAAAATACAATAAAACATGGCATAATACATTTGGTCTTAACTTGACCTATCATGGAGCCCAATATTTTGTGTAAACACAAAAAAAATTTGCCTAGGTTCATACAAAAACGAAATTGGCAAAAATCATTCAAATATGGCCAACTTTCAATATGTTGGATTTTTTGTCTCATGGCCTTGAAAGCTTGATTCTTTGCCATATTAGTCTGCTCTCCTCCCTTCCTTCTATATAAACCACTTCAAGGCAAGACAAAAAGGACACAAAAATTATTTCATAACAAAGCTCTCTCAAATTCTCAAAAAAAAAATTCAAAATTTGCAAAACTCATAAACCTGAGTTTCAGCTTCTCCCATTCAAAACTAGCGACTCTTTCATCCTTCTAAGATCACCAGGAGGCGATTCATATTATTACCAAACCCCCCACACGTCTCAGATCATCCTTACAACCATCTCCTGGTGTTTTGGTAAAATTTGGATTCCAAACTCTCTTATCATGTAACTTAAACTAGTTGTATGCATTCATTCTTGTTATTATTGATATTGTGAGTAAATCTGACGTTTTACTTGTAAGCATGAAGGCAGAAATAACATGATTCCATGGTTAGGGCATGTAATGTAGGAAGCTTCATATTTCGTGATTCAGGATTTCTTAACCCAAACTAATGGCACCACTGAGATCGCAGGATCCAATATACTGGATCTAGAGTTTTGCTTTTTTTGTTTGATTGATTTTGTAGATTTTGAAGAAAAACTGCCATCAGAGATGATGGTGTTTTCCATCCTCCATGGTGGTTTGAAAAACCCAGAGAAGGTCAACGCAGGCGTGGTAGAACGAAATGTCATGACAGGCCCATTGTTTCTTTTTATTATTTTTTGCCTAAATTATATTTTCTTTTTTTAAATTAATTAATTTATTTTAATCATAAAAATCAAAAATCACAAAAATATTAGACTTAGGTTTTTTAATTAAATTAATTGTAATTTAGTTATTTAACCACTTTCTTTTTAAATAATTAATCAATTTGAATTAGGTTTCTATTAATTTAATTATTATTTTTTCCTAAACAAAAACAACAAAAATATTTCTTTTCATCACTTAGATTATTTTTAGGTTTTACATCTTTCCCCTCTTTTCTTCTTTGCACGTTCATCTATTTTTATTCGCATTCTTTTCATAAATTATGTAATTGTCCAAAAGTTGTAATAGCTTAATTTAGGACCCTTTACATTTTTCTTTCCCTATTTTTGGTTTGTAATTTCCCCCATCTCGAAGCTTTTTACTAGCGTAGATTCAATTTTCCGCACTTTATTTTTCGTACTTATATATAATTAACTGCTAGATGTATGCTAATAGGCTTGTATAGAAAGGCTTAAAAAAACATTAGCAAACCTAACACTCAAGATAAACATAACTAAAATACAACACACTCGCACACGCACACTGAAATAACCGGCCGAACCGTCATCTGATATAAAATCAAAGAAGTCGCCACCGAACGTCTTTTATCCTGCAAGAAAGGAAAGGTAAACATCGAGAAAAACTGAAGAGGTGAAATCAGGGTCTTGCGACCGAGAGATCAGGTAAGGGAGTCTGTTACGCGAGGGGAAGGTATTAGCACCCCACACGCATGTAGTACTCTATAATATCCACTCTTGTTTGTTCTAATCTAAAGGTGTGTAAAATTTATGTCTAAGGCTTAAAGCTGAAAAGGGAATGCATGCAAAGAAACAGGAAAAGAAAGTGTGAGGAAAAGAAAGGAATATTTACAAAGATATGCTCGATTAGGCCCCACAAAAGCCTCCGCCTACGTATCCCTTTTAAGGAATCATAGTAGCCGTAGTTCGGCTCATATATTTTGGTTGGTTTATATTTTTTAGTTAAGAAGACAAAAGCAACAATCAAGATGGAAAAACATTAGATAAAATGACAAAACATCAACAACGATGATAAAGCAACAAAAAAAGATGACAAGACATCACATGTTAACACAAACTAAGATAAGATGATAAAATGCCAGCATGATAACAAAATATCAGACAAGACGATGAAACATTACAACTAACAAAGATATCGAAAATCAAAGTAGGATGACAAACATACACGATGGCGAAACATCGGCAACAAACATATGCAATGGTGAAACATCGACAACAAACATATGCGATGGTGAAACATCGGCAAAAAGATAGCAAGATAGCATGACAAAGATGACGAGACATCAACAATCCATATGATAAAACATCACACCTAACAATGATATTGAGAATCAAATTAGGATAACAAACATATGCGATGGCGAAACATCGGCAACAAACAGATGTGATGGTGAAACATCGACAACAAACATATGCGATGGTGAAACATCGGCTAAATGATGGAAAGATAACATGGAAAATATGGCAAGACATCACAATTCAGATGATAAAACATCACACCTAAAAATGATATTGAGAATCAAAGTAGGATAACAAACACATGTGATGGCGAAACATCGACAACAAACATAGGCGATGGCGAAACATCGGCTAAAAGATAGCAAGATAATATGACAAAGATGGCGAGACATCAACAATTCAAATGATAAAATATCACACCTAACAATGATATTGAGAATCAAGGTAGGATAACAAACATAGGCGACGATGAAACATCGACAACAAACATATGCGATGGCGAAACATCAGCAAAAAAAAAAACAAGATTACATGGCAAAGATGGCAAAACATCACTTTGACAAGGTTTAAAACAAAGCCAAAAGGGAACAAACAATTAAGATTGGTTTGTATTTTTTACTTTGAAGAAGGATTTAAGTTCATTAGAGACATTTTCATGATTTGCCAAGAAGAAGTTTTAGTTTTAAGATGCAATATGCAAAGAAAGGAAAAATAACTAAGGGAGACTAGCCTAACACTACCCCTAATGTTATCATACAATGATTGACCCTAAGGTTAAGGATGAAAGAGGGAATTTTCTACCCTATGTTAGAATGCATTGATATCTATCCTAATGTCTAGCTCGAAAGCTACCCTAATCGAGCAATCCTAAGGGAGCATGGTAAAAATGTCACAGATACAGTGACAAAAAACAAGCAAACAGATGGCAAAACATCTTGACAAACAAAAGCTCGAGTATCACTCGAATATCAAACACCTACAAGGCTCAGGCCTAGTAGTAGAGAGTGAGGTCCCGACATAGACAAGAAACCAAGCATCATACCAAGGGTCAAGCCATAGCCAAGGGGAGCGTATTACCCAAGTCAACAAGCTATAGAATTATAGGAATACAAAAGGATCCTTAACCGTTGTATCAATTACCAGGGCAAGAAATATCTGGGGGAAAGACATAGTAAATGCATACACTAAGCATCAATGTTGGTCAACACGAGCTAAAGAAAGCGTGGGGATCCGATTGCGGGAACCCCTTTCACTCGCCTTTAAAGGACTTAAATTCATTCAGATCTTGGGCACATGTTCAGAGCATCTACTTATAGAAAGTGATCATAGGAACGACATGGACTGGAATATGCGGTGGTCGATTACGAACCCTTTCTGCTCGCCTCCTTTTGAGGACTTTTCACCTGTAATAGTACGGGTACAAATATAAACACACGTGCATAATACCTACTACGAAGGTAGGATTTTCAACAATCACAATTAGCACACCAACATAATTTCCTTAAATAGGTCTTTAAATAATCCAGAGGGACTCCTGACATATATCAGCAACAGAGGTCCCATAATGCAATAGAAGGAAATAAATGGCGACAACAGTAAAAAGGAAATAGTGCAATACCAAATGGATAACTATCTGTAGCAAATGAGCGAGAAAAATAAACCCAGAGAACTTCAAGCAAGCTAGCATTAGAAAAAAAATCGAGTCAGAAATCACGCCATCAAATATAAGCATTGAGGCTTCAAATATGAACATGTCCCACAGGTGATGTATAGCAGTCACAAACACACACACACACACACACACACACACACACACACATACACACACACACACACACATATATATATATATATATATATATATATATATATATATATATATATATATATATATATATATATATATATATATATATATATATATATATATATATATATATATATATATATATATATATATATATACATATATATATATCCTGTAAGATAATAACAAATATACAAAGCACACGAGTGGTGTAAGCATAACCAATTGTGTTCCCCAAATAAAGTGGAACACGACAACATCAAGTCAAAATGGAAAACTTTTCTCAGAGTACCTCGCACATTCATCAGACAAACTAGTGATTACAAGGAGAAATGATGAATCAATAAGGGATGGATGATGATATAACATGACAATGGAAAAACATGATGGTAAACATCAAAACAGTGAATGCAAGATCCTTCAAACAAACTCAAACAAAAACTAGTTCAAAACTAAAAAACTGTTGCTCCTTTCCTGTCACCATGTTGAATTGACAAGTAAATATCAATCAAGGTTCAAAGAAGAAAGAGAAGAATGAAAAACAAAGACCTTGGAATGAAACACTTCAATTCATGCTCAAATCAAGGTTCAGATTCAGTGAGCATACATGCAAAAGCGAAAAATAGATTCACTTGGTGCCTCTGAAATCTACCAATAAACCCCTTTGAGCAGCTTCCTTGTGTTCCAATGAAGGTGTTTGAGTAGAGGAATGAGGACTGGATCAAGAGAATCGAGCTGCTCAATCTAAGTTGCAGAGCAATAAAAATGAGAAAATTATGAGGAGCTTCTATGAATGTAGTGCGTGTGTGAGGGAATGGCCAGCTTGAGCCACTTAAATAGAGTGTTTTGAGTGAGGTAAGAGTGGTAATAACTCAATATCCGTTAGAGGGCAAAAATGGATTTTCTTTCAAGGCATGGAAAGTGTGATGGCCAATTGCGTTTTGTGTTGCCTTGATGTATATTCTCTTGCATTTTGATGAGCTCAGAGGTTAATGAAATGAAGTGAGTGAAGTGTGAGGGGGTGAGGTGGAAGTATGAGCACATGGTGTGATTTTACTTGAGGTGAAATTTACCAATTTTGGCAAAAAAATGTAGAAATCATGGGAAGGAAAGGAGTGTGAGAATGTTTAGCCAAATGAGGTAAGAAGTGAGGTGGGAGTTGAGTGCACATGTGAGACACTCGTGTGTGATGAAATCATTTGAAACCAAATAACAAAAATGCATTTTGTGTCAAATCTGGAGCTGATATGCAGCTGGCTCAGCCATGCCTTGCATCTTGTGGGCCTTGCCTGATCAGTTGAGGATACCCACTTTCAGCATTCATAACTTGATCAAACCCTAACCATTTCCAATAATTCTTCTCACAATGGAAAGCCAACATGTAATGCTTCTAATTAAACCCAAAATCAAATCAAAACCTAGCTTGGATTACAAGAAAATGGATTGTACATTTGGTGTTCCACTTGTTCGATGAAATGCTTGGGCAAGATGCCTCGGGATGGCCGTGTGGCTCGCCCATGATGCCCAACACTTGCCTAACTTGCCCAGAACTTCTAAGGCCAATAACTCCCAATTTTCAGCAAGAAGTGTGTTTTTTGTCCCCTGTAGACCCTTGTAGATCTCTTTCCTCTCTTCAATTGGCCAAAAGAACCACCAAAATCCCATGAAAAATGAGAAAGTTATACCTTTGCAAAGTCAGGCCAAAATCATTGACACTTAGTGAATTTTTTAAACTTCAAGATAACTTCAAATCCAAGTAACTTCTCAAACTTGCAAATCCCATCAAATTCAATCACCAATGATTATTTCCCATAAAAATACATGTCAAATGCTTCATGTTGACCAAAAGTTCACTTGATCAACTCTGACTTTGGTTGACTTTTGAGTGAAATGACTATTTTGCCCCTTTGATTCAATTGAGCCACTTACAATCCAAATTGAACCTCAATTTTTCAATCATAGATGCTTAATAACATATGGTGAAGCATGAAAACAAACTTGGGTGAAAAAGTTAGAAAAATCCTGATTAAATCCAAAACCCTAGTTTTGCACTGAAGAGAGGCTTCTTGAAAAAATTTGATTCCAATGATGATAAGAGAATGATGCTTCAATACTTGGCTCATCCAGACCCCAATAAATCCAATTTAGACAAAACCCTAATTTTGACTGATGAAACAAAAAGGATGTGGTTCTCCCTAGAATCAATGAAATCTTCAATCTTTTGATGATCCAATGAGGTGGATAAGATATCTTGAGATACGTGAAACCTTTGGGCTTGAAAGATCTAGATGTTTAGATAATAAGGCTCTCCTTGAGCAACTTGTCAATACAATCAATCTTCCAAAGCTTGAGGAAGACTTTGATAACTAAAATACTTTGATCCCATACCAATGTATGAATGAAATGCAATATGATGTTTATGATGAAACATAAGCCTAAATCAAGAGGGTAAATTTTGGGGTGCAACAGCTGCCCTTATTCGATCATCTTTAGTGTGATAAGTGAGAAAAGTGACAACTTTCAAGCGTTCAAAGTTGAAGATGATCGAATAAGAAAGAACCCGAAAATTTACACTCTTGAAAAATAAACAAAACCCTCTCCCAAAGACAAAGAATGCCAGCAGGCGCGGGATTTAGAAGATGCCAAACGAAATTGGATTTAGCAAACAAAGGGTTTAATGAACATTGGACCTCCCAAGACATGTTTCAAAATGGAGTTGTAACGCATATTTTAACAAAATTGAAACATAACTAAAACTTAGAAGAGTAGACGAAAATAAACCTCAGAATAAATGTGTTAGGATAAAACGGGACCACAGCAGAGGTGAGATAAGACTCAAACCTCAGAGAGTAGGTGAAACCAAACTCTGGAAAAGTACACGGCACAGAGTTCCTAGAGAGCGTGATTCTAGGAGCACCTGCTAGTCTCAACCCAACATAGACAGTATGAAGGAACTGAAAGAATCCCAGGAGTAAGAAACAAAATGAGACGAAACTTGACTCATTATAACTAGTTAGACAAAACTAAACTAGATGAGTACCAGGGTGAAACTGGATTTCACGCACGGGTAACGAGGAAAAACTCGGCTCATAGAAAAAGTGATGAGAGCGCATGTTTCTCAAAGCACCTACTGGTCTCTAACCAAGGGAAGACAGTGAGATGGAACAGAAAGATCCCAAAAGTCATAAAAGATACAAATTTTCAACCCAAGATAGACAATATGAAGGAACTGAAAGAACCCCAGGAGTAAGAAATAGAATGAGACGAAACTCAGCTTATTAACTAGTTAGACAAAACTAAACTAGATGAGTACCAGGATGAAATTGGACTTCATGCACAGGCGACGAGATCAAAACTCGACCAAAAGCAAAGTGATGAGAGTGCATGTTTATCAGAGCACTTGCTGGTCTCAGATCAATGGATAAACAATAACAAAAACTGATAGAAGAATCCAAGGAACAAAAGAGACTGATTTTAACCAGGGATGCAGTTACGAACACTACAAAGAGACTCGGTAAACGAAAACTAATAAAGGGTTCAGTAATCAAACACTGATGGAAGTCCAAGGTATGAAAACAAAACGAGACGAAACTCAACTCATTATAACTAGTTAGACAAAACTAAACTAGATGAGTACCAGGACGAAACTGGATTTCATGCGCGTGTGAAGATACGGAACTTAAAGCTCGACCCAAAGCAAGGTGATTAGGGTGTACAACTAAAAACCTTCTGAAAGTGAATATCAGGACGAAACTGGTATTCGAAAGGTAAATCAATAGACATTGGGATGAACCGACTATGGTAATGAAGACTAAACCCGAGAAAACTGCGCCAGGGAAAAACTGAACTACAATCAAGAGTAGACACTCAACCACTCAAATGATTAACATCAAAAGGATATTTTTATGGGGTGAAATTGAGATATTGAGGATGAAGACCTCGTTGGGGATATAATCCGAAGTATTATCAAAATCACTAGGGGAAACTGAAACAGTAATGGCTTATGTTTTGATGTATGTTTGAATTTTTTATAGCGTAATGCTCCATATAATGGAAATGCTACATGTTTTGGTAGATGAAATGTAATAATGCATGTTTAAATGTTTCACCGGAGAATGGCTAATCGAGAAGCCAACAACCAAGAAGTCAGAATCTGACAAAGCTTGCGAAAATAAAAATGTAAAATCCAATGGAGAAGATAAGATATAAGGAGCTGTTGGAGAAAGACACTTGAAGAGATGAAACTCTATGGGGAGTAACAAACTGAGTAACAAATAGAAACAGGCTACAAACACTAAAAATTTGCAAAAATAAATTTCAAACTCTGTCGGAGAAGATCAAATCAAAACTGTAATCTATGAAAAGAGGTGCCAATGAAGATTGGACATTGTCGGGGAAAAGATCAGGGCAAGACTGTAGCTTCTGAAGGATAATGCCAAATAGAAATCAGCTAGTGTTGGAGAAAATCAGGGAAAGACTGTAATATCTGGAAAAGATGGCGTGCAGACGTGTTGAGGATGATACCACGATAATAAACCAGACGTGGGAATCAAAACCTCGCTGGGGAACCAGATAAACTCTATCAAGGCCAACCTTGCCAGGGATGAGATGTTCTACGATACGAAAACTCGAACAAAGATATTACTGTTAGGGGTACACAAATCCTCGAATAGAAAATATAGTCAGAACCACACTGATGGAGATTGATGATACTCTTCAAAAATGGCCAAACCTACTAGGGAAACTTCTGTCAGAAAATCCTTCATCGACTACATTGGGGCCAAGGAAAGATCCTTAAATAAGGATGCCCCAAGCAACCAATTAGCTGGGGAATGAGATACCAAGACAATGAATCTCTAATTGGCAACTCCGCTAGGGAATTGAAACTTCTTCAGGCTGTGAATTCTCATCTAAGCAACTCCACTAGGGACATGAGACGTATTCAAACTTGAAGTCTTAGGACGAAGCCTTTCTCTTGAAATAGATTTATGGGAAATAAAACTCTGCTGAGGAAACAAAACTCCACTGAGGATACAAAACTCTATTAGGGAGTACTTTGCTGGGGAATCCATAACCTTCGGTATGCAACCGTAAAATAGACCATGAAGATAGTTAAACAGTGTCGACTTTACTGGGGATATGGAAATCTCAGCCAACACCAACCCTACTAAGGATGATAACAATTTATTTTGATAAAGAAATTCCCCAAGTCACAAATCAAATGGGAAAATGAGAACTTCTGAATGCAAACTTCAATGATAATTCAAATCGGAAGATAAACTCCGTTGGGAATAGTCTCTATTAAGGAAAGAGATAATGCTCATCCAGACTTGTTTGGGGAATGAAGTTATCCAAAAAACCTTATCCGCCTCGAGAATCCCTCACATGACAATGCTGAGGAGAAGCAACCCTGCGGGGAATCCCTTATTCCAACATTCAACAGTTAGAGGTAAGACTCTCACATTGGTGCTGACAAGCTGCAACTTACAAAGCGAATGATAATTCCTCGAGAGGACTTCATGGGTTTCATACCATCATTGACATTCTTCCCCAGATTAACAGAACTTTAAGAGATCAATCCTTAACTTGACTGCCCCTGATTGGTGAAACAAAAAGACCAATAACCACAGGCTGAACCCTAAGAAGACTTGCAAAAAATATTACAAATTTAGCTAGAGAAGATCAGATCAAAATTGTAACATCTGCAAGGAAACTCCAAATGGATGCTTGACGTTGTTGGAGAGAGCATTGATAAAATGGGGTATGTGGGAAATCAAAAATCACCTGACTTTTGTTTGATAACTTGTCAATTTCTCACTGGGGATAACTTCCTGGGGAGAATATTGCAAAAAATAAATTGCACTATAGAAGAAATATTAACCTATGTTTCACCTCTTAACCTTCTGGGAAAAGATCCAATATCTCCTTCCACGGATAAAGAGAACCTTGTTGGGAGCTAGGACCTGCTAATGTAAGTCCTCAATGAAAGCGTTTTCAACTGGGGAAACATGAAAATCTTTAAACAAAATAATTATAACCAGACCACCCCAGGGATACTACAGTTGGGGAGTAACAATCTTTACTTGGGGAAGATAAGGGTATCTTTGAACCACAAGCTTGAGGTTTAGAACTCCACCGAGGAAATATTTCAGCCATACTCTATCACTAGGGATAAAGAGCCCTTATACTTCCAAGAATATGAAGATCCATGCTGGGGTAAGCGACCTTACAAAAAAAAATCTTGTCGGGAATGAGATATTCTTCATATGAGAAACTCAACAAAATATGCTACTGCTGAAAATACAAGAATCTTTGGCTCTATTGGGGAATAAGAATGTGCTTTAATCATAACAAAATCCTGTTATGATGCTTTATCCTGGGGATAGAAACCATAATAGCATACTCTTTTAGAGAAGTAACACTTATCAACATCCAGGATTGAGATCTACTGGGAAAAGAGAGAATTTGTGAATAAGTACTTTCGATGAAACGACTCTATTGGAGAAATGAGGTTCCCTGACTAGGAGATTTCTTGATAAGGCAACTTCACAGAGGAGTTGAGGATTTCTGAATAAGATATTTCTGAAGGCAGCTCCGCTGGGGAAAGGATAAATTCTGAACAAGAGATCTCAGACTGGTCTTTACTAGAGAGATGAAATAAACCTCAACACAAATCAGCTGGGGGAATGAAAATTCCAGAGAATGAGATCTAAATAAGGAAGCTCCATTGGGGAATGAGAAATCTTGGACAAGTGGTCCTCATAAATAGCCTCCTCTGAGGAAGTTAGATGATGCTCCCATGACTTCGGAACAAACTTGAACAATCTTTACTGGGGGTGATAAAAGATTCTCAGCATAATGAACTAAAAACCATGCTTCTGCTATGGAGATTTGAGAATTCTTGAACAAGAAATCTTTATGAAGTGACCTCACTGGGGAACAGGAGAAATTTCCAAAGGAACTCTCGACTTCAATTGGGGATGAGAACACTCCACTTTTACTAGGTAATATTGGGAAGACAAAACTTCAAGAACTTGGAGGATAAGACTCTCTTATTCCGAAATTCCAATTAGTCAATCTTTAAAATTTCTCCGCTGTGGGAGATTCACTAGGGAGCAGTAGAAAGTTCAGATCTCTGTAGAAACCCACGATTAATCTCAAATATATTTGGTCTTCTTGAAGCGACTTCATCGGGGAATAAGAAGACATTCAACCAAATCTTTAGTCAGGGTAATGATGCTCTGCTCCGAGGAATAGATATTCTCTTACGAACACAAACATGTTAGGTTTTCCAGGAAATGGAGATTCCAAATCAAAAGATCACAATCATCAGTCAAAAGACTTTCTGCTAGGTGATAATGGGCGATAAAGCTTTATGCATCCAGAGAACGAGACTCTTTTAATCCAGAATTCCAGTTGGTCATTCTTAAAATTTCTCATTTGGGAAGACTTGGGAGAAGTAGAAACTTCAGTGTTTCTTCGGAGGAAATGATCCAGGTTAGGGATAATTTAATCATCTTAGAAGACATTACTCTGGTAATGATGAATTACATAGATAAGCAAAGAAAATGAAAACTTCTATGAAACAGACCATTGAACATGCCCCAGATAGTGTGACAACCTTACTGGAGAGGGTCCTTTTGACTTGGGATAATTTTCCCCAGATTATTCAAGCTCTGGATAATTCTATGACACAACAGTTCCATGGGGAGATTCGTCTAATTTCTACGTATTTGTTTTAGGTTGACTAACCTTTGAAGAGATTCTCCTTGAGAGAAATTCCTAAGATCTGTGTTGAGAATAACACTCCTGACTTTAGTTGGAGATAAAGATCTCAACTACTGATGTAGAAACAACAATACCAAGACTTAAAAATTCTGAGGAGTTGAGGATAACAATTTTGACTTTTCGTCCAGATCTTCAAATTCAAAAGTTGTTTAGCCTACAATTGGACTTAAACTGATCAACTATGAAGTGGGGAAATGACCCTACATAATGCCATGCCCTAGTCTGTATGGCTGTTAAAGAACTTTCCTTGAAAAGACTTCCTGAGAATTGCACCATCCAGATAAATTGCCCTAGTGTTTCAAACTTTGAAACACTGCTTCTGAATAATCAAAATTAGAAGTGGCTTCAATAAGTCTTGGGTAACAGACCCTAATCATTCGGCACTTTGAGAGATTTGTTGAATCCCGACATAACTGCTCCAGATTAACGAGACTTTGAGAGTCAATGGATCTTGACTTGATTGCCCCAGATTAGAAGAATCTTGACAAACTATTTCCTTACCTCATGCTCACAAAGGAACGAGAAGTTCATGGATTTTGGAAGATAACACCTTCTCGGGATAATTGACTTATGTCTTCGAAACAAGCTAGTACACAATCATACTTCTCAACTCGAACTGCTTCATGCACAAGCAGATGCTTGAAGAAAATTGTCCATCGGTACCAACTGGAAATGATATGTCATTGCTCAATAGAGACTTGTCGTTATACAAAACTTCTGCACAATCATCAAACAAATTGTTCTTGATCAACCTCTCATACTAGTCTTCTTCAATTCAAAGGAGTAGCTAGAAAGCATGCCCCAGATTAAAATCATTATTTTCAACAGATTCCTGAAGCAATTCGTCCCTTGGGATAATCAAACAATTCATCTGATGTTCATTATGCAAGCTCACTTGATGTTTAAGCACTTTTTCATATGTAGTGTATGTTTTATCCTATGAATGATAATTCTAATGAGAATCATATACTTGTCTTGAAGTTAGAAAACTTTTATTGAAAATATGCCGAAACATCTAAATTTTTCTATAAAAAGAGGAAGTGATACCAACTCAAAAGTTTTAAGCAAGTCTCCTAGGAGTCAGGTTACTGTATTCTCGTAACAGTTTTTTTTCTGAATTAACAGATGCTTCAATTAGGACTTTTAAGGATTGTAGTGTGGCCTGGTTCACGGTTTTAAGAAAAAAAAGATTTAAGGCTCAAAATTTTTGGTGCCCACCCATTCTCCATGACGTTCTCTAGTCCTACATTCAGTTAATTCGACACGAGCATTCATCTCTCAAAAGAGTTTATGATGGTTGAGTAACCACAATAATGTTTTGGACACGATAGTCACTTAACCTTTGGTTTTTTTGGTGTTCGATCACAGGACTTTTCTTTTGATGAAGATTTTATTAGATAATATTTTTCTACCTTTCGGTCTTTTCAAATTCCTTTTTGCTTTCCCTAACATTTTCCTGGACAAAATCTTTTGAATTTCAATTTGGAAGTCCAGCAAGATGCTCTTACTTTTGCCTAAGCGACTTATTTTCAAGTTTCGACTTAGCGAGGCTTTTTTCATTTCTTTTTTATTCATATTTTTCCTTTCGAACAAGTCGTGTGACCCTAAGTCTTTGAAATTTTTGGAAGAAAAGTGACTGCCTCATTCCTTGGTCAGTGAGGGATAACCATTATTGTATCAATTTGATCTCGACCTCAAAATTTATTTGAGGAAATAACCATTATGGTTTTGATATTTTCCCGGCCTCATAATTCGAGGGATAAAACGTAGTGATCCTAAGATGGGACACTCCTTCTGAAATTCGAATGCTCGACCAAATTATTTGAACATCTACCCTGCCCCGGGTTAAGAATAAGGGTTTTTTTTAACAAAAAACAACAACTCATACTTCGAAGGCTCAGAGGGGTTAACGAGGGTCTATATCCCTTATATCTCCAATGTTTGGGGATTGAAACAAGGTATGTACATCGTCAGCAAGGTTTTTTACTCGAAAGCATACCATTTTAGATTCCAGGTAAATTTTCGTCATCCTCCCTCCAGAGTCATTGCTTTATTAACAAAAGTTAGGTATCAAAATCATAGTAAAACAAATAAAAGTGATAATGAATGGATTAGTTCAAGACAAATATATTCAATGCATTATGATTAAAATTCAAAAAGATGAGCAAGTTTGCATACAAGAAAGTACTAAACAAAATAATTAAGATTGCAAATGAAATTTGAAGTTTCCATGTTGAGGAGACTTGACTCCGTATGGACTGATTGCTTCAGATGATCTTCTGCAACCTTTAGTCTCATTTGGATAAGAGATTTCCCTATGATATGGACACAACAGTCTCTAAATTGCTCCAAGATTGGACTTTATCTTTGGATGATAAACCTTCTTCAACTGAATAGCCGAGTGCCCCAAAATATACTTATAGAAGATTCTCTTAAAAGAAAAGGTGAATGATGAACCAAGCAAAGTTGCATATCCTGAATCACCAAGTATCTTCTACCACACGGGAAAGGTGCAACCCATCTTCTCTTGCAATCTTCAACATCACGGCTAAATGCCCCAGAATGGGAGACACACTTCTCTGTCTTCTTCTATCTATGCTTAAAAGCTTTTCCCCATGGATTCACTTGGGGGAACAAACACTGACTGCAGAAGAAAATATTAGGTGGCCCAAAGTTGTAGAGAGTGCACCTGATTGAATAATCGGGTGCCCCAGCGTGGTAACCATATCTGACATTGGTAATAGGATTTGGAAGGGGAATTTGTAGACGGTACTGAAGCACAGAGTCTAACCCACTGAAGCTCAAACAAGCGTAGAAACAAATGTGAATAAAGCATTGAGATGGGATCAAAACCGTTCTCCAGACCTATTTCACCCTTGTTGATAAAACACATCCTCTTGAATTCCACTGGGGAATGGGAACTATCTGCTGATAAAACATTACAGGTACTCAAGATAGTGGATGAAACCCAAAAGGAACTCCATGGTTTAAAAGAAATCCCAAATGATGAGGAGATGAGAATGACTCATGTTGCAACAGTCAGTGTAGGATTGCTGACACTATCATCAAGGCTTCCTTGACCTGACTCAGGTGGGTCTCCAACTGATTATCTTCCTTCTCGAAGAGCTCCCAATGAAGGGCCAAGGCTTGCATGTACACCACAACTAACCTTATATGAATCTTCATCCCGACCAATACCCCACGAAGTCATTCCATAACTGATATCTAAACATGTGACAGTAAGAATTCAAGTCTATAACTCTGAAGAGAGCACCAAATCCAAATAAGAATTCCCAACTTTGAGTATCTGTTATGAATGCATGAATATGCATGATGTGCATGAGTGGATGTAATTCCATGCTCGATCATTTCAAATGAATCCTCATGCTTTTAATTTTGATTTTAAACCAGTAAAAGGTGGAGAAGTGAAACACAAAGCTCACAAGCATGGTTCCTTGGAAATGGAAAGAACGTGTGTATCAAAATGATGTTAACAGATTATGTGTGCAAGAACACGGGATCAAGGTTCCATAAACATGGAAAATGGTTGCATTGTCTCTAAATTAAATGATGAATATCACTGGATTAAAGGTCTCGCACCATCTCGGAACACAAAAGAATCAAGTATCAAGTGGATCAGCAACTGCATGAGACCAAAATCTCCCAGTCATAAAAGATAATTGTAGAAGTGCCGAAATAAACGGCCATCACAAGGTGAGAAGTTTGGAGCAAAACCGAGAGAACATACAGTCACCGATAGTATCAAGTCACCATCAAAAACACACAGTAACTATCAGAACATGGTCACCAACAGAACTCAAGTCAGCAACATAACAAAAGTCATCGTCAGAACTAGAGTCACCATCTGTACCCTGTAAGAATCAATCATCCCTCCCCAATCATGGGCGAAACTAGGTCAGGGTAAGGCTCGGGTAACTCAGAATCATGGGTACGCCTGAAGCCACTATTGTCGAAACACCTATGTGAAATGATAACACCCCATTTGTAATCGCACTTGAGTGTAAGTATAAGAGTGCGCCTAAGAGGGGGGGTGGTGAATTAGGTACTTTTAAAGTTTTACTATTTTAGTGATGATGGATATTATTTTTCTGGTTTAGTGCATGAGTTTACAAATGTGTTTCTTTCTTTTCTTGTTTATGACTAGTGATGAAAGCGGTAAATGCGGAAAAGTAAAGAACACAAAGATATATCATGGTTCTCCTCACAGTCCGAGAGTACTCCAGTCCCCTTTCAACATGAAAGAGATTTCCTTATTGTTAGATCTCTATACAAGACATCCTAGTCCTTCTATACAAGACTCTAACCAATAAAACCACCAAGAATAATCCTCTTTGACCAAGAACAATCCTCTTGGATTTTCACTATGTCAACAATGAGAACAATCCTCTCAAAGTGACTTCACTTGTATCCAACAATCCTAGAAAGACAAGATTTATAAAACCACTTAAACTTATTTCCAACAATCCTGAAAAATAAGTAAGTATTTATCAATATTTGATTTGAGTGAGTTTGAGTAGTAATGATCACTTTGAGTGATTTAATCAATGAATTGATCTTTTCTTCCAATGATAATGGTATACAATGACTCAAGATATATAATGCTCAAAGTTTTCTGGTTAATAATATGTGAAAGTGTGCAGAAAACTTGTGTATGAAAATGTATAGCAGCTTGAGTTTGATTTTTGAGAATTCAGAAAATATAATTGGAAGAGGTGTAGAAAATGATTTTGAAAATGAGTATTTATATGTTCATAGCACATTTTTGAAACAACATAAAGTTCTGAAAATGAATCATGAACAATTGCCAAGATTGAGTGAAAGGTTTCCATGAACAGGCATGTGCAAAGCTGCTATTTTTCAAAATCGTGCAGCATGCAATCGATTGCACCCTTTGTGTAAATTGATTGCACAGGGTTTCAACAGCTATAATTTTAAAAGTTTTGAGTGTGGAATCGATTGCACAAGAGTGTCAATCGATTGCATGTGAAGTCAGTAGCAAAAATTGATTAAGTGCAATCGATTGCACTGAGAAACAGTAGTAAAAGATTTGAAAAAAATTGAAGCATGCAATCGATTGCACTAATATGCAAATCAATTGC
The DNA here is from genome assembly GCA_948472305.1 of Vicia faba. Classification (NCBI taxonomy): domain Eukaryota; kingdom Viridiplantae; phylum Streptophyta; class Magnoliopsida; order Fabales; family Fabaceae; genus Vicia; species Vicia faba. The sequence continues at coordinate 260,528,462 of OX451736.1, read as the reverse complement.
ACTCAAGTGAAAAATTATTTTTAGCTTAGAAAAACTTAAGTAAGTATTTAGACAATATAAAATATTTATTTTGACCATTGAGCATCTATGTCTTAAGTTCAAAGTAAGTATTATCATTATACCTTGAAATTTGCTAAGTGCTTGAACTGAAGACTTTATCCATAGATGCTTTTAGCTTGATCAATAATCTTTGCCTTCTTTGTCCCTCATGGTTTGTCTTCATCAAAACAAAGTGCATATGAGAAGCTTGATTTTACATTCTCCCCCTTTTTGATGATGACTAATAATTTTTCTTGAAGCATTGTAATTTCCGGAAAGAGACTTCTCCCCCTAAGATGTATAACTCCCCCTTTGTATGAGAAGCTTTGAAATCATTTTGATTTGCTCATCTTGAAGGGTTCTTTGTAGCTTAAAAGATTAAGACAAGGAAATACACAAGCATAAAGTATAACATCCTTCTCCCCCTTTGACATTATAAAAAAGAAGGGAAAGATGCATAAAAATGGACAAAATACATATAATAATATTGAAAGCTTAACCATAGACATATTGCTTCATGATGTCTTTTCTCATCCTTTGATAAATGCACATAGTAGTTGTCTTCATTAAAACATAATTTTGAAGATGCTTGACTCTTTTAGACAGAATGAGAATCTCTTATGTGAATGATCCCCCTATCTTTGATAACTCCCTCTTTATCAAAGCTCTACCTTGAAGCATAGAGAATTTGCATCTTTCTTTGGGCTTAAGAGTTACTTCATAAATCATTCATCTTTTGAGAATATGATGTTGAAGCCTTTGTCACAAAGTTGACTTGTACTTAGAAGTTGTCTTTTGTTCTTCAACATGAAGTAAATCTTCAATGGATATGAAAATTAGTGTATCAACATTGCCAATGCCAAGAATTCTTCCTTTAAGGTATTTCCCATATGTGAAATAATCCTTGGACTTGAACTAGATTTGAAAGTTAGTGTATGTCTCCCGTCATATGCTTTGAACAACCACTATCAAGATACCAAATATTGCATGTGGTCTTCAAGCATACCTACAAAACAAATTAAGTTTTATTTGGTACCCAGTGTGCTTTGGATCCATCATAGTTAGTTCCTTTCTTTACCCACACATAATACCCACTTGCAACACTAAAGTTTCTAACATAGAAAGCATTAGGTGTGTAGCCTTTAATACCACAATAAAAACAAGTAGGTTCAAAGTTACTTCTATATCTAGAAGGGTAAGATTTCTTCTTAGGAAATGTTTTCTTTTGATGAACTACTTTAGGTTTGTTCACTTTCTCTTTGGATGATTGATCACTAGCTTTAACAAAGATAGTTTTATTAGAACTTGGATTTGAAAACTTTGAATATCCAAGTCCACTTTTATCATTGGAATATCTTTGTTGGCTAAGAACACCTTCCAATCCAATTTTACATTTTTCATATCTTTCAATAACTCTTTTTAATTGGACAATTTGGAAATAGAGTGATTCACAATTTTTGCATACAAAATTCTGTTTTTGCACACTAAATTTTTGTTTTTCATCTTTGAGATCTTTTTCCATAGACTCACATTTTCTTCTAAAGATGAAATTTGTTTCTTTTGAGATGAAATAGTTTTGTACAAAATTTTGAATTCATTTAATAGTTCATCTATAATACCTTGTGCATCACTATCAAAAAGAGAAAATTCATTACTAACCTCGTCATCTTCACTATTGGAATGGTGTGAGACCATCAATGCAAGATTAACACATTGATTGTTTTCGGAATTGGAAGATGAACTTTCCCATGCTATATATGCTTTCTTCGACTTTTTATCTTTATTTCTCTTGAAATATTTCTTCTTATTTTCAAGTGTAGGACATTCACTTTAACATGTCCCTTTTCTCCACATTCAAAGCATATAACCTTCCTTGTTGGTTCTTCCCTTTTTATTTCTTTTCGTAGAACCTTTTTAATCTTCTTGATAACATCATCATTTTCACTACTAGTGGATTCATCCTCTTGATTTCTATCATGATTTTTTTTCCTTGTTTTTAGAGACATGTCTTTTGAATCTTTTACTTGGATTTCATGCTTTTCATGTCTTGCATGTCTCGTCTCATATTCTTGAAGTTTTCCGAACAAAGTGGCGGAAGTCATTGTGGGTAGATTCTTCTTCTCGGATATTGCAGTCACTTTTGGTTGCCATTCCCTGGATAAAGATCTAAGCACTTTAAGATTAATTTCATCATTATTTAAAGTCTTACCGAGTGCTTTCAAATGATTTGTCAAGTGTACAAATCTTTTCTGCAAGTCGAGGATTGATTCTCGGGGCTGCATTCTGAATAGTTCGTATTCTTGACTCAGAGTATTTAATCTCGATCTTTTAACTTTAGCGGTTCCTTCATGAGTTTCTACCAAGGTATCCCATATTTCTTTTGTTGTTTTGCATGCCGAGACACGGAAGGATTCATCCATTCTAAGTGCACCTTGAAGAAGATTTATTGCCTTTTTATCATAGAGAACCTTCTTCTTATCATCTTCGTCCCATGCAGCCTTAGGATTTGATGAGCCAGCACCATTGATTATCGTTATAGGGATAAAAGGACCATTCTCAACGACATCCCATATTTCTTCTCCTTGTGCTTCTAGATATGCTTTCATGCGTATTTTCCAGAATTCAAAATATTCACCACAAAATAGAGGAGGCTTGTTGCTACTACCACCATCTCTGAAAACAAGATTTTGATTTGCGGAAGCCATTCTAGATCTTTTAGGAACAGGTTACCTATAACCTACTCTGATACCAATTGTAAGTATAAGAGTGCACCTAAGAGGGGGGGTGAATTAGGTACTTTAAAAGTTTTACCGTTTTAGTGATGATGGATATTATTTTTCTGGTTTAGTGAATGAGTTTACAAATGTGTTTCTTTCTTTTCTGGTTTATGACTAGTGATGAAAGCGGTAAATGCAAAAAGTAAAGAACACAAAGATGTATCTTGGTTCCCCTCATAGTCCGAGAGTACTCCAGTCCCCTTTCAACATGAAAGAGATTTCCTTATTGTTAGATCTATAAACAAGACACCCTAGTCCTTCTATACAAGACTCTAACCAATAAAACCACCAAGAATAATCCTCTTGGACCAAGAACAATCCTCTTGGATTTTCAATATGTCAACAATAAGAATAATCCTCTCAAAGTAACTTCACTTGTATCCAACAATCCTGGAAAGACAAGATTTATAAAACCACTTAAACTTATTTCCAACAATCCTGAAAAATAAGTAAGTATTTATCAATATTTGATTTGAGTGAGTTTGAGTAGTAATGACCACTTTGAGTGATTTAATTAATGAATTGATCTTCTCTTCCAATGATAATGGCATACAATGACTCAAGATATATAATTCTCAAAGTTTTCTGGTTAATAATATATGAAAGTGTGCAGAAAACTTGTGTATGAAAATGTATAGCAGCTTGAGTTTGATTTTTGAGAATTCAGAAAATATAATTGGAAGAGGTGTAGAAAATTATTTTGAAAATGAGTATTTATATGTTCATAGCACCTTTTTCAAACAACATAAAGTTCTGTAAATGAATCATGAACAATTTCCAAGATTGGGTGAAAGGTTTCCATGAAATGGTGTTATGAACAGGCATGTGCAAAGCTGTTGTTTTTCAAAATCGTGCAACATGCAATCGATTGCACCCTTTGTGTAAATCGATTGCACGGGGTTTCAACAGCTAGAATCTCAAAAAATTTGAGTGTGCAATCGATTGCACAAGAGTTTAAATCGATTTCATGTGAAGTCAGTAGCAAAAATTGATTGAGTGCAATCGATTGCACAAACATTCAAATCGATTGCACTGAGAAACAGTAGCAAAAGATTTGAAAAAACTTGAAGCATGCAATCGATTGCACTAATATGAAAATCGATTGCACTCAAGTGAAAAATGATTTTTAGCTTATAAAAACTTAAGTAAGGATTTAGACAATATAAAATATTTCTTTTGACCATAGAGCATCTATGTCATAAGTTCAAAGTAAGTATTATCATTATACCTTGAAATTGTCTAAGTGCTTAAACTGAAGACTTTATCCATAGATGCTTTTAGCTTGATCAATAATCTTTGCCTTCTTTGTCCCTCATGGTTTGTCTTCATCAAAACAAAAGTGCATATGAGAATCTTGATTTTACACTGAGCATGGACAACATGACCGCACTAGCAAACCAGAGTCGACTAGCCCTTCATGTTCCACTCGATTCCTAAGGTTCCTATGATTATCACTTGGCTTGGGTATTGGGCATTTAACCTCTTGTAACACCCACCCAATCATCAAAACAGAGCCAATAAAGCAGTATCACAAATATATGGAAATCGATAAAATGCATGCACAAACATATGCAAGCAGTGTATATAAAGCTGTAAATAACTGGAAATAAATAAACACCCAAAGATATAAACAAACAAGAGCTAGGATCAACTCTGGGATAAACCCGTAATAGGTCGATATTTCCCCAGTGAAGTCACCATCTGAAACAACCGGTTGAATCGTCATCTGATATAAAATCAATGAAGTTGCCACCAAACGTCTTTTATCCCGCAAGAAAGGAAAGGTAAACATTGAGAAAACCTGAATAGGTGAAATCACGATCTTGCGACCGAGAGATCGGGTAAGGGAGTCTGTTATACGAGGGGAAGGTATTAACACCCCACACGCCCATAGTACTCTACGGTATCCACTCTTGTTTGTTATAATCTAAAGGTGTGTAATATTTATGTCTAAGGCTTAAAGCTAAAAAGGGAATGCATGCAAAGAAATAGGAAAAGAAAGTGTGGGGAAACGAAAGGAATATTTACAAAGATATGCTCGATTAGGCCCCACAAAAGCCCCCGCCTACGTATCCCATTTAAGGAATTAGAGCGGCCGTAGTTTGGCTCATATATTTTTGTTTGTTTGTGTTTTTTAGTTAAGAAGACAAAAGCAACAATAAAGATGGCAAAACATTAGATAAAACGATAAAACATCAACAACGATGATAAAGAAACAAAAAAGGATGACAAGACATCACATGGTAATACAAACTCAGATAAGATGATAAAATGTCAGCATGATAATAAAATATCAGATAAGATGATGAAACATTACAACTAACAAAGATATCAAAAATCAAAGTAGGATGACAAACATACGCGATGACGAAACATCGGCAACAAACATATGTAATAGCGAAACATCAGCAAAAAGATAGCAAGATATCATGACAAAGATGATGAGACATCAACAATCCAGATGATAAAACATCACACCTAACAATGATATTGAGAATCAAAGTAGGATAACAAACATACGCGGTGGTGAAACATCGGCAACAAACATATGCGATGGCGAAACATCGGCTAAATGATGGAAAGATAACATGGAAAATATGGAGAGACATCACAATTTAGATGATAAAACATCACACCTAACAATGATATTGAGAATCAAAGTAGGATAACCAACACATGCGATGGCGAAACATCGGTAACAAACATATGCGATGGTGAAACATTGGCTAAAAGACAGCAAGATAACATGGCAAAGATGGAGATACACCAACAATTCAGATGATAAAACATCACACCTAACAATGACATTGAGAATTGTAATACGGTGGGAGAACTGACTTGGTTGTTTTGCATTTGATCGTAATTATTGCAGATAGCAAGATTCGCTACCGACTTTTCTTTTATCCAATGAGGAAAGGTTGAAAAGAACAGGAAATACCTTACGAGATGTTTTCTTGAGTTCGAGGGGTAGGTTATGAAAAGGGAAGGTGTTAGCACCCTTTTCATCTGTAATTATCTATGGGCTCTTAGTTGCTTGCTAGATCACTTGCTTTGTTTGAAAATATGCTTTGTGGTGTGGGTTTGAAAATATTTTGAAAACATCTTTGTAATGATTCTCATCTCTATAAGAATGCATACAAAGTGTTGGTTTCGAAAATAGTTCAATGAGGTGTTTGTTGTAGGTGTTTTTGAAAGGTATTTTTAAAAGTGCTTTTGTAATGATTCTCGTCTCTATAAGAATGCGTACAAAGATTTTTGACTTTTGAAAATGTTTCAATTAAAAGTGTTAGTGTGAAAATGTTTTTGTTCTGAGCAAGCGAGTAACTATGAGCAACCTACCTACTCAAAAGGTCTATGTTCTTTTCCTCCTCCTTTACATGTTGCTATCTTACTATTGATTTGGTAAGAAGCCCTATCATTGGATGTGAAGGGACGGGCGTGGGTCATTTGTATAGTCATAGAAGGCAACCTATGAGACGTTTTAGCAATTTCGTTAGGGACTAGATCGTTTACCGAAGGCAACATCGAGGGTCATCGAGGGACTACGATCTTTTTATCGAGGGTCTTTTCTAAAACTCCCATATTCGAGGGACATGACTATTTTTCGAGGCAACAAGTGGGATAACCCTAGAGGTGCATGTGTGCAAAGTGCTTTTGATTACATGCATTTTTGTCTTTGATTTTTGGGTTGTCTACTTGTTGGTTTTATCTTGCCATACGTCCTAATTACTAACATTTGTATAAAGCAATAAAAATACAGAAAATAAAATATCCTAACTATTACAACCATATTTAATAGCAAGAAAATATAAAGACAAAACAAAAATAAAATAAAAAGAGAGAAAAAGTGAGTTATTGGATCCAGACAGTAGGCTCTTTCGATTCCCTCTTCTTTGGCTTCTTTCGATTGGGAATTAACGTGAGATGCATCCTTCGATTCACCCTTTCGGCTGCTCCTTTCGGTTGGGCCTGGAATCAGCCTGAGCATGCCTTTCGATTTCGTCCTTTTCCTGCTTCTTTCGATTGGCCTGAAAGTCAGTGTGAAGTACACTCTTTGTTTCAAACTCCTTACTGCCTCTTTCGATGGTAGGAATGCATAACTCCCAAATTGAGATTCAAAAGGCTTCAATGCTCAGCCAATCTAAGGATACAGAGAACCTGTCTAAACTTAAAAATGCAACTAACAAGTGTAACTTTCGAAATCTACATGCCAGGGGTTAGCACAAGATTATTAGGCACCAATATCCAAAGTCTAACTAGTCAGGGTTGAGACTTTCAACATACATGCAGTGAGGATCGAAGGTTAAGGCATAATCAACTTCCTAGATGGGATATCTACATTTTCCTTTTATTTATATGTAAAAATAATATTTAAATGAACAAGTGCCAAGTTTGGAGGAAAAAACATACCTCTTGAAGTGCTTAATCGAAAGAGCTGTAGGTGACTTCCTTGGTGGTGAATGAAACTTCACTAGAATCTTCCTGAAGCTAGTTCAGTTACTGCTTGGTTTGGGTAGTCACTGAATCGGAGGAGGGTATGTGATAGTGGTGAATGAATCAAAGGTTATTCTACAACAGTCTAGGGAGTGAATTAAAAGACTATTATATTGTAGTTCGGGGAATGGGTCGAAGGTTTGTTGTTTGGAAGTTTGAGGAGTGAATCGAAGGGTTCACTAATGTATGAAGGGATCTGAGTTTTTTAGAGTTGGAGTATTTGGGAATGTTAGGAGAACGTTTGATTGTATTTGAGAGTTTTGAGAATTTGATAATTTTCTCACAACCAGAGTTTTTTTAACTATCAGGGCCCTAAGATGTATGATGGAAGCTCTTATTTATAGACGATTTTGGATGATGTTTGGGAGGGAAAATAAAAGAGATTTAAACAAATTGGGTATGATGTTCTTGTAGCTTTCGAGGTGCGGTATTGTATGCCATTTTGGTGCAAGAATAGGGGTAGTATTACAGGATTGCTTTGTAGCAGTTTTGGAGTGTTGTGACCAGTCTAGCAGGCTTGTACTTGGCAGCACATAGGACTCTGGGCAGCAAGCATCTTTTGATATTTCAACCTTTCGTTTTGACTTCAAAAGTCCAGCCTTCGACCAGGTCCTTTCCTTAGACAATAATATTTGTTTCCAAATAGCACGTGTATTTTGAATGGACCCTTTTTGTGCATCCTTCAAAGGGGGCCAAATGGGTATTATTCGATTTGAAACATGTATGTGTCCTTTTGAAGGGACCACATGTATCACTTGAAATTCTTCAGATGGGCCACCATGGTATAACCTTCGATTGGGACACCCAGATATGTCATAGGGTAAAGGCTATGCGTGTTGAGGTTTTTCAAGAGGGAATCGGAGCTTATATGCAGAAGGTCCCTTGATTTGTGAGTACTAGCAAGAAGGGAAATTTCTTCCTTGTGAATTTGGCAGACGTTCAAGACCAATGGTTTATGAGTCGAAGGATAGCTGCAGGAGGCCGTTGCCTTGTGCCTGCTGGCTTGAAGAAGGTCTTTGCCTTGTGAATTGGGGGCAAGCGTAAAGAAGGCACTTGTCTTCTAAATCAAAGGAGGCCGATAGGAAGCTACCAACTTCTGAATCGAAGGGCATCAACACGAGGCTTTTCCCCTTTGAATCGAAGGAGGCTATATGAGGCTTTTTCCCCTTTGAATCGAAGGAGGTTACATGAGGCTTTTACCATGTGCACCAAAGGCCATCTTGTAAGGAGTCACTAGTGTAATCGAAGCTTACATGCAGGAAGTCTCTTCTTGTCCCAATGAGACTTGTATAAAGATAGGCGTTCCCCTTGTGGATCGAAAGCAAGTTGTTTCAAAGGGAGACTTTGCCCAGTTAGAGCTACCATGAAGATAGCCTAAACCCTGTGGGTGCTAACACAAATGCACAGGGAAGCCTTTACCTTGTGTACGCTAGCATTGTGGGAGCCCCTGGCTTTGTGGATCAAAGCATGCAAGAAAGAGGCTATTACTCAATCAAAGGCTGCATGCAGATGGCCATTACTTTGTGAATCAAAAAAACATGTCAGGGACCAACGCTCAATTGAAGGATTTATGTAGGGGACTAAATTCCCAATCGAAGCTTGAATGCAGGTAATCATTGCACTTGTGAATCAAGAAAATATGTAAGGTTAATGGTGCAATCGAAGTATGTACACAGGGAACCTAAATGCCCAACTGAAGATTTCATGCAGGAAGTCCATACTTGGTGAATTGAAAGAAACTATTTCAAGGGGAAACCAAACCCAGACGAAGCTAACATGGAGGAGAAGATCCAGTCGAAGTTAAGCACCAATCGAAGCAAGCTTATTTTTCTTCAATTTTGTCAGAAAAGTCAAATTCATTTGTTTTTCTCTTTCAATAGTTTTCTCCTTGACTTGATGCTTAGAAATCCAATATGATCCACGGCAACTTGAGATGATCAAGCCTTGTGCAGTTTTGGCCCAGTAGAAATCTTGTGAGGGATTTCTTGAAGAATTGATAGGGAAAATTTTGGGGTACAACAGCTACCCCTATTCAGTCTTCTTAAACTTGAAGAGTTAGATTGGCGAGTCCGCCATTCGTGACTTGATAGTGGAAGATGATTGAATACTAGAGTGCCCAAAAATTTGCACTCGATTATATGGTGGTTGATTATGTAGGGAATGGCCTTAGAGATGCCATTTGGAGAGGTGATGGAGAGTTGTCGTAGATGGGCTATAGCTGCCACCCAAAAGTGATTATTGACAAGAATTAGACTAAGTCTAAGCTTAACTTCAACTGGAAAAGAATCAGAATAAATCTTTGATTGATTTAAACTGTACTAGAGAAAGTGTCTACCAGAATTGAATCAGGATAAACCATTGATCGATTTAAACTGAACCAGCAGAGGTCTTGAATAATCTTTAACTGGAAAATAATCAGAATAAATCTTTGGAGCGATTTAACTGAACCAGAGAAAGTGTCTACCGGAACGGAATCAGGATAAACCATTGATTGATTTAAACTGAACCAGCAGAGGTCTTGAATAATCTTTAACTGGGAAAAAATCATAATAAATCTTTGGAGCAATTTAAGTGAACCAGAGAAAGTGTCTACCAGAACGGAATCAGGATAAACCATTGATCGATTTAATCTGAACCAGCAGAGGTCTTGAATAATCTTTAACTGGAAAAGAAACATAATAAATATTTAGAGTGATTTAACTGAACCAGAGAAAGTGTCTACAAGAATGGAATCAGGATAAACCATTGAACGATTTAAACTAAACCAGCAAAGGTCTTGAATAATCTTTAACTGGGAAAGAATCAGAATAAATATTTGGAGTGATTTAGTTGAACCAGAGAAAGTGTCTACCAGAATGAGATCAGGAAAAACCATTGATCAATTTAAACTGAACCAGCATAGTGTCTACCGGAACGGAATCAGGATAAACCATTGATCGATTTAAACTGAACCAGCAAAGGTCTTGAATAATATTTAACTGGGCAAGAATCAGAATAAATCTTTGGAGCGATTTAACTAAACCAGAGAAAGTGTCTACCAGAACAAAATCAGGATAAACCATTGACCGATTTAAACTAAACCAGCAGAGGTATTGAATAATCTTTAACTTGGAAAGAATCAGAATAAATCTTTGGAGCGATTTAACTGAACCAGAGAAAGTGTCTACCAGAACGGAATCAAGATAAAACATTGATCAATTTGAACTGAACCAACAGAGTGTCTACCGGAACGGAATCAGGATAAACCATTGATCAATTTAAACTGAACCAACAGAGGTCTTGAATAATATTTAACTGGGCAAGAATTAGAATAAATCTTTGGAGCGATTTAACTGAAACAGAGAAAGTGTCTACTAGAACGGAATCGGGATAAACCATTGATTTAAACTAAACCAGCAAAGTTCTGAATAATCTTTAACTTGAAAAGAATCAGATTAAATATTTGGAGCGATTTAACTGAACTAGAGAAAGTGTCTACCGGAACGAAATTAGGATAAATCATTGGTCGATTTAATCAGGAGAAAGTGTCTTGTTTCAGGTATTAATCTAGAAATGTTGAAAATTGTTAACGATAGTTATCTGTTGATTGATATTTCCTTAAAAGGTAAAGAATTAGCTGCATGCAATATCATGATGTATGAAATGCATGGCGTAATGATGTTCTCAAAAATAATGAAATTGTGTTGTATGCATATGTCATGTATGTAACATGATGCATGAATGTGAAGTATTTGTTGAAATGTAATTTTGTCTTGGAAAATAAATCCATGACAGAGGTTGGGGAGCTTTAGGAAGTTGATTCCTGGACTGATGTTGGGGATGAAGAGTATGCACATCTTCAAACATTTCTTAGAATGTTCCCATTGAGGATTCCTGTTTTGTTGTTTGAGGAGAAATCTACTAGGGGGTGGTGGCTTTGCTTGAGAAGAAAACTCTGTGTAGAGTGTTGATTCTTCCTTGGGGAAAAGAGTTCATGAGTCTTAGTTTTCCATTGCTCTACTGGGGAGTTATCTCTTGATGGAAGAGAAAGGAAGTTAACAATTTGTTGGGGATAAAGAAGTTAACTATTATCCGGTTGTCTTCCAGGCTTTGCAGCAATTCATTGTGGATTGTAGAAAAGTCTACTGGGGAAGAGGGATTGTGGTCCTTTAACTTGTAGTAGTCGGAGAGGCAAACTCAAGTTGGAGAATCTGTAGTTTGTTGGGGAAATAAACCTTGTTGCCAATATGTTGGAGAGGTGTTTTCCTTAAGAAGAACTCCTCTAGGATTCTTGAGATCAAACTCAGTAGGGGAGAAGTTTTCAGAGATTGAAACTCTGGCTGGGGATTTCATGGATCTAACTTTATGGGGATATCCATGAATTTGGCCTTGAGGGGTTTGTACCTTTATTCGTGAAGACTATTCTGTTGGAATAACCTTATAGAGATGACTCTATGGAAACTTGATTGGGGATCACCCTATGAAAAGGACTTTGTGGGAGATTTGTCACTGCCCCCTAGTAGTAGGTGTTGTAGTACTTCCAGGAAATGTTTGCATGGCCGTACGTAACCCTTTGCTGGAACTTATGTTCAATGCCCTAAGTGATTCAGATTCAAACCTGCCCCTGGTTATTCTACATTCCTTGAGATATTTCTTGGAATCTCGACGTGACTGACCCAAGATGATTTGGATAGTGACATATCATGCCCCCTTTCTTATGGGAGATTTTGTCATTTGGAAATGTCATCCCATTTGAAGTGGTTCTGTTTTCTTGAGAATTTATGCTCCTTGGATATTCATTGTGTGAATTTCTCTGTTGTCAAACAATTAGCCATATGCAAACAACAATATTCAAATAATGCAAAGTTTATGCTTGTCTTGACGTTTTTAAAATGTGTTTTAGCAAGTAAAGAGAATTTTGTAAGAATATGAATTCAATTCAGGATTTACAGTAAAGCCTTACAGGAGTCAAGATACCTTTGGTAACAATATGCTTTCAAACTAACCCATGTTTCAATTAGGACTTTTGAAGGGTTGTAGCATGGCTTGGTTCACGGTTTTAAAAAACAAAGGATAAGGCTCAAAGTGTATTTGTACCCGCCCGTTCTTCGTGATGTTCTTCAGTCCCTAACTCAGTTAATTGCGCGTTTGGATTCCAATTGAATCTGGAATTGCATTTTGGGGATGGTTCGGACAAGTTAAGCTGGTTGGAAGGCAGTCATTTTGCAACCTTTTTCATGTTGTCGAGGATTTGTAGTGACCTCTTTTTTGATTTACTATCCCTGATTTTTGCCTGATTGTTCTTGTTTTTTAGATTACATCCAGTGGGATGCCCTAGTTTTCTCCTTCGTAGGTTTTGACTTAGTGGGTTTTCTTTTGAGATACCGACTGCCTTTTTTATAGGGAACCATCACCATCTTTCTGATTCAGAAGGATGTTTTTCGTTGTGTACGAAGCGAAAGCTTACGACTGAACGCGCATTTAAATTAACTGAGAAACTACCCTTCCCCAAGTTTTGATTAAGGGTTTAAATTTGTATGAAAAAGAAAACTCCTACTTCTTTGGCTCAAAGGGGTTAACTAGGGATTATCTTCCTTATAACTCCAGTGTTTAGGGATTGAAATAAATGCTTGTACATCGTCAGCAAGGTCTATCCAAAAGCATATTGTATGAGATTATGGCATTTTTTTCGTCATCCTCCCTCTAAAGTCTTGCAACTTTTTGAAAAAATAGTTGAATATCATAAAGGGAGTAAAAAACATAGTTTAAAAATGAATGGATTAATTCAAGAGAAACATATTTAATGCATTAATGAGAATAACCAAAGTGTGACATAAAGATAAGTGTTTAAGCAAACAAAGAAATTACAACTGAAAATTGAATGAACAGAAAATTCCTCCACCTAGACCATCACTTCATATGGATGCCTTTAAGGCGTGATAGAAGAGTTCCAGTTGATCATCTTGTGTAAAATCCAACATTCCTTCATTGATTAGGTCTTGAATTTTATTCTTCAGAGTCTAGCAACCATTCGTATCATGCCCGGGACTATCAGAATGGTATGCATGCCTCTCATTATGATGGTAACTAGGAGCGGCAGTATTAGGATTTCGGGGAGGAGCCTTTAACGTAATTAGCTCTGCCTTCAACATGTGTTGTAACGCCTGAGCCAGCAACATGCCGATCCTAGTGAATTGTCTCTTAGGTGCGGCCTCCTTGCGCTGATTCCCCTGACAATGTTGTTGGGCTCGCGATGTGGCAACAATTTGGAAAGGTTCACCCTCCATCAAATCAGCTTCTTATCTCATGGGTGGTTGAATAATGACCTGATCCCCAGCCTCGACTATTTGTTTCATACGGTCGCATTTGTCTTGATGAATTTTGCTGACGAGGCCTCTCAACTCTTCCTGTCCACTAGCTAAGTTTTGGATACGAGCCATTTTACCTACCATATGTCCCATCATTTGGATCTTCATTGTGGCTATCTCAGTTTGTAGTTGTTCCAACTGGTCATCCTTTTTGTCCTCAGGATTCTTCATGGTCATGCCCCTAGTGAGGAGTGCTTTCACTTCTTCTTTCTCCTTGGATAGGTTCAAGAACATTTCTTAAAGTTAAGCATTTTGAGTTTGAATGTCCTTGATAGTTTGTTCTATAGCCGTCTCTTGCTGAAATAAATAGTTAGCAGATGAGAGACCTGTGTGGGGAAAACCTGTCATGATATGATGCATGGTATGTGGATGGAATGTTTTCAAGGACGTAGAAGATTTAAATTTGTTTTAGACAAAAAGGGAGCAAACATCAGTTGTATTAATAAGTTTAAATTGATTACAACCATGCCCATCGGGCTTACAATGGAGGAAATAAAGCAAAATAAACTCCTAAGACAAAAAGGTCGAACGCATCCTCTTTGGCACTATGTAGGCGTTCAGATTTCGCTCTTCATGAAGCTGTTTCACAAGCTCCAAAACCTTCTTTTCACTTGCGTAGAAATGGGATTCTAAGGTGTCTCGCTCTTCTTTCAGTTGGATCCAAGGTCTTTGCAAATCTTCAAGAGAAGTAGGCATGGTAGGATGAAGAATAGTATACGGGACATTTCCTTCAACAAATGGCTCCATGATGATAGGTAAAATGATAGGGTATGGAATACCAAGACTTGGAGCATGAGTTCGTACCCATTTAAGATAAGGATCCAAAGGAATGGAGTGCTTACGCCCCAATGTCTTTCTATCCACCTTGTTTACCATTCTCCAAGCTCGTATGAACCTTTGACTGTAGCCTTGGTTGTCGCCCTCATAGTCGAACACCAAACCTTGGATGAGTGCATTGTGGGGACCATATCTTCGTGCATACCCAAATTGTTGTAATACAAGATAAGGGTTATAGGTGATACCTCCCCTAATGCCTAAGAGTGGGACATTAGGTGATTCCCCACAACGGTCGATGATAGTAGTGTCCACCAAGGATCGAGAACACCAATAAATGTCAGAGTGTGTGAGGGACATCATCCTTTGAGACCATGTCAAGCCTTGCTCGTTTTTTTATCGTTAATCGAGGTAGGTGAAAAGTAAACCACCTAGAGAGTAAGGGAATGCAACACAAGAGAGTACCTTTTTTATTCATGGTGCGAGTGTGGAAACAATGTAAAATGTCTCCAAGCAAAGTAGGTATAGGATTACGGGAGAGGAAAACCTTGATGGCATTCACATCTATGAATTGGTCCGGATTGGGAAATAGAACCAAACCATAGATTAGGAGGGCCAAGACATCTTCAAAAGCTTGAAAATCCATATCCTCCCAGAAAGAACGAGCCTTTTCCAACAGAAACTTGGCTAAGAAACCCTTAACTCCGCTTCTTGTCTCCTAATTTGTTATAATGTCGGCTCTCTTCAAATGCAAGGCTTCGACAATGACTTCAGGCCTTAGATTCTCCTATAAATCGGTGAACAATATTTTATCAAGCACAGGCACTCCTAACAGTTGGGAGAACTCTTATAACGTAGGCATCAACTGATAGTCAGAAAAGGTGAAGCAATGACGCATGTGATCAAAGAATTGGAAGAGCACACACATCATTTATTCTTGGAAATTTGAGGTAGCCAAGCTGAGAAGTCGACCATATTTCTTGGTGAAGGGATAATCTCCAGGCACCCTTGATGCTAATTCTTGGAGTTAAGGATGTGCTTTCAGGAAGTTGATTCGGATGGTATTCCTTTGAATGGGAGTCATGGCCTACAAAACAAAGCAAATATAAATTCCTAAATCCTTGAAATAGTTAGTGAGAATGCTTATGATTTTATGATGTTATGATGTTATATACATGTGGATAAAGCAAACAAATCTTTATGTACAAATAATCATATACACATAAAGCAGACAAGTCCTTAGGTTTAGGCTTGCAATGGGGTTTGTAGGTAAGTACCCTCTTGAATTTTTAGTTGGCTTAACCTGTCCTAGAAAGTAACCGGGTTCTAGGGGATCTCAATATCACCGACCTTTCTTTTAGGCATTGTCTCACCACAATCAATCTTTTCTTGCAGCCGAGATATACCAAGAGTCCGATCTCAATGAGTGTAGCATCGAGTATCAACCAATCTTCAGCTTTACACCAAAGTCGGCTATCTCACTACTTCCTAATGGCCAAGTTGTTCAATTAAGGTTCTAAGTTCAGTTATGCTTTATGACGCCTCTCAGCGGCCCTGTATTCTCCTCGATTCAACACAAGGAATACTGGTACCAACAAATGCGTCACACTAACATAGCCATTGCTTCAACCATATCGGTTTACACTGTACAGTTTCCACAATCTATTGCTACTTACCTAAAAGGTGCCCCATATCCGGGTGGAGAATCAAAACAAACCCAATCAAGGAACCATAATGTAAAGCAAGCAATTCAAACAAAGAAAGGAAGTAAAGGTTATCTAGCCCTAAGGTAACCCCACTTTTAAAAAGATTCCCCAGCAGAGTCACCAGTTCTGTAATACGGTGGGAGAACTGACTTAGTTGTTTTGAGTTTGATCGCAATTGTTGAGGATAGCAAGAGTCTCCACCAACTTTTCTTTTATCCAATAAGGAAAGGTTGAAAAGAACAAGAAAGACCTTTTGAGATGTTTTCTTGAGTTCAGGGGGTAAGTTATGAAAAGGGAAGGTGTTAGCACCCTCTTCATCCGTAGTTATCTACGGGATCTTAGTTGCTTGCTAGATCACTTGCTTTGTTTGAAAATGTGCTTTGTGGTGTGGGTTTGAAAATATTTTGAAAACATCTTTGTAATGATTCTCGTCTCTATAAGAATGTGTACAAAGTGTTGGTTTTAAAAATAGTTCAATGAGGTGTTTGTTGTAGGTGTTTTTGAAAGGGATTTTAAAAAGTGATTTTGTAATTATTCTCGTCTCTATAAGAATGCGTACAAAGAGTTTTGACTTTTGAAAATGTTTCAATTGAAAGTGTTGGTGTGAAAATGTTTTTGTTTTGAGCAAGCGAGCAACTATGAGCAACCTACCTACTCAAAAGGTCTATGTTATTTTCTTCCTCCTTTAGATGTTACTATCTTACAATTGATTTGGTAAGAAGCCCCATCATTAGATGTGAAGGGACGGGCGTGGGTCATTTGTATAGTCATAGAAGGAAACCTATGAGACGTTTTAGCAATTTCGTTAGGGACTAGATTGTTTACCAAAGGCAACATTGAGGGTCATCGAGGGACTACAATCTTTTTGTTAGAAAATAGTTTGATTCTACAACCCTCATAAGAGTTTTTTATAATAACAAACACAGAGAACAAATATGCACTCTAAATTTGTGTTTCATGTTGTACAGAAGTTCTGAGTGAAACGACATCAGAAGTTGAGCCACAGAAGCACTCAAGCAGGGTAATCAGAATGTTCTGAATTATGATGATCAGAATCCATGCTAAAGAGAAAGATATCTTGATTCTGAATGGAAGTCCAACACGCTAACAGAACCTTACTTTTATGACTTCCAAGTTCTGAAGCAAAGAAGTGTTACTTTCATTAAGGCAATATCATATGGAACGATTACATTCAGACAATGATCTTCTCAGTATGGAAAGTGCATTAAGTGTCCATTATCATGTTTCCATTTGGACAGAATTGTCATGCCAATATAAACAAGTTCAAAGGGTAAATCGTTTACGATTTAATACAACTGCTCCATACAGTCTCAAAAAGCTGCAAAAAGTCATATTCATACTATACCCAATTTGTATAATACATCACAGTAGTGATACAATTTTTTTAACAAAAAATAAATAGTACACAGTAAACCTTTTCTTTTGATTATGTAATTTTCCTTGAGATAAACCGGGTTGTGGTTGTACTCAAGAAGACTTTGGCAGTTGTCAAAGTAGAATTGTAATCAGTTTGATTAGTGAATTAAGTCCTCGTTGGAGAGAGGCGAAATCACCTTTGCGGGTGGACTGGAGTAGTTTGAGATCAAGCGAACCAGGATAAAAACCTTGTGTCTATTGCTTTTTATTTTTAAGTTTCAATTCAACCCTCCCCCCCCCCTTCTTGTGTTTTTCACTTCTTTAATTGGTATCAGAGCCTGGTTCTGAGTTTATACACTTAACCGTATCAGTACAAGATCCAAGCTTTAGATAAACACCATGGTGGGACAAAGCCGAAACATCAGCAATGACTATCACGATGACAAGGACAGAATCAGCGGCAAACCTTCAATCTTTGATGGAGAAAATTTTGACTACTGGAAAGATAGAATTGAGAGCTTCTTTCTGGCTCATGATGCTGACTTATGGGATATGGTAATTGATGGATACATGCATCCAGTGGATGAAAGTGGTCTGAAGATAGATAGAAAAAGAATGTCTGACCAACAAAAGCGTGACTTCAGAAACCATCATAAGGCCAGAACAATTCTTCTCAATGACATCTCATACTCAGAGTATGAGAAGATCTCAAACAGAGAGAGACAGCCAAAAACTTGATTGACTCTATGAGAATGACACATGAAGGAAACATACAAGTTAAAGAAACCAAGGCCCTTGCGCTTATTCAGAAATATGAAGCTTTTAAGATGGAAGATAGTGAATCCATAGAAGAAATGTTCTCAAGATTCCAGATTCTAGTTGCTGGGCTGAGAGTTCTTGACAAAGGGTATTCTACTGCTGATCACGTAAAGAAGATCATCAGAAGTTTACCAAAGCAATAGAGGCCAATGGTCACTGCTCTTAAGTTGGCTAAAGATTTCAACAACATATCTCTGGAGAAACTTGTTAGCTCCCTCAGAAGCCAAGAGATAGAGCTAGAAGATAACGAGCCTCAGAATCAAGGTAAGCCTTTAGCATTAAAATCTAACAAAAAACTTGATTCTAAGGTTTTGCAGGCTATGGAAGAAACCTCTGATGGATCCTCATCAGAAGAAGACGAATTGTCTCTTCTCTCCAGAAGGGTCAATCATTTGTGGAAGCAGGGGTAAAGAAAATTCAGAAACTCCAGAAGATTAGGGAATCAGAATGAATCCTCTTCTGGATACAAAAAGTCTGAGCTCTCCTCTGGACACAGAAGGTCTGAAGCTTCTTCTAGTCACAGAAAATCAAACAACAAAGACATCATCTGCTATGAGTGCAATGAACAAGGGCACTACAAAAGTGATTTTCCAAGTCTTCAAAAGGAGAAGCCCAAAAAGAAGTTCTTCAAGGAGAAGAAGAAAAGTCTCATGGCAACATGGGATAATTCAGATACTTCTGACGCAGACTCAGAGTCAGATGATGAAAGAGCCAACATTGCTCTTATGGAAAATGTGATAGAAGACATTTAAGCATCTGGGTCAGACTCAGAATCAGACATAGAAGAGGTATTTCCTGACTTCACTGTTAATTTTACCAAAGCTGAACTAGGAGAAAGTTTAAGTGAAATTCTGGAAAGGTATCAGCAACTCAGAGTCAAATTCAAGAACCTGAAAAAGGATCTTGCTTCTGACTCTGAAGAAATTGAGATTCTTAAATTAGAAAATTCTGAGTTAAAAGAAAAGATTTCAAAACTAGAAAATGATTTACAAAACTCTCAAAAATAAATAATCCCAGAGGCTCCCAGTAATGTTGATAAGATCATAAAAGAATATGATCATAACTTTCAGAAGTTTCTGGCTAAAAACATAGATAGAAGCAAGATGGCTTCAATGATCTATGGAGTTAGCAGAAATGGAAGAAAAGGAATAGGATACCAAGGTAAGGTATCTCCACCTAAGAAAGTTATGGACCTAATAATTAAACGCACACCACTAAAACCTCACTTCACTTATGGGCACACACGTGATCTGAAATACACTAGCAATGATTATTCTGCCAAACCAAAATTCAAACAGAATTTTGGTAAAACTAACAAACCAGGACCCAAAACGATATGGGTACCTAAGGACAAAATTATATATGTAGTAGATATCTTTAGCAGCAAGGCTAAAACACCAGTTATGGTACCTGGACTCTGGATGCTCTCGACACATGACGGGAAGAAAGCATATGTTCCGAAGCCTAGAACTTAAACATGGAGGCTACGTGGGCTTTGGAGGTAATCAAAGAGGGAAGATCATTGGCTCTGGAACAAAGTGTATTATGTTAGGATACTCTGAATGCTCAAGAGGGTACAAAGTATACAATACAGAAACACAGATTGTTGAAGAGTCAATCAGTGTTATATTTGATGATAAGTTGGACCCTCAAAAGTTAAAGCAGAATGACTCCTTTGCAGATATAGAAGTTGAATTCTCAGGTGCTGAAGGCAACTCATCAGAAGTTCCCAACAGAGACGCTCCAACAACGTCATAAGGAAATGTCATAAGCATTCCAGTAACTTCTGTTGAACAACTCCATAAAAAGTTGTCCAGAAGCAGCATAGCTCACCCTAAAGATAAGATTCTGGGAAAGAAGGATGATCCAATTAGAACAAGATCAACATTCAGAAATTCTGAAGAATCCCTCATGGGATTGGTATCTCTGATTTAACCAACAACAATTGATGAAGCTCTTCTGGAGAACGACTGGATTATGGCAATGCAGGAGGAGTTAAACTAATTCACCAGAAATGACGTATGGGATTTGGTTCCCAAACTAAAAGGATTCAACGTCATTGGAACAAAGTGGGTGTTCAGAAACAAACTGAATGAGAAATGAGAGGTCATAAAAAACAAGGCACGACTGGTTGCACAAGGTTATAGTCAGCAAGAGGGGATAGACTATACAGAAAACTTTGCTCCAATCACCGAGTTAGAATCTATCAGACTCTTAATCTCTTTTTCTGTAAACAATGGCATCACTCTGTATCATATGGATGTCAAAAGTGCATTCTTAAATGGTTACATTGATGAAGAGGTATATGTGCACCAACCCACCGGGTTTGAAAATTCTAAACACCCAGAATATGTTTTCAAACTAAAGAAGTAATTTTATGGTCTGAAACAAGCTCCCAGATCTTGGTATGAAAGACTAAGTAACTTTATGTTAGAAAAGGAATTTACCAGAGGGAAAGTGGACACAACCCTATTTTGTAAGACAGTTAAGAATGACATTTTAGTTTGTCAGATTTATGTAGATGATATTATATTTGGATCTACTAAACCTTCTCTGGGAAGAGAATTTTCTAACTGCATGCAGGCAGAGCTTGAGATGAGCTTGATGGGAGAACTTAAATTCTTTCTGGGCATTCAAATCAATCAGACTCCAGAAGGAACTTACATTCACTAGAGAAAATACGTCAGAGAACTTCTGAAGTAATTTGACCTCTCAGAATGTAAGCCATCAAATACTCCAGTGCATCCCACGTGCATTCTTGAAAAGGAAGAGGTAAGTAAAAAGGTAGAGCAGAAGATCTACAGAGGTATGATTGGTTCTCTCCTTTATCTGACAGCTTCAAGGCCTGACATTTTATTTAATGTTTGTATACGTGCTAGATTCTAATCAGATCCTAGAGAATCTCACTTAACAGCAGTTAAGCGAATTTTCAAGTATCTGAAAGGTACTACTAAACTGGGTTTGTTTTATAGAAAATCAAATGAATACAGTTTAGTAGGATACTGTGATGCTGATTTTGCTGGAGACAGAGTAGAACACAAAAGTACTTCTGGAAGCTGCTAGTTTCTGGGAGACAATATGATCTCATGGACCAGTAAGAGGCAGTCCACAATTGCATTGTCAACAACAGAAGCTGAATACATTGCAGTTGCTGGATGCAACACACAAATGCTCTGGATGAAAAGTCATCTTGAAGACTTCAACATCTTTGAGAGTAACATCCCTATTTTTTGTGATAATACTTCTGCAATTTGTTTATCCAGAAATCCTATTTTACATTCTAGGGCTAAGAATATAGAAATAAAACATCATTTTATTAGGGACTATATTCATAAAGGAATTCTCTCTTTAAAATTTATTGACACCGACCATCAATGGGCTGATGTATTTACAAAACCCCTTTCTGAAGATAGATTTAATTTCATTTTGAAACATCTCAGCATGAAATTATGTCCAGAATAAGAAGTTTTATTTGCATATTCTAACCCTTAGAATTTTTTTTTTCTGTGAACATCTAATCAACTTGTCTTCAAAAGTTAGGAGTACAGTTGCCTCAGAATCTATCTATGAAGATCTGAACCTTTCATTTCAAAGATAGAGGCGTGCAGTTCACACCATCAAACATCTGTCATCCTCTCACAAAGCTACCTTCTGAGGCTGAACACGCGTTCAAATTCTAAAGGGTCTAAGGCTCTGATTGGATGCTTTGAGACACTTGTCAATGGTAATTATTCAGTATCTACACATTATCCCCTAATTTCAGGTTCATTAATCTCAGTATAATCATTACTTATTTTCTCTTTCTTAATGATTAAGTTTTTAAAAGTGTTTATAAATTCAATTTCACTATTTCATTCACTTCTTACTGCATCCATTATTCTCTCTCGCTCTCGTTTTTCCAAAAACCCCTTTTCTCAATTATCTTCAACAAATCCGCGTGAACAAGGGCATCCTCATCAAGCATAAAAAATATCAACAGTGCTCCTGGTTCATCTTCAACAGAACAATATGAGGAACCTATAAGAATGTTGCTCACTCCGGTAGATAATACTGAAGTTTTATGTGAGTTGATCATTGATTTTAAGAGTTTAAAGGAAAATGGGTTTGATCTGTATGAAGATGTGACGACTCAGGGATGGAACAAATACTTTGATCGTCTGTTGGGTCCAGTATTTCCTATTCTTGTTAAGGAATTCTGGATTCATGCTACTTCATCCAACCACCAGTTTACGTCATATGTTATGAGGAAGAAGATAGTGATTACAAAAGACTTGATTGGGAAACTTATTGGGTACAATGGCGGCGGAGTCAGATGCATTGACATGGCTGACAAGTGTTCTGACCTAAAATCTATTGCTAGGGTCATTTTCATTTCTGGGAAGCCATCCAACAAGATAAGAGACTTGAAAGATTGTTACAGAGTCTGGGCCAGGATCATTATGGGTTGCATAAATCACAGGAAGCCTACAAGCTCTACTGATTACATCAACATTGATCAACAGTTTTTGTTGTACTTCATTGCAAAGAAGAACAAAATAAACCTTCTACGCCTGCTCTTCAATCATATGAGAACAAGTGTGAAGGAAACAAGGGAAGAATAAAGAACAAAGAGGGATTGGATTCCTCTGGAAAGATTGATTTCAGACATTCTGATGGAAAACGGGATGATGGAACATCTGACAGAGGCTCAGCAGATCAGCACTCTGGAAGTAAGTGTTGGGAAACCACTAAATGTCAAGAATCTGAAGAAAATGAAGATTATTGAAAGCATTAAGAAGGAACCAACAGTTGCTTCTCATGAAGTTATCACGTCTAGGAGAACCCCTCTGAAGGATTTTCCACTATTTTCTGAGATAGATGCTTCTCCAGAGATTGTGGTCAAATACCTTGAAGCTTGCAAGGAAGATGGAACTATTCCAAAACTCAACATTCGTGATCTGCACAAGCCATCTTTAGATGTTGTGCTGAAGAAATCCAGAAAGAGGAAGGCAGCAGGAGAAGGATCCTCTCAGAGGACACCCAAAGTTAAGAAAATTAAAGGTAACACATCTTTTGTTTCTATTGTAGAATCTATAGTTTTCCCAACATCTGAAATAGTTCCCCCTCAACCAACAAAAAATCCCTCACCACAAACATTTGAGGATTTTGACATAGAGTTTGATCCATCTGTAACTCTTGGCAGCTTCTTAAATGAACCTCACTCCCCTAATCCAAATCTAGAACAAAATCAACCAAAACTTGCAAGAGTTCTATCTGATATTAAACTTTTTGACCAAGACTTTCAATCACCAATCCCATAAAATCCAAACCTCCACTCCCAACAACTAGAAAATCCACACCTTCATTCTCCACAACCAGAGCATCTAAATCCCAACTCTCCTTAACCATAAAATGAAAACCCTCTCACTCCTCAAACTGAAAATCCAAATTCTGAAACACCTAAACCAAAAAATTAACACGCTACCGCAAACCAATCAGAAGACTCTTTTACAGACTATGATACCACTACCCCAATTCCTGGAATAATAGAACCTCTTATAGTTCGTCTACCTCTCTTCATTCGTGATATTCCAAATATACCCTCACCATATGATTCCACACCACCAAACACTCCTCACTCACCAATCCGGATTTCAGATTCCCCTACTCCCTCACCAATTAACCGTCCAGCTGATCATCTCAGAACTGTCATTGATCTAGAAGCGCTGGACCATCTAGCTTCAACCACAAATAAAATTGCCATTCCCAAACCCAAACCCAAACCAACCTTAACCAAAACAGATGTTGGTAAGAACTTGTTGATTTTTGAAACAGAAATACATGAATGGGTTACTTCCTTGAAGCAAGCAAGTTAAGAGAATTCTAATCATGCTGCTTCTGATTCTCTTTGGGATAGATTCAGAAAATGGTTCAACTCTGAATCCCAGAGGCTGAAAGAATCAAGTTATGAGATGGCTCAGCAGAACTTCAGTGATCAGCGGAAAGCCTTCAAAGACCTAGTTCTTAGTCACTGGGACAAGAAAGAAATTCTTTTGTTGGAAAATGCTCCCTGGAAAGAGCACCGACCTTCAGAAGCCACTGAACCTGGTTCTGATAGTCACCCTCTGACTACTGCTCCAGAAAAGGAAATTACAACAGAAGAAGTAGTTGAATCAGAAGATGTTGCAGAGTGTTCTGAGCGACTTGTAACCTCTGAGGAAACACCAGCTACGTCTCTGGTCATGCAAACTCTGGAAGAGCTGAAGAAGGAGAATGCTTTAATCCACGCAAGGTTGGATAAGCAAGAAGACACAAACAAATAAATAAGGGATATATTGGATAAGCAAGAAGACACTACCAAAGAAATCAAGGATATACTGGGAAAGCGGGAAGAATAAAGCACTCATATTAAGAGCTTAATGGAAGCGTTGTTCACACGACTTCCCCCTCCATCTTAGATTTCTTTTAACTTTTTTTCTGTATTCTTAATCTTATCTTCTTTGTTTCTGAAAGATGTCATTGCAGTCTGTTTTCAATACAAATCATCATTTTTTTACTCTGATAATTTATGATTATATTTCTTTTTGATACCTGACAAAAAGGGGGAGAACGTAAGATATTTTCAATAACAGCTTATTGGGACTAAGTCTCAAACATTCTGAATACCTTAACTTCTTATTTGTTTTCTAAAAGCTTAAACGGGAAAAAATTATGACATAGACAAGAGGAGATGCATCAAAAGCGCTGATAAGAAGGACATTCATGGAAGTATCTCATCTCTATCTGAGTACTCAACTCAGGGGGAGACTCTTTTAAGCTTTTTGCTCTGTATATTTTTATTGAAAAATCCTAGTTTTTGTCATCATAAAAAAGGGGGAGAGTTGTTAGAACATAGTTTGATTCTACAACCCTCATAAGAGTTTTGATGATAAGAAACACAGAGAATAAATATTCACTCTAAATTTGTGTTTTATGTTGTACAAAAGTTCTGACTGAAACGACCTCAGAAATTAAGCCACAGAAGCACTCAAGTTGAGCAATCAGAATATTTTGAAGTATGATAATTAGAATCTGCGCTAAAGAGAAAGATATCCTAATTCTGAATGGAAGTCCAACACGCTAATAGAACCTTACATTTATGACTTCCCAAGTTCTGAAGCAAAGCAGCATGCAAGATTCCTAAGATCTGAAGCGTTACTTTTCCACTAAGGCAGTATCATATGCAACGGCTACATTCAGTCAAGGATCTTCTCAGTATGGAAAGTGCATTAAGTGTCCATTATCATGTTTCCATTTGGACATAATTGTCACGCCTATATAAACAAGTTCAAAGTGTAAATTGTTTATGATTTAATACAACTGCTCCATACAATCTCAAAAAGCTGCAAAAAGTCATATTCATACTATACTCAATTTGTGTAATACATCATAGTAGTGATACAATTTTTGTAACGA
The DNA here is from genome assembly GCA_948472305.1 of Vicia faba. NCBI lineage: Eukaryota > Viridiplantae > Streptophyta > Magnoliopsida > Fabales > Fabaceae > Vicia > Vicia faba. Next base: position 260,502,695 of record OX451736.1, on the reverse strand, counting down.
AAAACAAATAGTACACAGTAAACCTTTTCTTTTGATTAAGTAATTTTCCTTGAGATAAATGGGGTTGTGGTTATACTCAAGAAGACTTTGGCAGTTGTCAAAGTAGAATTGTAACCAGTTTGATTAGTGAATTAAGTCCTCGTTGGAGAGAGGCGAAATTACCTTGGCGGGGGGACTGGAGTAGTTTGAGATCAAGCGAACCAGGATAAAGATCTTGTTTCTATTGCTTTTGATTTTTAAGTTTCAATTCAACCCCCCCCCCCCCCCCCCTTCTTGTGTTTTACACTTCTTCACTTTTTACCGAGGGTCTTTGCTAAAACGCCCATATTCGAGGGACATGACTATTTTCTGAGGCAACAAGCGGGATAACCTTAGAGGTGCATGTGTGCAAAGTGTTTTTGATTTCATGCATTTTTGTCGTTGATTTTTAGGTTGTCTACTTGTTGGTTTTATCTTGCCATACATCCTAATTACTAACATTTGTATAAAGCAATAAAAATGCAGAAAATAAAATATCCTAACTATTACAACCATATTTAATAGAAAGAAAATATAAAGACAAAACAAAAATAAAATAAAAAGAGAGAAAAAGTGAGTCCTTTGATCCAGACAGTAGGCTCTTTCGATTCCCCCTTCTTTGGCTTCTTTCAATTGGGAATTAGCGTGAGATACAACCTTCGATTCACCCTTCCGGCTACTCCTTTCGATTGGGCCTGGAATCAGTATGAGCATGCCTTTTGATTTTTTTTCTTTTTCCTTCTTCTTTCGATTGGCCTGGAAGTCAGTGTGAGGTACACTCTTCGTTTCAAACTCCTTACTGCCTCCTTCGATTGTTGGAATGCACAACTCCCGGATTGAGATTCGAAAGGCTTCAATGCTCAGCCAATCGAAGGATACAAAGAACCTATCTAAACTTGAAAATGCAATTAACAAGTGTAACTTTCGAAATCTACAAGCCAGGGGTTAGCACAAGATTATTGGGCACCAAAATCCAAAGTCTAACTAGTCAAGGTTGAGACTTTCAACATACATGAAATGAGGATCGAAAGTTAAGGCATAGTCCACTTCCTAGATGGGATATATAATTTTTCCTTTTATTTATATATACAAATGATATTTAAAGGAACAGGTTGCAAGTTTGGAGGAAAACACTTACCTCTTAAAGTGCTTAATCGAAAGAGTTGTGGTGACTTCCTTGGTGGTGAATGAAACTTCATTGGAATCTTCCCGAAGCTAGTTCAGTTACTGCTTGGTTTGGGCAGTCACTGAATCGAAGGAGGGTATGTGATAGTGGTGAGTGAATCAAAGGTTATTCTACAACAGTCTAGGGAGTGAATCAAAAGACTATTATATTGTAGTTGGGAGAATGGGTCGAAGATTTGTTGTTTGGATGTTTGAGGAGTGAATAGAAGGATTAACTAATGTATGAATGGATTTGAGTTTTTTAGAGTTGGAGTATTTAGGAATGTTTGGAGAATATTTGATAGTATTTGAGAGCTTTGAGAATTTGATAATTTTCTCACAACCAGAGTTTTTTAACTATCAGGTCCCTAAGATGTATGATGGAAGCTCTTATTTATAGATGAGTTTGGCTGATATTTGGGAGGGAAAACAAAAGAGATTTGAACAAATTGGGTATGTTGTTCTTGTAGCTTTCGAGGTGCAGTCTTGTATGACATTTTGGTGCAATAATAGGGGCAGCATTGCAGGACTGCTTTGTAGCAGTTTTGAAGTGTTATGGCCAGTGCATCAGGCTTGTACTTGGCAGCACATAGGACTTTGGCTAGCAAGAATCTTTTGATATTTCAACCTTTTGTTTTGACTTCATAAGTCCAGCCTTCGACCAGGTCCTTTCCTTAGACAATAATATTTGTTTCCAAATAGCATGTGTCTTTCGAATGGACCCTTTTTGTGCATCCTTCGAAGGGGGCCAAATGGGTATTCTTCGATTTAAAACATGTATGTGTCCTTTTGAAGAGACCACATGCATCACTTGCAATTCTTCAGATGGGCCACCAAGGTATAACCTTCAATTGGGACACCCAGATATGTCATAGTGTAAAGGCTATGCGTGTTGAGTTTTTTCAAGAGGGAATCAGAGCTTATATGCAGGGGGTCCCTTGCTTTGTGAGTGCTAGCAAGAAGGGAAATTTTTGCCTTGTGAATTTGGCAGACGTGCAAGACCAATGGCTTCTGAGTCGAAGGATAGCTGCATGAGGCTATAACCTTGTGCCTGCTGGCTTGAAGAAGGCCTTTGACTTGTGAATTGGGGGAAAGCGTAAAGATGGCACTTGTCTTGTAAATCGAAGGAGGCCAGTAAGAAGCCACCAAATTCTGAATTGAAGGGCATCAACCGGATGCTTTTCCCTTTTGAATCGAAGAAGGCTATAGGAGGATTTTCCCCTTTGAATCGAAGGAGGTTATAAGAGGCTTATGCCATGTGCACCAAAGGCCAGCTTGTATGAAATCACTAGTGTAATCGAAGCTTACATGTAGGAGGTCTCTTCTTGTTCCAATGAGACTTGCATAAAGATAGGTGTTCCCCTTGTGGATCGAAAGCAAGTTGTTTCAAAGGGAGACTTTGCTCAGTCTAGCATTAAGATAGCCAAAGTCCTATGGGTGCTAACATGAATGCATAGGGAAGCCTTTGCCTTGTGTACGCTAGCATGGTGGGAGCCCCTGGATTTGTGGAGCGAAGCATGCAAGAAAGAGGCTATTACTCAATCGATGGCTGCATGCAGATGGCCATTACTTTGTGAATCAAAACAAACATGTCAGGGACCAACGCTCAATCGAAGGTTGTATGCAGGGGACTAAATTCCCAATCGAAGCTTGCATGCAGGTAACCATTGCGCTTGTGAATCAAGCAAATATGTAAGGCTAATGGTGCAATCGAAGGATGTACACAGGGAACCTAAATTCCCAACTGAAGCTTGTATGTAAGAAGTCCTTACTTGGTGAATCGAAGGAAACTGTTTCAAGAGGAAACCAAACCCAGTTAAAGCTAACATGGAGGAGAAGATTCAGTCAAAGTTAAGCAACAATCGAAACAAGCTTATTTTTCTTCAATTTTGTCAGAAAATTCAAATTTATCTGTTTTTCTCTTTCAATAGTTTTCTCCTTGACCTGATGCTTGGAAATCTAATATAATCCATGGCAACTTGAGCTGATTAAACCTTGTGCAATTTTGGCCCAGTAGAATCTTGTGAGGATTTCTTGAAGAATTAGAGGGAAAATTTTGGGGTACAACAAGACTCAAGGTAGGATAACAAACATATGCAACGATGAAACATCGACAACAAACATATACGATGGTGAAACATCGGCAAAAAAGATAACAAGATTACATGGAAAAGATGGCAAAACATCAATTTGACAAGGTTTAAAACAAAGCCAAAAGGCGTATAAACAATTAAGATTGGTTTGTATTTTTTTACTTTGAAGAAGGATTTAAATTCATTAGAGACATTTTTATGATTTTCCAAGAAGAAATTTTAGTTTTAAGATGCAATATGCAAAGAAAGGAAAAATAACTAAGGGAGACTAGCCTAACACTACCCCTAATGTTATCATACAATGATTGACCCTAAGATTGAGGATGAAAGAGGGAAGTTTCTACCCTATGTTAGCTTGCATGGATATTTATCCTAATGTCTAGCTCGAAAGCTACCCTAATAGAGCAATCCTAAGGGAGCATGGTAAAAATGTCAAAGATCATGTGACAAAAAAAACAAGCAAACAGATGGAAAAACATCTAGACAAACAAAAACTTGAGTATCACTCGAATATCAAACACCTACAAGGCTCAGGCCTAGTAGTAGAGAGGGAGGTCCCACCATAGAAAAGCAACCAAGCATCAGACCAAGGGTCAAGCCAGAGCCAAGGGGAGCGTATCACCTGAGTCATTAAGCTATAGAATTTTAGGAATACAAAAGGGTCCTTAACCGTTGTATCAATTACCAAGGCAAGAAAGATCTGGGGGAAAAGACATAGTGCATGTGTACACTAAGCATCAATGTTGGTCAACATGAGCTAAAGAAAGCGTGGGGATCCGATTGCAGGAACCCTTTTGACTCGCCTTTAAAGGACTTAAATTCATTCAGATCTTGGGCACATGTTCAGAGCATCTACTTGTAGAAAGTGAGCATAGGAACGACATGGACTGGAATGTGTGGGGGTCGATTACGAACCCTTTCTGCTCGCCTCCTTTTGAGGACTTTTCACCTGTAATAGTGTGGGCACAAATATAAACACACGTGCATAATACCTACTCCAAATCTAGGATTTTAAACAATCACAATTAGCACACCAACAGAATTGCGTTAAACAGGTCTTTAAATAAACCAGAGGGACTCCTGACATATAAGCAACAGAGGTCCCATCATGCAATAGATAGCAAGTAAAGGACGGAAACAGTAAAAAGGAAATAGTGCAATACCAAATGGATAACTATCCGTAGCAAATGAGCAAGAAAAAGAAACCCAGAGAACTTCAAGCAAGCTAGAATCAGCAAACAAATTGAGTCAGAAATCACGCCATCAAATATAAGCATTGAGGCTTCAAATATGAACATGTCCCACAGGTGGTGTATAGCAGTCACAAACACACACACACACACACACACACACACACACACACACACACACACACACACACACATACACACACACACATATATATATATATATATATATATATATATATATATATATATATATATATATATATATATATATATATATATATATATATATATATATATATATATATATATATATATATATATATATATATATATATATATATATATATATATATATACTACAAGAGAATAACAAATATACAAAGCACACTAGTGGTGCAAGCATAACCAATTGTGTTCCCCAAATAAAGTGGAACACGACAGCATCAAGTCAAAATGGAAAACTTTTCTCATAGCACATCACACATTCATCAGACAAATTAGTGATTACAAGGAGAAATGATGAATCAATAAGGGATGGATGATGATATAACATGACAATGGAAAAACATGATGGTAAACATCAAAACAGTGAATGCAAGAGCCTTCAAACAAACTCAAACAACAACTAAGTCAAAACTAAAGAACTCTTACTCCTTTCCTGTCACCATGAATAATTGACAAGTAAATATCAATCAAGGATCAAAGGAGAAAGAGAAGAATGTAAAACAAAGACCTTGGAAGTTAGTATCAAACACTACACATCCATACTCATTCATTCCATTATGGTTCACAAGCATAATAAAAGAGGGATGCCACAAAATGTATCACAAAGCTTGGATCACAAGTTAGTAATGAAAGGAATTCAAACAAAGACAAAGTTAGAAGACTTAAACCATTCAAAGACTTGAAATCAAGCTTTTAACATGCTATGAGGATATGATCAAGAGTTTATAATGTTGATTCAAGAGCATGTTGCACAAGTTCATTCAATGTACCTCAAAGATTCAAAAAGAAAATAAAGGATTTAACATCAAATTCACAAAAGGATGAAATGGTTCAATAATTGGAGGTCAAGTGATCTCAAGTCTTTATGAGACTATCCCTGATGTATCATTCCTCAACATGTTATCATTGGTCATTTAATGACCTCAAACACAAGGCAAAAATTCAAAACTAAAAGCAAAATTCACAAAAGAACATCACTAAGGAGGTATGGGTCAAAAAATGCTCATCATCAAATTATGAGAAGTCAAGAAGATTGACTTGAATTGGTGTGAGAAAACAGAAGAAATATGATCATTAAGTGCCAAATTATAGGCTTCACACAAGTTCATTGTCCATCAAACAAATTGCAACAAAGAATGCAACATCAATTGGTCACTTTCAATTCAAAAATACATCAAAAATAGAAAAGGATTTCCATAATTCAAACAAAAAATTTCTTAGCACCTTTGAGTAGAAGTCAGCAAACATGTTTTATGTTCGTGGATGGATGAGGAAAGGATCAATCAAACTTCAAACATCAAAACTAGTTGGTGAAACCACCTATCTAGACAAGTTTTCAAAATAAATCAATGGAAAATACCAAACCTTATCAATTAATTCAAAAAAAATATTTTTAAGATCTTTAATCCTTCTATGAACTTCAAACAAGAGCTAAATTCAATCGAAACTCAAGGAAAGTTGGTTTTTGAAATCAAAACAAACAAGGGGATTATCAAGACCTTAATTATTTCGAAATTAATCTTAACAATTGATTATTTAAGATTACAGCCCAAAAAATTCAAAATAAAAATGCACCAAGCTTGAGAAAACTCATAAGATCAGAAGGATCATTTTCCACATTTTTAAACCAAGAGGAAATTAAAAATTAAAAAAAAAAATTAATTGATCAAATAATTAAGCAATTATTTATTCAACAAAATGGAATTATGATCAAAACACAAAATAAATGCCAACAAAAATTATTTTATGATTCTTCTGATCCAAACAAACTTCCATGAATTTTCTCATAATTTTTTGCATCAAAGAAACAATTATTCAAAAAATTAAATCAAATTAAATAACTAATTAAACTCAAGAATTTTCAAACCAATAAAACAATTTTAAAAAATTATTAAAAAAATACACAAGGTCAGGAATATTATTTTTATGTTTCATGAATTTTTTCATAATTTTTCATCAAGTTTTGACCAAGAAAATAAAATCAAAGAATCAATGAAAATTAAATAACAAAAACAAGAACAAGGCCAATGAGATGATGCCATGCATCATCTTCAACCTCCAGCCAAGGCAAAACACTCATTTCCATCAGTTCCAACATGCTCACTTCAGATCCATCAAACAAACACGATTCTCAACCAAAATCCATCAGATTAAGCTCAAATTAAAGCTAACATATCATACTACATCATGAAATTCGAATCAAACTCAGAGATCAAGCATAGATCAAGAAATAAAATCTCAAAAATTGGAAAAACACATTGCAAACTGTTAGAACATAGTTTGATTCTACAACCGTTGGTTAGAGTTTTGATGATAACAAATACAAAGAATAAATAAATACAAAGAACAAATATGCACCTTAAAAATATGTTTTATGTATGCAAAAGTTCTGATCAGATCAGCATCAGAAGATAAGCCATAAGTGTTACACGCTGAAGCAATCAGATCATACGCTGAAGATTGGTGACCAGAACCTGCGCTTAATTATAGTAAACTCTGACTCTGAACAAGAACATATCAAACCAAGTCATCAATATTCTGAAGCGTCATCAGCAGTAAGGAGAAAAGATTTTGAAGCATTACTGAACATTCAAGACAACATCAATTCCAATGACTTCCTTCAGATAGGATCTTCTCCAAAAGGAAAGTGTGTTAATGAAATTAAACATGCTTTATGATCAACGTCATTACACTGCCTATATAAACAAGTCAGCTTTCAAAATGAAGCACGTACATACAAACAACGATTTTGCTAGATCACCACTCACGCATATTCAAGTTGCAAGCAAGTTCGTTCTTTATTCTAAGCTATCAACCTGTGTAATTTATCACATTTGTGATAAACCGTTTTTGTTAGAAAAACAACAACACATATTGTTTAATCATATTGAAAAAGAGATCCTTGAGATTAACCGGATTGTGGTTGTACTCAAGACGACTTTAACAGTTGTTAAAGTAGATTTTCTAATCTTGTTGAGATTAGTGGATTAAGACCTCGTTGGAGAGAGGAGAAATCACCTTGACGGGTGGACTGGAATAGTTTGAGATCAAACGAACCAGGATAAAAATATTGTGTCATTAAGCTATTTTAGATTCATATTTTTCAATTCAACCCCCCCCCCCCTTCTTGTGTTTTTCACATCTTCCATTGGCATTAGAGCGCTTGGTTCTGAGCTTAAACACTTAACCGTGTCAGTACAAGATCCAAGCATCAGGAAAACACTATGGTGGGACCAAGCCAAAACATCAGCAATGACAACAATGAAGACAGGGACAGATTCAGTGGTAAACCTCAAGTCTTTGATGGAGAAAACTTTGACTACTGGAAAGACAGAATTAAGAGTTTCTTTCTGGCCCATGATGCTGATCTGTGGGACATGGTGACTGATGGATACACGTATCCTGTGGATGGACGTGGTCAGAAGATAGACAGGAAAATGATGTCTGATCAGTAAAAGCGTGAATTCAGAAACCACCACAAGGCCAGAACAATTCTCCTCAGCGCCATCTCATATTCAGAATATGAGAAAATATCAAACAGAGAAACTGCCAAGAATATGTTTGACTCTTTGAGAAAGACGCATGAAGGCAACATTCAAGTCAAAGAAACCAAGGCCCTTGCGCTCATTCAGAAGTATGAGGCATTCAAGAAGGAAGATAGTGAATCAATAGAAACTATGTTTTCAAGATTTCAAATTCTTGTTGTTGGACTAAAAGTTCTTGACAAAGGGTATTCTACTGCTGATCACGTTAAGAAGATCATCAGAAGCTTTCCCAAACAATGGAGGCCAATGGTCACAGCACTTAAGCTAGCCAAAGATCTCAACAAAATTTCTCTGAAAGAACTTGTTAGCTCCCTCAAAAGTCACGAGATAGAGATAGAAGAAGATGAACCTCAAAAGCAAGGTAAGCCATTAGCTTTAAAATCTAACAGAAAATCTGACTCCAAAGTTTTGCAGGCTGTGGAAGAAACCTTTGATGGATCCTCATCAGAAGAAGATGAACTGTCTCTCCTCTCCAGAAGGGTGAACCAACTGTGGAAGCAGAGACAAAGGAAGTTCAGAAATCCCAGAAGATCAGAAAATCATAATGAATCCTCCTCCAGATATAGAAAGTCTGAGTCCTCCTCTGGACACAGAAGATTTGATTGTTCTTCAGGATACAGAAAGCCAAACAACAAGGACATCATCTACTATGAATGTAACGAGTAAGGGCACTACAAAAGTGACTGCCCAAAGCTTCAGAAGGAAAAGCCCAAAAAGAAGTTTCTCAAGGAAAAGAAGAAAATCCTCATGGCTACATGGGATGATTTTGACACATCTAAAGTTGACTCAGAATCAGATGATGAAAGAGCAAACATAGCTCTCATGGAAAACGTATCAGAAGACAGTGAAGCTTCTGGTTCAGACTCAGAATCATACACTGAAGAGGTATTCCCTGACTTTACCATAAACTTTATTAAGGATGAACTTGCTGAAAGTCTAAATGAAATTCTGGAAAGGTATCAGCAGATTAGAGTCAAATTTAGAAACCTGAAAAGGAATCTTGCCTCTGACTCTAAAAAGACTGAGAGTCTCAGATTGGAGAATTCTGAGTTAAGAGAGAAAATTTCAAAATTAGAAAATGATTTGCAAAATTCTCAAAAGGAAACAATCTCTAAAACTCCCAGCAATGCTGATGAGATCATCAAAGAGTGTGATTACAGCTTTAAGAAGTTTCTAGCTAAAAACGTAGACAGAAGCAAGATGGCTTCAATGATCTATGGAGTTAGCAGAAATGGCAGAAAAGGGATAGGATATCAAGGTAAGGTACCTACACCAAAAAATGCCATGGACTTAGTTATAAAACGCACACCACTCAATTCACATTTTATATATGGGCACACACATGACATAAAATACACAAGTAGTAATTATTCTGTCAAACCAAAATTCAACAAGAATTTTGGTAAAACTAACAAATCAGGACCCAAGAAAATGTGGGTACCTAAGGATAAAATCATACATGTGGCATATATCTTTAGCAGCAAGGCTAAGACACCAATCATGGTACCATGACTCTGGCTTCTCATGACACATGACGAGAAGACGGCATATGTTCCAAAGTCTGGAACTTAAGCCTGGAGGCCACGTGGGCTTTGGAGGCAATCAGAGAGGAAAGGTCATTGGCTCTGGAACAGTAGGTAATGGAAATCTTCCCTCTATAAGTAATGTTTTATTAGTTGATGGATTAATGCATAACCTGTTATCCATAAGTCAATTAAGTGATAATGGTTATGATATAATCTTCAATCAAAATTCATGCAAAGATGTTAGTCAAAAAGATGGGACTATCCTATTTAATGGAAAGAGGAAAAACAACATTTATAAAATAAAACTTTCTGAACTAAAGAGTCAGAATGTAAAATGTCTATTGTCTGTTAACAACGAGCAATGGATCTGGCACAGAAGATTGGGACATGTTAGTATGAAAAGAGTATCTCATATTAACAAAATCAATCTGGTCAGAAGACTTCCTAACTTAAAGTTCAATTCAGATGCTTTGTGTGAAGCATGTCAGAAAGGAAAATTTGCAAAACCTGCTTTCAAATCCAAAAATGTTGTTTCCACAGGTACTGAAGAAAGCAGGTTTTGCATTAGAGGTTCTCAATAGAGACACTCCCTCAACGACAGAAAGAGTCACTGCAAGCAATCCAACATCTTCTGTTGATCAACTCCAGAAAAGACTATCCAGAAGTAGCATTGATCACCCATAAGATACAATATTGGGAAAGAAGGAAGATCCAATCAGAACAAGATCAACATTCAGAAACTCTGAAGAATCTTTCATGGGACTGGTTTCTCTGATTGAACCAACAACAATTGATGAAGCACTTCTGGACAATGACTGGATTCTGGCAATGCAAGAGGAACTAAATCAATTCACCAGAAATGACGTACGGGATCTGGTTCCCAAACCAAAAGGATTCAACGTCATTGGTACAAAATGGGTGTTCCGAAACAAACTGAATGAGCAAGGTGAAGTCATCAGAAACAAAGCACGACTGGTAGCACAAGGTTATAGTCAACAAGAGGGGATAGACTATACAGAAACCTTTGCTCCAATCGTCAGGTTAGAATCTATCAGACTTTTAATATCATTTGTTGTTACTAAAGGCATCACTCTGTATCAGATGGATGTCAAAAGTGCATTCTTAAATGGATATATAGATGAAGAGGTATATCTGCACCAACCTCCTGGTTTTGAGAGTTCCAAAAATCCAGAATATGTTTTCAAACTAAAGAAGTCACTCTATGGTCTGAAACAAGCTCCCAGAGCTTGATATGAAAGACTAAGTAACTTCCTGTTAGAAAAGGAATTCACCAGAGGGAAAGTGGACACAACCTTGTTCTGTAAGACAGTTAAGAATGACATGTTAGTACGTCAGATTTATGTTGATGACATCATATTTGGATCCACTAAACCCTCTCTGGGAAGAGAGTTTGCTAAATGTATGCAGGCAGAGTTTGAGATGAGCCTAATGAGGGAACTCAAATTCTTTCTGGGCATTCAGATAAATCAACCTCCAGAAGGAACTTACATTCATCAGAGCAAATATGTCAGAGAACTTCTGAAGAAATTTGATCTCTCAGAATGTAAGCCCTCAAAGATTCCAATGCATCCCACGTGCATTCTGGAAAAGGAAGAGGTAAGTAAAAAGGTAGAACAAAAGGTCTACAGAGGTATGATTGGTTCTCTTCTCTATCTGACGGCTTCAAGGCCTGACATTCTATTCAGTGTTTGCATTTATGATAGATTCCAATCAGATCCTAGAGAATCTCACTTAACAGCAGTTAAGCGAATTTTCAAGTATCTGAAAGGTACTGCTAATCTGGGTTTGTTTTATAGAAAATCAAGTGATTACAGCTTAGTAGGATACTGTGATGCTGACTTTGCTGGAGACGGAGTAGAACGTAAAAGAACTTCTGGAAGCTGCCAGTTTCTGGGAGAAAATCTGATCTCATGGTCGAGCAAAAGACAATCCACAATAGCATTATCAACAGCAGAAGCTGAATACATAGCAGCTGCTGGATGTAGTACGCAAATGCTCTTGATGAAAAGTCAACTTGAAGACTTCAATATATTTGAGAGTAACATCCCTATCCTCTGTGACAATACTTCTGCTATTTGTCTCAGTAAAAATCCTATTTTGCATTCTAGGGCTAAGCATATAGAAATAAAACATCATTTTATTATGGACTATATTCAGAAAGGGATTCTTAACTTAAAATTCATTGACACAGACCATCATGGGCTGATGTCTTTACAAAACCTCTTTATGAAGATAGGTTTAACTTCATTCTGAAACATCTCATCATGAAGCTTTGCCCAGAATAAATTGTTTTATTTACATATCTTAACCTTCAGAACTTAGTTATTTTCTGTGAACTACTGATCAACCTGTCTTCAGAGTTTTAGAAGTACAAATTACATCAGAATCTATCCATGAAGATCTGAGCGTTTCATTTCAAGGATAGAAGTGTGTTGTTCACGTAAGCAAACGGTTATCATCCATTCATCAGCTACCTTCAGAGGCTGAACACGCGTTCACTTTTATGAAAGGTCAAAAGCGCTGATTGGGTGCATTGAGACACACTTCATGGGTAACCGTTCCAATATCTTTCTGAATCCCCTAAAATCAGCTGTCATTAATGCTTATAATCATGACTAATTGTTTCTCTCTCTTACTGTTTATGCTTTCAAGAAAATCTATTTAAACTCAAGTTTCACTCTTTACATTCTTTCACTTTTACTCTCTCAATACCTTCTATTGTTTTCAGTTCGTACTTTAAAAAACCCTTTCATCTTTCTCAAAATTCTTGTGTGAACATGGCTTCTTCAAGCGTCCAAAACATCAGTACTCAGGAAACTGATTATATGGAACAGTACGAAGAACCATACAGAACGCTACTCACTCCCAATGACAATCTGGAAGTTCTTTCAGAACTAATTGTTGACTTTGAAAGCCTTCAAGAAAACGACTTCAATCTCTATGAAGACGTTAATGCTCAAGGTTGGAACAAATATTTTGACCGTCCTCTAGGGCCAACGTTTCCAATTCTTGTCAAAGAATTCTGGATACATTCTTCCTCCTCAAACCATCAAGTTACCTCGTATGTCATGGGGAAGAAGATTGTCATTACAGAAGACCTAATTTTAAGACTTATCGGTTACAATGGTGGAGGTGTCAGATGTATTGACATGGCTGAAAGATGTTCTAATGTTGCTTCTATTGCAAGGGAAACATTTATTCTGGGTCTACCCTCTAGCAAGATTAGGGATCTGAAAGATCATCACAGAATTTGGGCTAAAATAATTCTGGGATGCATCAACCACAGGAAGCCAACTAGCTCTCCTGATTACATAAACATTGATCAGCAGTTTCTGATCTACTTTATCTCTAAGAAGACTAAGGTAAATCTCCCTCACTTGCTATTTAATCATCTGAGGACCAGTGTATAGGAAACAAGAGAAGACGAGCGTACCAAAAGGGACTGGATACCCCTAGGAAGACTCATATTAGATATTCTGACAGAGAATAGGCTGATAGAGCATTTGACTGAAGCACAGGAAATTAGCTCACTAGAAGCAACTGTTGCGAAGCCTCTGAACGCAAAAAATCTGAAAAAGATGAAAATCATTGAGAACATCAAGAAGGAACCCAACGTTACTTCTTTTGCAACCATCACTTACAGAAGAATTCCTCTGGATGATTTTCCTCTTTTCTCTGAGATTGACTCCAAGCCTGAGATAATTGTCAGATATATGGATGCGTGTAAGGCAGATGGCACTGCACCAAAAATAAATATCTAGGACTTGCATCAGGTTGCTCTAGAAGTTGTTTTGAAGAAGACCAAGAAAAGGAAGGCAGAAGCAGAAGGATCATCCTAGAGGACTCCAAAAGCTGCTAAAAAGAAAGGTAATCCTTCCTCTGTTACTGTTTTAGAATCAATAACTATATCAACATCTGAAACCATAACTACCCAATCAGAACATCCAACCCCACAAACTTTTGATGACTTTGACGTAGGGTTTGATCCATCAGAAACTCTATGTATAAGTGAAACTCACTCCCTTCCTATTAACCCAAATCCTGAACAAACTCAACCAGAACTTGCCAAAGTTCTGCCTGATATAGACTCTTTTGACCAAGACATTTCAGCTCCCACACCACAAAATCCAAATCCTCAAATCCCTGATAATCCAAACTCCGAAACTACAACAGATGTTCGACAACAAGATATTCCACTACCTCTCTCTCCACAACAAGATATTCCTCATCCACCATCACCTCAACCTGAACAATCACAACCAGAAGCTCAAACTTCTGAGAATCAACCATCTGAGACCCATGAACCAAAACCTCACAATATTTCAACCAACCAATCTGAAGAACCTACTTCAGATTCAGATATAATCCCAATCCCAGGAATCAATGAACCACTTGCCATTCGTATGCCTCTCACCATCCTGGACATTCCACAAATTCCTTCTTCTCTGGAGTCCACACCACCAAATTCCCCAACCAGTCCAATCATCATACCCGAATCTCCTACTCCCTCACCCAAGAGCAATCCAACTGACAATGTAAGACTTGTCATTGATCCAATTGCATTGGAACGATTAGCTGCTATATCTCACAAAACTTCTGTTCCCAAACCAAAACCAACTGAAACCACACCAGATGTTGGTAAAAGTTTGTTGATGTTTGAAATAGGAATGCAGGAATGGATAACCTCCTTGAAGCATGCTAGTCTAGAGATGACTAATCCTGCTGCTTCTGATTATCTATGGACAAGTTTCAGAAACTGGCTAAGTTCTGAAACATTAAAGCTAAAAGAACAGAGCTATGAACAGGTTCAACGGAATTTCAGTGATATGTTAAAGGTTTTTGAAGACCAAGTTCTGAGCCATCTGCTCAAGAAGGATATTCTCCCTCTGGATAATGCTCCCTGGTCAGAACATCGTCCCTCAGATGAAGTTCAACCAGAACCAGAAGGTCTCTCCCTGACTGCTGCTCCATAAGAGATGATCTCAGCAGAGGAAATGGTTCAATGTGATCAAGATGAAGAATGCTCTGAGAAGCGTCCAAATACTGAATAATCTCCAGCTCCTTCCTATGTCATGCAAACTCTGGAAGAATTGAAGAGAGAAAATGCTGTTATCCAGGAAAGGTTAGATAAGCAGGAGGACACAAACAAAGAAATCAAGAGCATTTTGGGCAAACAAGAAGAATCTAACACCCAGATCAAGGGATTGCTGGAAGCTTTGTTCACACGCCTTCCTCCTCCCTCTTAGATTCTTTTCTGTTTTAAATCTGTTTATCTGTAATGTTTGTTTTACATTGCTTCTATTCTGGACTACTTATCACTGCTTCTTACTTTTAATATAAATCAACTATTTTGGCTCTGATTATATTTCTCTTTTGCCAACTGAAAAAAAGGGGGAGTGTTGTACCCCAAATTTTCCCTCCCATATTTCTCAAAACATTGCAAGAAAGATCTCCAAGTTGCTCAAGGTAGTCAAAGGGTTGACCAGACAAGCTCTCTTCTAAGGCAGTCTACCCCAAATTAGGGTTTTGTGTTGCATCAATATCTTTGAGTCCAAGTGGTCCCAAATGCTCACCAATGTCCTAATATGTTCTCAAGATCATCCATGTCAAGTTTCAAGCCGTGCAGAGAAAGTTTTCTCAGTCAATTGCTCAAAGGTCCAAAAATTGACTATGCTAGGGCAAAAGTCAATTGTGACCTACATACAGTCAAACTTAAAGATTTTTTGTCAACATTCTCATTTTGAAGTATATTTCATCATTTGATCAAGGGTTGATCATGATTCATCAAGGATTGCTCATAATTCATCAAGATTCAAAAGTTGCTAAATTAGGGTTTTGTAGGAAAAGTCAACTCAACTTTGACCAAGCATAACTTTCTCATACTTTATGAGAAATGACCCATCCAAAGCTCATTTTGAAGAGGATGAAATGTCCTACAATCCAAATTCATCTCCCAAGATCAAAATATTCACTAACAAGAAGTTATGAATTTGGACATTATAGGTCATTTTGAAAAGTCAACAAACACACTTTTTTTGTCAAAGCTTCATATATGCGCATGGTATATCAAATTGAGATAAGACCAAAAGGGTTGGTTAGAGGAAATCTCAAGATTTATAAAAAGTCAAAGAACACCTCCAAAGAGTCAAAATTGGGGAAGTTATTCATTGTTGAAGTTGACCCTTATTGCAAAATTGCCAAAAGTCAACTATCCCCAAAACTTCAAATTTTGCCAAATGGGCCCATTCTTCTTCACTTATTTTGAGTTGGCATTATTACCCATGTGCTCTAGCTTTGGCCGTGTGTCCATATCATATTTTTATTAATTTTTTGATTTTTATTTGAATTAATTTGAATTAAATCAAAACAAATCAAATAAAATCAAAAATATTGAAAACCAAAGATCTTTTGATGATTTCAGGCTTCATTGGACAGCTAGCACCATTCCAAATTTGCATCAAAACTTGTATGCACAAAAAGATTCAAAATAAGCCAATTTTGGAAAGCTTTAAAGGAGGATCAAATCAAATATCAAAGTTATTGAAAGAGGAAGATTTGGGCAAGGCAATCAACCCTAATGCATTGTGTGGTACATAAGGGTTACGTGCAGACCAAAAAGAGGGTGAGAGATCAAGCATAGAGTGAAAGCAAAATCTGAAAAAAATACCAAAAAATTGTGAGATTGAAATAGGGCTTAGAGGCATCCTCAAGGCTTGGTACGTGTCTCAATCTCTTCCTGGAAATCTCAGGAATCTAAAGCAAGCAAAACCATACGTTTTCGAGCCCTCCAGTGCATTGTAAGTCGTTCACAGAACCACCCTTTTCTTGAAATCGATTAGCTTTATTCTTGCATCTATAATGTAAAATAAAGGCATATTCTTGATCACCATATCATTTGCAAGCTTTTGCCAATAGCCAATTTCATTTATATGACCTGAATCGAAATTCACCATAGCTAGGGTTTCGAGTTTGTTTTTAGGGATTTTGTTTTCAAGTACAATTAGCCTTCATAATGACTATGGTTGTGATAAGAAGAAGATGACGAGTCTAACCATGGTCTTAGAATTCGTTTACATGGCCTGTAGGAGACTTTGGAATAAGCCTGACTTGTAGCAACGGACGGCATCCGTGGGAATAGCCCTTTGTATTTTTAGCCACGGTGCAGAGGACAGGCACGATGAGTTATCACGCCCCCATAGGCCTGTTCAAACGAGCGCGCGCTTTTCTGTTTCTTGTCCACTAATGCTTGCTTTTGTATTTTATTATTTTCTTTTAATGTTATAATAGATGAAAATAAGTGGCGTAGTGGTTACAAGTGGAACGTTCAAAGCATTAGAGGCTGGAGGTCAGGGGTTCGATCCCTGCCTCCAGCATTTGTTATTTTTCCAAATTATTGCAGGTGATTCAGTGTGCGCTCAAGCCAAGCATCCATCATGGACATTCATCATCAACGTGCCAGATGGCCAGATCTGGTGGTCATCATTGCAAGCACACCATGGACCAAGTCAAACATGCTACGCAGGATTGCAAAAGTCAAAACGGATCACATGTCAATTGGGCCAGAATTCTTGCTATTGGCACACCACAATCAGGCCTATTCTCTACTTTTTTTATATTTTTGTTTATTTTCATTTAATTATTTATTTATTTAATTACTAACCAAAATTAATTTTTCTCTTTATCAAAAAATCACAAAAAAGGTTTTATGTCCAATTAAATTTCAGAACTTTATTTTTATAAATAAATATTAATTAATTTAATTAGGATATTAATATTAGGTAACTTTGATTTATTTTTGCAAATAATTAAAAATCAATTAGAATAATTAGGTTTTAACATTATTTAATTATTTTATTTTCTTTCCTAAAATAACAAAAACTCCAAAAATATTTCATTTAATATTTTTCATTAATGAATTTGTTTAATTATTAATTTAGCATTTAATTTTAGGATTTAATTTCTTTTCTTAAAAATAAAAACAATAAAAACATTTTCTTTAATTAAAAGGGTCAAAACCCTAATTTCGCATTCGATTTAATTTCGCATCGTGCACTTTATTTTTATTTATCCAATTAATGTATCTGCTCCCGGTTTGTAATAATTAATTAGCATTTTTATTTTTTCCGTTTTTTTAAATTTCAAAGGGTTGCTTTTGGCGATGTAAATACCCGACGCCTTGTAATAATTTAGTTTAATTTTTGCACCTTTAAATTCTACAAATATTTAACTACTAGATGTTTGATAATAGGGTTTGCATGACAAGAATGAATGTTTAATCTTAAAACAGTTAGATCACCCTAAACATGTGCAAAGATAAAAATAACTGAAATCAACACACTCGCACATGCGCACTTCTAGGGTACACCCCACTTGGTTGCCTTCGTGAATGGTCATTGAGTATAGGTTGTTTTAGAGGTCGCCCTCTTGTCTAAAGATCATAAGTTGCCTCGGAAAGGTTGCCTCGGATATCATTGCCTCGGATAAATGATCTAAGACATTAGGGTTACCACTAAGGCATCCTAACATTGCTTTAGTGACCGTATGTCCCTCTTTCGAATTGACCCTCAAACTCCAACGACGGTGCTACCTACTCACTAATAGTGGGATAGCATTGTCTAAAGGAAATTAGCATAGAACGATTCCTTTTTCGAGTAGGTAGATTAGTTCTTAAGTACTTGCTCTTTTCAAAACAAAACTTTTTCACACTTACACTTTTACGAACAAGTTTTCAAAAAACACTTCATTACACTCTTGAGGATGGAAGCAAGAGTTAAATCGAAGTTAAAAACAAAAACTTTTTCAAACCCACAAACACAAAGAAAACAATTTTGAAAATGATGAGCAAGTACCTAAGAGCCCATAGATAACTACGGATAGAAAGGGTGCTAATACCTTCCATTTCTATAATCTACCCCCCATACTTAGAAATATCTCGAAAAAAGGAATTTTTCTGTGCTTTTTTCCTTTCCTTGTTGGATAAAATAAAATTCGATGGTGACTCTTGCTTACCGCGACATTTTGCAAAAACAAACGCCAAACGCAAACCAGCATTTCAAAACAGTCAGTTCTTCCCACCGTATCACAGGGAGAAAGTAAGATATTTTCAATAACGGTTTACTGAGACAGAATTCTCAAACATTTTGGACTACTTAACCTCTATCTTCTGAAAAGCTTGAACAGGTACAAACTCTGACGAAAGACGCAGTTAAACTCTAATGCTCAAGGACTCAAGGAACTTAAGGGAAGTAATCAACTCAGGGGGAGTTTTTCTTCTTTATTCTAAACTTTTTATTCTTTATTTTTTAATTGAAAAATATGGTTTTTGTCATCATCAAAAAGGGGGAGATTGTTAGAACATAGTTTGATTCTACAACCCTTGGTTAGAGTTTTGATGATAACAAATACAAAGAATAAATAAATATAAAGAACAAATATGCACCTTAAAAATATGTTTTATGTATGCAGAAGTTCTGATCAGATCAGCACCAGAAGATAAGCCATAAGTGTTACACGCTGAAGCAATCAGATCATACGCTGAAGATTGGTGACCAGAACCTGCGCCTAATTATAGTAAAATCTGACTCTGAACAAGAACATATCAAACCAAGTCATCAATATTCTGAAGTGTCATAAGCAGTAAGGAGAAAAGATTATGAAGCGTTACTGAACATTCAAGACAGCATCAATTCCAACGGCTTCCTTCAGACAGGATCTTCTCCAAAAGGAAAGTGTGTTAATGACATTAAACATGCTTTATGATCAATGTCATTACACTGCCTATATAAACAAGTCAACTTTCAAAATGACCATACGTACAAACAACTTTCAATAATTTTTCTCACAATGGAAAGCCAACATCTAATGCTTCTAATTAAACCCAAAATCAAATCAAAACCTAGCTTCAATTACAAGAAAATGGATTGCACATTTGGTGTACCACCTGTTCGATGAAATTCCTGGGCAAGATGCCTCGGGATGGCCATGTGGCTCGCCCATGATGCCCAACACTTGCCTAACTTGCCCAGAACTTCTAAGGCCAATAACTCCCAATTTTCAGCAAGAAGTGTGTTTGTTGTCCCCTGTATGCCCTTGTAGATCTCTTTCCTCTTTTCAGTTGGCCAAAAGAACCACCAAAATCCCATAAAAATGAGAAAGTTATGCCTTTGCAAAGTCAGGCCAAAATCATTGACACTTACTGAATTTTTCAAACTTCAAGATAACTTCAAATCTAAGAAACTTCTAAAACTTGCAAATCCCATCAAATTCAATTACCAATGATCATTTCCCATATAAATACATGTCAAATGCTTCATGTTGACCAAAAGTCCACTTGGTCAACTCTGACTTTGGTTGACTTTTGAGTGAAATGACGGTTTTGCCCCTTTGATTCAATTGAGCCACTTTCAATCCAAATTGAACCTCAATTTTTCAATCATAGATACTTAATAACATATGGTGAAGCATGGAAACAAACTTGGGTGAAAAAGTTAGAAAAATCCTGATTAAATCCAAAACCCTAGTTTTGCACTCTACATTAGGAGATAACTGATCAAGCTTCAAAACCCTAATTCCTCTGGACATCAAGAGAAGCTTCTTGAAAAAATTTGATTCCATTGTTGATAAGAGAATGATTCTTCAATACTTGGCTCATCCAGACCCCAATAACTCCAATTTGGACAAAACCCTAATTTTGACTGATGAAACAAAAAGGATGTGATTCTCCCTAGAATCAACATAATCTTCAATATTTTGATGATCCAATGAGGTGGATAAGATATCTTGAGATATGTGGAACTTTTGGGCTTGAAATATCCGGAAGTTTAGATAATAAGGCTCTCCTTGAGAAACTTGTCAATACAATCAATCTTCCAAAGCTTGAGGAAGACTTTGATAACTAAAATACTTTGATCTCATCACAATGTATGAATGCAATGCAATATGATGTTTATGATGAAACATAAGCCTAAATCAAGAGGCTAAATTTTAGGGTGCAACACACACCTCTAAGGTACCTCCAATTATGGCCTTCAGAAAAACAGTCATGTCCCTCAAACGTGGGACACTTTAGCAAAGTCCCTCAATACCAAGATCATATTACCTCGATGACCCTTCGATGTTGCCTTTCGGTAAATGATCTAGTCCCTTACGATAAATTGTGAAAGCGTCCTACAAGTTGCCTTTATGATTGCATGATGACCCGTGCTTGTCCCTCAAACATCCAATGATAGGGCTACCCACCAACTAATAGTGGGATAGCACTATCTAAAGGAAAAGAGGAAAAGAACAAAGACCATTCGAGTAGGTAGACACCTCGTAGTTGCTTGCTCACAAAACAAAACAGTTTTTCACATATACACAAACTCTTCTCTAAAATATTTTCAAAGTCAAAACACTTTGTACACGTTCTCAATGATACGAGAAACATTACAAAGTTCGCTGCACTAAGGCGTCTTTTCAAAATATTTTCAAACACACTTACACAAAAAGAAAGCACTTTCAAAGTGAGCTAGCAACTAATTTCCCATAGATAACTACGGATGGAAAGGGTTCTAACACCTTCCCTTTCCATTATCTACCCCCCGAACTCAAAACATTTTAAAGGCCTTTCCTGTTCTTTTCACCCTTCCTTTGTTGGATAAAAGAAAAGTCGGTGGCGACTCTTGCTAACCTCAACATTTGTGATAAAAATGCAAAACTAGTAAAGTCAGTTCTCCACTGTATTACAACTGCGTACAATTATCAAGTTAAATTCACATTAAATTAAACAAAAACTTAATTTGGGTTTTGGTTTTGATATTATAACTTAACAAATATCAGAAATATAAAATGGTTTTTTCACAGAATTGAGGAGCATGTTAGGGTAATGTGTATAATTTGCCCTGTAACTACCTTGAATCTTGATCTCTTCAACAAGTTCATATCTGTCAATTACCATCCCTGTAGGTTATCTTCCCCTAAGTCCTTAGTGGGAAAACCTTTGAACCTTCATCTTAAATCCTAAGTACTTAGAGATTTCTGATGGAGTCAAGCCTTTTTTTTATCAAGAGTTATCTGGTAACTATATGGTATCCTTAGTCCTAGGTGATATCTACTATAGCCTAATCGTAAAAAAAACCTTATCAATCGTTATCCTGTTGATTGTTAACCGTAAATCAATCCTAATTTGTCCGATCAGGAAAACATAAAAACATTGTATAACTAAATTGAATAGAGAAGACTATTGTATTAAAGAAATTCAGGAATCAAAATTGTTTACAGAATCAAATCAAGGACACCCCCTAGCATTTAGGGTTTAGCTACTCTTATTGTTCAAAATAATCACAAGATAAAAGTTAGACATTACAAGTAACTGGATAGTTTCGATCTCCAATTGCTTCCGCTTATGAGAATCTTCCGCTCTCCAAGAACCTTGATCTCATCAATCTTTAGCCGTGTGAACTATTCTTTGCTGCCAAAACGTCCTATAGTATAATCATGGAAACTCCTCTTAATAGCAATAACTCATTTAGGCTAGTTGGAAGTATCCATAACGCCCCCACAACTTCAGATACCTCTCTAACTATGCTTTATACTTAAGTATCTTTCTGATTTCCCTCATTTTTCATTTGGACAGTCAAATTAAGGCAATGAGAATTATGATGATCATCACATTCACAAGACTAATCAAGAATTTTTGTTTAGGCACCAAATAAGCAGCATTGGCTACTTTTAATTACCGATGAAATTTTGAAACTTTGTAGTTATATGTTGTCCTTTTGGACGACATTTATGGATCAACCCCCTTTGGGCTGAATAACCAGGTGAAGGCTACTCAACTTAGCGAGTCAGATTCCTTTTACCTCCTTTTTATCATTTGGTGCTAGATTTATTTATTTCTCAATTAATCATACCTATATGTGAATCTAGGTTATGCCATATTGTATTAATAAATTACTCAAGGAGTACTTCTCAGGATTCAAGCACTATGGTACAAATCTACACGTTAGAATCGTATCTTTGTCACGTTATTCCGAACTCCCTACCCTTAACCAACCATCCCTTTGTCTCTACATACTATTTTTGAACTCTATGAGAAACAAGTTCTTGAACAAAACAAAAAATTTGGCCAAAATTTGGAGGACTTCAACTCGTGGATTTACATAGCAACTCACATAGAACTAAAAAATAATTCGAAAAGAAGAAAAGAAATAAACCCCACCCACCCACCCCACCCAAAATTGTACTAAACACTGACCCCAATGTTTCAGAACAAGCTCGAGGAAGGTGACTCACAGAGGGGAATGCAACACATGCTGCTGCCTCTTAGCTTTCCCCAGTAAGACTCTCTTTTTATTACTTGCAGACAAAACTAAATAAAAACAAAGTTATTAAAAGCATGGGTTGCCTCCCACGAAATGCTTTGTTTAATGTCTCATGGCTCAACGATTCATCTCCTTACGGGGGGTACTTCCTCTTTCACATCTTGTTACTTGCCCTTTCCGCAACCCAGAATTCATTTAGCTCATAAGAATGAACCATTCCTTGCCTTAAGTCGCTCATATCTTTCATCTCTACTCCTTGATGTTCCTTTTTAATTTTCTTCTTAGATTTTTTAATGAACTTAGGAATTTTGACATACGCTGGAGTTAATGCCACCTGAGAGCTTATAATGGATACTTTTTTCGGGGGTGGTTTCAAACTTCTGTTGTCTCCAGCTAATTTGATCATACCAGCTGAAGCTTGATTCTTTTCACCTGCAGCCTGCTTTTTGATCTCCAACACCTTCAAAGTTATCTCCTCATCAAATGATTTTAGTGTCAGATTACCTGTCTCGATATTAAAATTGCATTGACTAGTCAGCATAAATGGTCGACCAAGAATGATATGAGTCTCTTCATCTTCAAGTATGTCCATGATCTGAAAATTAACTGGGAAAACAAAATTGTCAATATCTACTAATACATCTTTAGCTATCCCATATGACTGCTTGATGGTGTGATCAGTAAATTTCAGTTTTGTCCCACTCCCACTTATCTTCTCAATACCGAGCTTCTTGAAAATCGATAATGCCATTAAACTTACACTAGATCTAGAATAAACCATAACCCTCTTAAAAGTTCTGTCTTTTATGGTGCATGGTATTACAACTGACCCCAGATCCTTCTGCTTGACAGGTATTTTCCTCTTGGGTGCAATTACACGCAATTTCTCATCATAGGTGTGATACGGTGGTTGAACCGACTGTTATACTGGTTTTTCATTTGTGTATTCGCAAATGTTGCGATAAGCAAGAGTCTCCATCGACTTTTCTTTTATCCAAATTAATGAAAGGGTGAAAAGAAGAGAAAAAGACCTTTTCGAGATTTTTTGAGTAAGGGAGGTAGACTATGGAAATGGAAGGTGTTAGCACCCTTTCCATCTGTAGTTATCTACGAGATCTTAGAGGTTTGCTCATTTTAAAATACCTTTGTGATTTGTGTGTTTGAAAAATGTTTTGAAATACCTTAGTGAGGCGATTTGCTTTGTGTTTAACTCTTGTATCATTCCTCAAGAGTGTTAACAAAGCAAATATTTTGAAAATTTGCTTTTGTAAAGTAGTATTTGTGTAAGTGCAAAATGTTTTTGAGCAAACTTCTAACAACTATCTACTTTTATACTCCAAAAGGGTCGTTCTTTTCCTCCTATCCTTTAGACAGCGTTATCCCACTATTATTGAGTAGGTAGCCCTATCGTTAGATGTATGAGGGACATTCGAAAGGGACGTTACAGTCACGAAGGCAACTTGTGGAGACGCTTTAGCAGTTTTGTTTAGGGACCAGATCATTTACTGAGAAGGCAACTGTTGGGTCATCGAGGGGCTATGATCTTTTTGATTTACGGGTCTTTGCTAAAGCGTTCCTGCCTCATGACTGTTTTATTTCTAAATGCAACCAAAGTGGGGTACCCTAGAGGTGTATATGTGCAATTGATTCAATTTTTTATTTTTGTCTTTTTGTTAAGTTTGCTAGCATTTGATTATTAGTCTTATCATACACGCCTAACTACTATTTGCATAATATTAAAGTGCAGGAATTTAAGTCTACACTATTACAATGTTTTGGGGAGGGCGATATTTATATGTCTAAAAATGAGGGGGATAAATCAATAAATATCCTAGTTTTAATCTATTACATTCAGTGAGCAGGTACATTAATAATAAAAATGCGAAATTAAATAAACGCGCGTGAAATTGAAAATAATATCTAAAAATATCCTAAGAAATAAAAATATTTTTGTTTGTTTTTATTTTAAGAAAATATAACCTAAGTCTTTTTAATTTTAATTTAAGGAAATTGGTTATAATAGTTAATTTATTTATTCACAAAGTTAATTTAATTAGAAAAAAACAACTAGCATAATATATTTTTTGTGATTTTTTATTTAAGATCAATTTAAATAAAAGAGGGTCAATAAAGAAATGAAAACAAAAATAAAAATAGAACAAGAAGCATCCTTCGATTACAGGAAGATGGTGTCTTTCGATTCTATGAAGGGAAAGTTGTCTTTCGATTGCCCCTTTGATTCAGTGACCGGATGTGGCTTTCGATCCAGAGGGCGTTGTTGGAATTTCCTGATGGATCACTTTTGAGGGAACTACACCTGCAAACATGTTGGCAAAACGAAAAGCATGACCTCGGTGTCAAACCCAGGTCTTTTAATTCTGCACGCATTGGGTCTATTCAGGCTACATTTGCAACAAGTGTTAGCAGCAAAACAAAGGCAGACCTGGGGTCGAACCCAAATCTTTATTCTTGAACAACAAATCGAATGAAACTACAAATGTTGATGTGTCATGCAAATATAGAGATTGATCTTTTTACCAATTCTTACCAATGGTTGATGGATGGAAATGTGATGATGGGTGTGGTTACCCTTGTTTGATAATTGCTTCGATTTGGATTCTGGACGTGGGTACCTTTGTTTAAGGGTTGCTTTGGTTTTGATCACTTATGAGATTTTTGATGACTTTGGTGGATTTATGGGCAGCGTATCTCTAATGTGTGTGTAACTGTCCATTTGGCTTGAAAGCACTCTTCTTATATAGAGTAGAAGGGAGGGGACAAGAAGACAATAGTTTAAACTTCCACAAACAAATGTTTTCAAGGCCATGAATGAAGTTTTGTAACGTTGGCCAAAAACATGGGATCTTGTCCTTTTTATGAAATTTGAATGTATATGGATATTTTGGCTCCTTCGAATGCCCTCTAGTGTTTCTCTTCGACTGGGCCTTCTACATGCTTCTTCAAATGTACCTCTTGTGTACCCTTCGACTGGCTCTAGTATTACTTCCTTCGAATGGGTCTTTAGGTGGTCCTTTTGGTGTTCCTTTCGAATGGCTATTTTGATTGGAATTTCTATGTATGCTTTGTGCCCTCTTTGAATAGGCCACCAAAGTGTGTCCTTAGAATAGCTATCACGTGTGTTGAAGTGTGTACAATTGTTTAAACTGGAGCCATTGCATAGGCGAAGCTGGCACAAAGGCATCCAGTGCCTTGTGGGTCGAAGGCAACTTTTTTTTGTTTGTAGAATCAAAAGAAGTTCTTTGCCTAGGCGAATCTAGCACAAAGGTGGCCAGTGCCTTGTGGGTCAAAGGCAAATTCGAAGGAGTCTTGGCCTTGTGCTGAAGAAAAACTAAAGAGGGATACGTGCGTTGACGACACGCTGAGGGGTCTTTTGCCCAATGGGAGCTTTGTGAATTGAAGGCCAGTTTGGAGAAGTTTTTTCTTTTGTGCGCTGAAGGCATGCCCAGAGGGTTAATTTGCCTAGTAGAAACAAGAAATAAGCTTGCTCCAAGGAAAACAAATTCTCAATCAAAGCAGGGATCCATCTTGCATGCAGGTAGTCATTGCATTTGTGAGTCAAGCCAGCATTCAAAGACAATGGTCCAATCGAAGAAGAATTGATAAGAAGCCCTTCCTCTTTGGATTGAAGGAGGTTATTTTAAAGGGAAAACATACCCAGTCGAAGTTGGTATGCAGTAAACAAGAAAAAGACCAAGGCTTTAATCGAAGCTTGGAAATTTGAAGCAAACTTAAAGGAGGTTAGGAGCTCAATCGAAGCCTGTCCAAATACCAATCGAAAGGCCTTTTAACATGTTAATCGAAGGATTTTGTCAAAATGCCAATCGAAGACTCCTTGTTTATCTTCAAAAAATTTATCTTTCCTTTAATCAAATGCTTGTGATCACCATGTTAGAGAAAGATCTTGAGAAAATATGAGAGGGAAAATTTTGGGGTACAACAGTTGCCCCTGTTCAATTTTATTAATCATGAGGATTTAGATTGGCTTGCTTCCTTTCGTCATCTGAAGGTGGAAGATGATTGAACACTAGAGTGCCCATAAATTTGCACTCGCATGAAATAACACTGATGATTGATGATGTAGCGAATGGGATTACAGATTCAATTTGGAGGAGATGACAGAGAGTCGTCAGAGATGGGCTTAAAGATGCCATCCAAAGTAGATACTGATTTCACACATGGTCCCTTTGGGGGTTCCTATTCCTGCTGTCTGAGGAGGAGCCCGTTGGGGAATGCGGGTCTCTGCTGTTCTCCTGTTTGAGGAAAACTCTATGGGGAATAGAATCTACGAACTTCAGTTTTCCAAGGCTATGTTGAAGAGTTATCTCTGGAGAGATGACATTTTGCTGTATTCTGGTTGAAGTCCAGGTTTCTGGTGATTTACTGGGGATAATGGAATTAACTGTTACCTGTAGATGTATTAGAAAGAACCTGTGTAGGGCTACTTCAAGATGAGCCTGTGTTAGACTATCTGAGAAGAAACCTGTGTAAGATTGCTTCGTCTGGTCATGTAGATAGCTTTCCTGTCTAGTTTCTGGTTTTAATATACAACTAGCTTGTTCACAGATAGTTGTCCTGTCTGGTTTCAGGTATTAATCTGTAATTTGAAAATTTGTCGGTCATCCACAGATAGTTGTCCTGGCTTGTTACAAGTATTAATCTGGAACTATGTTTTTTTTTGTCAATGAGATAGTTGTCTTGTCTGGTTTCAGGTATTAATCTCTGACCTAAGAAAGAAAGATAGTTTTCCTGGCTTGTTACAGGTATTAATCTTCAATTTATTCATGTAGATAATTCTCCTGGCTTGTTACAAGTATTAATCTCTGACTTAAGAAAGAAAGATATTTTTGTCGGCTTGTTACAGGTATTAATCTTCAATCTCTTCATGTAGATAGTTCTCCTGGCTTGTTACATGTATTAATCCGCAGTCAATCATCCACAGATAGTTTTCCTGGCTGGTTTCAGGCATTAATCTGGAACTTGTTTTGTTGGTCGCATAAATAGTTTTCCCGTCTGGTTTCGGGCATTAATTTGTAGCCTACTATATTTGTTGGTAAACTCGTCTTGTTTCGGGAGTTCATACCACTTGGTTGTACAGATATTTTCCCCGTCTGGTTTTGGGCATTAATCTTTGACCTGTTGTAAAAGTTGATAGCATTTGTCTGTTTGCTAATTTAGCTTGAAAAGGTAAAATCATTTTCATGCGATGCCATGATGTATGAATTGCATGATGATCCCAAAATGAATGAGATTATGATACATGTATTTGTATGCACATGCCATGATGTATGAACATGTAATGCTGTTGTGTAGGATCTTTGTCTAAGAAAATAAATCCCCGACTGCTGCTGGGAAGCTGAATCCCATACTACTGTTGGTTAGTGAACAAAGTGATTCTTCAATTTCCGCTGGGGGTAGTGAATGGAGATAGTTTTGTTGGAAATTCCCTTTCTTTTCCGAGGATCTTCGACTTCTGTTCGAGAATGATTCTGCCAAGGGGAAGAGCTCTGTTGAAATATTTCACCAATTTGGAGAAATAAACTCCACTGAGGGGTGAATTTCCGTAGCTAGAGAAATAAACTCTACTGGGGATAAGGCTTTATAAACTACTTGAGATTTATAAAACTTTGTTGTGGAAGGTGAACCCTATAACCTACTTTGGAATTTTGTTGAAATCCTGTCGGAGAATCCTGTGAAGCTTGGTGACTTCATTGGGGATTTTTGTTGGAGCAGTAATTAGAGATTCTTGCTCTGCCAGGGATAGGAGAACCTGACATTTTTAGGCTGCACACTGAAAATGTGGCATAGACCTTGTAGTAGGACATCTCTGCCTTTGTGCCTGCTGGAGAAGGTATCTGTCGGGGAAGACATCTGCGAGGATCTTGTGGATGGCCCTTAGACATTGTCTCGTTTCTTAAAGTCACTACCAATTGTCTTTCTATTTTTATGTGTGTATTTGTGAGAAGTATTCATATTCAAATGAATATGTTCAAAAATAATCACTGGACTTTTTCACACATAAAACAGAAAAATAAAAACAAAAATTTGCAACTTTCAAAGAAGTAGTTTTGTATTAATTTCAAATAAGAGTTTTTGTACAAGGAGACAGACATCCTAGTAAGAGAATGTCATCATAAGAATGGAAATTGCACAAAAATAATATACAAAGAAAGACAACTATGTGAAATAATCACATTGAGTTCCAATTCTCATATTTCCTTTATGTCTTTGAGCGTCTCATCCCTTTCGCTGATTGTCCGAAGCTGATTGGATTGATTAGTACTGCTTTGAGCTTGATAGTTGGTACTAAAGACTGATTGTAAGGTGATCCAATGGGACATAGTTATACGCTTTAAATCCCTAACTTTTTCCTGGACCGCCCTTTCGGGTTTTCAGTCCACCAGGATACCCTTTTTTGACCAAGCCACCTTTTCAGGTTTTCGACTTGCCGGGTGTATAGATTTATTTTCATGTATATCCCTAACTTTTTCCCAAACCCTTTTGGTTCGCTGAGATGCCCTAATTTTTGTCGAGGCCAGTCGACCTAGCGGGTCTTTGTTTATGTGTAGTATCTATTAACTATGTCAGCATCTACAGGGTGCGAAAGGTCATCACCGTCCATAGTGGTTAAGATCATGGCTCCACCAAAAAATATGTTTTTGATTACAAATGGCCCTTCGTATGTGGGAGTCCATTTTCCCCTGGGATCACCTTGTGGCAGTATAATGCGCTTGATTACCAGATCACCGACCTGATATTCCTGACGTCTGACCTTCTTGCTAAAAGCTTTGATCATATGCTTTTGGTACATCTGACCATGACAGACAACCGCGAGCCTCTTCTCATCAATTAGGTTTAATTGGTCAAGTCGAGTCTGAACCCATTCGTCTTCATTCAAACATGCATCGTTCATGATTCTCAAAGAAGGGGTATGGACTTTAATGGGTAGGACAGCTTCCATACCGTATACCAGAGAGAAAGAAGTTGCCCTTGTTGATGTGCGCTTTGTGGTACGGTAACCATAAAGATAAAATGGTAACATCTTGTGCCAATCTTTATATGTCACCGTCATCTTTTGAATTATTTTTTTGATGTTTTTGTTAGAAGCTTCTACAGCGCCATTCATCTTCGGCCAGTAAGGAGAAGAGTTATGATGTTGGATCTTGAATTGCGTACAGATCTCGGTGATCATTGTATTATTAAGATTGGTACCATTATTTGTAATGATTCTTTCTGGAATATCATACTTACAAATAAGGTTATGTTTGATGAATCCGGCCACTACGTTCTTGGTAACATAAGCAAATGAAGCTTCCTCGACCTACTTCGTGAAGTAATCAACAACAACCAGGATGAAGTGGTGCCCATTGGAAGTTGTCGGTCTAATTTCTCTAATCATGTCGATGCCCCGCATTGCAAACGGCCACGGAGTAATCAAGATGTTCAGAGGAACCAGAGGCACATGTACCTTGTCAGCATAGATCTGGCATTTGTGACAAGTCCGCGAATGCTGATAATAGTCTTCCTCCATGGTGGACCAGTAGTATCCTACCCGTAGGATCTTTTTAGCCATTGAATATCCACTAGAATGAGTGCCAAAGGTACCTTCGTGTAAATCAGTCGTAATATTTTCTACCTCACTCTTGTCTACACACCGAAGCAAGGTAGAGTCGTGATTGCGCTTGTAAAGGATCCTGTTACCGAGAAAGAATTTAGGAGAGAACCTCCTTAGGAACTTTTTATCATTGACTAAGGCTCCCTCAGGATATTCTTAGGCTTCGAGATATGTTTTGACTTCATGGAACCAAGGCTTGTCCACTACTTCTTCAGTACCAATCTCGTGACAGTATGTTTGCTCATCCATCCTTTCAATGGTGATCTGAGGAGCTTCATTATCCCACCTGACCTTAAACATGGATGACATAGTAGCTTCGATCCCAGGTCTCAACATTTTCCTATTTTCTAAATTGTTTATTGCAGATTCCATGTGCCTCACTATCCAACATCCACCATGCGCCCACAGATCCATCCCTTAGATCATCATGTTGCCCAGATCCAAGCGTCTAGAAAAACAGTGTATGGTAGACCCTCCAAGGGTGATCCCCACTGGATCAAACACCAGCCTTGGGCCAGCTATTCTGGGCCTGGAGAATTTCAACCATACACCCCTCATAATTACTTTTCATACCAGGCCCATTTTATTTCTTTTTAATTGCTTTATTTAATTTTTGGTTTTAATTATTAAACAAAATCATTGTTTTTTTAATTAAATCAAAAAAAATCATAAAAACACAAAAAAATAGAATTAGGTTTTTTCATAAAATATTTAATTCCATTAATTAATTAGGTTAATTAGGATAACTTAAATCCCTTTTTTCATAATTAAAACTAATTAGAAATTAGGTTAATTTGCAAAATTAAATACTTTCTCAAAAAATCCAAAAAAAATATTATCTTTATTAACTAAATTAAATATCTTTGAATTTAATTGTCAATTCCCCATATTTAATTTTTCCGCGCGCATTTATTTCATTATTTTTCCAATTAATGTAATTGCTCCGAGTTTGTAATAGCTTTTAACTTAGGTTTATTACCATTTTCATTTACTGTTTTCCCTAAGTTTTTGGTTATGTAACCCCCTCCCCAAGTCCTTGTAATAGCTAGGTTTAAACTTCTCGCTCTTTTCCTTTCCGTCATTATAAACTGTTAGATGATTGATAATAGGATTGTATGCAAAAGATCATAATTTAAAACAGTGGAGAACCCTACCTGTGCAAATATAATGATTGAAAAATAAACACTTGCACATGCTCACTCCTAGGGTTTTCCCCATTTCGGTTTCCTTTGGTAAACGGTCATGAAGTATAGGGAGTTTTAGTGGTTGCCCTCTAGTCCCAAAAGATCAAAGATGACCCATTCGAATGTTGCCTCGGAAAGATCTTTAGGACTTTAGGGTAATTACTAAAGTTTCCTAACCATTACTTTTGTGACCTTAAAAATTTCCCTTTTCGATTGCCCCTTAAACTCCAATGATGGAGCTACCTACTCCTTAATAGTAGGATAGCACTGTCTAAAGGAAATAAGAAAACGAACCGTCTTTTTCGAGTAGGTAGAAACTCTTAAGTACTTGCTCAAAATAAAACTTTTACACCATACACTTTCAAAAAAAACTTTTTCAACTAAAGTTTTTCAAAAAACTTTATCACACCCTTGAGGACTCATACAAGGGTTACCATAAAGTGAAATGCCGCACAAAGGAAAATTTCAAAACTTTTTCAAGCACACAAACACACAAAAGCAATTTAAGAATGAGCAAGTACCTAAGAGCCCATGGAAAACCATGGATAGAAAGGATGCTAACACCTTCCCTTTCTATAATCTACCCCCCGTACTCAGAAACATCTCGAAAAATGTTTTTTGTTCTTTTTCCCTTTTCCTTTGTTGGATAAAATAAAAGACGGTGGCGACTCTTGCTTACCGTACATTTGCGAACAAAAAATGCAAAACCAGTAGTAACAAAAAACAGTCGGTTCTGCCACCATATCACAGAACTGGAGACTGTGTTGGGGACTTATAAAAAGTGGGGTTTACCTTAGGATCTAGGTCATTCTTAATTACTTCTTTGGCTTGTCTTGTTTGATTTACTTTTAAGGGTATCTTGTTTGGGTTGTTTGGATCCTAAACCCGGATCGGGGAATTCCTTTTAGGTAAGTAGCAATAAACTGTGAGGGAGTTGTGCAGGGTATACCGACACGTTTGAAACAATAGCTACATTGATGCGATACTTTGGCGTGTACCGGTAGCCCTTGAGTAATCAAGGAGAATACGGGGCCATTATGTGGTATCATAAAGCGTCAACTGACCTTAGCACCTTAATTGACCAACTTGGCTTTTAGGACCTAGTGAGATAGTCGTCTTTGGTGTAAACCCAAAGTCGGTTGATACTCGATGCTACACTCATTGAGGTTTGACTCTTGAGTTTTGTTTGGTGGCAAGTCAATTTTCTATCGGAATGAAATTTGGGGGGAATATCGGTGATATTGAGATCCCTTAGAACCCGATTACTATATTTAGAACAGGTTAAACCAACCCAACTTCAAGAGGGTATTACCTTAAAATTCATGCAAGCCTTAAACCTAAGGTCTCTGTGTGATTTGTTTGTGTTTGCTATATCTGTTATATCTGAGCATAATCATGACATCATAACATAGCATATCATGCTAACCATTTCAAGGATCCTTGGGGCTTATTTTTGTCTTGTTTTGTAGGACATGGCCCTCGCCCGCAGGTTCACTATCCAAGTCAGTCTGGTAAAGGTACCTCCTCAGCTTAAGGGAGTTGGTAGCAAGGGTTCCTGAAAGCTCTCCTTTCACTGAAATGCATGGTCGACTTCTCAGCTTGGTCACCTCAAACCCTGATGAAGAAATGCTAAAAGTGCTTTTTCAGTTCTTTGACCCTCGACATCATTGCTTCACTTTTCCGGATTACCAGTTAGTGCCTACTATGGAGGAGTTTTCTCTGTTACTAGGGGTGCCTATCCTTAACAAGGTACCTTTCAATGGTACGGAAAGAGACCCTAAACCTGAAGATATTTCTAAAGCTCTATCCTTACAACGGTCTGACGTAGTGGCAAATTGGGAAACCAGGAGAGGTGTCAAGGGTTTTTTGGCTAAGTTCTTGTTTAACAAAGCTCATCATTTTTGGGATACCCGGGACTTACAATCCTTTGAAGAGGTTTTAGCCCTTCTCATCTATGGGTTGGTACTGTTTCCTAATTCGGACCAGCTCATAGACGTGAATGCAGTTAAGATTTTCCTGTCACGCAATCTGGTACCTACTCTGCTTGGAGATATCCTACACTCTCTGCATACTCGTACTATAAAGAAAAGAGGGACTCTTCTGTGTCTCACTCCTCTTTTGTCTAGATGGTTTATTTCGCACCTATCCCGATCCTTCTTGAAGAATGAACAAGGTTTGAGATGGTCTCATAGGCTAATGACTCTTACACATTCAGGTATTCATTGGTGTCCTCGATCCTCAGAGAATGTTACCATCATTGATCGATGCGGAGAATTCCCTAATGTCCCTCTCTTAGGAATTAGGGCAAGAATCACATAAAATCCTTGTTTGGCACTACAACAGTTTGGATATGCGAGAAGCGATGGTCCTCGTGATACACTTATCCAAGGAATCGTCTTCAACTATGAGAATGATGTTCATGGTTACCGTAAAAGGTTCATGCGAGCTTTGGGCATGGTACACAGAGTATATTGCAAGACACTGGGGCATAATAATTCCATCCCTCTTGAGCCTTATCTCAAATGGGTACGTACCCATGCCTAGAGTCTTATGATGCCTTACCCTGCCATCCTACCTATGATTATGGAACCGGTTGCTAGAGGAGACACTTCTTATCTTGTTCTTCATCCTGACATGCTAACTGATCATGAGGAGTTACAAAAATCCTCGGTTCAACTTAAGGAGGAGCGGGATACGTTTGAAGCTCAATTATATACCAGCGAGAAGAAAGTCCTGGAACTCACTAGGCTACTTCATGAAGAGAGGAATATAAACGCCTACATTGCACCAAAGAGGATGCGCTCATGGGAAACTTAATTTTCTTTTTGCTTTAAGTTTTATTTTGTTTGATTGTAAGCCTAAAGGGCACTCTTTGTAAAAATTCAAACTTATTAATACAATTGACGTGTGTTTCTTTTGGTTAAGCAAATTTGAGCCTTTAAGAATCCTTGAAATCATTGCATACGCATATCATCCATGACATTGCATAAACAGGTCTCATAACAGGTTTCTCATCTTCTTCGCTGTTTATTTTAGCAATAATGACTACTGAACAAAGTATCAAGGATCTCCAAGCACAAAATGCCCAATTTCAGCAAATGTTCGTAGCTTTGGCTAAAGGGCAGGAAGATATGTAGGCCCTTATTTTAAAAGATAGAAAGAAGAAGAAGAAGAAGTTTGCTGATGTCCTGAATTTGGGAAGAAGATTCAGGGGACCATTGAAGCAACTGGTTGATATGACCTCTTCGTCCAAAGAAGGGGAGAATCAAGAGGGTGAGACAAGGGAGGAAGACCCTATCCCAAGGGTTTCTGAGGATGAATCTGATTACAATGATGAACAGTATCCTCCGGCTGATGAAAGGTACAAACAGTTAGAGGATCGTCTGAGCGCAATGGAGATCCAAAGAGTACCAGGGCTAGATTTTGAGGAGTTGGGTTTGGTATCTGGGGTTGTCATCCCACCGAAGTTCAAGGCTCTGGTATTTGCAAAGTATGATGGGGTTTATTGTCCCAAGCTTCATATCCGTTCTTATGTGAGGAAGATTCATCCTCCCACTGCTGATAGGAACTTATGGGTCCATTTCTTTCAAGACAGTCTGTCTGGGACTCAGCTTGAGTGGTTTTATCAGCTGGAGGGAGTCAATCTCCATAACTGGGAAGATATGGTCGCTGCTTTTTATAAGCAGTATCAACATAACGCCGACCTTGCTCCTACTCGTACTCAACTTCAGAGTATGTCCATGGGTGCGAGCGAAGGTTTTAAGGACTACGCGCAAAAGTGGAGAGATTTGGAAGGGAGAGTCCAACCCCCTTTGTCTGATAGGGAGTTGGTTGACATGTTTCTTGGTACGTTGTATGGTCTGTTCTTCTATCACTTGATTGGTAGCTCCTCAGCTGGTTTTATCGAGCTGATATTGACTGGAGAAAGGGTAGAAGCTGGGATCCGAAGTGGCAAGATCCAGAAAGACACCTCTTCGAGTACAGTGAAGAAGCCATTCATGAGTAAGAAGGAGGTCAATGTTGTTTACAATCCTAGAAGTCAGAATAGAACCGAGCACCGTCCAACGGTAGGGGCTGTCATGATCTCTATGTCTGAACCTGCCCAACAAAGGAACAATCAACCGAGGACAGAAAGGCCGGCAAGACAGTTTACCCAGATAAACATGACTCTGTCTCAAATCTTGCCACAGTTATTGAAGACCAATCTGGTAACCCTGAAGGAGGCTCCCAAAAACCCCAACACCACATCTCCTTGTTAAAATCTAACGCTTGGTGTGCTTACCATTCTGAGAGTCCAGACCATGATGCCAACAACTGCTGGGCTTTGAAGAACAAGGTACAGGATATGATCGAGGAAAAACAGATTGAATTCGATCCCCCTGAGACTCCCAACGTCATAACTGCACCCATGCCCAAGCATGGTTCTGGAATTAATTCTATTGAGGTTATCTCCGCCACGGAAGATGCTGATGATGAGGATTCTGATATCGACAGTTGGATCTACCCTACTAACAACGGTGGACCTAGTAAGTGGACGACCAAAGATTTTGTGCCAATTTCTTTTGCTCAGTAGTAATTTTCTTACTCATTTTTCGGATTTGTAATAAACAATATAAACTTTATGGCCTTGTGCCTTACCCGAGGCACAATGGTTTATGTGTGAGGTTTATTATATGTCATTTTCATATGTCATCAATAAAACATTGGACGTTCTTACATACAAATTTTGCGCTCTCTGTTTTTCTTTTCTTCCTTTTACTTTATCAATGCAGCTATCCTCTTACACACACTCACATATCAAACTGTAGATCCATATCCACTCTGGACCCCATTTATAACAATTATGCTATTGCCAGTTATAACTTCGAAAATCTAATCAACCAAGCCGAGGAAGAAGGTGAGGAAGATTATGAGGTGCCTGGAGAACTTGCTAGAATGTTACAACATGAAGAGAGGGTTATACAGCCTCAAGAGGAGCCAGTTGAGACAATCAACTTGGGCACAGAGGTAGATAGAAAAGAAGTCAAGATTGGCACAAATCTGGAGCTTAGTATCAAACAGTGGTTGGTATAAATGTTGCATGACTATGTCGATATCTCCGCCTGGTCATATGAAGACATGTCGGGACTAGACATAGATATAGTGGTCCACTGACTACCAACTAAATAAGATTATCCTCCGGTTAAACAGAAGGTCCACCGTATGCGCCCTAAAATGTTAGAGAAGATCAAAGCAGAGTTTATGAAATAGTTCAACACTGGGTTCCTAGCTATCACCTCCTATTCGCGGTGGGTTGCTAATGTGGTTCTGGTACCAAAGAAAGATGGCAAGGTATGAATGTATGTGGACTACAGAGATCTGAATAGGGCAAGCCCCAAGGATAACTTTCCCCTCCCCCACATTGATGTTCTGGTTGACAACACCGCACAACATAAAATCTTTTCCTTCATGGATGGTTTCTCTAGCTACAACCAGATCAAGATGGCACCCGAAGACATGGAGAAGACAACCTTCGTCACACAGTGGGGCACTTTCTGTTACAAGGTGATTCCTTTTGGGTTGAATAATGTTGGGGAAACTTATCAGTAGCCATGGTAGCTTTGTTCCACGATATGATTCACCATGAGATATAAGTTTATGTTGATGACATGATAGCCAAGTATCAAATCGAGGAGGAACACCTCGATCATCTACAAAAGCTGTTTGACAGGCTGAAGATGTACAAGTTGAGACTGAATTCGAATAAGTGCACCTTCGGGGTAAGGTCTGGTAAACTTCTGGGGTTCATTGTTAGTGACAAGGGTATTCAGGTAGACCCTGCAAAGGTGAAGGCCATATAAGAGATGTCGGCTCCCCGTACTGAGAAGGAAGTTAGAGGTTTCTTGGGACGCCTAAATTATATCGCCAGGTTCATCTCACATCTGACTGCTACTTGTGATCCAATCTTCAAACTCCTAAAGAAAGATCAAGTAGTAAAATGGAATGACGAATGCCAAACCGCTTTCGAAAGAATCAAGGAATACCTTCAAGAACCACCAATTCGGATGCCTCCGATTGAAGGAAGACCTTTGATAATGTACTTAATAGTGTTAGACAATTCAATGGGGTGTGTGATGGGGCAGCATGACGAGTCTGGTCGAAAAAATCATGCAATATACTACATTAGCAAAAAGTTTACCGACTGTGAGACAAGATATTCACTGCTTGAGAAAACTTGTTGTACTTTGGCATGGGCTGCTCGCTGACTAAGATAATATATGTTGACCCACACTACTTTGTTGATATCTAAGATGGATCTAATCGAGTACATCTTCGAGAAGCCCGCTCTCTCCGAAAGAATAGCAAGATGGCAAATGATCTTAACCAAATACGATATCCAATATACAACCCAGAAAGCAATCAAGGGAAGTGTATTAGTTGATCATTTGGCTCATCAGGCCGTGGATGACTACCACACCATGAATTTTGAGTTCCCGGACGAGAATATTATTCTAGTGATTGACTATGAAGAACCTGGAACGGATGAAGGACCTGAAGAAGGATTCCGATGGACTATGGTTTTTGATGGAGCTTCGAACGCACTTGGTAATGGCATTGGTGGCATAATCATATCTCTCGAGGGCTGCCATACTCCTTTCACTTCCCGACTATGCTTCAACTGTACCAACAACATGGTGAAGTATGAAGCCTACATCATGGGTCTCAAAGCTGCTATTGACCTGAGGATCATGTTCTTAAACGTTTTTGGGGATTCAGCCTTGGTGATAAGTCAGATCAAAGGAGAGTGGTATATGAAGCATCTGAATCTCATCCCATACAAAGAGTATCCTGAGGTGATACGTCATTTATGTTCAATGTCAGGTGGGACAACGAAGCTCCCCGAATACCCACTGAGAGGTTGGATGAACCAGCATACTGCTGTGAAATTGATACTGAAGAGGTAGCAGACAAACCTTGGTTTCACGAAGTAAAAAGGTATCTTGAGGCTCAAGAGTATCCTGAGGGGGCATCTGTCAATGATAAGAAGTTTCTGAGAAGGTTCTCCATGAAATTCTTCCTCAGTAATGGAATCCTCTATAAGTGCAACCATGACTCTACTTTACTGCGGTGTGTAGACAAGAGCGAAGCAGAGAGGATTATGGAAGATCTACATGAAGGTACCTTCGGAACCCATTCAAGTGGACATACCATGGCTAAGAAGATCCTACAGGTAGGATACTATTGGTTCACTATGGAAGCAGATTGTTATCAGCACTCTCGAACTTGCCATAAGTTCCAGATCTATGCTGATAAGGTTCATGTGCCTCTGGTTCCTTTGAATTTCTTGACGTCTCCTTGGCCCTTTGCAATGTGGCGCATTGACATGATCAGAGAGATTATACCTACCGCTTCCAATGGGCATCGCTTCTTCCTGGTGGCCATTGAATACTTCACGAAGTGGGTTGAAGCTGCCTCTTTTGCTACTGCCACCAAGAACATCGTAGCGTGGTTTATCAAGCACAATTTGATCTGTCGGTACGGTGTCCCCGAAAGAATCATCACTAACAATGGTACGAATCTCAATAAAACGATGATCACCAAACTCTGTAAGCAATTCAAGATACAGCGTCATAACTCTTCTCTCTACCGGCCGAAGATGAATGGCACTGTGGAAGCTGCTAACAAGAACATCAAAAAGATCATACAGAAGATGACACTGACATACAAAGACTGGCATGACATGTTACCATTTTCTCTTCATGGGTACCGCACCTCCATGCGAACATCGACAGGGGCAACACCCTACTCTCTGGTATATGGCATGGAGGCTATCCTGCCTATTGAGGTCCAGATCCCTTCTCTGAGGATTATGAAGGATGTAGGTTTGAACAAAGACGATTGGATCCAAACTCAACTTGATCAACTGAATCTGATCGATGAGAAGAGACTTACTGCTGTCTTTCATGGTCAAATGTATAAAAAACAGATGATCAAGGCTTTCAACAAAAAAGTCAGACGCCAAGCATATCAAGTCAGGGATCTAGTGATCAAGCGCATCATACTGCCGCAAGGTGATCCCATGGGCAAATGGACTCCCACATACGAAGGGGCATTTGTGATCAAAAACATTTTTTCGGGTGGAGCCATGATTCTGACCACCATGGATGGTGACGACCTTCCTCACCCTGTCAATACGGACATAGTGGAAAAATACTACGCATAATTAAAGACCCGCTAGGATGACTGGCCTAGGCAAACATAAGGGCTTCCTGGTAAACCAAAAGGGTTCGGGCAAAAATTAGGGATGAAAATGAAAAAAATCTGTACACCTGGCAAGTCGAAAAACTGAAAAGGTGGCTTGGGCAAAAAAGGGTTTCCCGGTGGACTGAAAACCCAAAAGGGGGTCCAGAAAAAAGTTAGGTTTTTAAAGCGTATCACTATGTCCCATTGGATCACCTTGTAGCCAGACTTCAATGTCAACTATCAAGCTCGAACGGAACCAATCAATCTAGTCAGCTTCGGACAAGCAGTAAAGTAATGAGACGCTCGAAGACATAGCGGCAATAGTAGAATTGAAACTCAATGGGTTGTTGCACATAGCTGTTTTCTTCTCTTTGTACACAATATTGTATAGTTTTCATTTTTACGGCAGTGTTCTCTTACTAGAACGTCAGCTTTCTTGTACAAAAACGCTTTTATAGGCCAACTTCAGAAATTAATACAAGTCATTTTTACAAAACCATGTGTTTTTCTTTTTCTTTTTTGTTTTGCAAAAACGTCCAATGATTTATTCTTGACATATGCATTTGAATATGATTTCTATTCACAAATATTTGCATATGAAACAGAAAGACAGTTGCTCATGACTTAAGGAACAAGGCAACGAGCTTGTACCCATTGGAGATAAGGCTCCATAGGAATGGAAGTCTTCGGCCCCAAAGTCTTAGTGTCAAATCTGTTTACCATACCCCAAGCTCGTATGAACCTCTGGCGATACCCTTGAACATCATCCTCATAGTTAAACACAACGCTCTGGATAAGCATCTCATGAGGACCATTCCTTCTAGCATAACCAAATTGTCGTAGATCCAGAGAAGGATTATAGTTTATGCCTCCCCTAATGCCAAGTAGTGGTACATTAGGGAATTTCCCGCAGCGGTCAATAATAGAAATATCTCCCATAGATCGAGAATACCAGAGAATATCCGTGTGAGAAAGTGAAATTATCCTTTGCGACCATCCCAAACCTTCTTCATTCTTCAGTACTGTTTTAGGGAGGTGAGAAATAAACCACCTCAAAAGAAATGGCACACAACACATAAGAATCCCTCTTTTCTTTGTGGTACGGGTGTGGAAGGTATGCTAGATATCTCTGAGTAAAGTGGGCACAAGGTTGCGAGAAAGGAAGACCTTGATATCATTCACATTGATGAGTAAGTCCAGATTAGGAAACATTACTAACCCATAGATGTGATGGGCCAAAACCTCCTTAAAAGCCTGGAAGTCCAAATCATCCCAAAATAACTGAGCCTTCTCTATTAGGAACTTGGCCAGAAAACCCTTCACTCCGCTTCTTATTTCCCAATTGGATACAACGTCGGACCATTTCAGGTGTAAAGTTGCTGCAATGACCTATGACTTCGGAGCTTCTTCCAAGCCGGTGAAAGGCAACTAATCCAAAATAGGTATACCCAATATCTGAGATAACTCTTCCATGGTGGGTACAAACTGATAGTCTGGAAAGATGAAGCAATGATGCTTAGGGTCAAAGAACAGAAAAAGCACACTCATCATCTTCTCATCAAAACCTGAGGTAACCAAATTGAGGATTCGACAGTAGTTCTTGGTGAATGAGGAAGTCTCAGAAACCCTAGATACTAACTCTTTGAGTTGAAGCGGTATTCTCACAAAGCTGATTCATATGGTATTTCTACGAGCATAAGCCATGATTTGCAAAACAGAACAAAGATAAATTCCCCTAATCCTTGAAATGGTTAGTGTGATGAAGAATGAATGTTTATGATGCATGATGCCATGTTTAAGAAAATTAATCACACACAAGCAAAGCACACAAGACCTCAAGTTTAGGCTTGCATGGGGTTTATAGGTAAATACCCTTTTGAAGATTAGTTGGTTTCAAACTTGTCCTAGAAATAGTAATCAGGTTCTAAGGAGTCTCAATATCACTGATCTTTCTTTATCAGTATTATTTCAGTTTAGTAATCTTTTCTTGTGACTGAAACATCCCGAAATTCCAATCTCAATGAGTGTAGTATCGAGTATCAACCGATTCCCAGCTTTACACCGAGGTCGGCTATCTCACTACTTTATAATGGCCAAGTTTGTTCAACAAAGGTTCTAAGGTTTGTTAGTGCTTCACGACACCACGTGGCGGCCCCGTATTCTCCTCGATTCAACACAAGGGATACTGGTACCAACCAAAGTGTCACACCAACACAACTATCGCTTAAACCATATCGGTCTATGTTGTACAGTCTCCACGATCTATTGTTGTTTACCTAAAAAGATGCCCCAAATCTGGGTATAGGATCTTTATAAGAAAACCCCAACAAACCCTCAAAGATAAAGCAGTCAAAGCAAACAAAGAAATAAATTTTAAAATTATCTAGACCCTAAGGTAAACCCCAATTTATAATATTTCCCCAGCAGAGTCACCAGTTCTGTGATACGGTGGCAGAACTGACTGTTAAATACTGGTTTGCATTTTGTATTCGCAAGTGTCGTGGTAAGCAAGAGTCGCCACCGACTTTTCTTTTATCCAACAAAGGAAAGGGTGAAAAGAACAAAAAAATACCTTTTTTTCGAGATTTCTGAGTAAGGGAGGTAGATTATAAAAAGGGAAGGTATTAGCACCCTTTCTATCCATGGTTTTCCATGGGATCTTAAGTACTTGCTCATCTTTTAAAAATTTCTTGTGTTGATGTGATTTGAAAAGATTTGAAAATGCCTTAGTGCGGCTATTCACTTTATGGTAACCCTTGTATCAGTCCTCAAGGGTGTGATAAAGTTTTTTTTTTGAAAACTTTAGTTTGAAAAATGTTTTGAAAGTGTGGTGTAAAAATTTGTTTGAGCAAGTACCTAACAGTTATCTACCTACTCGAAAAAGACTGTTTTTTTCCTCCTATCCTTTAGACCGTGTTATCCTACTATTGGTGAGTATGTAACCCTAGTCGTTGGATGTTGAGGGACTATCGAAAGGGACATAATGGTCATTGAAGGCAACATGTAAGGATACCTTAGCATTTCCAAGGGACTATCATCATAAGATCATTTCTCGTAGGCAACTCATGGGATAGTAAGGGACTATGATCTTTGTGATGTTTTTTAAACTGAGGGTCTTTGCTAAGATATCCCTATGTTCGAGGGGCATGACCACTGTTTCTGAGGAAACCAAGTGAGGTATACCCTAAGGGTGCAAGTGTGCAGCAGTGTGCTTTTTTCAGATATTTTATCTTGCAGTTTAGTGATCTACTGATTGATTGATTAAGCATACACGCCTAGGTTATTATCAATTATATACAAGCATATAAAATATAAAAGCGAGAAATAAAGGTCCTACGCTATTACAAGGCTTTGGTGTAGATACATAAGGAATTG
Source organism: Vicia faba (assembly GCA_948472305.1). Taxonomy (NCBI): domain Eukaryota; kingdom Viridiplantae; phylum Streptophyta; class Magnoliopsida; order Fabales; family Fabaceae; genus Vicia; species Vicia faba. The sequence continues at coordinate 260,459,197 of OX451736.1, read as the reverse complement.
ACTGAAAGTAAAATGCGGAAATAAAACCCTAATTAAGCTATTACAAATCGGGCGCAATTACATCAATAGTAAAAATTAAACGTATGGCAAAAATAATTACGCATGAGAATAAAAAATTGAAATAAGTTTAAAACTCTAAAAAACCCAAATTTGATCATTGGAAATATTTTTGGGATTTTTTGTGAAAAAAGATTTGAAGTTTGACCTAATTTTTCTAATTAATTTTATTTAATGAAATAAATTAAAGTTGATGAAATTAATTAATTTACAAAAATTAATTTATTGAAAAAAGAACTAAATCCTATTTTTTGTGATGTTGATTTTATAATTTTATGATTTTATGAAAAAAAATTGATTTAAACAAAATAAATAAAATAATTTAAATAAAATAAAAATAATAAATTTAAAAGAGAAATAGAATAAGCCTGAGGGGGTATGAGCCCAAACTGGGGTTGTGTTACTGAAATTATGCAAAGGCCCAATCCTGTGAGCCCAAGGCCACGTGAGATCTGGTGAGGCTGCGCTATGAGGGTCCACCATGAGGAGCTTCATTGGAAGCGTTTGATCTGGGCGCTGATTGATCCAAGGATGATGATCTGGAAGCCTATGGTGTGCGCGCTTGGAAGGATAGCATGGGATCTGCAAAGGATTATTAAGAATAATAACATGTATGAAGCAGGGATCGAACCCCTGACCTCCTACACACGCGCACTAAAAAGCCTTCACTTGTACAACTGAACCAATTGTTCAATCATTAATATAAACAAACAATGTATATTATATGTAATGAAAAGTCAGTGTAATAAATAGAAGCGTGCAAAATTCAAATGGGCCACTCAGGTTTGGACACGTAATCGTCTTCCTCATTGAGACTGTCGTTTTAGACTAAGGCCTTTACCTATAGACAGCGTTGTAGCTACAAACCTACAATTCTCAAAAATCACCATCAGGAAATGTAAATTAAATCTAATTATACATATCAACTGGGTTTGATCTCTTGAGTATAATGGTACCCTTCTTTGGCCTTGATTTTGCCTGAAACAAAAAACCCTAAAAGGACCTTGAAACCCTAACAATGGAATCCAGTCAAATATGCATCAAAACACACAATTAATTATGCAAACATGTTCTAAATGATCATATAAGCATAACTGTATATTTAGAAATCATTTATCATGCGTGTATTTCAAAAACCAATTTCAAGAAGGAAGAACAAAATGTGAATCTGGATATGCTATTTCTGGGCGTGTTGAGGCGTGGTAATGGTCCAGGAAGCTTCCAAATGCTGCCAGGAATGAACTACAACCTTTGAAACGCCTTGAAACTCCTTGCAAAAGAAAATCTGATCACCACATTCTTGTCGAAAATTTGAGTTTCTTTCCCTCAATTCACACGGTCAATCCTCCTTTTTTTTATCATGGAATGTTATGAATATATAGTAGAAGTAATTAGGTCAATAAAATTGAGTTGAATCTTTGCAAATTGGTGAGAAAAGATTTGATTTGTGCCTTGTATACTTTGTTTCTAAAATAGGCCAAATCATGATATTTTCCAATCCAATTAGCCCTTGCACGAATTATATGATTTTCCAGGTGATCATGGATCCATAATGTGCTCATAAAATCCAATCTTTGATTTTATTTCATTATTCCATTATTTTAAATGATTTATTTTGATTTTAATGAATAAAAAATCAAAACAAATAATAAAAATAATAAAATAATAAATGGATATGCTCAGTGGTCGTGGGCCATCTTAGGAACAAGTTTCAAACAAGAAAACATGGGCCCATTTGGAAGAAAAATCAATTTTGATCAATGTTGACTTCATGCACATTTCCAAAAATTGGTCAACTTTAGCAATGCATATCTCTCTCATTTGTTTCCCTAAGAGGGTGTTCTTGGACTTTTTAGAAAGCTTAGGATGTCCTCTAAACAACCCTTTTGGTTTCATCTCAATTGGATCTTCCATGTTCATGTAAGGAGCTTTGACCCAAAAGGTGTTTTGTTGACTTTTTTAAATGACCTATAATGTGTGAACTTGTATCTTTTGATTGAGGCATTTCTTGACCTTGAGGGCTGAAGTGAATTTATATGGAATTGGATTCTCTTCAAAAGAGCCTTAGTTGTAGAATTTCTAATAAAGTATGAGAAAGTTATTCCTAGTCAAAGTTTGGTTGACTTTTTCCTATAGAAACCCTAAATTGCCATTTTTGACTTTTGATGAGTTAGCAGCATTTCTTGAGGAATCATGATCAACACTTGATCAAATGATGGAGATTACTTCAAAATGTTTATGTTGACCAAAAATCTTGAAGTTTGACTGTATTTGGGCCACAGTTGACTTTTTACCTAGTATAGTTGATTTTCAGGCATCTGAGCAGTTGACTGAGCAAACTTGTTGTGTAAGGCATGAAAATTGACATGGATGATCTTGGGGACACATTAGGGCAATGGAGGAAATTTGGGACCCTTGGGACTCAACCGTCTTGCTTGAAATTGAAACCCTAGTTTGAGGCTTATTGTCTTAAGATGAGGATGTGTTTGGTACATCCTTAGTCAACCTTGAGCAATTGAAGATCATTGGAGGCATGTCTTGAGTGAAATGAGAGGGAAAATTTTGGGGTACAACCGAGATTATGGATTTGTTTTCGTCATCCTCCCTCTAAAGGCTTGCAACTTTTTGAAATAAGAGTTGAATATCATAAAGGGGGTAAAAATCATAGTTTGAATGAAAACGAATGGATTAATTCAAGATAAGCATATGCAATGCATTAATGAAACAAAGTTTGACATTAATAGGTAAGTGTTTGAACAACAAAAGATATTACAATTGAAAGTCCAAATATGAAATAAACGCTCTCAAATTTGGCCATGATTTGGCATGGGAGCAGTGACCACATTGGGAGCCTCTGGAGGGTCAAACTCAATCTCCTTGGCGTCAATCATGTTTTAAATCTTATATTTCAGCGTCCAACAATCGTTAGTATCATGCCCGGGACTGCCGAAATGATAAGCACATATTGCATTAGGGTTGTAGTTAGGAGAAAAAGTTTTAGGGTTTGGATGAGGTCCTATCAACGTAATCATATTCATCTTCAACATGTGTTGCAATGCTTGAGACAGTGGCATGTTGATGTTGGTAAATTGTCTTTTGGGTTCGTCTTGCCTTCGCTAATTTCCCCGTAGTTGTTGTCGCCGCGATGCAGGATTGAAGATCAGGACTGCCCTCACATGTTGATCGTGGTCTCTCTTGTTACGACCCTTTTGGCCTTACATAGCATTGGACTCTTTTTTCCCATTGTATGGATTTTTGAGTATCAGAGGATGTAGTTCCTTGGATCTTTCTGCTTCTGATTCCGTTTTCAACCCGTTCCCCGGTTAGAATCAGCTCGGTGAACCCATCTAAAGAGCTTCCGATTAGGTGATTGAAGAAAGGGCATATCAAAGTTCCCATGAAGATATTAATCAGCTCCCTGTCAGTTAAGGGTGGCTGCACCCTGCCAGCCAGGTCTCTCCACTTTTGGGCATATTCTTTGAAGCCCTCGTTGGAACCCATAGTCATATTCTGCAACTGCCCACGAGTTAGTGCAAGATCAGTGTTGTATTGGTACTACTTGTAGAAAGCAGCAGCTAGACTCTCTTGGAAGAAATGGACCCAGAGCTTCTGATCAGTGGTGTATGGTTGAATCTTGCAGACATAAGATCTCAGATGCATCTTAGAATAAGAGACCCCATCATACATGGCAAAAGTAGGGATTTTAAACTTTGGTGGGATGACCACTCCAGAAACCAAACCCAAATCTTCAAAATCCATTCCAGGTACCCTCTGAATTTCCATGGCGTTGAGACGATTCTCCAACTGTTTGTATTTATCTTCCGCGGGAGGATACTGTTCTTTAGTGTAGTCAAACTCTTCTTTGTTAGACCCCTGACTGTGATCCCCTTCTTTTGTCTGATTGTCCCCCTCAGTTGAAGGAGTTGTAAATTCTAGAGTTCGCTATGTTGGTCTTTTGAACCTCCTTCCCAAATTCAGGACGCCCACTAACTTTTTTGTCTTTTTCTTCTTGTCTTTGAGAATAAGAGTCTTCAAGTCCTCTATCCCTTTAGCCAAAGTCAGGAACATCTGTTGGAATTGAGCATTTTATGCTTGAAGATCCTTCACTGTTTGTTCCATATCCATCTTACTGAAATAAACAATAGGAAGATAAGGAAACCTATGTGAGAGAAACTTGTCATGATATGATGCATGGTGTGATATGGTGGGAGAACTGACTTGAGGTTTTGCGTTTGTGTTCGCAATTTTTTTTGTTTAGTAAGAGTCTCCACCGACTTTTTATTTTATCCTAAGGAAAGGTCAAAAATGACAGGAAAGACCTTTGAGATTTTTTCTTGGGTTCGGGGAGTAGATTATGAAAAGGGAAGGTGCAAGCACCCTTTTCATCCATGGTTATCCATGGGCTCTTAGTTACCTGTTTAGATCACTTGCTTTGCTTTACAATTGTTTGAAATGGTGCTCTTCAATTGTTTGAAATGGTGCTTTGTGTGTGGTTTTGAAAGATGTTTTGAAAAGAGGCCATCGTTGTGGCAACCTTTGTAATGATTCTTGTTTGAATGTATACAAAGGTGTTTTTTATCTTTTGAAAAGATTTCAATGTTTGAAAGTTTGTTTTGAAATTGTTGTTGTGAAGTGTGTTTGAAAATATCAAGGATGTTTTTGCAAGCTTTTTGATCAAGTAACTAAGAGCTATCTACCCTATTTTACTCAAAGATCTTTCTTATGTTTTTAACCCTTTTAACAGTGTTGTTTCACCATTGCATTTGGTGAACAACCTTGTGTTAGGATGTTAAATGGGACAGGCGCAGGTCATCGTGTAGACCATGATAACAATTGTGTCAAGTATCTTTGGCAATTTTCTTGAGGGACTTGATCATTTTGTTTAGGCAACTTAGATAGCGTCATCGAGGGACTATGATCTTTTGTTTTGTTTTTGTTTTTCCAAAGTACCCAACATGCATACCATGGCCCATTTTTGAAGGCAACAAGTGGATTGTAACCCTAGGGGTGCAAGTGTGCATTGTGTTTGTTTTTCATGCATTTTTGTCTTTGATTAGGTCAAACTATTTGTTAATTTGATTTTGGCATACAAACCCTAATTCTCTAATCATGACATAATTGAAAGCGTTAAGTGCGAGAATTTAAATTCTAAGCTATTAAAACATGATTATGGGGATGGGGGTACAATTTTGAATAGGGGTATTTTGACAAGAAATATAAACCCTAGTTACTATTACATCCAAATTAAATTTACAATGCAACAATATTTAAATGTACAATATTTAAATAAACAAAATAAATAAATATTAAGCAAAATGTATTATGCAAAAAGAAGTTTTTATTTGTTTATGTATGTAAAGTATTTTTAATGTAAAAGAGTATAAAGAAATAAAATAAAAAAGATTAGTTTTATTTGTTAAAGGGGTAAACCCTAATTTCTTTTAAGAAAAAAAATACTATATATTATTTATATACAAAAATATATTAATATGTACAAAAATGAAATATACTTACAAAAGGTATTTTTTAGTATAAATAATAATAAAAATAAAAATGTAATATTTTTGTATTTTTATTCTAAGTTTTTAATAAAATAAAAGTATATATGTTTATTATGTGTATATTAATCAAATTAAATATGTACAAAATAAAATAAAATATTTACGAAAATAAATTATATTTATAATAATATTTTCAGTGAGAATGAAATAAGAAATAAAAATAAAAGTATGATATATACATTATTTTTAAGTTTAAACAAATATTATAAAAGTATTAAAATGTTTTCTATATTAGAAAAATTACAATAAAATGCTAAATGTAAAAAATTATGAAAATATTTTTGGAGCATTTTTTATATTTGGAAATAAATAATCAAAGCCAGAAATGAAAATAAAAATGCAAAAACATGAAAATATAAGAAATTAGGCCAGGGGGTGTAAAACTGAAAATGGGGGTGTTAGAAGCAGAAACAAGCCAGCCCAGCCCATTTCCACTTCTTCTTCAACCTTTGAACCAGAAAAACGCGCGCCTGATGTACAACTCATATCTCCTGCATTTGTGCTTAAAAACGAAAACTTGCAACATGAAAGTTATAGAGCATGATCATACGATTTTAACCATATAAAAAACTTAATCTAACTCTCAAAGACCAGAGAGAATTTCTCTGGCCCTAATTTCTAATCTAACTTTTTCAGGATATTCACCAATCAAATTCTCTTAGCACACTTAACTTAAATGAAATCTATGCACATGTACAACTTAAGGGCTATGAGTACTACATTTTTTATTCACAAACCTAAGCCTAATGATTCCTAAATAGAGAGATAGAAAGTTGACAAATACCTGTTTCAGATGAACTCGTGTATGACAATGTGGAGGTTTTCAATGAAGCCTGAGATGTTTGTGAGCTTGTCTGAACTTCCTCTGACCTTCCCCAATGCTTTGTTTGCCTTGAGCTTGCTTGAATAAGCTTGTAGAAGTCAACCTGCACAAGCTGAAAACAGAAATGGTGAAGCTTGCAAATGGAGTTACAGTCAAGGACCAATGGTTGGGATAGTTCAGGTGGGTTATATGGAATGTATTGGAAGTGGTTTGGGGAAAAACGCACGAGTGGTTTTTGTTATGGAACTCAAAGTGCAGAAGCTTCCCTGTTTTGCAAGTTTTTGGTGTTTAATGTTCAAGAGTGTTTGAGGGATGAATGGCTCGTGTTTCTGGCTCAAGGCAATGTGCAAAACTTGTTTGGAATGCTTACAGACTTTGGTTATATCAGATACTCAAGATATGTGATTTTGGCAAGTTGACTTGTTTTGAAAGAAAAGTGTGAAGTGATATGAGGTAGGCTTGTACAAGCTATCTCCAAGCATGCACAAGTTTCTTGTACCTTTTACTGAGTTTGTGGAACTTGTTTGCTGCAAAGAGAGAGGTCCAAGACTCAAGAGAAGCAATGTTGACATAAAGTTGCCTTTATGAAAATGGAAATGCTACATTTTTTCCATTTTAAGATTAATTCAATGTGTAAACCTTTATTGATTAGAATAACACCTTAAAACAATGAGTTTGTATTCAATTTTTGAGTGTGGAAGGGTTTAGAGACCTGTAATCAAGTACAAAGCAAGTTTGGACAGATTTGCAACTTGTGTCAACATGAAAATGCCATGGATCAAAAGTGAGTTTTTGCCAACTTCAAGCATTCGATTCTCCCTAACCACAAATGTGTTTGAGTAGTTCTTGGACAATTTGGAAAGCTTGCAACATGAACTATAATCCATCTTTGAAATGAAACTTGAGATTCCAAGTGGAACTATGTGAAAAATGGCCAAGAAGATGGGTCAAAATCCTGCTAAACTAGGGCATAATTTCTCTAAGTTAAAAGTTTTAGGGACCCTTGTTCCAAAAATCATAACTTGAGATCCAATCTTCTTTTGAGAAAACTTTGTGAATCAAAGTTGTAGACTTTGTGGAGGACTACAACTTTCATGTTGTAAGTTTTGTTTGAATCCATTTGCATCATGGTGAAAATGTAGGGCAAAGTTAGGAAAAATCAAGAAAATTTCATAACTTAGAAAAATTCTAAGTTATGAAATTTTTCAATTTCAAACCCTAATTTGCAATTTTGGGTTTCTTGATGAAAAAGTTTCATAATTTGACACCTCTTGATGAAAAATGACCCTTGGCACTTGATTTTGACCAAAAAGTCAAAGTTTGACTTTTCAGTGTACAGTCAAATTTTGATCAGTTGACTGAAAAATTCATCTGTCAATCCCATGCATTTGAGATCTTTTGAACTTGTTGAATAGGTCAAGATAATGTAATTGAGTCCATGGTTGAACTTGATTTGCCATTGGCTAGGTCAAACAGTCAAAAATTGCCTTGGTACAGTCAAAACCCTAAAAATGACCATTTTGCCCTTTTGGTGATCTGATCAAATTTCTTGTGGGATTGTGGTCCAAACTTGATAAAATGGTTCATATGAGTTCATAATGTTGATGTGGGTCAAAATTCATGAGGTTTGACTGTAGATTGGTCATTGTTGACTTTTTCCCCAATACAGCTGATTTCTAGGTCAACTGTCCAATTGATTGGGCAAAAATTTGATTCAAGGCTTGAAACTTGGTATGGACAAACTTATGAGTCCAACATGAAGTATGAAAGTAACTTTGGGCATTGTAGGTCCAAAAATCGCTGTGCAAACTCAAACCCTAATTTAGGTCAACAGTGCAAGGAGGTGTCTTGAGCAGAGCAAACCCTAGCTTGGTCTTGAGTTCCAAGAGCCTTGTGATGAGAAATGTTGATAAAATGAGTGGGAAAATTTTGGGGTACAACACATGGTATGTGGATGCATGTTTTCAAGGATCTCGCAGGGTAAACACAATAGGATGTTAGAAGTTGAATTTTGATCAACAACTTTGATTGGAGAACTTCGTATCGGTGGATGTCCTTCCACGAGAATCAAGCTCACCGTGTCAAGTGGGTCATAGCCCTTGACTCAAGTTATCATATTGTGGTTTTTGATGGTGTTTGATTAGAGGAGAACAAATCCTCTTGCCTCTTGATAGGCGTCTGGTTCATCATGACCCTGTATCATAGGCCCTTGAGATCCTTGAAATGGTTATTGAAAAATGCTATGGTATGATGTCATGGCATTATGTATAAGTATGCAAATCAAGCAAGTTATTATGTACAAATAATCATATACGCACAAAGCAAAACAATTCCTCGGGTTTAGGCTTGCATGGAGTTTGTAGGTAAGTACCCTCTTGAAGTTTATTTGGCTCAACCTATCCTAGTAATAGTAACCGGGTTCTAGGGGATCTCAATATCACTGATCTTTCTTCATCGGGCATTGTTTCAGCGTAATCCTCTTTGTTGGCGACCAAAATATCTCGAAAGTCCGATCTCAATGATCATAGAATTGAGTATCAACCACTCCTCGGTCGGAACCAAATCCAACTATCTCACTACTTCCTAATGGCCAAGTTGTTCAATTAAGGTTCTAAGGTCATTTAGTGCTTCCTGACACCACACAGCGGCCCCGTATTCTCCTTGACTGATTCAAGGGCTACCGGTACCAACAAATGTGTCACACTAATGTAGCTATCGCTTTAACCATGTCGATATACGCCACACAACCCCCACGATTTATTGCTACTTACCTAAAAGGTGCCCTAGATCTGGGTGTAGGATCTTTAACAATAACCCAAACAAGGACCCAAAAATGTAAAGCAAGCAAGTCAAACAAGGAAAGCAAGTAAAGGTGATTTAGCCCTAAGGTAACCCCACTTTTAAGTTTTCATATCCCCAGCAAAGTCGCCAGTTCTGTAACACGGTGGGAGAACTGACTTGGGTGTTTTGAGTTTGATCGCAATTGTTGCGGATAGCAAGAGTCGCCACCAACTTTTCTTTTATCCAATAAGGAATGGTTGGAAAGAACAGGAAAGACCGTTCGAGATGTTTTCTTGAGTTCGGGGGGTAGGTTATGAAAAGGGAAGGTATTAGCATCCTTTTCATTCGTAGTTATCTACGGGCTCTTAATTGCTTGCTAGATCACTTGCTTTTGTTTGAATGTTTGCTTTGTGGTGTGGGTTTGAAAATATTTTAAAAACGTCTTTGTAATGATTCTCGTCTCTATGAGAATGTGTACAAAGTGTTGGTTTTGAAAATAGTTCAAAGAGGTGTTTGTGGAAGATATTTTTGAAAGTGATTTTGAAAAGTGCCTTTGTAATGATTCTCGTCTCTATAAGAATGCGTACAAAGAGCTTTGACTTTTGAAAATGTTTCAACTGAAAGTGTTGGTGTGAAAATCATTTTTTAGTTGTGAGCAAGCAAGCAACTATGAGCGTCCTACCTACTCAAAAGGTCTTATGTTCTTTTCCTCCTCCTTTAGATGTTGCTACCTTACCATTGATTTGGTAAGAAGTCTCATCATTGGATGTGAAGGGATGGGCGTGGGTCGTTTGTATAGTCATAGAAGGCAACCTATGAGACGTTTTAGCAATTTCAATAGGGACTGGATCGTTTACCGAAGGCAACATCGAGGGTCATCGAGGGACTACAATAGTTTATCGAGGGTCTTTGCTAAAATGCCTATATTCGAGGGACATGACTATTTTCTGAGGAAACAAGTGGGATTACCCTAGAGGTGCATGTGTGTGAATAATGTATTTGATTTTCATGCATTTAGTCTTTGATTAGGATGGTCTACTTGTTGGTTTTATCTTGCCATACATCCTAATTACTAGCATTTGTATAAAGCAATAAAAATACAGAAAATAAATATCCTACACTATTACAACCATATTGAATAGAAAGAAAATGTAAAGGCAAAACAAAATAAAAGAAGGAAAAATAAGTTTTTCGATCCAGGAAGAATGCACCCTTCGATTCTGCTCTTCCTGGCTTCTTTCGATTTGGGCCTAGCATGAAGCGTGAGATGCAGACTTTGATTCACCCTTCTGGTTGCTTCTTTCGATTGGGCCTGGAAGTCAGTGTGAGAGGCAGCCTACGGTTCACCCTTCTGGCTGCTTCTTTTGATTGGGCCTGGAAGTCAGTGTGAACACCCTTCGTTTCTCCCTTCTTGCTCCATCGTTTGGACTGTGAAGCAGTAAGGGCCTGCAAAGCAGCATGAGTGTGTATCCTCTATTCACGCCCTCTTTGTCTTTCGTTTAGGAATGTGAAACGGTAAGGGTGTGAAGCCTCAGGCTTCGCTTCACACAAAACTCCTTCTTTTTTTTTGGGTCTATACAAGTTAGTTCTACCATATATTTAGACAAGAAAAACAAACGAAAAAGGCAGGAAAAAAAAAGTAAATAAATGTTATGTACATGCTTGAAATGAAAGGGTTAAGGTCAGGGGACTTACCTTGCTTCTGAAGTTGGTGCTTCTATACCTTGAGTGATTGTGTTGTACCCCAAAATTTTCTCTCTCATTTTATCAAGATTTCTCATCACAAGACTCTTTGAACTCAAGACCAAGCTAGGGTTTGCTCTGCTCAAGACATCTCCTTGTATTGTTGACCTAAATTAGGGTTTGAGTTTACACAAGGGATTTTGGACTTCTAAAGCTCAATGTGACTTTCATACTCCATGTTGGACTTATAAGTTTTCTCATACCAAGTTTCTGGCCTTGAATCAAACTTTTGCCCAGTCAATTGGACAGTTGACCTAAAAATCAGTTATATTGGGGAAAAAGTCAATTGTGGCCAATTCACAATCAAACCTCATAAATTTTGATCCATATCAACATTATAAGCTCATATGAACCATTTGATCAAGTTTGGACAACAACTCCTCAAGAAATTTGATCAGATCATCAAAAGGGCAAAATGGTCATTTTTAGGGTTTTGATTGCAGAAGGGCAATTTCTGACTTTTCACCTAGCCAATGGCAAATTGGGTTCAAGCATGGATTCAAGGACTCAATGGAATCATCTTGACCTATTCACAAGGTTCAAAATATCTCAATTACATTGGATTGACAGATGAATTTTCCAGTCAACTGATCAAAAATCAACTGTACACTGAAAAGTCAAAGTTTGACTTTTTGGTCAAAATCAAGTGCCAAGGGTCATTTTTCATCAAGATGTGTCAAAACTTGAAACTTGTTCATCAAGAAACCTAATTTTGCAAATTAGGGTTTAAGATTGAAAATTTTCATAACTTAGAATTTTTCTAAGTTATGAAATTTTCTTATTTTTCCCACCTTTGCCCAAATTTTTCACCATGATGCAATTGGATTCAAACATAACTTCCAACATTAAAGTTGTATTCCTCCACAAAATCTACAACTTTTATTCACAAAGTTTTCTCAAAAGATGTTTGGATCTCAAGTTATGATTTTTGGAACAAGGGACCATGAAACTTTTAACTTAGTGAAATTTTGCCCTAGTTTAGGCAGGATTTTGGCCTATCTTCATGGCAACTTTTCACCTAGTTCCACTTGGAATCTCAAAATGCATTTCAAATATGGATTGTAGAGAATGTTACAAGATTTCCAAAATGTCCAAGAACTCTCCAAAATCATTTATGGTTAGGTAGAATCGAAGGTTTGAATTTGGCAAAAACTCACTTTGATCCATGGCATATTTCATATTGACACAATTTGCAAACTCTATTCATCCTCACTTGTACTTGCTCACAGGTCTCTAAACCCTTCCATACTCAATAATTAAATGCAAACCCAATGGGTTGAAGTTTTTTCTGATCATTAGAGGATTACACAAGAGATTAATCCAAAAATAGCAAAAAGGCAACATTGCCATTTTTGTCAAAACTTGCTTTATGTCAAATTGCATCTCTTGAGCCTTGAACCAAATCTTGGACAGCAAACAATATCAACAAACTGAGTGGGCCAAGATCACCAAGTGCATGCTGGAAGATAGCCTGTACAGGCCTGTCTTGTATCATTTCTTACTTTTGCTTAAAATACAAGAAAACTTGCCAAAGAGCCACAACTTGAGTATCTGTTATAACCAACTCTTGTAAGCATTTGAAACAAGTTTTGCACTTTGCCTTGAGCCAGAAACACGAGTTATTCAACCCTCAATCCTTCCAAAACACCAAAACACATTCCTCTTGCAAAACAGGGCAGTTTCTGCACTTTGAGTTCCATAGCAAAAGCTACTCGTGCGTTTTTCCCCAAACCTGTTCAAATACATTCCACATAACCCACCTGAGCTATCCCAGCCATTGGCCATTGACTGTAACTCCATTTGCAAGCTTCACCATTTCTGTTTTCAGCTTGTGCAGGTTGACTTCTACAAGCTTGTTCAAGCAAATCCAAAGCAAACTAAGCATTGGGGAAGGTCATAGGAAGTTCAGGCAAGCTCCCAAGCATCTCATGCCTCATTGAAAACCTCCACATTGCCATACACAAGTTCAACTTAAACAGGTATTTTCCAACTTTATATCTCTCTATTTAGGAATCATTAGCCTTAGGTTTGTGAATAAAAAATGTAGTACTCATAGCCCTTAAGCTGTACATATGCATAGATTTCATTTAAGTTAAGTGTGCTAAGAGAATTTGATTGATGAACATCCTGAAAAAGTTAGGTTAGAAATTAGGGCCAGAGAAATTCTCTCTAGTCTTTGAGAGTTAGATTAAGTTCTTTATATGGTTGGAATCGTCTTGAAAAATGCTATAACTTTGGTGTTATAAGTTTTTGCTTTAGAGCACGTATGCAGGAGTTAGACATTTGTACAGGGCGCGCGTTTTTTCTGATTAAAAGGTTGAAGAAAAAGCATGAACTGGGCTTGGCTTGGCTTGGCATGGCTTTTTGCACCCCCTGACTTGTTTCTTGCACCCCCTCAGCCCATTTGATTTATATTTTTTATATTTTTCTATTTCTTTTTTATTTCTGATCTTATTTAATTTTTTCTAAACATAAAAAATTACCAAAAACATTTTCATAAATTTTCACAGTTTATTTTGTATTTTTTATTATTTTTTCTAACATAAAAATAATTGTTAAATAATATGCTTTTATTTTATTTAATAAAAACTTGAACATAATACATAAAAATATTATACTTTTATTTTTATTATTTACATACTTAAATAATATATTTTCTAATATATTTTTATTTTTTTGACATTTGTATATATTTTATTATTTTATTTTATTGTACATAAATAATATAATTAATATATATATATATATATATATATATATATATATATATATATATATATATATATATATATATATATATATATATATATATATATATATATATATATATATATATATATATATATATATATATATATATATATATATATATATATATATATATATACTTTCTTAAAGAAAATTAGGGTTTTTACCCTTAATAAAAATAATCTTTTATTTCTATTTTTTTAATACATTAAATATTATATTTTTACATACATAAAAATAAACAAAAACATTTTTTGCATACTTATAATATTTTGCATATTTATACTTAATTTGTTTATTTAAATATTGCTTATTTATTATTTGATGCAAAGAATTCAATTTGGATGTAATAGTAAATCTTAGGGTTTTATTTTCTTGCAAATACTCCCCATTCAAAATTGTATCCCCCTCCCCATATCAATGTTGTAATAGTCGTAGATTTATTTTACGCATTTATAGCTTTCAAATATGCCATGTTAGAGATTAGGATTTGTATGCAATATCCAAAATCAAAGCAAATAGCTAGACCTAATACAAGACATAAGAGCATGTAAATTGACTACACAATGCACACATGCACCCCTAGGGTTTCATCCACTTGTTGCCTTTAAAATGGCCATGTTATGCATGTTGAGTATCTTGGCAAAGCAAAAACAAAACAAAAAGATCATAGTCCCTCGATGACGCTTTCTTGGTTGCCTATACAAAAATGATCTAGTCCCTCAAAAATTTGCTAAGATACTTAGCACAATTGCTATCATGGTCAATACGATGACCCGCGCCTGTCCCGTTTAACATCCAAATACAAGGTTGTTTACCAAATGCAATGGTAAAACAACACAATCAAAAGGGTTAAAAATGTGTAGGAAAGACCTTTGAGTAAGATAGGATAGACAACTCTTAGTTACTTGATCAAAACTTGCAAAAACATCCTTGCTATTTTCAAACACACCTCACAACACAATTTCAAAATATTTCCCAAAACAAACTTTCAAATATTGAAACATATTTTCAAAAGACAAACACCTTTGTATATATTCAAACAAGAATCATTACAAAGGTTTCCACAACGATGGCCTCTTTTCAAAATATTTTCAAAACCACACACAAAGCACCATTTCAAACAATTGAAAAGCAAAAGCAAGTGATCTAAACAAGTAACTAAGAGCCCATGGATAACCATGGATGAAAAGGGTGCTTGCACCTTCCCTTTTCATAATCTACCCCCTGAACCCAAGAAAACATCTCAAAGGTCTTTCCTGTGCTTTTTGACCTTTCCTTTGGATAAAATAAAAGTTCGGTGGCGACTCTTGCTAAACCAAAACATTTGCGAACACAAACGCAAAACCTTAAGTCAGTTCTCCCACCGTATTACAGAACTGGCGACTCTGCTGGGGATCAATCTAAAAGTGGGGTTACCTTAGGGTTTAGATCACCTTTACATGCTTATCTTGTTCGCTTTGATTGCTTTACCTTTGGTTCTATTTCTTGGGCTTGAAATCCACTACCCGGATTTGGGAAACATTCATAGGTAAATAGCAATACGTTGTGGAAACTATGCGGGGTATACCAACATGGGTGAAGCAATAGCTATATTAGTGCGACATATTTGTAGGTACTGATAGCCTTTGAGTCAATCAAAGAGAATACGGGGCCGCTGAGTGATGTCATGAAGCACTAATGGACTTTTAGAACCTTTACTTGACCATCTTGGCCTTTTTAGGGGTAGTGAGATGACCGGCTTTGGTGCAGTCCGAAGTTTGTAGATACTCGATACTACACTCATTGAGGGTTGTTTTCTTGGAATATTTCGGTCGCCAGTGAAGTGGCTAAACTGAAACAATGAACACAGAAAATAATCCAGTGATATTGAGCTCCTTAGAACTCGATTACTATTTATAAGACAGGTTGAGCCAACTAAACTTCAAGAGGGTACTTACCTATGAAACCCCATGCAAGCCTGAAACTAGGATCTTATGTGATTTGCTTGTACATATACTTGTGCATACATCATGAACATCATGAAGCATCATATGCATCCACTAACCATTTCAAGGGTTTGGATCTTCATCTTTGTTCCTGTTTTGTAGGTCATGGAATCACTTCGC
Source organism: Vicia faba (assembly GCA_948472305.1). Lineage (NCBI taxonomy): Eukaryota > Viridiplantae > Streptophyta > Magnoliopsida > Fabales > Fabaceae > Vicia > Vicia faba. The sequence goes on along the minus strand of OX451736.1, from coordinate 260,443,376 downwards.
AGAAAAACTATTCAGGTCAACCTTGTGAGAATTCCTCCTCTACTCAAGGAGATTGTTTCAAAGATTCTAGAGAATTCTCCCTTCAGTGAAAGACATGGTAGACTTCTCAACTTGGTCAACTCCAACATTGAAGAAGACATGGTGAAAGTTCTCTTCCAATTCTTTGACCCCCTACACCATTGCTTTACATTTCCTAATTACCAACTAGTACCTACTTTGGAGGAATTTTCTCAACTCCTGAGGATTCCTATTCTCCATCAACTACCCTACAATGGTACGGAAAGAGAGCCAAAGCCTGAAGATGTTGCTCAAGCCTTACACTTACAACCATCTGATATCAAAGGTCATTGGGAAACCAGAAGTGGTGTCAAGGGTTTCTTGCCAAAGTTTCTGTTTGAGAAGGCACGAGACTGCTGGAATTCTCTAGATCTGCAAGCTTTTGAGGAGATTGTAGCACTTCTCATCTATGGGTTAGTCTTATTCCCAAACCCTGATCAGCTTAAAGATGTGAATGTTGTCAAGATTTTCATATCTTGGAATCTTGTGCCTACATTTCTTGGGGACATCCTACACTCATTTTACACACGAACAATGAGGAAAAGAGGTGTTCTCATGTGTTGTACTCCTCTTCTAGCAAGGTGGTTTATTTCTCACCTTCCCCAATCAGTCTTGAAGAATGAACAAGGCTTGAGGTGGTCACAACGATTGATGACCCTTACACATTCTGATGTTCATTGGTGTTCTCGGTCCAGAGAAAAGGTCATCATCATTGATCGTTGTGGGGAATTCCCTAATGTCCCATTACTTGGCATTAGGGGAGGCATTACCTACAACCCATGTTTGGCTCTGAGACAATTTGGGTATTCCCGAAGGGATGGCCCTCATGACATGCTGATTCCAGACTTTGTTTTTGACTTTGATAATGACGCTCAAGGACTCCGACAAAGGTTTATCCAAGCTTGGAGGATGCCCAACAAAGTGGATAGTAAGACACTGGGACACAAGAATTCTATCCCCCTTGAGCCTTACCTCAAGTGGGTACGAACCCACGCCCAGAGTCTTATGATGCCTTAACCCTACATTCTCCCTATGATCAAAGAGCATGTTATGGAAGGAGAGGTTCCATACACCCTCCTACATCCCGACATGCCAACATCATTGGAAGATTTTCAAAGAGTTGGATACAGCTCAAAGAAAAATGAAACACTTTTGAAGCCAGCTTCTACGCCAGTGAGAAGAAGGTTTTGGAACTTACTCGTCGACTCCATGAAGAGCAGACTCTCAACACCTACATCGCACCAAAGAGGATGCGCAACATCTTTTTACACTAGAATTTTGTAATATTTTTCCCATGGGGCATTTATGTACTAACAAATTTCTTCTTATTAATATGACGTATGTTCTTTTTGTTTGCAACAACTTTGAATTTCTGAATCCTTGAATGCATTACATGAATACATATCATTCATCATATGCATAAACAGGTCTTCACACCAGGTTTCCTTATCTCTCTACTGTTAATTTCAACAAGATGGATATATAGCAGACGGTCAAAGATCTACAAGCACAGAATTCACAGTTCCAACAACTCCTCGTGACCTTGGCAAAGAGTCAGGAGGACCTTAAAGCACTGTTAGAGAAGGAAAAGGAAAAGGAAAAAGAGAAAAAGAAAAATAAAAGAGTTTGTGTGGCTACTCTAGGTAGAAGATTTGAGAACCAAGCTAGAAGGGTCCTGGATTTCCCCTCAACATCTGATGAAGGGGTAGGTAAAGGAAAGGGAGCTGCAGTACCATCTGAGTCTGAGGTTGAAGAAGAAGAAGAAGAAGAAGAAGAAGAAGAGGATGAAGACTATTCTGAGCAGCAGTACCCTCCTGCAGACGACAAGTACAAGAATCTGGAAGAGCGTCTGGCAGCCATGGAAGTGCAAAGAGTGCCTGGGCTGGACTTCGAAGAGCTAGGGTTGGTTGCTGGGATTGTGATTCCCCCTAAATTTAAGGTGCCTACATTTGCTAAATACGATAGTTTTTCTTGTTCAAAGATGCACCTACGGTCTTACGTCAGAAAGATCCAACCTGATTCTTCTGATAAGGATCTGTGGCTACACTTTTTTCAAGATAGTCTTTCGGGTACGCAATTGGACTGGTTCTACCAGCTTGAGAGGGATGATGTGCACAATTGGGAGGACCTGGTTGCTGCCTTCTACAAACAATATCAATATAATGCAGACTTAGCACCTACTCGTACTCAACTACAGAGTATGGGTATGGTCTCTAATGAAGGCTTTAAGGAGTATGCCCAGAAGTGGAGGGAATTGGCTGGAAGGGTGCAGCCACCATTGTCTGAAAGAGAGCTGGTTGATATGTTTTTAGGGACGCTATCAGGTCCATTCTTTAATCATCTGATAGGGAGTTCATCTGCAGGGTTCACCGAGTTAATTCTGACTGGTGAACGAGTTGAAGCTGGCATCAAGAGTGGTAAAATTCAGAAGGACACATCTGCTTCCGCTGCCGTCAAGAAAACTTTTCCAGCTAAGAAAGAAGTCTCAGCTATCTACTCTCAGAGAGGACAAGGAAGGGTGGAACGCCGGCCAGCAGTGGGGGCCGTATTGATTCAGAAGTCCACATCTGATCAGCCTAGAAATAGTCAACCAAGGAATGATCAACCCAGAACCAACCAGCAAAGGGTAGAAAGGCCACAACGGCAATATACCCGGATAAACATGACACCTGCTCAGGTTCTCCCCCATCTCCTGAAGTTAAACCTTACAACATTGAGAGATGCACCGAAGAATACAAATACCACTTCTCCATATTACTAACCCAATGCTAAATGTGCTTATCATTCAGACGGCATAGGGCATGACACCAACAATTGTTGGGCCCTCAAAAACAAGATCCAGGATTTAATAGATGCCAAGGAGGTGGAATTCGACGCGCCCAAAAAGCCGAATGTGATTTTCGCCCCAATGCCAAAGCATGGTCACAATACCCATGCTATCGAAGAGGGTTTGTATGTTGCTGCTATTGATGACTTAATGACACCTTTACCAATAATCAAGAGGAATCTGTTGAAAGCCGGGATTTTCCCAGGCTGTAGAAAATATTGTTACCATTGTTCGTCCCTACAATCCGATTGTCCATTATTAAAGTTAGGCATCCAATGCCTAATGGATAATCAAGAGATCCTCTTTGAGAAAACTCCTGTTACTCCTGTTACTCCTGTTACTCCAATTCCTATCAACGATGTTGTTATAATTACCATTTCCGACAATCTTTCCAAGGTCTCCAAAAGACCTGTTAAGATTACACCTGATCCAAAGTTTGTACCTCTGAAGATAACTATGCCGGGGCCTATCCCATACAAGTCCAACAAGACAATACCGTGGAATTATGGAGGAGAGATCTTCTACCATGGTGTTAAGCAGATTGAATCAGTGGAAGAGAATTCTGATGAAGAAACTGCTGACATAGGAAATATCGCGGGGACAAGTAAGATCACCCACGGCGGAAGAATCTTCTCTCCGGAGATTGCTCTTCCAAGGGCAATCTTCGGACCCTCAAGTGCTCTTGTGCCAGTCAAGATATCTGTGCGAAGTCCAGTGATTGAAGAAATTATTATTCCCGAAGTTGTACCATCTACTGTTACTGCTGATAAAGTTAAGGGGATCCAAGAAGCGCCCGTCAGGACGAGGGCTCAGCCTTTGGTAATCCCCGAGACCACCCAAAAGGAAATGGAGGAGATTTTAAAAATAATTAAGAATAGCGACTATGATGTCGTAGAACAACTAGGGCAAACCCCTTCGAAAATCTATATGCTGACCCTATTGCTCTGTTCCGAGGCTCATGCCAAATCCTTGATCAAATTCCTGAAGACGGCGCACGTGCCTCAAGAAACCTCCATGGACCAGTTCCAGGAGTGTGTAGCCAGCCTGACCGCAGACAATGGTCTTGGCTTATCTGATGCCGATCTAACATCTAAGGGAAGAAAGCATAATAATGCGCTGCATATCTCGGTGGAATGCAGAGGGACCAAACTTGATCACATTTTGGTTGATACCAGGTCGTCTTTAAATGTCCTGCCAAAGAAAGCATTTGACAGATTGGACTGTGAGGGTTTGACCCTAAAGCCCAGCAATATCATTGTTAGAGCCTTTGACGGTTCTAAGAGGATGGTCCACGGAGAGGTGGACATCCAATTAAGGTGGGAACGTAAATTTTCAACTCTATATTTTATGTGATGGACATCCGTCCTTCATATTCTTGCTTGTTGGGAAGACCATGGATCCACAACGCTGGGGCAGTCACTTCTTCTTTGCACCAAATGCTCAAATACCCAGTCCAGGGTAAAATTATAACAGTTCATGGTGAGGAGGAGTATATGATAAGCCACCTTAACTCTTTCCACTATGTGGAGTTAGATGGTGAATTCATAGAAACCCCTTTCCAACACTTTGAAGAGGTTTCTCCTAAAGTTGCGGCAACCAAGACAATGACGTTTGTACCCATCATTACCAAGCCGGTGTCCCGGATGTCATCCCTTAAAAATGCGAAGGTTGTGATCGAGGAAGGAGGAAGCACAGTATGGGGTCAGCTACCAGATTTTCCTTTCAAGACAGATAAGTTCGGCTTGGGTTTCACCGCTGCTAGTCAGAAGGATGTGCGTTACTCCCGGGCTGGAGGGCCACCATTAAAGATCACTCATCATGGAGTTCATGCTTTGGAGGATGTTGAGATGAGAATAACTTTGAAGATTGGATTTTCCTGACTATTGAAGGAGGACTGAACAACTGGGAGGCGAAAGACTTCGTTCCCATTACTTTCATAAATCAGTAATTTATCTTTCGAACATTTTTGTTGGTCTGTAATAATTATTAAACAATTCGTACACTCTTTTTGCCTTGTGCCTTACCCGGGGCATATAGGTCCATTTGTAAGGGCTTGATTTTTTCATCTTCATACGCCATTTCTAATGAATCATGGATGTTTTCATCTATAAACTTTTGTGTTTATTTTCTTTCTTTTTACATTTTATTTGTTTAAAGGTGGCTATCCCTTACACACACCCACACTCACAAAATACAGGTACCCATCCATTTCGGATTCCATGGGTAACAATTCTGCTATGGCCTTCAATGACTCTGAAGATCTGGTCAATCATACCGAGTACGAAGGTGATGAATACCGTGAAGTGCCTGGAGAGTTGGCTAGACTTCTACAATAGAAAGAAAGGGCTATTATGCCCCATGAAGAGCTGTTAGAGACTATCAACTTGGGTAATGCCGAAGACAGAAGAGAGGTTAAAGTGGGTGCCAACCTAAAGTCAAATGTCAAAGAGCACTTAGTTCAGCTGTTGAATGAATATGTTGAGATCTTCGCCTGGTCCTATGAAGACATGTCGGGACTCGATACGGATATTGTGGTTCACCGTCTCCCTTCAAGAGAAGACTGTCCACCAATTAAACAGAAAGTCCTCCAAATGAGGCCCGATATGTCTGAAAAGATCAAAGCCAAAGTGATGAAGCAATTCAATGCCGGGTTCCTTGCTGTTACCTCCTATCCACAATGGGTTTCTAACATTATGCTCATGCCTAAAAAGGACGACAAAGTGAGAATGTGCGTGGATTACAGAGACTTAAACAGGGCTAGCCCTAAAGATGACTTTCCACTACCGCACATTGACATCTTGGTTGACAACACAGCTCAACACAAGGTATTTTCTTTCATGGATGGATTTTCAGGGTATAACCAGATCAAAATGGCCCCCGAAGACATGGAGAAGACTACCTTTGTTACGCAGTGGGGTACCTTCTGCTATAAAGTGATGTCGTTCGGACTGAAGAATGTCGGGGCAACCTATCAGCGAGCCATGGTAGCTTTGTTTCATGACATGATACATCATGAGATTGAAGTCTACGTAGACGACATGATAGTCCGTTTGCAAATATAAGAAGAACACCTCGACCATCTGCAAAAGCTGTTTGTTAGGTTGAAGGAGTACAACCTCAGACTGAACCCTAGCAAGTGCACTTTTGGAGTCAGATCCGGTAAATTCTTAGGATTCATCGTCAGCAACAAAGGCATCGAGGTTGATCCTGCCAAAGTCAAAGCCATACAAGAAAAACCTGCCCCTCGCACTGAAAAGGAGGTCAGAGGTTTCTTAGGACGCCTAAAATACATTGCAAGGTTCATTTCTCACCTAACATCTACCTGTGAACCAATCTTCAAGCTATTGAAGAAAGATCAGGTGGTTGAATGGAATGATGACTGTCAAGTTGCTTTCGATAAAATCAAGGAGTATTTGCTAGCACCTCCTATCTTGATGCCACTCGTCGAAGGAAGGCCGATAATCATGTATCTGACTGTTTTGGATAACTCAGTGGGGTGCGTACTGGGCCAACATGACGAGTCTGGCCGAAAAGAGCATGCCATTTATTACCTTAGCAAAAAGTTTACCGACTGTGAGACTCGATATTCACTGCTCGAGAAAACTTGTTGCGCTTTGGTATGGGTTGCTCGCCGGCTAAGGCAGTAGATGTTGACACATACCACTCTGCTGATTTCTAAAATGGATCTGATCAAGTACATCTTCGAAAAGCCTGCTTTATCTAGAAGAATCGCTAGATGGAAAATGATCCTGAATGAGTACGATATCCAGTACACAACCCAAAAAGCTATAAAGGGGAGTGTACTACCTGACCATCTAGCTCATCAAGCTGTTGAAGATTACTAATCCATGAAGTTCGACTTCCCCGACGAAGACATTATGACATTGGACAACATTGAAGGTAACGGACCGTATGACAGACCTGATTAAGGACCCCGATGGACCCTGTACTTTGATGGTGCTTCAAATATACTTGGCAACGGTATCGGCGCGGTACTTATCTCTCCAGAAGGTTGCCATACACCTTTCACCGCTAGACTCTACTTCAGCTTCACCAACAACATGGCCGAGTATGAAGCTTGCATCTTTGGTCTCAAGGCTGCTATTGACTTGGGAATCAAATCTTTGGTTGTGTTTAGGGACTCAGCTTTGGTTATCAGTTAAATCAAAGGAGAATGGGACACTAAACATCATAATCTCATCCCATACAAAGAACATGTCCTGACATTGTTACCTCATTTTGAGAAGATTACCTTCGAGCACTTCCTGCAAGAAGAAAATCATCTAGCGGATGCTCTAGCTACAATGTCTTCCATGTTTAAACTTAACTGGGATAATGAGGCTCCCCAAATCACCATTGAGCGGATGGATGAACTTGCACATTGTCACGAGATTAATACCAAAGAAGTGGTGGACCAACCCTGGTTTCACGAAATCAAAAGGTATCTCAAGACTCGAGAATACCCTTAAGGAGCTTCAGTCAACGACAAAAAGTTCTTAAGGAGATTTTATGCCAAGTTCTTCCTGAGCAATGGTATCCTGTACAAGCGCAATCATGATTGCGTTCTGCTTTGTTGTGTGGACAAGGTTGAAGCTAAGCAGATCATGACTGAACTGCATAATGGTACCTTTGGCACCCACTTGAGCGGACATACGATGGATAGGAAGATTCTAAGGGCAAGCTACTACTGGTCTACCATGGAAGCTGATTGTTATCAATATTCCCGTACTTGTCACAAATGCCAAATCTATGCTGACAAGGTACATATTCCTCCAGTTCCTCTCAATGTCCTAACAGCTCCTTGGCCATTCACAATGTGGGGTATCGACATGATTGGAGAGATCAAGCCTACAGCATCCAATGGACACCGCTTCATCCTAGTGGCAATTGATTACTTTACCAAGTGGTTCGAAGCAGCTTCTTTCGCCTCCGTTACAAAGAATGGGGTTGCCCGCTTCATCAAGCAGAACCTCATTTGCTGGTACGGTGTCCCCGACAGGATCATCACGGACAACGGTACAAACCTGAATAACACTATAATCACCGCTCTGTGCGAGAAGTTCAAGATTCAACATAACAATTCATCTCCCTATCAGCCAAAGATGAACGGTGTTGTCGAAGCTGCGAACAAAAATATCAAGAAGATCATTCAAAAGATGACAGTCACCTACAAGGACTGGCATGAGATGTTACCGTTTGCTCTGCACGGATACTATACCACGGCGCGTACTTCAACTAGGGCAACCCCCTTTTCTTTGGTATATGGCATGGAAGTTGTTTTACCTATGGAGGTTCAGATTCCTTCCTTGAGAATTATGAAGGATGTTGGTTTAAGTGAAGATGATTGGATTCAGACCCGGCTTGATCAACTTAACTTGATTGACGAGAAGCGACTTACTGTTGTTTGTCATGGTTAGACGTATCAAAAACGGATGATCAAGGCTTTCAACAAGAAAGTTAGGCGCCAGGTATATCAAGTCGGAGATCTTGTAATCAAGCGGATCATCTTTCCGCAAAGTGATCCCAGGGGCAAACGAACTCCTACTTACGAAGGACCATTTGTGATCAAAAACATCTTTTCTGGTGGGGCTATGATTCTAACCACCATGGACGGCGACGATCTACCGCACCCTGTGAACACAGACATAGTCAATAGATACTACGCATAAACGACCCGATAAGTTAAAAACCCGAAAGGGCAACTTGGGCAAAAATGGGCATCCCGGTGAATCGAAAACCCGAAAGGGCGGTTCAGGAAAAAATTAGGGATAAACAAAAAAATCTGTACACCCGGCAAGTTGAAAACCCGAAAGGGCAACTTGGGCAAAAAGGGGTCTCCTGGTGGATCGAAAACCCGAAAGGCCGATCCAGGCAAAAGTTAGGGAATTAAAAGCGTATGACTATGTCTCGTCGGATCACTTTAAGGACAATCTCTTCACGGACAAACTCCAAGATTCCGATCAATCCAATCATCTGCGGACGAAGCAACGAATGGACAAGATACTCAAAGTTACGAAGGCTATAGCAGAATGGGAACCCCATGGAGTTGTTACACATAGCCATCTTTCTTTGTATAAATTTTTTCTCAATTTTATGACAACATTCTCTTACTAGGATGTCTGTCTCCTTTGTACAAAATACTTACACAAAGTTAATATAAAGATACTTCAAAATGCAGAAAATTGTTTGCCTTTTTTTTTTATATACTTGTGTTTTATTTGAAAATGTCCAATGATTTATTAAATGAGCATATACAGTTGAATATAATCACTGCTTACAAATGAAACAAAATGAGAAAGGATAATTACTGATAGGTTGAAAGTATAGGAAAACGTCTTTAGGCTATTCTAGGAGAAATCTCCTGCAGTATATCATATAGATCCTCGGCGGAACTAAAGCCTTGAAATACATATTCCCAGCGGAGTTAAGTTTCAAAAATCCCCATCAGAGTTGAGTTTTCAAACTCCCAATCCCCAACGGAGCAAAAGTTTGAACTACAAACCCTCGGTGAAGATGAAACTTTCTTCCCCAACAGAGTCAAACCTTCAACCCTTGAACACCAGTGGAGACCATCCAGTTTCCTCCATTGTCCTCGGAGAGTAGCTTAAAAACCAGATAATTCCCCAGAGAGTTGTTTTTAAACCTTCTTCCTCAACGGAGTCAAGTTTCCATACACAATCAAATCGGCACGTCATTAAGATCCCCAGCAGAGAGGAAACTTTGAGCTACTAATCCCCAGCGGAAACTATTCAGTTTTTATCTGATACCCTCAACAGAACGGAGAATCTCATTCTTGAAGTCCCCAGTAGATTGGCATACAGCCCAAACTCTTGATCTCCCGAGCAGTATAGCTTCCCTCCACAGAGGTTGTCAAAGATTTTGAATCTCCAACAGTGGTCAAGGATTTATTTTCCCTGACAGCAGTCAAAGATTTTATTATCTCCAGCTATCCAGGATTTATCTTCCTCAGCAAAATAGCTAATCAGCTTATATACGCATACATTACATTCATAAATCATGAACATTGATGAAACACATCTTATTGCATCATACATTTCATGCAACATAACTTTGTGTTTCAGCTAACATTCTACCCTTTTCAGGATGAAATTGATAGCTACCTAAAACAGATATTCAAAGCTCAAAAAACGGATTAGAGATGCTCCAGACACGGATGCTCTCCTGTTTGATTATTCAAATCAATGTGCAGATTCCTGTTTCAATTATGAAGCCTGGGTTCGACCATATTTTATCTTGAAGCCCGAAGATCGACCGGAAAATAGTTGAATCCCCTGCAAGTTCTTCTGAAACCTGGATGTTGACCAGATAGGAAGTAAAGTATTGTGAAGCCTGGACGTTGACCAAATATCAATACAAGACTGTGAAGCTTGGACGTTGACCAGATAATAGTAAGGTATACTGTGAAACTTGGATGTTGACCAAATAACAGTTTACTCGTCCAATTACTTTGAAACCTAGATTCAATCAGATATTAGTAGGCCCCATAATCAAAGGGAAAACCGGAGGCGACCGGACAACCATTTGATTTCCTTCTGAAGACAAGACGTTGACCAGATAGGAAGTAACGTATCATGAAGCCTGGATGTTGACCAGATAGCAATACAAGACTGTGAAACCTGGATGTTGACCAGATAACAGTAAGGTACACTATGAAACTTGGATGTTGACCAAATAACAGTTTACTCGGCCAATTACTTTGAAGCCCGGATTCAACTGGATATTAGTAGGCCCCAAAATCAAAGGGAAAACTGGAGGCGACCGGATAACCATTTGATTTCCTTCTGAAGACTGGACGTTGACCAGATAGGAAGTAAAGTATCGTGAAGCCTGGATGTTGACCAGATAGCAATAGAAGACTGTGAAGACTAGATGTTTACTAGATAGCAGTTCATTGTCACCTCTTCAACCAAGAGATGACTCCCCATTAGGATAACAGACGGCTAAAGTTCTATTTCTACCACGACAGAGACCAGCATTCCCCGGCGTAGTCCTCCTCAACAACAGGTATACGGGCTCTCGCAAAGGAATCTCTTATGCGATCAATTTTCTTGGATGGCATTTTTAAGCCCATCTTCGACAAGATTTTGTCACACCTTCTAAATGGCATCTTTAAGCCCATTCCCTTAACTATACTCTGACGAGCACAAATTTACGGGCACTCTAGTGTCTAATCCTCTTTTACCTTCGAGTCACGAAAGGCAAACTCGCCAATCTAACTCTTCAGGTTCAAGAAGATTGAACAGGGGCAGCTGTTGTACCCCAAAATTTTCCCTCTCATTTTATCAAGATTTCTCATCACAAGAATCTTTGAACGCAAGACTAAGCTAGGGTTTGCTCTACTCAAGACATCTCCTTGCATTATTGACCTAAATTAGGGTTTGAGTTTACACAAGGTATTTTGGACTTCTAATGCTCAATGTGACTTTCATACTCCATGTTGGACTTATAAGTTTTCTCATACCAAGTTTCAGGCCTTGAATCAAACTTTTGCCCAGTCAATTGGACAGTTGACCTAAAAATCAGTTGTATTGGGGAAAAAGTCAAATGTGGCCAATTTACAGTCAAACCTCATAAATTTTGATCCATATCAACATTATAAGCTCATATGAACCATTTGATCAAGTTTGGACCACAACTCCTCAAGAAATTTGATCAGATCATCAAAAGGGCAAAATGGTCATTTTTAGGGTTTTGACTATAGAAGGGCAATTTCTGACTTTTCACCTAGCCAATGGAAAATTGGGTTAAAGCATGGATTCAAGGACTCAATGGTATCATCTTGACCTATTCACAAGGTTCAAAAGATCTCAATTGTATTGGATTGACAAATGAATTTTCCAGTCAACTGATCAAAAATCAACTATACATTGAAAAGTCAAACTTTGACTTTTTGGTCAAAATCAAGTGCCAAGGGTCATTTTTCATCAAGATGTGTCAAAACATGAAACTTGTTCATCAAGAAACCTAATTTTGCAAATTAGGGTTTAAGATTGAAAATTTTCATAACTTAGAATTTTTCAAAGTTATGAAATTTTCTTATTTTTTCCCAACTTTGCCCAAATTTTTCACCATGATGCAATTGGATTAAAACAAAACTTCCAACATGAAAGTTGTATTCCTCCACAAAATCTACAACTTTGAATCACAAAGTTTTCTCAAAAGATGCTTGGATCTCAAGTTATTATTTTTGGAACAAGGGTCCATGAAACTTTTAACTTAGTGAAATTTTGCCCTAGTTTAGGCAGGATTTTAGCCTATCTTCATGGCAACTTTGCACCTAGTTCCACTTGGAATCTCAAAATTCATTTCAAATATGGATTGTAGATCATGTTACAAGCTTTCCAAAATGTCCAAGAACTCTCCAAAATCATTTATGGTTAGGGAGAATCGAAGGTTTGAATTTGGCAAAAACTCACTTTGATCCATGGCATGTTTCATATTGACACAATTTGCAAACTCTATTCAGCCTCACTTGTACTTGCTCACAGGTCTCTAAAACCTTCCATACTCAATAATTAAATGCAAACCCAATGGATTGAAGCTTTGTTCTGATCATTAGAGGATTACACAAGAGATTAATCTAAAAATAGCAAAAAGGCAACATTGCCATTTTTGTCAAAACTTGCTTTATGTCAAATTGCATCTCTTGAGCCTTGAACCAAATCTTAGATAGCAAAAAATATCCACAAACTTAGGGGGCCAATATCACCAAGTGCATGCTGGAAGATAGCCTGTACAGGCCTGTCTTGTATCATTTCTTACTTTTGCTTAAAATACAAGATAACTTGCCAAAGAGCCACAACTTGAGTATCTGTTATAACCAACTCTTGTAAGCATTCGAAACAAGTTTTGCACTTTGCCTTGAGCCAGAAACACGAGTTATTCAACCCTCAAGCCTTCCAAAACACCAAAACACATTCATCTTGCAAAACAGGGCAGTTTCTGCACTTTGAGTTCCAAAGCAAAAGCTACTCGTGTGTTTTGCTCCAAACCTGTTCAAATACATTCCACATAACCCACCTGAGCTATACCAACCATTAGCCATTAAATGTAACTCCATTTTCAAGCTTCACCATTTCTGTTTTCAGCTTGTGCAGGTTGACTTCTACAAGGTTGTTCAAGAAAATCCAAAGCAAACTAAGCATTAGGGAAGGTCAGAGGAAGTTCAGGCAAGCTCCCAAGCATCTCAGGCCTCATTGAAAACCTTCACATTGCCATACACGAGTTCAACTGAAACAGGTATTTTCCAAATTTCTATCTCTCTATTTAGGAATCATTAGGCTTAGGTTTGTGAATAAAAAATGTAGTACTCATAGCCCTTAAGATGTACATATGCATAGATTTCATTTAAGTTAAGTGTGCTAAGAGAATTTGATTGATGAACATCCTGAAAAAGTTAGGTTAGAAATTAGGGCCAGAGAAATTCTCTCTGGTCTTTGAGAGTTAGATTAAGTTCTTTATATGGTTGGAATCGTCTTGAAAAATGCTATAACTTTGGTGTTATGAGTTTTTGCTTTATAGCACGTATGCAGGAGTTAAACATTTGTACAGGGCGCGCGTTTGTTCTGATTCAAAGGTTAAAGACGAAGCTTGAACTGGGATGGGCTTGGCTTGGCATGGCTTTTTGCACCCCCTGACTTGTTTCTTGCACCCCCTCAGCCCATTTGATTTATATTTTTTATATTTTTCTATTTCTTTTTTATTTCTGATCTTATTTTATTTTTTCTAAACATAAAAAACTACAAAAAACATTTTCATAAATTTTCACATTTTATTTTGTATTTTTTATTATTTTTTCTAACATAAAAATAATTGTTAAATAACATGCTTTTATTTTATTTAATAAAAACTTGAACATAATACATAAAAATATTATACTTTTATTTTTATTATTTACATACTTAAATAATATCTTTTCTTATATATTTTTATTTTTTTGACATTTGTATATATTTTATTATTTTATTTTATTGTACATAAATAATATAATTAATATATATATAATTTCTTAAAGAAAATTAGGGTTTTTACCCTTAATAAAAATAATCTTTTATTTCTATTTTTTTAATACATTAAATATTATATTTTTACATACATAAAAATAAACAAAAACATTTTTTGCATACTTATAATATTTTGCATATTTATACTTAATTTGTTTATTTAAATATTGCTTATTTATTATTTGATGCAAAGAATTCAATTTGGATGTAATAGTAAATCTTAGGATTTTATTTTCTTGTAAATACTCCCCATTCAAAATTGTGTCCCCCTCCCCATATCAATGTTGTAATAGTCATAGATTTATTTTACACATCTATAGCTTTCAAATGTGCCATGTTAGAGATTAGGATTTGTATGCAATATCCAAAATCAAAGCAAATAGCTAGACCTAATACAAGACATAAGAGCATGTAAATTGACTACATAATGCACACATGCAACCCTAGGGTTTCATCCACTTGTTGCATTTAAAATGGCCATGTTATGCATGTTGAGTATCTTGGCAAAGCAAAAACAAAACAAAAAGATCATAGTCCCTCGATGATGCTTTCTTGGTTTCCTATACAAAAATGATCTAGTCCCTCAAAAATTTGCTAAGATACTTAGCACAATTGCTATCATGGTCAATACGATGACCCGCGCCTGTCCCGTTTAACATCCAAATACAAGGTTGTTTACCAAATGCAATGGTTAAACAACGCAGTCAAAAGGGTTAAAATGTGTAGGAAATACCTTTGAGTAAGATAGGGTAGACAACTCTTAGTTACTTGATCAAAACTTGTAAAAACATCCTTGCTATTTTCAAACACACCTCATAACACAATTTCAAAACATTTCCCAAAACAAACTTTCAAACATTGAAACATCTTTTCAAAAGACAAGCACCTTTGTATATATTCAAACAAGAATCATTACAAAGGTTGCCACAACGATGGCCTCTTTTCAAAATATTTTCAAAACCACACACAAAGCACCATTTCAAACAATTGAAAAGCAAAAGCAAGTGATCTAAACAAGTAACTAAGAGCCCATGGATAACCATGGATGAAAAGGGTGCTTGCACCTTCCCTTTTCATAATCTACCCCCCGAACCCAAGAAAACATCTCAAAGGTCTTTCCTGTGCTTTTTGACCTTTCCTTTGGATAAAATAAAAGTTCGGTGGCGACTCTTGCTAAACCGAAACATTTGCGAACACAAACGCAAAACCTCAAGTCAGTTCTCCCACCGTATCACAGATTGGATTGGATGCTCCGGGATTCGAAAGAAAGAAACAAGTGTGGTGTTTCTTTGACTGGATACGAAGGTCAAGAAGAGTGGGGTTGTGTTTGTTATTTATGGATTCGAAGGAGAAGAACGGGTGTAGTGTTCCTTCTGCTGGATTCGGAAGAAGGAAAAAAGTGTGGGGTTGCTCCTGGATTCGAAAGGGAAAAGAAACAAGTGTTGTGTTTCTAGTGTTAGATTCGAAAGGGACAAAAACAAAGGTATGGTCTTTTGATTCTGGGTTTGATAATGTGTCAAGTGTTTGATGATTCACACAATCAAAGTTTCCAACTATCAAAAACCTCTGGATGTGTTGTCCAGCCCCTTAGACGTGTTATGGAGCCTCTTATTTATAGATGAAGTTGGTTGAGGTTTGGGAGGGAAAATAAATGAAGTTTAAACAAATTGAGTATGCTATTTTTTGTAGTTTTCGAGGGGCAGTCTTGTATGCCATTTTGGTGCAAGATTAGGGGCAGCATTGCAGGACTGCTATGCAGCAGTTTTGAAGCGTTGTGGCTAGTATAGCAGTACAAGCATATTTGAATATTTCCAACCTTTCTCTTTGACTCCATAAGTCCAACCTTCGACCAGATCCTCTTTTTAGACAACAATATTGTAAGTACGAAGTGCGCCTAAGAGGGGGGGTGAATTAGGTACTTTAAAAAATTTTGGTTTTAGTGATGATGGATATTATTTTTCTGGTTAATGGTGAGTTTAGGAAATATTAAAGTGCAGAAAAATAAAGAGACACGAGCGATATATCCTGGTTCCCCTCACAGTCCAAGAGTACTCAAGTCCCCTTTCACCATGAAAGAGATTTCCTTATTGTGGCAAACTTAAACAAGAACTACCAAAAAGCCAAGAAAAATCCTCTTGGACCAAGAACAATCCTCTTAGATTTTCACTATGTCAACAATGAGAACAATCCTCTCAAAGTGACTACACTTGTATCCAACAATCCTGGAAAGACAAGATTTATAAAACTACTTAAACTTATTTCCAACAATCCTGGAAAAATAAGTAAGTATCTATCAATATTTTGATTTTGAGTGAGTTGAGTAGTATTGATCACTTAGAGTGATTTAACAATGAATTATCTTCTCTTCCAATGATAATAATGTACAATAACTCAAGATATAAATGCTCAAAGTTTTCTGTTTAACAATGTATGAAAGTATGCAGAAAACTTATGTATTTTGAAAAATTCAGAAAATATATTTGGAAGAGGTTTTGAAAATGATTTTTAAAATGAATATTTATATGTTCATAACACCCTTTCGAAACATCATAAAGTTATGTAAATGAATCATGAACAATTGCCAAGATTGAGTGAAAGGTTTCAATGAAAAGGTATTATGAACAGGCATGTGCAAAGCTGCTGTTTTCAAAATCGTGCAGCATGCAATCGATTGTACCCTTTGTGTAAATCGATTGCACGGGGTTTCAACAGCTATATTTTCAAAAAATTTAAGTGTGCAATCGATTGCACATGAGTGTAAATCGATTGCATGTGAAGTCAGTAGCAAAATTTGAGTGAGTGCAATCGATTGCACAAGCAATGTTAATAGATTGCACTGAGAAACAGAAGCAAACGTTTTGAAAATTTTAAGCATGTAATCGATTGCACGAGCAATTTAAATTGATTTCACTGAGAAACAGAAGCAAAAGATCTGAAAAATTGAAGCATGCAATCGATTGCACTAATATGCAAATCGATTGCACTCAAGTGAAAAATGAACTTTAACTTTGAAAAACTTGAGTAATGATTTATAAAACATTTCTTATTCACCATTGAGCATCTATATCTTAAGATCAAAGTAAGTATTATCATTATACCTTGAAAGTTGCTAAGAGCTTTGAACTGAAGATTTTGTCCATAGATGCTTTGAGCTTGATCATAAATCTTTGCCTTCTTTGTCAATCATAGTTTGTCTTCATCAAAACAAAAGTTCATTTGAGAAGCTTGATTTTACATTCTCCCCTTTTTTGATGATGACAAACAATCTTGCTTTATGCGTTGTACATTCCGGAAAGAGCTTCTCCCCCTAAGATGCATAACTCTCCCTATGTATGAGAAGGTTGGAATCCTTGTATTTGTTCATCTTGAATGGAAAGTACCTTAAAAAATTAAGACAAGGAAATACACAAGCATAAAGTACCACATCTTTCTCCCCCTTTGACATTATCAAAAAGAAGGGAAAGATGACCAAAAAACATATTTTTCTTAAATTTAAACACAACTCAACATATATATTCACATATAGCATGTTTTAAGCATATATATAAAAACATAACAAGGATAGAAGGCACCTTATATGTCATGTTCGTCAAGTATGACAAGCTCTCGTCGAATCTTGTAAAATGTTTCTCTTGCCAAAGGTTTAGTGAAGATATCGGCAAGTGATTATGAGTATCTACAAAGGTTACCTCGACATCTCCTTGAAGTGCATGATCACGGAGGAAATGATGTCGTATGTCTATGTGTTTAGTTCTTGAATGCATGACGAGATTCTTTGTAATGTTTATTGCACTTGTATTATCGCACCATAGAGGAATACATCCTAGATCGAGTCCGTAGTCACGAAGTTGTTGTTTGAGCCACAAAATTTGAGCGCAACTACTACCTGCTGCAATATATTCAGCTTCGGTCGTGCTAAGAGCAACGCATGCTTGTTTCTTGCAGGCTCATGATACTAATGCGTTTACAAGGATGTGACAAGTACCACTTGTGCTTTTTCTATCAGTTTTACAACCTGCATAATCCGCGTCAGAATAATCAACTAAATTGCAAACACTACCTTTAGGATACCACAATCCGACATTTGTTGTTCCTTTGAGATACTTCATGATCCTCTTTACCTCCGTGAGATGAGATTCCTTTGGATTTTCTTGAAAGCAAGCACACAGACAAACACTAAACATTATGTCAGGACGGCTTGCCGTCAAATACATTAAGGAGCCAATCATACCTCGATACTTTGTAAAGTCGATGGAAACACCTAATTCATCTTGATCAACATATGAATCGGAACCCATTGGTGTAGACATTGCCTTACAGTTATCCATGTCAAATCTTTTCAAGAGTTCCTTGCAATATTTGTATTGGTTGATGAAGATGCCATCTTTTAATTGTTTGATTTGAAGTCCAAGAAACTAGTTCATTTTACCCATCATGGACATTTAAAATTCTCCTTGCATCATTGTTGAATATTCTTCACAAATTTCTTGATTTAAAGAACTGAAAATGATATCATCAACATAGACTTTATCTAGCAAAGTGTCATCTTTGATTTTCCTGATAAACCCAGTCTTGTCAACTTTTCCCTTTTCAAAACCTTTTTCGCATAAGAAGTTGCTTAAACGATCATACCATGCCCTTGGTGATTGTTTCAATCCATGGAGAGCTTTTATCAATTTAAATACATGAGATGGATTCTTGAAATCTTCGAACCCCGGGGGTTCCTTAACATAGACTTCTTCAGTGATATATCCATTCAAGAATGCGCTTTTGACATCCATTTGGAAAAGCTGAAAATTTAATGAGCAAGCATAGGCAAGTAAGAGACGAATAACTTCTAACCTTGCAACCGGGGCGAAAGTTTCTTCAAAATCTATTCCTTCTTCTTGATTGTAGCCTTGTGCTACCAACCTTGCTTTGTTCCGAACAATTATTCCATTCTCGTCAAGTTTGTTTTTAAAGACCCATCTTGTTCCAATAATGTGTTTGTTCCTTGGCCTAGGGACAAGTTGCCAAACTTGATTCCTTTCAAATTGATTTAATTCTTCTTGCATAGCGATAATCCATTGGTCATCGCCTAAGGCTTCGTCAACTTTGGAAGGTTCAATTTGAGAGACAAACGCCATGTTTAGGCAAGCATCTTTGAGATTTAATCTTGTTGTCACACCTTGACTTATATCACCAATTACTTTATCGATAGGATGATCTCTATGAGTTCTCCATTCTTTTGGTAGATCATTGAGATTGATTCTTGTTGGGGTGATTCTTCGTGTTGAATTGGTTGATATTTGGAAGAATTTTCTTGAGGACATTCTAGTATTTCATCATCATCATCATTATCAAAAACAATATTATCCTCCAAGGTTATCTTTGTCGTTGTTTAAGACAAAGAATTTGCATACGAAAATGTGAAAGAAAGCAATGTTTGGTTTCCTCCCTTTGAAGAGTTCATATGGAGTTTTCTTCAAGATTGGTCTTATGTTAACTCTATTGCTAACAAAACATGTCGTGCTCACCGCATCCGCCCAAAAGTATTTTGGAAGATTTGAATCGCTAAGCATTGTTCTAGCAAGTTCCACAAGAGACCTATTATTTCTTTCTACCACTCCATTATGTTGAGGAGTCCTTGGTGTCGAAAAGTTGTGAGATATTCCATGTTCTCCATTGAATTCTTCAAATAGAGCATTTTGAAATTCTCCGCCATGATCACTTCTTATGGAGGCAATTGTTAGAGACTTCTCATTCTGAATTTGTCTAGCCTACTTCTTGAACGCCTTGAATGCATAACTTTTATGTACTAAAAAGAATGTCCAAGTATATCTAGAGAAATCGTCAACAATAACCAAAGCATATACATTACCTCCGAAACATCTTGTTCTTGATGGACCAAATAAGTCCATATGTAACAATTATAGTGGTCTTGTAGTAGAAACCACATTCTTAGATTTGAAAGTTGATTTTGTTTTTTTCCCCTTTTGACAAGCATCGCAGAGTCTATCTTTGACGAAATTTCTCTTAGGCAATCCAATGACAAGATCATGCTTGATTAGTTTATTCAAGTGTTTCATGTGAATATGAGCAATTCTTTTGTGCCACATCCATGAATCATCGTTGTTCGCCATGAGACATTTTACCTTAAAAGATGGATCATCAAGGGAAATCATGAATATATTATTGATTCTTTTACCTTTAAGTATAACCTCATGTGTGACTTCGTCTTCTATCAAGCATTCATCCTTGGTGAACTTGATCTTAAAGCCTTTGTCACAAAGTTGGCTAATACTAAGAAGATTGTGCTTTAGTCCTTCAACATAAAGAACATCTTCAATGGATGTGAAAGGTGGAGCACCAACTTTTCCTTTGCCAAGGATTCTTCCCTTATTATTGTCTCCATAAGTGACAAAACCCTTGGCCTTTAGCACTAGATTTGTAAATTGGTTTATGTCTCTCGTCATATGCTTTGAACAACCACTATCAAGATACCAAAGATTGCATGTGGTCTTCAAGAATACTTGCAAAACAAATTAGGCTTTGTTAGGTACCCAAGTTGCTTTGGGTCCTTCGTAATTAGTGCCTTTCTTTACCCACACATAATTCCCACTTGCCACACTAAAGTTTCTAACATAGCAAGCATTAGGTGTATGGCCTTTAATTCCACAATAAAAACAAGTAGGTTAAAAGTTACTTCTATATCTAGAAGGATAAGATTTCTTCTTAGAAAATGTTTTATTTTTAGGATAGTGATGAACTATTTTAGGTTTGTTCACTTTCTCTTTGGATGATTGATCACTAGCCTTAACAAAGATAGTTTTATTAGAACTTGGCTTTGAAAACTTTGAATATCCAAGTCAACTTTTATCATTGGAGTATCTTTGTTGGCTAAGGACACCTTCCAATCCAATTTGGCCTTTTTCATATCTTTTAATGACTCTTTTTAATTGGGAAATTTGGAAAGAGAGTGATTCACAATTTTTGCATACAAAATTTTGTTTTTGTTCATCCCTTGATTTTTGTTTTTCTTCTTTGAAATCTTTTTCCATAGATTCACATTTTTCTTCTAAGGATGAAATTTGTTTCTTTTGTGATGAAATAGTTTTATACAGAATTTTGCATTCATTCAATAGTTCATCTGTAGCACCTTGTGCATCACTATCAAAAAGAGAAAATTCATTACTAGCCTCATTGTCTTCATCATCGGAATGTTGTGAGGCCATCAATGCTAGATTTGCACTTTCATCACTATCGGAATCGGATGAGGAACTTATTTCATTATCCTCCCATGCAACATAGGCCTTTTTGTTCTTGAATCCCTTTTTTCTTTTGAAGCCACCTTTCTTGGAGAGTTTTGGACAATCCGGCTTGATATGACCTTGCTTACCACATTCATAACATGTGACTTCTTGTGTTGATGTGGAAGCTTCCTTTTTCTTAAATTATTTCTTTCCTTTTGAATGAGAAAAGGGTTTGTCATTTCTACCAAAGAACTTACCAAGCCTTTTAACAAGAAGCATGAAATTTTCATATTCTTCCGGATTGTCTTCCTTTTCAACTTCCTTGGAATATATCTTCAAAGCAATATTCTTGGATTTCTTCTCTTGATTTTCATGTTTTTCAAGTCTTCCGAGTTCCGTTTCATATTCTTTAAGTTTCCCAAACAATGTTGCGGATGTCATGGAGGAGAGACTTTTCTTTTCTGAAATTGTCGTTACCTTTGGTTGCCATTCCCTAGTTAAGGACCTAAGTACTTTCAGATTTAGTTCATCATTCATCAAAGTTTTACCAAGAGCACTTAGATGATTTGTCAAGTGCACAAATCTCTTTTGTAGGTCAAGAATGGTTTCTACGGGCTGCATTCGAAATAATTCGTATTCTTGACTCAGGGTATTTAGTCTTAATCTTTTTACTTCAATCGTTCCTTCATGAGTTTGTACCAAGGTATCCCATATTTCTTTTGTTGTCTTGCATGCCGAGACACGGAAGAATTCATCCATGCTAAGTGCACCTTGAAGAAGGTTTATTGCCTTTTTATCATAGAGAACCTTCTTCTTATCATCATCGTCCCATGCAATTTTAGGATTTGATGAGCCAGCACCATTGATTACTGTTGTAGGGATAAATGGACCATTCTCGACGGCATCCCATATCTCTTCTCCTTGTGCTTCTAGATGTGCCTTCATGCGTATTTTCCAGAAGTCAAAATATTCACCATAAAATAGAGGAGGCTTGTTGTTACTACCACCATCTCTGAAAACGGGATTTTGATTTGCGGAAGCCATTCTGGATCTTTTAGGAATAGGTTACCTATAACCTTCTCTGATGCCAATTGTAAGTACAAAGTGCACCTAAGAGGAGGGGTGAATTAGGTACTTTAAAAAATTCTGGTTTTAGTGATGATGGATATTATTTTTCTGGTTAATGGTGATTTTAGGAAATAGTAAAGTGCAGAAAAATAAAGAGACACGAGTGATATATCCTGGTTCCCCTCACAGTTCGAGAGTACTCCAGTCCCCTTTCAACATGAAAGAGATTTCCTTATTGTGGCAAACTTAAACAAGAACTACCAAAAAGCCAAGAACAATCCTCTTGGACCAAGAATAATCCTTTTAGATTTTCACTATATCAACAATGAGAACAATCCTCTCAAAGTGACTACACTTGTATCCAACAATCCTGGAAAGACAAGATTTATAAAACCACTTAAACTTATTTCCAACAATCCTGGAAAAATAAGTAAGTATCTATCAATATTTGATTTTGAGTGAGTTGAGTAGTATTGATCACTTAGAGTGATTTAACTATGAATGATATTCTCTTCCAATGATAATAATGTACAATAACTCAAGATATAAATGCTCAAAGTTTATGTTTAACAATGTATGAAAGTATGCAGAAAACTTATGTATAAAAGTGAAGAAAAGCTTGAGTTTGTATTTTGAAAAATTCAGAAAATATATTTGGAAGAGGTTTTGAAAATGATTTTGAAAATGAATATTTATATGTTCATAACACCCTTTTGAAACATCATAAAGTTCTGTAAATGAATCATGAACAATTACCAAGATTGAGTGAAAGGTTTCAATGAAAAGGTGTTATGAACAGGCATGTGCAAAGCTGTTGTTTTTCAAAATCGTGCAGCATGAAATTGATTGCACCCTTTGTGTAAATCGATTGCACGGGGTTTCAACAACTATATTTTCAAAAGTTTTAAGTGTGCAATCGATTGCATGTGAAGTCAGTAGGAAAATTTGATTGAGTATAATCGATTGCACAAGCAATGTAAATCGATTGCACTGAGAAACAGAAGCAAACGTTTTGAAAATTTTAAGCATGCAATTGATTTCACAAGCAATGTAAATCAATTGCACTGAGAAACAGAAGCAAAAGATCTGAAAAATTGAAGCATGCAATCGATTGCACTAATATGCAAATTGATTGCACTCAAGTGAAAAATGAATTTTAACTTTGAAAAACTTTAGTAATGATTTATATAACATTTCTTATTCACCATTGAGCATCTATATCTTAAGATCAAAGTAAGTATTATCATTATACCTTGAAAGTTGCTAAGAGCTTTGAACTGAAGATTTTGTCCATAGATGCTCTGAGCTTGATCATAAATCTTTGCCTTCTTTGTCAATCATGGTTTGTCTTCATCAAAACAAAATTTCATTTGAGAAGCTTGATTTTACAAATATGTGCTTTTCGAGTGGCCCTTTTTTGTTCATCCTTCGAAGGGGCCAAATGTATGCTCCTTAAATGGGCCACCAAAATATGTCCTTTGAATGGAACAACAACTGTGTGTCATGGTGTTGAACATTTTCACGGGTGGAATCAAAGAAAGCTATTTCAAATGGATATATTGTCCATTAGAAACTAGTATGAAAATAGACAATGCATGAGGGAAGTTCCTTCCTTGTGATTTGAAACAAGAAGGAAAGAAACCTTTGCTTCCTGAATCGAAACAAACACTGTAAGAGGCCATTGCTTTGTGAATCAAAGCAAACATGTAAAGGGTCATTACTTCAATCGAAGCTTGCATGCAGGAGGCCACTTGCTTTGTGGGACCTTAGCATGAAGGGAAGCCATTGCCTTGTGCAGGCAGACATGCAGGAAGCCCTTGCCTTGTGCATATTGGTCTGAAGAAAGTCCTAGCTTTTGTGAATTAAAAGAATCATGCAAGGGGAAAATGGCTTCTAAATAGAAGGAAGGTTGCAGGAGGCCATTGCCTTATGAATCAAATGACACTTTCAGAAGGTCATTTCCCTCTTAATTGAAAGGGACCAACATTAAGCCACTAACTTCTGACTCGAAGGGAGTTTCAGGAGGCACTTGCCTTCTGAATCGAAGGAAGCTGGTATGGAGCCACTAATATTTGGAATCGAAGGACACCAACAGGAGGCCTTTGTATTCTGAATCAAAGGAAGCCTAGACGCCCAATCGAAGCTAGAATGAATCGAAGGAAACTTGCTTTTCTTCAAAAAAAACACATTTTTATCTGCTTTACCCTTTTTGTAATTTCCTCTTTAACTTGATGCTGAAAATCCAATTTGAATTTTTTTTAGAATCCTTGTAATAAATTCCTTGAGAAAAGAGAGGAAATATTTTGGGGTACAACACCCATTGTGATACGGTGGGAGAACTGACTTGAGGTTTTGTGTTTGTTTTCGCAAATGTTTCGGTTTAGCAAGAGTCGCCACCGACTTTTTATTTTAACCTAAAGGAAAGGTTAAAAAGCACAGGAAAAACCTTTTTAGATGTTTCGTGGGTTCGGGGGGTAGATTATGAAAAGGGAAGGTATTAGCACCCTTTTCATCCATGGTTATCCATGGGCTCTTAGTTACTTGTTTTAGATCACTTGCCTTTGATTTTCAATTGCTTGAAATGGTGGTGTGTGTGTGTGTTTTGAAAATATTTTGAAAAAGATGCCTTGTCTAGGCAACCGTTGTAACAATTCTTTACTCGAATGTTTTACAAAGGTGTGTGTCTTATTGAAAAGATGTTTCAAGGTTTTGAAAGTTGTTTTTTGAAAGTTGTGTTTGTGAAGTGGGTTTTGAAAAGTAGGAAAGTGGGTTTTGCAAGTTTGATCAAGTAACTAAGAGTTGTCTACCCCTAAATTTACTTAAAGATTTTTCTCATGTTTTAACCCTTTTAACAGTATTGTTCCACCATTGTATTTGGTGGACAATCTTGTGTTAGGATGTTAACGGGACAGGCGCGGGTCATCGTATGGACCATGAATGCAATGGTGCCAAGTGTCTTTGGCAATTTGCTTGAAGGGACTATGATCATTTCGTTTAGGCAACTTTCGAAAGCGTCATCGAGGGACTATGTTCATTTGATTTGTTTTGTTTTGCCAAAGAAACTCAACGTGCAAGCATGGCCCATTTGGAAGGCAACAAGTGGGATTACCCTAGGGGTGCAAGTTTGATTGGTGTATTGATTGTCATGCATTTGTCTTGTATTAGGTTATCTAGCGGTTGATTTTGAATCTTCGAATACAAACCCTAATTACTATACAGTATATAGAAAGTGATAAATTGCGGGAATTTAAAGTCTAAGCTATTACAAATAAATATCCGGGGATGGGGGTACAAATATTTACAAATGGGGATGAGACTTAATAGGAGAGTAGTGTCCAAATATATTTACAACCAAATCGAATCGTAATCTCAATATAACATGTATCAATGTATAAGAATAAAAGATAAGCAAATGTGTATTGTAAAAGTGTATGTGATTTATTTACAAGTGATGTAAGATGTTAACTTAATGCAAAATCAAGTATTGCTATTTATCTTTGTCTTTTTGTTAAATATGTACAAACAAAGGTTTAATAAAAGAAAATGTCTAAGAAATTCTATTTTATTTATTAATGTTTTATATACAAAAGTTTTAAAGAAAAAAGAAATGTTTTAAGTTCAAGAAAAATAATGTTTTATGTATTTTAGTTTATATTTTTATGTACAAGAGTTTTAATTAAAAGAAAAAAATGTTTTAAGAAAAATTAATGTTTTATGTATTTTAGTTTATATTTTTATGTACAAGATTTAAATTAAACAAAAAAATGCTAAACTTAATAAAACTAAGTTTTCATGCCTTTTTAATTGTTCTAAAATAAAATATAAAACATTCTAGAAAATTTTGTATACATATAAAAAAAAAGTTAAAGTGTTTTTTATTTACAAAATTTAATTATGTTATAAAAAGAAAATAAAAGAGTATTGTTAACAAAATTTAATGTAAAGAATTAGTATGTTAATTTATTTAGCAAAAAAGATATGATATGATATAAGAAAAGGAAGGTATTAGTTTTAAAATTTAGTGGACTAAAGGGGAATTATGGCCTAAAAACAAACATAACCAAAAGGAAAAAAGGTGGGGTGCATTTGCCAGATTGGAAAAGGGCTTAAGCGTGGATGGGGCGAACCCGGCCCAGACATTTGACAATTGTTTTTTAGGGTTTCAGTGTTTTGTTCATTTGGAATTAGGTTTACAGGCTTAGCGCGGCGTCGTTCCTTCATCGCTTCCTTCGTTCTTTCTCAAGCCAAGCTTTTTCTGAACAACATCCTTCGCGCCTATGGCCACCGATCGCCACCTCTGATTCCTTCACCCTCCATGATTGAGCACAATAGCGCCAAGAAACGGTAAAAGCATCCCTCTTTTATGCCTTAGGGTTTTCCGTCTTCCTCTTTGCATGTTTTAATTTCGTGTTCTGATTTTTATGTTGTTATTATTTGTGTGAGGTACGAAGGAAAGAGAAACAAACCTTTGGAGAGGAGGAGTGGAGAAACAGACTGGAGGCGCTTAGGGCGGCCAAGGCGAGGGAGTGTGATGCACTGTGAAATTTGTTGGAAATTTGGTACCTTTCTTTTGTGTTTTATGATGAGCTTTCTTCTGAAAACCCCTAGTATAATCACTTATTTTCCTCCTCTTATGTTTGCTTCTGTATGATCTGCTTGCTTGCTTTGAGTACTGATGATGTTGATTCTGAATATTGTTTTCGTTGGGATATTGATTTGCTCAATGATGAACCCTTTTTCAGTTCTGAGAGCTTGGGTGTTTTTGCTTCATGATGTTTGATTTTGAGTTTGCCGGATATGCTTGTTGGTAGCCCAATGATGAGGTTGCTCTGAGGGCTTTGTTTGGATATGTTGGATACTTTGTCTATTTTGCTTCTTTTCCTCTTCCACTGTTTGAATGCTGAGATGCCTGTTGATGTTTATAACCCTATGATGAGGTTACTCTGAGGGCTTTGGCTTTGAAAGGCTTGAGACAAGCTTGGCTTTTAGGCTTTGGTTGGAATAAGGTTTATGCAGGTTGAAGCTTTTTCTGGTTTGATGGTTGTTT
Source organism: Vicia faba (assembly GCA_948472305.1). Lineage (NCBI taxonomy): Eukaryota > Viridiplantae > Streptophyta > Magnoliopsida > Fabales > Fabaceae > Vicia > Vicia faba. The sequence continues at coordinate 260,416,121 of OX451736.1, read as the reverse complement.
GAAGTTTGCTTTTGGTATAGGCTGTAGCAGGTTAGAGATTTAGGCTTATGCAGGTTTGGTATGTTTGGATTTTGAGGTGGTTTGGTTGAAGTTTGTGGCTTGCTGTCTTGAAACAGGTTACAGGCTTATGTTTATGCAGGATGTTTAGGCTTCTGTTTGAGGCTTATGCTGTTAGCTTGTGTTTGACACAGGTTTGAGGTTTGGAGCTTGTTTTAGCTTGTGTTATGTTTTGTTCGAAGCAGGTTAAGGCTTGGCTTGTATGCTTGCTTGACAGTTTTGAGGTTCTTGAAACTGTATGGGCTTTAAGGCTTCAGTTTGGTGGTTTTGAATCACAGGATTGAAGGGTTGAACTAGTTTTGGAGGCAGGCTCCTGCTTGTGTTCTATATCAGTTTGTGTTCTTTTTTGTTATGTGTTTTCTGCCTCCTCCCTTCTTGCTCTGATATATTTGTCTTATATCTTTTTGCCTCAAGCCTGCTGTATTGTAAGCCTATACTTCTTTTCCTCTTTCTCTCTCCCTACAGATTAAAGCATTTGTTTATTACTTAAAAGTAGCTTTTCTGAAAAAGTAGCTGGCTGGAAAATGATGTGAATATCTTACTTGCAATGTTGGTTCTACTCTGCATATCTTCTTTCTTCAGATTTTCTGCATTTGTGTACTTTTTGATATCTTTATATCTTTGACAGTTTGGTTAGTTTCTTCAGTTTGCAATCAGTTCAGTTTTCCTTTGTACTTGGTTTGAAATTTTGAACTATGCAGCCTTGTTTGACATTTTGAATTTCTGCAATGCAGCTTGTTTGACACTTTATGCAGTATGGTAGCTTTTGTGCATTTCACATTTTATTTGCAAACACTTTCTATCCCTCTTTGTGAACCAAGAGTAATCTTGTGATTTGCAGAGAGGGCAAACAAACTGATTCTGGCCAGTTACTTTTAATGATGAACTTTTTGATTAACTGTCTGCTTTTAATTTTATCTGCATTGACTTCTCTTCTTTCTTTGTTTTTGCAGATGAAAGTCTATGGAGCAAAAGAGGAGATGCAGTAGAAGATGAAGATTTCAAGACATTTAGGACATAGCTTTATTTCAATTTTAATCATTTGTAATAATATTAATATAAATAACTGTAAATAAATTTACAGTATTTAAATAATATCTGTAACAAACAATTCAAAATGAATAAACATCCTTTTTTATCAGTCAATTCTTCTTTCAATTAACTGTCCATTTAATTATTTGAGTTTCTTAAATTAAAATAACTGGAAGTAAATCCAATTATTCTGACTTAGAAAAAATAATTAATAAACACTATGGTCTTGCCATTTATCATGAATCAATAATAAACCTGGCGCTCCAATTAAACAATGCACAGTTAATCAACCCAACATCCACATGCTTATCTCTTTACTGATTAAATTAAACACTGCAAATTCTCAATTCAAGTACCTCAGCTTTTATCCCATCTCAAATCAAATGCCTTAGCCTTTAACCCAGATGTTTAGACAGAAATTTTGAACCAATGTCAAAACAGTGTAACAACCAACTAAAACACTGGATTCAACTCTTCTGAAACTGCGCGCGCAAAACCCTAATTCTTGACTTAACACCAAAGAAACGCATGTCTGATCAAACTTTGAGCCACACTCAACCAAACCCTAATAATTTTCTTGAAATGTTCCAGAGTCCGTGAAAACCCTAATTTGGCTAGACTGATAAGAAAAAGTCTGTTTTGACCGATTCTTAGGCCAATCTGAAAAATCAGGAAAAGCCTGAAGCTGTGTTTTCTTGTGGAAAAAAAAGGAGGGCAAATTTTGGGGTACAACAGTTGCCCCTGTTCAATCTTCTTGAACCTGAAGAGTTAGATTGGCAAGTTTGCCTTTCACGACTCGAGGGTAAAAGGAGATTGGACACTAGAGTGCCCAAAAAATTTGCACTCGGTGATGTGATGATAGAAGGAATGGGCTTACAGATGCCATTTGGTGATGGGCTTAAAGATTCCATCTGGAAATTGCAGGTAGGAGGATGGGCTTAGAGATGCCATCTGGAAATTGCTGGTAGGAGGATGGGCTTAGAGATGCCATCTGAAGGTGGTTGTTGAACTGTATGTTATTGGTGAGTAGGTGAGTATCATAAAGGTATCCATGTTTTGGGACATCTCTGAACTGGGGGTCTGAATAAGCAATAGATTGACGTCCGTATCTGGAAGCATCCGTAAACTGTTTTCAAAAGTTAAGTCTGAACAAGCGATAGATTAACATCCGTGTTTGGAGAATCCGTAAACTGTTTTCAGAAGTCTTGAAATTGAATAAGCAATAGAGCAACATCCGTTGTTGGGAAGCGTCCGTAAACTGTTTTCAAAAGTTGAGAAGAATCTGAACAAGCGATAGGTTAACATCCGTTACTGGAGAACCCGTGAACTGTTTTCAGAAGTCTTGAAGTTGAATAAGCAATAGATTGACGTCCGTATCTGGAAGCATCCGTAAACTATTTTCAAAAGTTGAGTCTGAACAAGCGATAGATTAACATCCGTGTTTGGAGAATCCGTAAACTGTTTTCAGAAGTCTTGAAATTGAATAAGCAATAGAGCAGCATCCGTTGTTGGGAAGCATCCGTAAACTGTTTTCAAAAGTTGAGAAGAATCTGAACAAGTGATAGGTTAACATCCGTTACTGGAGAACCCGTGGACTGTTTTCAGAAGTCTTGAAGTTGAATAAGCAATAGGGCAGCATCCGTTGTTGGGAAGCGTCCGTAAACTGTTTTCAAAAGTTGAGTCTGAACAAGCGATAGATTAACATCCATTACTGGAGAACCCGTGAACTGTTTTCAGAATTTGAAATTGAATAAGCAATAGAGCAGCATCCGTTGTTGGGAAGCATCTGTAAACTATTTTCAGAGGTTGAAGAATCTGAACAAGCGATAGGTTAACATTCGTTACTGGAGAACCCGTGAACTATTTTCAGAAGTCTTGAAGTTGAATAAGCAATAGAGCGGCATCCGTTATTGGGAAGCGTCTGTAAACTGTTTTCAAAAGTTGAGTCTGAACAAGCGATAGATTAACATCCGTTGTTAGGAAGAATCCGTAAACTGTTTTTAGGAGTTGAAATTGAATAAGCAATAGAGCAGCATCCATTGTTGGGAAGCGTCCGTAAACTATTTTCAGAGGTTGAAGAATCTGAACAAGCGATAGGTTAACATCCGTTACTGGAGAACCCGTGAACTGTTTTCAGAAGTCTTGAAGTTGAATAAGCAATAGAGCAGCATCCTTTGTTGGGAAGCGTCCGTAAACTGTTTTCAAAAGTTGAGTCTGAACAAGCGATAGATTAACATCCATTTTTGGGAAGAATCCGTAAACTGTTTTCAGGAGTTGAAATTGAATAAGCAATAGAGCAGCATCCGTTGTTGGGAAGCGTCCGTAAACTCTTTTCAGAGGTTGAAGAATCTGAACAAGCGATAGGTTAACATCCGTTACTGGAGAACCCGTGAACTGTTTTCAGAAGTCTTGAAGTTGAATAAGCAATAGAGCAGCATCCGTTGTTGGGAAGCGTCCGTAAACTGTTTTCAAAAGTTGAGTCTGAACAAGCGATAGATTAACATCCGTTGTTGGGAAGAATCCGTAAACTATTTTCAGGAGTTGAAATTGAATAAGCAATAGAGCAGCATCCGTTGTTGGGAAGCGTCCGTAAACTATTTTCAGAGGTTGAAGAATCTGAACAAGCGATAGGTTAACATCCGTTACTGGAGAACCCGTGAACTGTTTTCAGAAGTCTTGAAGTTGAATAAGCAATAGAGCAGCATCTGTTGTTGGGAAGCGTCCGTAAACTATTTTCAAAAGTTGAGAAGGAACCGGTGTAGGATTTCCTGATGATGAGTCCGTATAAAACTGCATCTGGATGAATCTGGAATAAGTATCAGAATGTCGCCACGTCTGGGTCACATCTGAACTATCTCTGGGTGAATCTCGGAAGATGATGATCTTTGTCTGTTGACTGATCTTTCCTGAAAAGGTAAAGAGTTAGTTGTATGCAATGTCATGATGCATGATGCAATGTATGTTATATCAATGTTTATGATATGAATGTGATGAATGTGCATGTAAGCTGATGAGCTGTCTTGCTAAGGATAGAAGAATCCTGGATAGCTGGAGATAATAGAATCTTGACTGCTGTCGGGGAAAGTAATTCCTTGACTGTTGCAGGGGATTGCAAGAATCTCTTGATCATTGAAGATGAGAATTCCTGGGACCACTGTTGGGGAATCAGGAGCTTGGGTTGTATGCCAATCTACCGGGGTATTCCTGTCTTGAGGAGATCTTCACTGGAGAATATTTGAATATCCTGTGAGGAACTGAGAATGAGAGTCTTCATTCTGCTTGGAGATTGATAGTTGGAAGTTTTAGCTCCGTTGGGGATTGATAGTTGGAAGTTTTAGCTCCGTTGGGGATTGCAAGAATATTTTGATTGTTGTAGGCATTGATCTGGGATCCTGTGTGAGGTTTTTTTTTATGATGAGTCCGTGTGAAACTGCATCTGGTTTTGAGAAGGAACCGGTGTAGGGTTTCCTGATGATGAGTCCGTGTAAAACTGCATCTGGTTTTGAGAAGGAACCGGTGTAGGGTTTCCTGATGATGAGTCCGTGTAAAACTGCATTTGGTTTTGAGAAGGAACCGGTGTAGGGTTTCCTGATGATGAGTCCGTGTAAAACTGCATCTGGTTTTGAGAAGGAACCAGTGTAGGGTTTCCTGATGATGAGTCCGTGTAAAACGGCATCTTGGATTTTGAGAAGGAACCGGTGTAGGGTTGCTTGATGATGAGTCCGTGTAAAACTGCATCTGAAGTTGAGATCTGTATGAGTAGCAGAATGACTTCCGTGTCTGGAGTGTATCTGAAACTGTAACTAGGATCTGAATGAGTGACAGAATGGCTACCGTGTCTGGAGCGTATCTGAAACTATATCTTGGAGTTGAGATCTGTATGAGTAGCAGAATGACTTCCGTGTCTGGAGTGTATCTGAAACTGTAACTAGGATCTGAATGAGTGACAGAATGGCTACCGTGTCTGGAGCGTATCTGAAACTGTATCTTGGAGTTGAGATCTGTATGAGTAGCAGAATGACTTTCGTGTCTGGAGTGTATCTGAAACTGTAACTAGGATCTGAATGAGTGACAGAATGGCTACCGTGTCTGGAGCGTATCTGAAACTGTATCTTCCAACAGGTGATGAAGGAATTGTTGAACACTTTTGACATTCGAATGCCCCAAGTGATGATGAAGGAGACTTGAATCAGGTTACTCTGCAAATTGAGAGATTTCTTGAAATCTTGACTGGACTGTCCCAGGTTAACTGAACTTTGAAAGATCTGTTGAAACCTTGGCTGGACTGCCCCAGGTTAATTGGATGGTGACATGTCATGCCCCTTGTTGATAGGAGACTTGTCGTCGGAAGTGTCATCCTTTTTGAAGTGATTTTGTTCACTGAGCGAGCTTTCGTTCATCGGATATTCGTTGTGTGAATTTCTCCGCTGTCAAACAAATAGCCAAATGCAAACAGGGATATTCAAGCAATGCAAAGTTTATGCTTGTCTCGAAGTTTTGAAAAATGCGTTTTTTAGCATAAAACTTTTTTTATAAAACAAAATCAACACAAGATTTAGAGCAAAGCCTTACAGGAGTCAGGATACCTTTTGTAACAGTATGCTTTCGAACTAACCCGTGCTTCAATTAGGACTTTTGAAGGGTTGTAACGTGGCTTGGTTCACGGTTTAAGAAACAAAGGATAAAGGCTCAAAGTATATTTGTGCCCACCCTCTCTTCGTGATGTTCTTCAACCCTAAGCTCAGTTAATTTGTGCGTCGAACTCCATTCGAATTTGGAACGACTTTTGGGTGATGGTTCACCAGCTGAATTTTGAGGGCAGTCATCATCTCCTTTTTTCTTTTGCAACATTTTTCATGTTGTTGAGGATTTGTAATGAGCTCTTTCTTTTGATTTGTTATCCCTAACTTTTGCCTGACTGTTTCTGTTTTCGAGATTACAGTCAGCGGGATGCCCCAGCTTTCTTAAGCCTCCTTTATAGGTTTTGGCTCAGTGGGCTTTTCTTTTTTTGAGAGATAATGACCGCCTATGAGATAAGGAACCATCACTATCTTTTGATTCCAGAGGAATGCTTTTCTTTGACGTCGTTCATTGCATTACGAACTGAGAGTTTGCGACTTCAATGCGCACCTTTTTGAATTAACTGAGATACTACCCTGCCCCAGGTTTATATCAAAGGTTTTAATTTGTTTAGAACAGAAAACTCCTACTTCTTTGGCTCGAAGGGGTTGACTAGGGATTATCTTCCTTATAACTCCAGTGTTTGGGAATTGAGAAATGCCTGTATATCATCAGCACGGTCTGTTCAAAAGCATAATGTATGAGATTATGGTATTGTTTCGTCATCCTCCCTCTAAAGGCTTGCAACTTTTTATCAAGAGTTAAATATCATAAAGAAAGCATAAGAGTAGTGAAAACAAATGGATGAATTCAAGACAAACATATGCAATGCATTAATGAAACAAAGTTTGACATTAATAGATAATTGTTTGAATAACAAAAGAAGTTACAACTTTGAAAATTCAAATGAAGCAAAAGTCTCTCAGTTTGAGCTTTGTCCTTTCAAGTGGAGAAACCCTTAACGGGAGATTTTCATCTCGCCATCTGGCATGAATCTCAGCACCCCAATGTCAATCAGATCTTGAATCTTGTTCTTCAAGGCCCAACAGTCGTTAGTGTCATGTCCTGGGCTATAGGAGTGGTACACACAAAATGCGTCGGGATGATAGTTAGGAGCGGAGGTATTGGGCTTCCGAATAGGATCCCTTAAAGCAGTCAGATTGACCTCCAACAAGCGCTCCAGTATTAGAGATGACGGTATGTCAGTCTCAGTGAACTGTCTTCCCGACGTATTTTGCTTACGCCAATTACCTCGTTGATGCTGGCGAGGTTGTTGATGGGCTTGTGACCCTGAAGCAAGCAGAGGAGCCTTCCCCTTGTCTTCTTGTCTGGAGGGGGGTTGAATGGTGACTTGTTCTTCAACCTCAGATGTTTGCCCCACTTGGTTTTCCCGAAGCAGTTGGCTGACGAGAACTCTGAGTTCCTCTTGTCTTTGAGACAAGTCCTGGATGAGAGCCATCTGGCCCACCAGTTGTCCCATCACCTGGATCCTCAAAGTTGCCAAATCAAACTGTAGTTCCCCCAGTTGATCACTCCTAGCATTGTTTGAAGTCTCCTGGACCAAGCCCTTTGTGAGGAGAGCTTTCACTTCTTCTTTCCCCAGGGACAGGTTCAAGAACATTTCCTGAAGCTGAGCATTTTGGTCCTGGATGTCCTTGGCAGTCCTCTCTAGAGCCATCTCTACTGAAATAAACAGTAGGAGAGTAAGTAAACCTGAAAAGGAAAAACTGTTATGATGCAATGCATGATATGCGGATGCATGTTTTCAAGGATCTCTTGGGGTAAACACAAGAGAATGTTAGAGGTTGAACTTCGATCTTTGATTGGAGAACTTTGCACCGGTGGATGTCCTTCCACGAGAATCAAGCTCACCATGTCAAGTGGGTCATAGCCCCTGATTCAAGTTGTTGCACTTGATCTTTGATGGCATTTATTTAGAGGAGAAACCTCTTGCCCTTTGGTAGACGTCTGGTTCAACGTAACCCTGCATCAAAAGAACCCTCGAGATCCTTGAAATGGTTATTGAAAATGATATGGTATGATGTTATGATGTTATGTGCATGTATGCAAAAGCAAGTAAGTGTATATACAGGTAATCATATTCACACAAAGCAAACAAGTCCTTAGGTTTAGGCTTGCATGGGGTTGTACGTAAGTACCCTCTTGAAGTTAGTTGGCTCATCCTGTCCTAGAAATAGAAACCGGGTTCTAAGGAGCTCAATATCACTGGATTATTTTGTGTTCATTGTTTTGGTTTAGCCACTTAATTGGCGACCAAAATATTCCAAGAAAACAACCCTCAATGAGTGTAGTATCGAGTATCTACCAACTTCGGACTGCACCAAAGTCGGTCATCTCACTACCCCTAAAAAGGCTAAGATGGTCAATTAAGGTTCTAAGAGTTCGTTAGTGCTTCACGACATCACTCAGCGGCCCCGTACTCTCCTTGGTTGAACTCAAGGGTTACCGGTACTCACAAATATGTCACACTAACATAGCTTACTGCTTCAACCGTGTCGGTATACCCCGCACAGTTCCCTCACAGTTTTATTGCTATTTACCTAAAAAGGTACCCCCAAATTCGGGTGTAGGATTTACAACAAACCCAAACAAAGACCCAAAAAGTAAAGCAATCAAAGCAATCAAAGCAAGTATGTAAAAGTGATCTAAAACCCTAAGGTAACCCCACTTTTGATTTTCAATCCCCAACAGAGTCGCCAATTCTGTGATACGGTGGGAGAACTGACTTGAGGTTTTGCGTTTGCTTTCGCAAATGTTTCGGTTTAGCAAGAGTCGCCACCGACTTTTTATTTTATCCTAAAGGAAAGGTTAAAAAGCACAGGAAAAACCTTTTGAGATGTTTCGTGGGTTCGGGGGGTAGATTATGAAAAGGGAAGGTATTAGCACCCTTTTCATCCATGGTTATCCATGGGCTCTTAGTTACTTGTTTTAGATCACTTGCCTTTGATTTTCAATTGCTTGAAATGGTGGTGTGTGTGTGTGTGTGTGTGTGTGTGTGTTTTGAAAATGTTTTGAAAAAGATGCCTTGTCTAGGCAACCGTTGTAACAATTCTTTACTCGAATGTTTTACAAAGTTATGTGTCTTTTTGAAAAGATGTTTCAAGGTTTTGAAAGTTGTTTTTTGAAAAGGGTGTTTGTGAAGTGGGTTTTGAAAAGTAGGCAAGTGGGTTTTGCAAGTTTGATCAAGTAACTAAGAGTTGTCTACCCCTAAATTTACTCAAAGATTTTTCTCATGTTTTAACCCTTTTAACAGTATTGTTCCACCATTGTATTTGGTGGACAATCTTGTGTTAGGATGTTAACGGGACAGGCGCGGGTCATCGTATGGACCATGAATGCAATGGTGCCAAGTGTCTTTGGAAATTTGCTTGAAGGGACTATGATCATTTCGTTTAGGCAACTTTCGAAAGCGTCATCGAGGGACTATGATCATTTGATTTGTTTTGTTTTGCCAAAGAAACTCAACGTGCAAGCATGGCCCATTTGGAAGGCAACAATCGGGATTACCCTAGGGGTGCAAGTGTGATTGGTGTATTGATTGTCATGCGTTTGTCTTGTATTAGGTTATCTAGCGGTTGATTTTGAATCTTCGCATACAAACCCTAATTACTATACAGTATATAGAAAGTGATAAATTGCGGGAATTTAAAGTCTAAGCTATTACAAATAAATATCCGGGGATGGGGGTACAAATATTTACAAATGGGGATGAGACTTAATAGGAGAGTAGTGTCCAAATATATTTACAACCAAATCGAATCGTAATCTCAATATAACATGTATCAATGTATAAGAATAAAAGATAAGCAAATGTGTATTGTAAAAGTGTATGTGATGTATTTACAAGTGATGTAAGATGTTAACTTAATGCAAAATCAAGTATTGCTATTTATCTTTGTCTTTTTGTTAAATATGTACAAACAAAGGTTTAATAAAAGAAAATGCCTAAGAAATTCTATTTTATGTATTAATGTTTTATATACAAAAGTTTTAAAGAAAAAAGAAATGTTTTAAGTTCAAGAAAAATAATGTTTTATGTATTTTAGTTTATATTTTTATGTACAAGAGTTTTAATTAAAAGAAAAAAATGTTTTAAGAAAAATTAATGTTTTATGTATTTTAGTTTATATTTTTATGTAGAAGATTTAAATTAAACAAAAAAATGCTAAACTTAATAAAACTAAGTTTTCATGCCTTTTTAATTGTTCTAAAATAAAATATAAAACATTTTAGAAAATTTTGTATACATATAAAAAAAAGTTAAAGTGTTTTTTATTTACAAAATTTAATTATGTTATAAAAAGAAAATAAAAGAGTATTGTTAACAAAATTTAATGTAAAGAATTAGTTTGTTAATTTATTTAGCAAAAAAGATATGATATGATATAAGAAAAGGAAGGTATTAGTTTTAAAATTTAGTGGACTAAAGGGGAATTATGGCCCAAAAACAAACATAACCAAAAGGAAAAAAGGGGGGGTGCATTTGCCAGATTGGAAAAGGGCTTAAGCGTGGATGGGGCGAACCCGGCCCAGAAATTTGACAATTGTTTTTTAGGGTTTCAGTGTTTTGTTCATTTGGAATTAGGTTTACAGGCTTAGCGCGGCGCCGTTCCTTCATCGCTTCCTTCGTTCTTTCTCAAGCCAAGCTTTTTCTGAACAACATCCTTCGCGCCTATGGCCACCGATCGCCACCTCTGACTCCTTCACCCTCCATGATTGAGCACAATAGCGCCAAGAAACGGTAAAAGCATCCCTCTTTTATGCCTTAGGGTTTTCCGTCTTCCTCTTTGCATGTTTTAATTTCGTGTTCTGATTTTTATGTTGTTATTATTTGTGTGAGGTACGAAGGAAAGAGAAACAAACCTTTGAAGAGGAGGAGTGGAGAAACGGACTGGAGGCGCTTAGGGCGTCCAAGGCGAGGGAGTGTGATGCACTGTGAAATTTGCTGGAAATCTGGTACCTTGCTTTTGTGTTTTATGATGAGCTTTCTTCTGAAAACCCCTATTATAATCACTTCTTTTCCTCCTCTTATGTTTGCTTCTGTATGATCTGCTTGCTTGCTTTAAGTACTGATGATGTTGATTCTGAATATTGTTTTCGTTGGGATATTGATTTGCTCAATGATGAACCCTTTTCAGTTCTGAGAGCTTGGGTGTTTTTGCTTCATGATGTTTGATTCTGAGTTTGCCGGATATGCTTGTTGGTAGCCCAATGATGAGGTTGCTCTGAGGGCTTTGTTTGGATATGTTGGATACTTTGTCTATTTTGCTTCTTTTCCTCTTCCACTGTTTGGATGCTGAGATGCCTGTTGATGTTTATAACCCTATGATGAGGTTACTCTGAGGGCTTTGGCTTTGAAAGGCTTGAGACAAGCTTGGCTTTTAGGCTTTGGTTGGAATAAGGTTTATGCAGGTTGAAGCTTTTTCTGGTTTGATGGTTGTTTGAAGTTTGCTTTTGGTATAGGCTGTAGCAGGTTAGAGATTTAGGCTTATGCAGGTTTGGTATGTTTGGATTTTGAGGTGGTTTTGTTGAAGTTTGTGGCTTGCTGTCTTGAAACAGGTTACAGGCTTATGTTTATGCATGATGTTTAGGCTTCTGTTTGAGGCTTATGCTGTTAGCTTGTGTTTGACACAGGTTTGAGGTTTGGAGCTTGTTTTAGCTTGTGTTATGGTTTGTTCGAAGCAGGTTAAGGCTTGGCTTGTATGCTTGCTTGACAGTTTTGAGGTTCTTGAAACTGTATGGGCTTTAAGGCTTCAGTTTGGTGGTTTTGAATCACAGGTTTGAAAGGTTGAACTAGTTTTGGAGGCAGGCTCCTGCTTGTGTTCTATATCAGTTTGTGTTCTTTTTTGTTATGTGTTTTCTGCCTCCTCCCTTCTTGCTCTGATATCTTTGTCTTATATCTTTTTGCCTCAAGCCTGCTGTACTGTAAGCCTATACTTCTTTTCCTCTTTCTCTCTCCCTACAGATTAAAGCATTTGTTTATTGCTTAAAAGTAGCTTTTCTGAAAAAGTAGCTGGCTGGAAAATGATGTGAATATCTTGCTTGCAATGTTGGTTCTGCTCTGCATATCTTCTTTCTTCAGATTTTCTGCATTTGTGTACTTTTTGATATCTTTATATCTTTGACAGTTTGGTTAGTTTCTTCAGTTTGCAATCAGTTCAGTTTTCCTTTGTACTTGGTTTGAAATTTTGAACTATGCAGCCTTGTTTGACATTTTTAATTTGTGCAATGCAGCTTATTTGACACTTTATGCAGTATGGTAGCTTTTGTGCATTTCACATTTTATTTGCAAACACTTTCTATCCCTCTTTGTGAACCAAGAGTAATCTTGTGATTTGCAGAGAGGGCAAACAAACTGATTCCGGCTAGTTACTTTTAATGATGAACTTTTTGATTAACTGTCTGCTTTTAATTTTATCTGCATTGACTTCTCTTCTTTCTTTGTTTTTGTAGATGAAAATCTATTGAGCAAAAGAGGAGTAGCAGTAGAAGATGAAGATTTCAAGACATTTTGGACATAGCTTTATTTCAATTTTAATCATTTGTAATAATATTAATATAAATAACTGTAAATAAATTTACAGTATTTAAATAATATCTGTAACAAACAATTCAAAATGAATAAACATCCTTTTTTATCAGTCAATTCTTCTTTCAATTAACTGTCCATTTAATTATTTGAGTTTCTTAAATTAAAATAACTGGAAGTAAATCCAATTATTCTGACTTAGAAAAAATAATTAATAAACACTGTAGTCTTGCCATTGATCATGAATCAATAATAAACCTGGCGCTCCAATTAAACAATGCATAGTTAATCAACCCAACATCCACATGCTTATCTCTTTACTGATTAAATTAAACACTGCAAATTCTCAATTCAAGTACCTCAGCTTTTATCCCATCTCAAATCAAATGCCTTAGCCTTTATCCCAGATGTTTAGACAGAAATTTTGAACCAATGTCAAAATAGTGTAACAACCAACTAAAACACTGTGGATTCAACTCTTCTGAAACTGCGTGCGCAAAACCCTAATTCTTGACTTAACACCAAAGAAACGCCTGTCTGATCAAACTTTGAGCCACACTCAACCAAACCCTAATAATTTGCTTGAAATGTTCCAGAGTCCGTGAAAACCCTAATTTGGCTAGACTGATAAGAAAAAGTCTGTTTTGACCGATTCTTAGGCCAATCTGAAAAATCAGGAAAAGCCTGAAGCTGTGTTTTCTTGTGGGAAAAAAAAGGAGGGCAAATTTTGGGGTACAACACCCATGTTCATTTCTTTCAGCTTTTTCTTCACTTTGGCAGCAATAGCCTCTTCAATTTTTAGTTGCTTATTCACCTCCAACTTCAAATCAACCACTCCCTCTGGTTTGCTTACAACTCTGTCCTATAGCTCCAAATGCTCATTTGCGGCAATAGCTTCAATAATTTTCTTCACACCAGTGGTTGTTGTAAAGTTGGATGAGCCACCATCTGTTGTATCAATAATTTGCTTTGTCTTCATTTAGAGGCCATTCACAAACATCTGCATTTGTTCAGTTTGATCCATTCTGTGGGTGGGGCAAGCTACCAATAACCTCTTGAACCTCTTGTAAGCATCACCTAGTGACTCTCCTTCCTTCTTCTTAAAATTCACAATATCATATATTTTGTGAATATAAACAGAAGCAGGAAAGTACTCATCAAGAAAAGTCTTATCCATTTGTTCCCAAGTAGTAATACTCCCAGCAGGTAATGAGTAAAACCACTCTTCAACATCTTCATAAAGCATGAACGGGAACATCCTTAATTTCTTAGCTTCTTCAGAGTGCACCTCAATCTTCAAAGTAGTACTCATGGTGAGGCATCTCTACAAATTCTTATTCGCATCTTCATTGATATTTCTGGTGAAAGATCTGTTCTCGAGCTGGCGGATGGTTGAAGGATGCAGTTGAAAATTTACAACAGTGACCGGTTGATTCACGATAGTCAACCGACCTATTGGAGAATTTTCTCCTCCATAGTCCCCAAGAAGTCTCTCTGGTAGTGGTGGGTTTTCACCCATAGTTTCGGGTTCTGATTCTGAACCTGAGCCTGTATATCAAAAGGAAATTAAGCTGAGGATTTTCCTTGCATGTAAAGGTTATAAAAAATCAGTAATAAAAAATCATAAAAATTACAAAAAAGAAAATTTTAGTTGCAGAGCAACAAAATTCTAATTGAACTCAAATTAAACTCAATAACTAGGCAGTCCCCGGCAACGGCGCCAAAAACTTGATGGAAAAATAGCAAGTGTACTATTTTCACCAATGTAGTAATATGGAGATTCCTCAAATGTCGATCTCAAGGACTGCGTACAATTATCAAGTTAAATTCACGTTAAATTAAACAAAAACTTAATTTGGGTTTTGGTTTTAATATTGTAACTTAACAAATATCATAAATATAAAATTGTTTTTTCACATATGTGAGGAGCATGTTAGGATAATGTGTATAATTTGTCCTGTAAATACCTTGAATTCTAATCTCTTCAACAAGTTCATATCCTTCAAATACCAACCCTTTAGGTTATCTTCCCCTAAGTCATTAGTGGGAAAATCTTTGAACCTTCATCCTAAATCCTAAGTCCTTAGAGATTTCTGATGGAGTCAAGCCTTTGTTTTATCAAGAGTTATCTGGTAACTATAGGACATCCCTAGTCCTAGGTGATATCTACTATAGCCTAATCGTACAAAAACCTTAACAATCATTGTCTAGCTGATTGTTAACCGTAAATCAATCCAAATTTTTCTGATCAGGAAAGCATAAAAATATTGTACAACTAAATTAAATAGAGAAGAATATTGTATTAAAGAAATTCAGGAATCAAAATTATTTACAAAATCAAATCAGGGACACCCCCTAGCATTGGGGGTTAAGCTACTCATATTGTTCAAAATAATCACAAGAGAAAAGTTAGAAATTACAAGTAACTGGATAGCTTTGATCTTCAATTGTTTCCGCTCATGAGAATCTTCCGCTCTCCAAGATCCTTGATCTCCACAATCTTCAATTGTGTGAACTATTCTTTGTTGCCAAAAAATCCTCGGGTACAATCGTGGACACTCCTCTTAATTGTGACAACTCATTTAGGTCGGTTGGAAGTACCCAAAATTCCCCCCACAGCTTAACAGATGAAAAAATAACCCGAAATACTGAAATCAGTGTCACAACCCAACACGGGTCGTGTCAGGCAACACAGGTGCCCATGTTGGACCTCTGGGAATTAGTCTTTTATTTTCTGATACAGACCTTCTGACATGGGCCGTGTCAGCTGACACGGGCTCCCGTGTCAGCCCCCTGACTTCATTTCCTTTGTCTCATCCTAACCTTCATCCTGACGCGGCCCGTGTCAGGTGACACGGGTGGCCGTGCTAGGCCTCCTATAGGTGGTTGTTTTTATTTCTTCCAAAACTCCTAGTTTTGCACTGATTTGTCCCGATTTATTATTTTGAACCTGAAAACACTAAAACACAAAACCAAAGCATAATATGCAATAAAATGAAATAAAACCTCGACAAGAAACAAAAACGATAACTAAAATGAATGTTAAATATCTGTGTAAAAACCATTGATCAGTCGCATATAGACCTTCCTTGGTTCATTTGTTGGTACGCTTCTTGTCATAAAAGACCAACGGTACCTTCAACAAGGGAAATTACAACAACATGTCCTGGGTATGAAATGGAAACCTTAGAATGTCTTTGGGAAACTGAACTTCACTAAGGAATAAACAGTCTGAACTAACAACCATTAGGTAAAAACTGTGATACAAGATTGCAACTCCGTCATGTCAACTCTGAGTAAAATGCCATTGAAAAGTGGATTTTAGAGAGGACACTGCAAAAATAAATTTCAATCCACTGAAAAGAAATCATCTTGACTTCAAACAACTTATAAATTCCTGGGGATAAAATCCATTCTCCTCTTGTAGAGAAAAGATGAACGCTTCGCTGGGGAATAAATATCTCTGAAGAGAAACCCCTTAGGAGGCAGACCTTTGTCGATTAGCAATAGATCCTTTACTGGAGAAAGGAATCCTTCTAAGAAACAATGTTTCCTGCATGAACCTTGTATGGGTAACAACCTCACATGCTCTTTGTGTTCTTGCTGAGGATAACGATCCAAACTTTCTGACATGCTCTTCAAATTCACAAGTTGTTTAGCCTGCGCCTAAACTTGATCCGATGAACCCTTTAAGAGGAGGAAATGCCCCTGCATAATTCCTTTCCCCGGTCTGTAGGTCCTTTGAATAAATTTGCCTCAAGCGGACTTCCTGAGATCCGTAGCATCAAGATAACCTTCCCTAGTGTTATGAACTTCAACACACTTCCCCTGACTGACCAGAGTTGGAAGCGGCTTTAACCATGCTTTAGTGAATGCCCCTACATAACTCCCCCAGTTTGAATTCACTTTGAGGGATCGAATCTCGGCTTAAATTCCCCAGATTACTCAACACTTTGAGAGATTCTTCGAATCTTGACATAACTGCCCCAAATAGAATAATTTTGAGATATCTCCTCTCAACTTTGATTTCCCCAGGATGGCTGCATTCGACAATGATCAGTGTTGGTAAGATAAACTAGCTCACACCCAACAGAGTCTCAAACTTTCCCTTTTAGGGTAATTGACTTACGTCTTGAAAGTAGGCTAGCACACAACCATACTTCTTAACTTGAATTACCTCATTATTTAAGTAGATACTTGAAGCAATTTGGCCCTTAGAACCAAATTGAAAGTGATACACCATTACTCAACAGAGATTGTTGGGAAATCAAAAGTTCCACACAATCTGCTTCGAATCACTTCTCAAACTGGTCTTCTTTTACTCAAAAGAGTCAATAGAAGGTTTGCCCTAGATTAAGATTATTCTCGAAAATGATTTACCCCTCAACGATATCCTGAAGAAATTTGTTCCTCAAGATAATCAAACTTTCATCTGATGCTCATTATGCAAGCTTACTTGATGTTTAAGCACTTGTTCATATGCAAAGAATATTTATTCTAAGAATGATAATTCTAATACAAATCCTATGTTTGTCTTGAAGATAAAAACTTTTATTGAAAAGATGTCGAAACATCGAGTTTTTTTATGTACAAAAGAAAGTAAAAAGATGGAGTGATACCAACTCAAAATTTTTAGCAAGCCTTCTAGGAGTCAGATTACCATACTATTGTTAAGTATTGCTTCGAATTAACCCATGCTTCAGTTAGGACTTTCAAGGGTTGTAAAGTGGTCTGGTTCACGGTTTTAGAAAAAAGGATTTTAAGACTTAAAAATATTTTGTTCCCACCAATTCTCCATGATGTTCTTCAGCCCTACATTCATTTAACCCAATATGAGCACTCATCTCCAGAGAAGATTTTATGATGGTTGAGGAACCACTGAGGTTTCTTGGACATGACAGTCACTCACCTTTGCTTCTTTTGTGTTTCTGGTCAGACGACTTTTCTCTTTGTTGAGGATCTTCATTTTGGTAATCTTTTCTAGCCTTTCAGTATTTCCTTTTTTTTCTTTTTTTCTTTCCCTAACTTTTTCCTGGACAAATTATTTTGAATTTTAATTTTAAAGTCCAGTGGGATACCATAACTTTTGCCTAAGTCACTTCTTTTCAAGTTTTTCGACTTAGTAGGCTTTATTTCTTTTTTTTCATTCATTATCTTTTTCTTTTGAACACATCACGTGACTTCAAGTTGTTTTTAATTTGTTGGAAGAATTGTGACTGGTTCGTACCCTGGTCAGTGAGGGATAACCATTGTTGTATCATCATCTTTTGTCCTCTTGATAGGTGATGAGTAAGGTGTGGTGATCCTTGGATGTTCACTCCTTTTTGAAATTTGAATGCTTGATCAGATTAATTGAAATCTACCCTGCCCCAAGTTAAAATTAAGGGTTTTTTTCTGATAAGAAAAGAAACTCCTACTTCTAGGCTCAAAGAGGTTAACGAGGGTCTTTCTTCCTTATATCTCTAGTGTTTAGGAATTTGAAGCAATGCTTGTACATCGTCAGCAATGTTTTACTCAAAAGCATACCGTATGAGATTCTTGGTATATTCTCATCATCCTCCCTCCAGAGGTATTTTCTTTGTTTACAAGAGTTGAGTATCAAAAGCAAAGAAAAACATTTAAGAGTGATTACAAATGGATTAGTTCAAGACAAACATATTCAATGCATTATGATTAATATTCAGAAATGAACAAGTTTTGCATACAAGAAAATACCTAAGAAAACAAGGAAGATTACAAATGAGAATGCAAATGTAATTTGAAATTTCCATGCTGAGGAGACTAGTTTCCGTATGGACTTTTTGCTTTAAAAGATGCACTTGGTAGTCTTGACATTCACTGAGTCAAAGGAGACTTCAAATTCGACCATCTGGTGTGAAATTGATGACCTTTGCACTAAGCAAGTCTTGCACTTCATCTCTGAATGGTTTACAATCTTCAATTGAATGGCCAGGTGCCCCGACATGGTAATCACAAAGGATTCTCTCAAAAGATGTGATGAATGCTTTATCAAGCAAACTTGCATAAACTACATCAGAGTATCTTCTACCACAAAGAAGAAATTCCAACCATCTTCTACTACACATAAGAGAAAATCAACCACTGGATTCCAGGGCATCTCCTATTACACAAAAAAAGAACAGTCTTATATTACACATAAGAAAAATCCAGAAACAGTACCAAATGATCTTCTGCTACACAGCAGAAAATAAACTCTGAATGTAGAACTCAACCTTTGAGGTGATTTTCTTCTACACAACAACATATTTCAAAGAATTGGACATCTTATACCTCTTTATCACAAAAGCATCACCCCATCTTCTATTACACAGAAGAAGCACTCATCTGAGGAGATAGAGTCCAAAATGGTTTGCCAAACAGGAACTGGACTTGGGAAAAGAAGCCAGACAAAACCCAGACTTTATACTTCAACCTCTTGAAGTATTCAATATCATAACCAGGTGCTCCAGAATGAGAGACACATCTAGAATTTGCACCACAATCAGGAGAGAGGTTTGTGTGAAATGGACCCAAAGAATAGAACTTTACCAATTAAATCTCCAACAGACGAGGAAGTAACTATATATAAGGCATTGGGATTGTATCAACATGCTTCTCATGTTTTTTCTGTCTCTACTGATAAGCTTTGCCCCCATGGATTCAATTGGAGACGAGAAACTAGTTGGTGGTGAGAAAATCTGGAAACGTGAAGTTCTAGGTGAGATCCACAAAGTATTTCATGATTTGAAAATGTCCCATATGATGGGAATGAATGACAACTTCTGTTGCAAAAGCATATATATGACCACTTTCCTTTGCTGACACTGTCTTTAGAACTTCCATACCCGATTCAACTGGGTGTCCAATTGGTTATTTTTTCTCCCTTAAGGATTTTTGACCACGGGCCATTGCTTGCATGTCCACCATACACATCCCCATATGAGCTTTCATCTCATCCAATTCCCCACGAAGTTGTCCCATATCTTAATTCTGATCATTGAGTGGTGAGAAATCAAGATTTGCAGTTCTAAAAAGAAAATATCGAGTCTGAATAAGAATTCTCCACTCTGAGTACCTGTTATGGATGCATGAAGATGTATGAAGTGTGTGAGTGGATGCAATTCTATGTTTAATCATTTTCAAGGAACCCACATGCATACATTTTTTTTATATTTCTTTATAAAAACTAAATATGCCATTATACAAGTGCAATACTCATGGAATTAAAGTTTCCACCATCAGAAATTTGTTGCGTTGTCACTGGATATGCCAAGAATACCAACATCAGTAGTTCGGAACATAAACCATAAAAAACCAATTCAACAACAGAACATGGTCACCAATAGAACAAAGTCACCATTTGTACCTGTAATGAATATTCCCTCCCTACTCGCGGGTCAAGACTAGGTCAAGGTAAGGTCAATGGTAACCCATAATCACGGGTTCGCTTGAGAGTACTATCATCGTACACCTACGTGATAATGATAGCACCTCATTAAAACCTCATCTGAGTATGGACGATACATCCGTCTAGGGAAATCTACATCCCATATTCATGCGTTCCACTCTATTCCTAGTGATCCTATTGTTTGTCACTTAGCCTGGGTATTAGGCTTTTTACCTCATAGTAACATCCCACCCAACATGCAAAACCAGCAAATCCAGCACAACAGCAGTATATGGAAAACAATAAAGATGCAATGCAAACATATTCTCAAATAAACATGTACAAATAAATAAACTGAAAGCATAAAAAATGAACACCCAAATAAAAGAAAACAAGATCTAGGAGTGACTCTGGGATGGACTAGCATTTGGTCAATCTATCCCCAGTGAAGTCGCCAGCTGAAACAACCGGCTGAAATATCATCGAGATGAAATCAATGAAGTTTCCATTGAACGTTTTTTATCCCATAGGAAGGGAAAGGTAAACATCGTGTAAACTTGAGAAGGGTGAAATCACGATCAAACGACTGAGAGATCGGGAAAGAGAGTTGATTACGCGAGGGGAAGGTATTATCACCACACACATCTGTAGTACTCTACGGGATCCACTCTTGTTATTCTAATCAAAGGGTGTATTCAAATATAAGCTTATGAGATAAAAATAAAAAATGAAAAGAGGGAATGCATGCAAAAGAAAACACGGGGAAAATAAGGAAATATTTACAAAGCTTCGCTCGGCTGAGCCCCGCGATCAGATGCCTATGTATCCCTTTTAAGGAATCAGAGCATTGTAGTTCGGCTCACATGTTTCGTTTTGTTTTGTGTTTTTTTAATGAACAATATTAATTTCGCCTTCTGCCGCAGCTCGACCTTTGGAGACTCACACGTCAGTACAAAAGCGAATTAACATGTTCTTTTGAAAACTTGAAAGAAAAGGCCCAAAGGCGAAAAAGAGTTTGCATTGGTTGATATTTTTTACCTTGAAAAGGGATTTGAAAATAGTTATATGTTTTACGCATTTGCCAAGAAAAAGGAAGTTTTAGTTTTAAAGGATGCAAAAATAAAGGAAAACATCTAAGGGAAACTAACTAGATTTATCCCTAATGTTATCATACAATGATGGTCCTAAGGTCGAGTTTGAAAGGGAAATCTCTACCTATGTTAGCATGCATGAATTACAATCATAATGTCTAACTTGCATCAGAAATGACACAAGTGAATCCCACAGGAGTATACAATGGTTCAAAACCTAAGGGAACATGGTATATACAAGGATAAAAAGAAAACAAGCAGTCAACAAGCTCAAGAGAGCACAAACATCTCATGAGCAGCACACACTAGCTCAAGTCAAAAGGCCTAACCAAGATATCAAATCATCGAGGTAGGTAAAAAGGGGAAGTGTTTAACCATAGATATCTCATTTAGGCAAGAAGTGGTCTAGAAATGTACTCTTAACCAAGGTATTATGTTACCAAGGCAAGAATATATAGTGGGGGAAAATGAATGTCCAAGGCGACTAAGCACCTAACCAAGATATCAAGAATCGAGGTAGGAGATAGAAGACAATATGAACAAGCTTGGAGCATCAACGTCGCCCGACGTGAGATCAAGATAAAGTTTGGGGGATTGATTGCAAATCCCTTTTCCATCTGACTGACTCGAAAACGAGAGTAACACACTTCAAAGCATCGGTGTACAATACGAGCTAAGGAAGACAAGGACGGAAATTGCGGGGGTTGATTGCAAACCCTACTATGTTTTCCTTCTTTGAGGACTTGATAATCTGGGAATGGGAATGGGACGCCTTTTTGAGATCTTTGGGCCCAAATGTAAACAGACTGCAGAATGCCAACTTCGAGGTAGGTCTTTAAACAATCCACAAACACAATTAGAAAACAAGTGTGGAATGCCTTCTAAAGGTCTTTAAACAGAGACTTCGAGCACACACTCTTTATTATCCTACTTCTCGTGAAATCTAAAAAGTGATAAAAATGCGGAAAAATAAACCAGAATCTGTGTAAGCAAGCAAATAAAAAAGCGATAAAATGTCTGTTATAAAGCAAGCAAGCAAAGTGAAAGTACTTTGGAAAAATTCGAGCAAGTTAGAATCAACAAATTAAATGGTAGAAAATTGGGCGATCGACATAAGTATCAAAGCATATCATGTGGCATGTGCACCGGACACATCCTTAGATCAAACAAAACACCTGCACAAAGCACATATCCAGACAAAAACAAGAAATGCATATTTCCCATAACAATGAGGTCAAAAAATAACTCATCAGAAGCGTATATGATCCGCAATTAAAGTGGCATATCAATTGACCAAGATTAAGTAACCGATAAAAAAGTATCCTCAATGTACCTTGCACAAGTCCCCATATATGTTAGAAATATCAAGGAGGAAAAATCGAAATTGCACATTCTAATCACAAGTCAAAATATGATCAAACCATGATGATCGTGACCTTATGAGTCTGTCGGGTGTAGTGACTACAAGTGCACAGTCTATCGTGTAGTTTTAAAAGATATTGAACCCACAATGATTGATGGTCAAACTACTGTTATCTTAGGGTCACTGTGTAAAGCTAAGGCTAATTATAAAATTTGGGTGTTTGGGTTTAATCGGGAATAAACTAAAATATAATAATTAATAACGGGACACAGGTATGTAATTTGTCAATTTCAGGGATTCAATAAGTCATTGGCATTTATTTTCAGTATTAAAACAGTGTTTCAGTGGAAACTATTTATTTAAAAACCCTCGTCTCACATTTTCGTTCTATCGATTTAGGTCATATTATTAAAATCAAAATGAGCGCTCTCGCTGTTTCATTTTAAAATTCAAAAGTATTTTTGAAAACAATTAGAGTCCAATTAAATTTAAAGCGCTCTCGTTGTTTTTAAAATTAATGTTTAATAACCACTATCTAATCAAAACCTCAAACTCTCGCTCTGTTGATTTTACCTTAGATTGTCTTTTATTCTCGTACAAAAACAATTAAATATCCAAATTGGAAATTAAAACCAGTAAGTGCTTTTGTAAAAAATATTAATGCCAATTATTACCGAATCCTTTCGATTAAGATTTACATACCGGTATCGGGGAATTTAGCCAGACATAATTTTATTGCAGGACAACATAAAATCAAAACATAAATTTAATAATGCATGCATGGTAAAAACGAATAAATTATAATTTAAAATAGGAACCTGTAATTAAATGATAAAGCAATAAATTTGAGCAGTGCGTATCCTCCACAAGCCAGTAGGATTGACTTGTACAAAATATCTTGAATTAAATAAGATGGACCTAACAAATTCTGGACGCTATGAAAAAAAATAAGGTTGCAGTATCCCTCCGATGCAAAGAAATACTGCTTTGACCGTGTTGTTTTCTATGCTTACGAGAATTTTATGAAACTGGAAAACAGAGTACTAAAAACTATGAAACTGAAAATAACAATAAGGTTGCAAAACTGGAAATTAATAGCAATTACAGTACGTAGAAAATAATGAAAATGGTGCAAAAGTCTGGACCCTCACAATGTTGGTAACTGCCTCCTTTTATATATTCCAAGCGTGAGTGAAAATAGGAGCTATATCCTGGATTCTCGTTCTTCCATTATGGAGAAGAATTCGCCAACTATCCGTTCCGTCCGCCTCATAGAGAAAATGTTGTAACAGTTATGTAAGTCGTGGTGAGTGTCACGTGCGCTGTGACGTGGGGGACATATCCCCTAACTGTCTCGGTTGTAACATAAAGCGTGTCGAGGGGCACACTTTTACAAGCTGTGTCGGGAGAGACGCGCTTGTGGCGTACGGGATGCCTTCTAGTGCATAATGATCTAAAATACTGCTAAATGGCCATTTCTTCTTCATTTCTCCATTGTTTTTCTTCCTTTTCTCATTTATGCATTGCAAAAGCTAAGTACCTGAAATATACTGCAAATACTACAAATAGAGATAAAATGTGACATAATAAACAAAGAATCAGAAGTTTAATCTATGTAAATCGGGCGGAAAATGCTATATTTTTTCGTGTTATCAAACTCCTCTAAGATTGAACCTTTTCTTGTCCTCAAGCAATAAAGTCAGTATAAAAATCAATAAGGCACAAGTTAGATGCAAATTCACGATGCGATTCGAAACATAAGAGGTTGCCAATGTTTTTGCGGAAACGTGAGCTCAACATAACACAAAATATACGGTAATAACACTAAACGCCCCCTGTTGTACCCCAAAATTTTCCTTCTCATTTTATCAACATTTCTCATCACAAGGCTCTTTGAACTCAAGATCAAGCTAGGGTTTGCTCTGCTTAAGACATCTCCTTGCACTATTGACCTAAATTAGGGTTTGAGTTTGCACAAAGAATTTTGGACTTCTAATGCTCAAAGTGACTTTCATACTTCATGTTGGACTCATAAGTTTGACCATACCAAGTTTCAAGCCTTGAATCAAATTTTTGCCCAGTCAATTAGACAGTTGACCTAGAAATCAGTTGTATTGGGGAAAAAGTCAACTGTGGCCAATTTACAGTCAAACCTCATGAATTTTGACCCACACCAACATTATGAACTCATATGAACCATTTGATCAAGTTTGGAACATAATTCCACAAGAAAATTGATCAGATCACCAAAAGGGCAAAATGGTCATTTTTAGGGTTTTGACTGTACAAAGGCAATTTCTAATTTTTGACCTATCCAATGGCAAATTGGGCTCAACCATGGAGTAAAGGACTCAATGACATCATCTTTACCTATTCAACAAGTTCAAAATATCTCAAATGCATTGGATTGACAGATGAATTTTTCAATCAACTGATCAAAATTTGACTGTACACTGAAAAGTCAAACTTTGACTTTTTGGTCAAAATCAAGTGCCAAGGGTAACTTTTCATCAAGATATGTCAAAACATGAAACTTGTTCATCAAGAAACCCATTTTTGCAAATTAGGGTTTTAAGTTGAAAATTTTCATAACTTAGAATTTTTCTAAGTTATGAAATTTTCTTAATTCTTCCTAACTTTGCCCCACATTTTCATCATGATGAAAATTGATTCAAACAAAACCTCCAACATGAAAGTTTTAGTCCTCCACAAAGTCTACAACTTTGATTCACAAAGTTTTCTCAAAAGAAGCTTGGATGTCAAGTTATGATTTTTGGAATAAGGGTCCCTAAACCTTTTAACTTAGTAAAATTTTGCCCTAGTTTAGGCAGGATTTTGACCTATCTTCATGGCCATTTTTCACATAGTTCCACTTGGAATCTCAAGTTTCATTTCAAAGATGGATTGTAGAGTATGTTTCAAGATTTCCAAAATGTCAAAGAACTCCTCAAACACATTTGTGGTTAGAGATAATCGAAGGCTCGAAGTTGGCAAAAACTCACTTTTCATCCATGGCATATTCATGTTCATACAAGTTGCAATTTCAAGTCAGCATGCCTTACACTAGTTTACAGTCCTCTAAACCACTTCACACTCAATAATTTAATGCAAATCCATTGGTCTAAGCTATTGTTTTGGTCATTAGGACATTGTACACAAAACTAAGCCTTAAGTAGAAAAAGGTACATTTCCATTTTTGCTTAAATGTGCTTTATGTCAAACCACAATCTTTGAGCATTGGTCCAAGATCTCTTGCAGCTAAACAAATCCACAAATTAGAGGGGCAAAGATCAGAGGTTACAAGGTGTTGGATAGCCTGTACAGGCCTGCTACACATATTTTCCCACTTTTGCTTCATATACAAGAAATATGCAAAACACTTGAGAACTGGAACACCAACCAAGATAAACTTATACAAACAGTTTGAACATCTTTCTCACACCCCTTTGAGCCTGAAACACGATTGCTTGAGCCTCTAAACACCCCATAGCCAGAAATTACATCCCATTGGCAAAACAGGGCAGAATCTGCAACTTGACTCCCCTAGCTCATTTGGCTCTTGCGTTTTGGCCAAAACTTGTTCAAACACATTCCATTTCATCCATACAAGCTATCCCAAACCTCAAACACCAACTGTAACTCCATTTACAGAGTTTGCCATTTTCATTTTGAGCTTGTGCAGGTTGAGTGCTATAGGCTGGTTCAAGGACATCCAAGGCAAGCAGGCTATTGGAGAAGGTCAAGTGAAGTCCAAGCAAGCTCCCAGACATCTCAAGCCTTGTTGAAAAGCTCTACATTGCCCTACACGAAGTCAGCTGAAACAGGTTTTTGTCAACTTCCTATCTCTCTATTTAGGAACATTTAGCCTTAGGTTTGTGAATAAAAAATGTAGTATACATCGCCATGAAGTTGTACATATGCTCAGTTTTCATTTATATTAAGCATGCTAAGAGTATTTCATCCATGAACATACTGAAAAAACTAGGTCAAATTTTAGGGCCAGAGAAATTCTCTCTGGTCTTTGAGAGTTAAGACAAGTTGTTTATATGGTTGGAATTGTCTTGAAATTCTCTACAAGTTTGATGTTATGTGTTTTTGCAATAGAGCTCGTATACAAGATCTGGTATTTGAACAGGGCGCGCGCGCTTTCAAAGTCTGGAGGTTGAAGATGAAGCTGGTTTGGGTTGGGCTTGGCCTGGCTCACTATTGACACCCCCTTTTTACTTTTCGCACCCCCTGGCCCAATTTCTTGTTATTTTATATTTTTTGAATTTTTATTTTAATTTCTGATTTTATTTATTTATTCCCAAATATAAAAAATGCTCAAAAATATTTTTGTAATTTTTTCACATTTATTTTGCATTTTTATTTTTATTTTTCTAACATAAAAATCAATTTAAATAC
This sequence comes from Vicia faba, assembly GCA_948472305.1. Lineage (NCBI taxonomy): Eukaryota > Viridiplantae > Streptophyta > Magnoliopsida > Fabales > Fabaceae > Vicia > Vicia faba. The sequence goes on along the minus strand of OX451736.1, from coordinate 260,389,617 downwards.
TTTTATCTTATTTATTAAAACTTGAAAATAATATATAAATTATAATTTTATTTTTATTCTTTATTTTATTCACACTAAAAATATTTTTCTAAATATATTTTATTTTTGTATACATTTTATTTTATTTTATCATATTTAATATAATTAATACATATATAAATATATACTTTTATTAAATACTTTAGAATAAAAATACACAAATATTACACTTTTATTTTTATTATCAAATATACTCAAAATATACTTTTTTCTAAATATATTTTATTTTTGTATACATATATTATTTTATATTTATTGTATATAAATAAAATAATCAATATATTTACTTTCTTAAAGAAATTAGGGTTTTACCCTTAACCTAATAAAACTAGTCTTTTATTTATTTCATTATTTTTTACAATTAAATATTTTTACATACATAAATAAACAAAAAAACCTTTTTTCATAATTCATTTTATTTGATATATTTATTTTGTTCATTTAAATATTGTCCATTTAATATTTATGCCTTGGGATTCAATTTGGATGTAATAGTAAATTAGAGTTTATATTTCTTGTCAAATACACCCCTATTCAAAGATTGTACCCCCATCCCCATAATCATGTTGTAATAGCTTAGACTTTTAATTCTCTCACTTTATGCTTTCAATTATGTCATGATTAGAGATTAGGGTTTGTATGCAAAAATCAAAATCAAACAAGTAGCTTGACCTAATACAAAGACAAAATGCATGAAAATCAAGCACAATACACACTTGCACCCTTAGGGTTACAATCCACTTGTTGCCTTAAAATGGGCCATGTTATGCATGATTGGGTACTTTGGCAAAACAAAAACAAAACAAAAGATCATAGTCCCTCGATGACGCTATCTTGGTTGCCTAAACAAAAATGATCAAGTCCCTCAAAAATTTGCCAAAAATACCTAACACAATTGCTATCATGGTCTATACGATGACCCGCGCCTGTCCCATTTAACATCCTAACACAAGGTTGTTCACCAAATGCAATGGTGAAACAACACTGTCAAAAGGGTTAAAAACGTATAGAAAATATCTATGAGTAAAATAGGGTAGACAACTCTTAGTTACTTGATCAAAAACTTGTAAAACATCCTTGCTATTTTCAAACACACTTCACACACAATTTCAAAACATTTCCCAAATCAAACTTTCAAACATTGAAATCTTTTCAAAAGACAAAACACCTTTGTATACGTTCAAACAAGAATCATTACAAAGGTTGCCACAACGATGGCCTATTTTCAAAACATCTTTCAAAACTACACACAAAGCACCCTTTAAAACAATTGAAAAGCAAAAGCAAGTGATCTAAACAAGTAACTAAGAGCCCATGGATAACCATGGATGAAAATGGTGCTTTCACCTTCCCTTTTCATAATCTACTCCCCGAACCCAAGAAAACATCTCAAAGGTCTTTCCTGTGCTTTTTGACCTTTCCTTAGGATAAAACAAAAAGTCGGTGGCGACTCTTGCTAAACCAAAACATTTGCGAATACAAACATAAAATCCCAAGTCAGTTCTCCCACCGTATCACAGAACTGGCGACTCTGCTGGGGATAACTTTAAAAGTGGAGTAACCTTAGGGTTTAGATCACCTTTGCATGATTATCTTGTTTTCTTTGATTGCTTTACATTTGGTCCTATTGTTTGGGTTTGAAATCCTCTACCCGGATATTTCGGAAACATTCATAGGTAAATAGCAATACATTGTGGAAACTGTGTGGGATATATCGATATGGTTGAAGCAATAGCTATATTAGTGCGACATATTTGTGGGTACCGATAGCCTTTGAGTCAATCAAAGAGAATACGGGGCCGCTGAGTGATGTCATGAAGCACTAATGAACTCTTAGAACCTTACTTGACCATCTTGGCCTTTTTAGGGGTAGTGAGATGATCGGATTTGGTGCAGTCCAAAGTTGGTAGATATTCGATACTACACTCATTGAGGATTGTTTTCATGGAATATTTCGGTCGCCAGTTAAGTGGCTAAACTTAAATAATGAACACAGAAAATAATCCAGTGATATTGAGCTCCTTAGAACCCAGTTACTATTTATAGGACAGGTTGAGCCAACTAACTTCAAGAGGGTACTTACCTATGAAACCTCATGCAAGCCTGAAACTAGGATCTTGTGTGATTTGCTTGTACATGTGCTTGTGCATACATCATGAACATCATAAAGCATCATATGCATCCACTAACCATTTCAAGGGTTTGGATCTTCATCTTTGTTCTTGTTTTGTAGGTCATGGAATCTCTTTGCATGAAAATAATTCAAGTCAACCTTGTGAGAATCCCTCCTCAACTCAAGGAGCTTACTTCCAAGATTCTAGAGAATTCTCCCTTCAGTGAAAGGCATGGTAGACTTCTCAACTTGGTCAACTCCAATATTGAAGAAGACATGGTGAAAGTTCTCTTCCATTTCTTTGACCCCCTACACCATTGCTTTACATTTCCTGATTACCAACTAGTACCTACTTTGGAGGAATTTTCTCAACTCCTGAGGATTCCTATTCTTTATCAACTACCCTACAACGGTACGGAAAGAGAACCAAAGCATGAAGATGTTGCTCAAGCATTACACTTGCAACCATCTGATATTAAAGGACATTGGGAAACCATAAGTGGTGTCAAGGGTTTCTTGGCAAAGTTTCTGTTTGAGAAGGCACAAGACTGTTGGAATTCTTTTGATCTGCAAGCTTTTGAGGAGATTGTAGCACTTCTCATTTATGGGTTGGTCTTATTCCTAAACCCTGATCAGCTTATAGATGTGAATGCTGTCAATATTTTCATATCGCGGAATCTTGTGCCTACATTGCTTGGGGACATCCTACACTTATTCTACACACGAAATATGAGGAAAAGAGGTATTCTCATGTGTTGTACTCCTCTTCTAGCAAGGTGGTTTATTTCTCACCTTCCCCAATCAGTTTTGAAGAATGAGCAGGGTTTAAGGTGGTCACAACGGTTTATGACCCTAACATATTCTGATGTTCATTGGTGTTCTCGGTCCAGAGAAAATGTCATCATCATTGATCGTTATGGGGAATTCCCTAATGTCCCACTACTTGGCATTAGGGGAGGCATTACCTACAACCTTTGTCTAGCTCTAAGTCAGTTTGGATATGCTCGAAGAGATGGCCCTCATGACATGCTGATTCCTGACTTGGTTTTTGACTTCGACAATGGCGCTCAAGGACTTCGACAAAGGTTTATCCGAGCTTGGAGGATGCCCTACAAAGTGGATAGTAAGACACTGGGACACAAGAATTCCATCCCCCTTGAGCCTTATCTCAAGTGGGTATGAACCCGCTCCCAGAGTCTTATGATGCCTTACCCCTACATTTTTCCCGTGATCAAAGAGCCTGTTATGGAAGGAGAGGTTCCATACACCCTCTTACATCCTGACATGCCAACATCATTGGAAGAATTGCAAAGGAGTTGGATACAGCTCAAGGAAGAACGGAATACTTTTGAAGCCAGCTTCTATGCCAGTGAGAAGAAGGTTTTGGAACTTACCCGCCGACTTCACGAAGAGGAGACTCTCAACACTTACATCGCACCAAAGAGGATGTGCAACGTATTTTTACATTAAGAAGCTTTGTAATATTCTGCCCATGGGGCATTTATGTATTAACAAAATTCTTCTTAATATGACGTGTGTTCGTTTTGTTTGCAACAAATTTGAATTTCTGAATCCTTGAATGCATTACATGAATAACATATCATTCATCATATGCATAAACAGGTCTTCACACCAGGTTTCCTTATCTTTTTGCTGTTTATTTCAGCAAGATGGATATAGAGCAGACGGTTAAAGATCTGCAAGCACAGAATTCGCAATTCCATCAACTCCTCATGACCTTAGCAAAGGGTCAAAAGGACCTTAAAGCACTGTTGGAGAAAGAGAAATACAAAGAGAAAAAGAAGAAAAGGACTCGTATGGCAACTATATGAAGAAGGTTTGAGAGCCAGGATAGGAAGGTCCTCGAGTTCCCCTCGACGTCTGATGAAGGGGTTAGTAAAGGTAAAGGAGTTGCAATGCCCTCCGAGTCTGAAGCTGAAGAGGAGGAGGATTACTTTGAGCAGCAATATCCTCCTGCGGATGATAAGTATAAAAATCTGGAAGAACGGTTGGCGGCCATGGAAGTACAAAGGGTTCCCGTATTGGATTTCAAAGAACTAGGGTTTGTTGTTGGGATCGTCATTCCTCCCAAGTTCAAAGTACCTACGTTTTCTAAATATGACGGTTTTTCTTGTCCGAAGATGCATCTGAGGTCCTACATCAGAAAGATCCAACCTCACTCTTCTGATAAGGATCTGTGGGTCCACTTTTTTCAAGATAGTTTGTCAGGTACGCAATTGGACTGGTTCTATCAACTTGAGAGATCTAATGTTCATAACTGGGAGGACTTAGCTGCTGCTTTCTACCGACAATACCAATACAACGCGGATTTAGCGCCTACTTGTACTCAACTATAGAGTATGGGTATGGCCTCTAATGAGGGATTTAAGGAGTATGCCCAGAAGTGGCGAGATTTGGCTGGAAGGGTGCAGCCACCGTTGTCGGATAGAGAGTTGGTTGACATGTTTTTAGGGACCCTGTCAGGTCCATTCTTTAATAAATTAATCGGGAGCTCATCTGCAGGGTTCACCGAGTTAATACTGATAGGTGAAAGGGTCGAAGCTGGCATTAAGAGTGGTAAAGTTCAGAAGGATGCAGCTGCTTCCACTGCTGTCAAGAAGACCTTCCCAGCTAAGAAAGAAGCTTCTGCTGTTTATTCCCAGAGAAATCAAGGAAGGACGGAGCGCCGACCAACGGTAGGGGCTGTGATGATTCAGAACTCTTCAACCGATCAACCTTGAAGCAGTCAACCTAGGGCTAATCAGAATAGGGTGGAAAGGCCACAACGGCAATTCACTCGGATCAATATGACACCGGCTCAGGTCCTCCCTCATCTGTTAAAGTTAAACCTTACCAACTTGAAAGAAGCGCCGAAAAACCCAAATACCTCTTCTCCCTATTATCATTCAAATGCAAAATGTGCATATCATTCGGATAGTGTGGGGCATGACACCAACAACTGTTGGGCCCTTAAAAACAAGATCCAAGATTTGATAGATGCCAAAGAGGTAGAGTTTGATGCTCCCGAAAAACCTAATGTGATATCCGCTCCTATGCCAAAACATGGTCATAATGTCTATGCAATTGTGGAATATTTTCATGTTACCGCTGTTGATGAATTAATAACTCCATTGCCAATGATCAAGACGAATCTGTTAAAAGCCAGAATTTTCCCGGGCTGTGAAAAAGGTTTCCTTTTGTTCAACCTTGAAATCCGATTGTTCGCTGTTGAAATCAGGCATCCAACGCCTGATGGATACTCAAGAAATACTCTTTCAGAAAACTCCTGTTGATACCGTTACTCATGTTACTCCTGTTACTCCAATCAATGACATTGCTATAATCACCATTTCCGACAATCATTCCAAGACATGCAAAAGGCCTGTTAAGATTACGCCTGATTCTAAGTTTGTACCGCTGAAGATTACCATGCCAGGGCCTATCCCATATAAGTCCAACAAGACGATACCATTGAATTATGGAGGAGAGATCTTCTACCATGGTGTCAAGCAGATCGAATCAGTCCAAGAAAATTCCGATGAAGAAACTCTTGATGTGGGAAATATTGCAGGGACAAGTAAGATAACTCGTAGCAGAAGAATCTTCTCTCCGGAGATTTCTCCTCCACGGGAAGTCTTCGGACCCTCAAGTGCTTCTGCGCCTGTCAAGATATATGTGCGAAGTCCAGTGATTGAAGAAATTGTTACTCCCGAAGTTGAACCCTCTACTGTTATTGCTGATAAAGGTAAGGGAATCGAAGAAGCGCCCGTCTGGACGAGGGATCAGGCTTTGGTTATCCCCGAGACCACCCAAAAGGAAATGGAGGAAATTTTAAAGATAATCAAGAAGAGCGACTATGATGTCGTAGAGCAGCTGGGGCAAACCCCTTCAAAAATCTCTATGATGGCTCTATTGCTCTGCTCTAAGGCTCATGCCAAAGCCTTGATCGAATTCCTGAAGACAACGCATGTGCCTCAAGAAACTTCTACAGATCAGTTTCAAGAGTGTGTAGCCAGCCTTACAGCCGACAATGGTCTGGGCTTTTCTGATGCCGATCTAACGTCCAAGGGAAGAAAGCATAATGATGCGCTGCATGTGTCGGTAGAGTGCAGAGGAACCACACTTGCTCATGTTCTGGTTGATACCGGTTCATCTTTAAATGTCCTACCAAAGAAAGCATTGGACAGGCTAGACTGTGAGGGTTTGGCCCTAAAACCCAGTAATATCATTGTTAGAGCCTTCGACGGTTCTAAACGGATGGTTCACGGAGAGGTGGACATCACAATTAAGGTGGGAACGGAGGTTTTCAACTCTACTTTTTATGTGATGGACATCCGTCTTTCATATTCATGCTTGTTGGGAAGGCCATGGATCCACAACGCTGGGGCAGTCACTTCTTCTCTACACCAAATGCTAAAATACCCAGTCCAGGGTAAGATCATAACAATTCATGGTGAGGAGGAGTATATGATAAGCCACCTTAACTCTTTCTGCTACGTGGAGTTAGATGGTGAATTCATAGAAACACCTTTCCAACACTTCGAAGAGGTTTCCCCTGAGGTTGCGGTAGCCAAAACAATGACTGATGTGCCCATCATTACCAAGCCTGTGTCCCGGATGTCATCCCTTAAAGATGCAGAGGCTGTAATCAAGGAGGGAGGAAGTACAGTGTGGGGTCAGCTGCCAGATTTTCCTCACAATACAGACAAGTTCGGATTGGGTTTCACTGCTGCTAGCCAGAAAGTTGTGCGTCGCTCCCGGGCTGGAGGACCACCTTTAAAGATCACTCACCATGGGGTTCGTGCTTTAGAAGATGATGAAGAAGGAGGCAACTTTGAAGATTGGATCTTTCCAACCATTTAAGAGGGACTAAACAACTGGGAGGCGAAAGACTTCGTTCCCATTACTTTCATCAATCAGTAATTTATCTTTTGAATATTTCCTGTGTTGGTCTGTAATAACTTTTAAACAATTCGTACACTCTTTTTCCTTGTGCCTTACCCGGGGCATATAGGTCCATTTGTAAGGGCTTTGATTCTTCATTTTCATATGCCATTTTTAATGAATCATGGACGTTTTTCATCTATAAACTTTTGTGTTCATTTTCTTTCCTTTTACATTTTATTTTGTTTAAGGATGGCTATCCCTTACACACACCCACACTCATAAAATGCAGGTACCCATCCACTCCAGATTCCATGGGTGACTATTCTGCTTTGGCCTTCAGTGACTCTGAAGATTTGGTCAATCATGCCGAGTACGAAGGTGATGAAGACTGAAGTGCCTGGAGAGTTAGCTAGACTTTTGCAACAAGAAGAAAGGGCTATTCTTCCCCATGAAGAGTTGTTAGAGACCATCAATTTGGGAACAGAGGAAGACAGAAAAGAGGTTAAAGTGGGTGCCAACCTGAATCCAAATGTCAAGGATCGCTTAGTTCAGCTGTTGAATGAGTTTGTTGAGATCTTCGCCTGGTCCTATAAAGATATGCCAGGACTAGATACAGATATTGTGGTTCACCGTCTCCCTACAAGAGAAGATTGTCCACCAATCAAACAGAAAGTCCACCGAATGAGGCCCGACATGTCTGAAAAGATCAAAGCTGGAGTGATGAAACAGTTCAATGATGGTTTTCTAGTTGTTACTTCATATCCATAATGGGTTGCTAACATTGTGCCCGTGCCTAAGAAGGACGGCAAAGTCATAATGTGTGTGTACTACAGAGACCTAAACAGGACTAGCCCTAAAGATGATTTTCCACTACCACACATTGACATCTTGGTTGACAACACAGCTCAACACAAGGTATTTTCCTTCATGGATGGATTCTCGGGATACAACCAGATCAAAATGGCCCCCGAAGACATGGAGAAGACTACTTTTGTTACACAGTGGGGTACCTTCTGCTATAAAGTGATGCCATTCGGACTGAAGAATGCTGGGGCAACCTATCAGCGAGCCATGGTAGCTTTGTTTCATGACATGATATATCATGAGATTGAAGTCTACGTAGACGACATGATATCCCGTTCACAGACAGAAGAAGAACACCTCGACCATCTGCAAAAGTTGTTTGTTAGGCTGAAGGAATATAAGCTCAGACTGAATCCTAGCAAGTGCACTTTCGGAGTTAGGTCCGGTAAACTTTTGGGATTTATCGTCAGTAACAAAGGCATTGAAGTTGATCCTGCCAAAGTCAAAGCTATACAAGAAATGCTTGCCCCCCGCACTGAAAAGGAGGTTAGAGGTTTCTTGGGACGCTTAAACTATATTGCAAGGTTCATCTCTCACCTAACATCTACCTGCGATCCAATCTTCAAGTTGTTGAAGAAGGATCAGGTGGTTGAATGGAACAATGATTGTCAAGTTGCTTTTGATAAGATCAAAGAGTATTTGCTGGAACCTCCTATCTTGATGCCACCCATCGAAGGAAGACCTTTAATCATGTATCTGACTGTTTTGGATAATTCAATGGGGTGCGTACTGGGCCAACATGACGAGTCTGGCCGAAAAGAGCATGCCATTTATTACCTTAGCAAAAAGTTTACCGACTGTGAGACTCGCTACTCACTGCTCGAGAAAACTTGATGCGCTTTGGTATGGGCTGCTCGCCGGCTAAGGCAGTATATGTTGACACATACCACTTTGCTGATTTCCAAAATGGATCTAATTAAGTACATCTTCGAGAAGCCTGCTTTATCCGGAAGAATTGCTAGATGGCAGATGATTCTGACTGAATATGATATTCAGTACACAACCCAAAAAGCTATAAAGGGGAGTGTACTAGTTGACCATCTAGCTCATTAAGCCGTCGAAGATTACCAATCTATGAAGTTCGACTTCCCTGACGAGGACATTATGACATTGGACAACATTGAAGGTAACGGACCGTATGACGGACCTGAACAAGGATCCTGATGGACCCTGTACTTTGATGGTGCTTCAAATGCACTTGGCAAAGGTATCGGCGCGGTACTTATCTCTCCAGAAGGTTGCCATACACCTTTCACAGCTAGACTCTGCTTCAGCTGCACTAACAACATGGCCGAATATGAAGCTTGTATCTTTGGTCTCAAGGTTGCTATTGACTTGGGAATCAAATCTTTGGTCGTATTTGGGGACTCAGCTTTGGTTATCAGTCAAATCAAAGGAGAGTGGGATACTAAACATCCTAATCTTATCCCATACAAAGAGCATGTCCTGACATTGTTACCTCATTTCGAGCAGATTACCTTCGAACACTTTCCGCGAGAAGAAAATTAGCTAGCTGATGCTATAGCTACAATGTCTTCCATGTTTAAACTCAACTGGGATAATGAGGCTCCCCAAATCACCATCGAGCGAATGGACGAACCTGCGCATTGTCATGAGATTAATACTGAAGAAGTAGTGGAACAACCTTGGTTTTATGAAATCAAAAGGTATCTCAAGACTCGAGAATATCCTGAAGGAGCTTCAGTCAACGATAAAAAGATCTTAAGGAGATTTGATGCCAAGTTCTTCCTGAGTAATGGTATCCTATATAAGCGCAACCATGATTGTGTTCTACTTCGTTGTATGGACAAAGTTGAAGCTGAGTTGATCATGACTGAAATACATAGTGGCACATTTGGCACCCACTTGAGCGGACATACGATGGCTAAGAAGATTCTAAGGGCAGGCTACTACTGGTCTACCATGGAAGCTAACTGTCATCAATATTCTCGTACTTGTCACAAATGCCAAGTCTATGCTGACAAGGTACACATTCCTCCAGTTCCTCTCAACGTTCTAACAGCTCCTTGGCCATTCGTGATGTGGGGAATCGACATGATTGGAGAGATCAAGCATACGGCATCCAATGGACATCGCTTCATCCTGGTGGCTATTGATTACTTTACCAAGTGGGCCGAAGCAGCTTCCTTCGCCTCTGTTACAAAGAATGTGGTTGCCCGCTTCATCAAGCAGAACCTCATATGCTGGTATGGTATCCCTGACAGGATCATCACGGACAACGATACAAACCTGAATAACACTGTGATCACCGCTCTGTGCGAGCAGTTCAAAATTCAACACCATAATTCATCTCCCTATCGGCCAAAGATGAACGGTTATGTTGAAGCTGCGAACAAAAATATCAAGAAGATCTTTCAAAAGATGACAGTCATATACAAGGACTGGCATGAGATGTTACCGTTTTCTCTGCATGGATATCGTACCACGGCGCGTACTTCAACAGGGGCAACCCCTTTTCTTTGGTATATTGCATGGAAGCTGTTTTACCTATGGAAGTTTAGATTCCTTCCTTGAGGATTATGAAGGATGTCGGTTTAAGTGAAGACGATTGGATTCAGACCCGGCTTGATCAACTTAATTTGATCGACAGGAAGTGACTTACTACTGTTTGTCATGGTCAGATGTATCAAAAACGGATGATCAAGGCTTTCAATAAGAAAGTCAGACGTCAGGTATATAAAGTCGGAGATCTTGTAATCAAGCGGATCATCTTGCCGCAAAGTGATCCCAGGGGCAAGTGGACTCCTACTTACGAAGGACCGTTTGTGATCAAGAACATCTTTTCTAGTGGGGCTATGATTCTAACCACCATGGACGGCGACGACCTGCCGCACCCTGCGAACACAGACATAGTCAAAAGATACTACGCGTAAAATAACCCGACAAGTTGAAAACCCGAAAGGGCGACTTAGGAAAAAATGGGCATCCCGGTGAATCGAAAACCCGAAAGGGCGGTTCAGGCAAAAATTAGGGATAAATAAAAAATATGTACACCCGGCAAGTTGAAAACCCGAAAGGGCGACTTGGGCAAAAAAGGGTTTCCCGGTGGATCGAAAACCCGAAAGGGCGGTCCAGGAAAAAGTTAGGGAATTAAAGCGTATGACTATGTCTCGTTGGATCACTTTAAGGACAATCTCTTCACGGACCAGCTCCAGGATTCTGATCAATCCAATCATCTACGAACGAAGCAACGAATGGACAAGATACTCAGAGCTATGAAGGCTATAGCAGAATGGGAACCCCATGGAATTGTTACGCATAGCCATCTTTCTTTGTATAAATTTTTCTCAATTTTACGACAACATTCTCTTACTAGGATGACTGTCTCCTTTGTACAAAATACTTACACAAAGTTAATACAAAGATACTTCAAAGTGCAGAAATTTGTTTGCCTTTTCTTTCTTTTTACACTTATGTTTTATTTGAAAAAACGTCCAATGATTTATTAAAATGAGCATATGCATTTGAATATAATCACTGCTTACAAATAAAATGGAATGAGAAAGGATAATTACTGATAGGTTGAAGGTATAGGAAGACGTCTTTGGGCTATCCCGGAAGAAATCCCCTGCAATATGTCATTCAGATCCTCAACAAAGTTGAAACCTTGAAATAGATACCCCCAGCGGAGTTCTCCTCAAAACAGGAATCCCCAATAGATTGGCATACAACCCAAACTCTTGATTTCCCCAGCAGGATAAGCATTCTCCCCACAGAGTTATTTCCCAGCAGAACAAAGATTCTTGTTTTCTTTTCTCCAGTGGAAGCCTCCCAGGTTTCAATTTCCTAGTAGAGATCGTCAGAATTTTCCTCATCCGCCAGGAAAGTCATGAAGAATTCTCAATTCCCCACAGAAGTTGTCAAAGCTTTTGGTAAATCGCCACAAATCCCCAAGAATTTTCAATCCCCAACAGTGGTACAAGGATTTCTTATTCTCAACAATCAAAGATTTTGAATCTCCAGAGAGAAATCAAGGATTTATTCTCCCCGACAGAAGTCAAGAATTTCATAATCTCCAGTTATCAGGGATATATTCTCCTCGGCAAGATGGCTAATCAGCTTACATGCGCATACATTACATTCATGTATCATAAACATTAATAGAACACATTTTATTGCATATCATGCAACATAACTTTGTGTTTTAGCTAACATTTTACCCTTTTCAGGATAAGATTAAAAGTTACCTCTAACAAATGTTCAAGGATTCCAGATACAGTATGGATACACCCCAGACACGGCGGCCATTCTATTACTCGTTCAGACTTCAGCAATCAGATACAGACTAGATACGCTCCAAACACGGAAGCCATTTTATCTCTCATTCAGATTCAACTATCAACTTCAAGTTCAGATACACTCCAAACACGGGAGTCATTCTGTCACTTATCTAGATCCAAGTTACAGTACGGATACACTCCAGACACGGAAGTCATTCTGCTACTCATACATACTTCAATTTCAGATACAGTCCAGATACACCCCAGACGCGGTTTCCATTCTGTCATTAATTCGAAATTTATCCCCAGCTCAGAGGTGCTCCATACATGGATGTTTTTCTGTCACCCATTTACAATACAGATACACTCCAGACACGACAGTCATTCTGATATTCATTCAAGAATCAAATACAGTTACAGCTTGGATACGCTCCAGACACGGACGCCATTCCTTTGCTCATACAAATCCAATCTCCAGATACAACTCAGATACGTTCTAGATACAGATACCATTCTGATGTTCATTCTACTGATATTCAACAAACATTTTTGATGGCATCTCTAAGCCCATCTCCAGCAAGATCCTATTATCTCCAAATGGCATCTTTAAGCCCATTTCCTCAGCAATATTTTGACGAGTGCAAATTTACGGGCACTCTAGTGTCCAATCCTCTTTTACCTTCGAGTCACGAAAGGCAAACTTGCCAATCTAACTCTCCAGGTTCAAGAAGATTAAACAGGGGCAACTGTTGAACCCAAAAATTTTCCCTCTCATTTTATCAACATTTCTCATCACAAGGCTCTTTGAACTCAAGATCAAGTTAGGGTTTGCTCTGCTCAAGACATCTCCTTGCACTATTGACCTAAATTAGGGTTTGAGTTTGCACAAATAATTTTGGACTTCTAATGCTCAAAGAACCTTTCATACTTCATGTTGGACTCATAAGTTTGACCATACCAAGTTTCAAGCCTTGAATCAAATTTTTGCCCAGTCAATTAGACAGTTGACCTAGAAATCAACTGTATTAGGGAAAAAGTCAATTGTGGCCAATTTACAGTCAAACCTCATGAATTTTGACCCACATCAACATTATGAACTCATATGAACCATTTGATCAAGTTTGGAACATAATTCCACAAGAAAATTGATCAGATCACCAAAAGGGCAAAATGGTCATTTTTAGGATTTTGACTGTACAAAGGCAATTTCTGATTTTTGACCTAGCCAATGGCAAATTGGGCTCAACCATGGAGTCAAGGACTCAATGACATCATCTTGACCTATTCAACAAGTTCAAAAGATCTCAAATGCATTGGATTGACAAATGAATTTTTCAGTCAACTGATCAAAATTTGACTGTAAATTGAAAAGTCAAACTTTGACTTTTTGGTCAAAATCAAGTGCCAAGGGTCATTTTTCATCAAGATGTGTCAAAACATGAAACTTGTTCATCAAGAAACCCATTTTTGCAAATTAGGGTTTTAAGTTGAAAATTTTCATAACTTAGAATTTTTCTAAGTTATGAAATTTTCTTAATTTTTCCTAACTTTGCCCCACATTTTCACCATGATGCAAATGGATTCAAACAAAACCTCCAACATGAAAGTTTTAGTCCTCCACAAAGTATACAACTTTGATTCACAAAGTTTTCTCAAAAGAATCTTGGATCTCAAGTTATGATTTTTGGAACAAGGGTCCCTAAAACTTTTAACTTAGTGAAATTTTGCCCTAGTTTAGGCAGGATTTTGACCTATCTTCATGGCCATTTTTCACATAGTTCCACTTGGAATATAAAGTTTCATTTCAAATATGGATTGTAGAGAATGTTGCAAGCTTTCCAAAATATCCAAGAACTCCTCAAACACATTTGTGGTTAGAGAGAATCGAAGGCTTGAAGTTGGCAAAAACTCTTTTTTCATCCATGGCATATTCATGTTCATACAAGTTGCAATTTAAAGTCAGCATGCCTTACACTAGTTTACAGGCCTCTAAACCACTTCACACTCAATAATTTAATTCAAATCCATTGGTCTAAGCTATTGTTTTGGTCATTAGGACATTGTACACAAAATTAAGCCTTAAGTAGAAAAAGGTACATTTCCATTTTTGCTTAAATGTGCTTTATGTCAAACCACAATCTTTGAGCATTGGTCCAAGATCTCTTGCAGCTAAACAAATCCACAAATTAGAGGGGCCAAGAGCAGAGGTTACAAGGTTTTGGATAGCCTGTACAGGCCTGTTACACATCTTTTCCAACTTTTGCTTCATATACAAGAAATATGCAAAACACTTGAGAACTGGAACACCAGCCAAGATAAACTTATACAAACACTTTGAACATCTTTCTCACACCCCTTTGAGCCTGAAACACGATTGCTTGAGCCTCTAAACACCCCATAGCCAGAAATCACATCCCATTGGCAAAATAGGGGCCGAATCTGCAACTTGACTCCCCTAGCTCATTTGGCTCGTGCGTTTTGGCCAAAACTTGTTCAAACACATTCCATTCCATCCATACAAGCTATCCCAAACCTCAAACACCAACTGTAACTCCATTTACAGAGTTTGCCATTTTCATTTTGAGCTTGTGCAGGTTGAGTTCTATAGGCTGATTCAAGGACATTAAAGGCAAGCAGGCTATTGGAGAAGGTCAAGTGAAGTCCAAGCAAGCTCCCAGACATCTCAAGCCTTGTTGAAAAGCTCTACATTTCCCTACACGAAGTCAGCTGAAATAGGTTTTTGTCAACTTCCTATCTCTCTATTTAGGAACATTTAGCCTTAGGTTTGTGAATAAAAAATGTAGTATTCATCGCCATGAAGTTGTACATATGCTCAGTTTTCATTTATATTAAGCATGCTAAGAGTATTTCATCCATGAACATACTTAAAAAACTAGGTCAGATTTTAGGGCCAGAGAAATTCTCTCTGGTCTTTGAGAGTTAAGACAAGTTGTTTATATGGTTGGAATCGTCTTGAAATTCTCTACAAGTTTGATGTTATGTGTTTCTGCAATAGAGCTCGTATACAGGATTTGGTATTTGAACAGGGCGCGTGCGTTTTCAAAGTCTGGAGGTTGAAGATGAAGTTTGTTTGGGTTGGGGTTGGGGTTGGCCTGGCTCACTATTGACACCCCCCTTTTACTTTTCGCACACCCCGGCCCAATTTCTTGTTATTTTATATTTTTTGAATTGTTATTTTCATTTCTGATTTTATTTATTTATTCCCAAATATAAAAAATGCTCAAAAATATTTTTGTAATTTTTTCACATTTATTTTGCATTTTTATTTTTATTTTTCTAACATAAAAAGCAATTTAAATACCTTTATCTTATTTATTAAAACTTGAAAATAATATATAAATTATACTTTTATTTTTATTCTATATTTTATTCACACTAAAAATATTTTTCTAAATATATTTTATTTTTGTATACATTTTATTTTATCATATTTAATATAATTAATACATATATAATTATATACTTTTATTAAATACTTTAGAATAAAAATACACAAATATTACACTTTTATTTTTATTATCAAATATACTCAAAATATACTTTTTTCTAAATATATTTTATTTTTGTATACATATATTATTTTATTTTTATTGTATATAAATAAAATAATCAATATATTTACTTTCTTAAAGAAATTAGGGTTTTACCCTTAACCTAATAAAACTAGTCTTTTATTTATTTCATTATTTTTTACAATTAAATATTTTTACATACATAAATAAACAAAAAAACCTTTTTGCATAATTCATTTTATTTGATATATTTATTTTGTTCATTTAAATATTGTCCATTTAATATTTATGCTTTGGGATTCAATTTGGATGTAATAGTAAATTAGGGTTTATATTTCTTGTCAAATACACCCCTATTCAAAGATTGTACCCCCATCCCCATAATCATGTTGTAATAGCTTAGACTTTTAATTCTCGCACTTTATGCTTTCAATTATGCCATGATTAGAGATTAGGGTTTGTATGCAAAAATCAAAATCAAACAAGTAGCTTGACCTAATACAAAGACAAAATGCATGAAAATCAAGCACAATACACACTTGCACCCTTAGGGTTACAATCCACTTGTTGCCTTAAAATGGGCCATGTTATGCATGATTGGGTACTTTGGCAAAACAAAAACAAAACAAAAGATCATAGTCCCTCGATGACACTATCATGGTTGCCTAAATAAAAATGATCAAGTCCCTCAAAAATTTGCCAAAAATACCTAACACAATTGCTATCATGGTCTATACGATGACCCGCGCCTGTCCCGTTTAACATCCTAATACAAGGTAGTTCACCAAATGCAATGGTGAAACAACACTGTCAAAAGGGTTAAAAACGTATAGAAAAGATCTATGAGTAAAATAGGATAGACAACTCTTAGTTACTTGATCAAAAACTTGCAAAACATCCTTGCTATTTTCAAACACACTTCACACACAATTTCAAAACATTTCCCAAATCAAACTTTCAAACATTGAAATCTTTTCAAAAGACAAAACACCTTTGTATACATTCAAACAAGAATCATTATAAAGGTTGCCACAATGATGGCCTCTTTTCAAAACATCTTTCAAAACTACACACAAAGCACCATTTCAAACAATTGAAAAGCAAAAGCAAGTGATCTAAACAAGTAACTAAGAGCCCATGGATAACCATGGATGAAAAGGGTGCTTGCACCTTCCCTTTTCATAATCTACTCCCCGAACCCAAGAAAACATCTCAAAGGTATTTCTTGTGCTTTTTGACCTTTCCTTAGGATAAAACAAAAAGTCGGTGGCGACTCTTGCTAAACCGAAACATTTGCGAATACAAATGCAAAATCCCAAGTCAGTTCTCCCACTGTATCACACCCCCCATTGTGCAGACCAATTCCAGT
Organism: Vicia faba; assembly: GCA_948472305.1. Classification (NCBI taxonomy): domain Eukaryota; kingdom Viridiplantae; phylum Streptophyta; class Magnoliopsida; order Fabales; family Fabaceae; genus Vicia; species Vicia faba. The sequence continues at coordinate 260,372,571 of OX451736.1, read as the reverse complement.
CATGCCATTATAGCTCAACCTAATTATTTTTGCTAAATTTCACCCGTTTTCATTCTAGCGCAATCACATTAAGCCCTTTATCTTTACACGCACATAATAGAGTAGCGGTTAGTGACTATGATCCTTTTTAGCATGATGTTCTATAATATAAATGTGGTAACCTATTTTAATTCACCCAATTGCAAGTTGCAGGGGATCGGACCGTAGACCTCCCTACCAAGTTCAGTACAAGACACCTCTGAACCAACCGACAACGGGTTTCTATGTTATATCATGTAGGTACTACATCAGTTGGATTAAGTGACCGGGTGAGGGTCGCCTAACTTAATTGGTGCATTCCCTATTTTTTACAGTAAAGCACTATCTTTTAAATACTCTGGATCATTCACTTATATTCATCGAATCCCTATGTAGTTTATGTTTAAGACGGTGTTAACTGCTAAATAAACTACTCAGGGCTACTTTACAACTAAAGTTTAAGGTTTCGGTATAAATGGTACTGAAATTGATCTAGTGCAATCTGGGGATTTAGAGTGTTACGACGGTATCCATCATATTTATTTTTTACTCAAGGTTTCTCATATATTCTTTAGAAAGTGAGCAACATATATACTCTTCGAATGCGTAAGATTATGCAAGTAATGAACAAAATATTTGTTATGGCTTAAGAAAGTGGGGAAATTAGATAACAGCGGAAAAGTTGCATAGACGAACTCGAAAATACAAAGATGTTTTTTATTACAAGAAATACAAATGGGAATGAAAGATCTACTTAGAAAGCAATACAGAGTTTCTAAACTAAATAACTCCCCTAAGCTTGAAACAAGAAATGTCCCAATGCTTAAAAGCAAAAAGGAAACGGTAAGAGAAGCAAAAATCAATCTATTATTGTTTATTATCGCGTCCTCTTCCTCGTCCTCGTGCTCGGACACGTGTACCTGGAGGATGAGGCATAGCCACATGGTATATATAATCATGAAAACCATCGATGCGTATTGTTAAGGCTTCCATTTCCTCGGTTAATCTTGCAGCCCAGAACTCATTTCATTTGTTATATTCCTGCTACTGAGTTTGCATGGCCATCATAAGTTGCATCATTGCATTTTGATTATTTTGCATAACATGCACTCTTTCATCTTGTTGCATGATGGCAGCCATAATGTCATCATTTGAGGACGGTATCTTTCGAGTCTCCTTCTAGGCCTCATGGACGTGCTTGCAACGTTTTCAGAAGGAGCTTGTTGTTCAGTATTTCCTTGTTCCATTTCATCAGCTTGGACACCCCCTTGGTTCATTTCATGCTTCATTTCATCAGCTTGGACACCCCCTTGGTTGCTTTGCACATTATCTCCAGGTGCAGGAGCGTCAAGTCCATAAAGCCACTTATCCAAGTTTGTAATACCAGTAAGTTCAATGTTTAGGAAAATGACACTAGGAACTACCTTGTTATGCACCATAAGGTTATACCTACCATCTCCTCTAACCTTAATCAAGTGGCCAGCCTGACAGTTGTCGATGTCAATGAAAGTGGGTGGCAGTGGTGGCAGATTTGCAAGCTTGTCTTCGAGGCGAAGGCCAAGTGCTATAGAGGTGACTGGCCCACCAATACAGAAAGGCGTAGATCCTCTTGCACACAGAGACTGGATATGTGATAGAAGGAACATGCTCGCATTGATCTTTTGGTGGGGAGTGAAGGTACAATGGAGGAGGAACAGTTCTTTATAATTAACCTTGTTGTTGTTAATCCTCCCAAAAATGATGTTGGAGATAACACGGTGAAAATACCTGATTACAGGATTATGAATGGATGAAGCATAAAGTCCCTCCCAAATGTTCGGTTCCTCATCAGTAAGAGCTTTCCAAAGCTTGGAAGTTGTAGATGCCCAGTCTTGGTCTGTAGGAATACGGTGGTGTACCACCCCCTCATGAGAGAAGAGGAAGAAATCACTCATAGTAGATTGACTTATAGAATATTCATCATTGAACATTCTAAAAGTAGATGAGCTGGATAGGTGCTCGCTTTTGTCACATGGCAGGTTGTACAAGAATGAGCTTAAAAATTCCAAGGTTAACGACTCATATGTTGGAAGATTTTGAGTGCAGATGAATGCCAAATCAGAGTTTCAGAGTAACCACCGTACACTATCGAGCAATCCTAATTTTCATAAGCACTCAATATCAGTATACCTTGTAGGGACTACGGATCATTGATAAATTTTGAGGTATTGCGCCCTTTGGTGCTCTCTGACTTTGCCATTTTGAAAAATCATTCCGAAAAGATCTGGCTCTGGTCTTGAACTTCTGCGTGCCATTGTTGGAGCAATGATGGAAGATGGGCAGGAGTTTGTGTGAGAAGTTGGGGGTTTTGGAATGGAAATGGGTTTGGAGATGGTTTTATGTAGAGAAATATAATGAGGGTAATAAGTGGGGTTTGATGAATTTTTATGACAATGATAATGGAGGGAGTGAAAAAGGTGCAGGTTTAATATAGTTAAGGCGGAGGTTTGAAGAAAATGTGAAGAAGAAGGGTTCGACGAGGGTTTATGTGATAATACATAAACGCTTATGTTTATAGCTTCGTGCCGAGGGGCACGCTTTTGTGTTGACCGGGACTAGTGTTTGTGAAGCGTGACGGGTGTCGCGCTTGTGTGGTGAGCGGCACACATCTTAGAAACAGAATAGAATTTAAAATTATTGTAGTTCTGTACGTAGTATACGTTTTTAATACTTGCAGTATGTATATATATATATATATATATATATATATATATATATATATATATATATATATATATATATATATATATATATATATATATATATATATATATATATATATATATATATATATATATATATATATATATATATATATATATATATATATATATATATATATATGAATATAAAAAATGGAAACATTAAAGCATATATATATATATATATATATATATATATATATATATATATATATATATATATATATGTGTGTGTGTGTGTGTGTGTGTGTGTGTGTGTGTGTGTGTGTGTGTGTGTGTGTGTGTGTGTGTGTGTGTGTGTGTGTGTGTGTGTGTGTGTGTGTGTGTGTGTGTGTGTGTGTGTGTGTGTGTGTGTGTGTGTGTGTGTGTGTGAGTGTGAGTGTGTGTGTGTGTGTGTGTGTGTGTGTGTGTGTGTGTGTGTGTGTGTGTGTGTGTGTGTGAACATGATAATAATGCATTAAATTAAAAAGTAATGTAATGTAAATTTCACAAATAAAAGAATGAAAAACTGAACAAAATGTAACTAAACTGAAAATAAAAATTGTACTTAAGAAGAAAATAGAAAAAATTGTACTTAAGAGTAAGATAGAAAATAATGAAAAAATAATAAAAATAATAGTCTAATAAATCTTCTCTCCACACACAAAACATTATCTGCAATGTTTAAATGTAAAAAGGAAAAATGCAGTAAGTCTGAAAAGTCAGCCATGTCGATCGAGAGGAAGGGAGGCGGAGTAGAGATGTTAATAAATATAGTCCAGTTGTTTGACTATCGTATCCATGAAAGAATGGAAGTCGATCCTCCGAACATTAAGCTCATCCTTCAACATATCAAGCTCAGATTGTAGAGCATTTAAAGCAGACGCTTGATCAAATACAGGAGGTGGATTAGCAACTGGAGCAGGAGAGGTGTTTGAGCCAACCTGATCGGAAGAAGGAGAATGATGGTAAAAAGAAGGGGTTTCAGGGTCATTCTCCTCATCAGACATGAAGGAGTTAAGGTGGTCATAAATCATTGGTGTCTCAGGAATAGGTGGTGGTGAAATGTGTGGTGCGATCCAATCATATAACCAATTATTCTTGTCATGCACACTAGTCCTAGGGTCGGGTACGGTAAAAAAGGGCATTAACTGATTGTTAATGAGCAGGTAAAAGTTACCCGGGCCTAGGTTTCCAATTATTTCCCTATTGAAACAAAATTTGATATTCATTGGTTGAAATCATCCTAGAGGGACAAGGTTTACTAGTGGTTGTCTTAAGCCGATAGCATCTTCTATCATGGTTACTAAGCCACCTATCAAGATTGGTTCATGGACGGCTCTTGAAAGACGGTGAAAGTTGGATATCATAAAGGTAGCTCTGTTTATGGGACGGTTTTGCGAAGCACAAAACATAATGAAAAGCTTGGCTCTAGATACTGTGGTTATATTTTAAGGCTTACCAAAGAGGTGTGGGCTAGGATTTTATGAGAATATCTTAAAGCTGGGTTATGAATGTTTTCTGAGTTCATGTCATCAGGTTCAGGGTTACCTATACCTGTAATATCCCCCCATAAATAGTCTAGCTCACCCATATTGAAAAGTTCTTCTTGGATCACTGTGAACGCATCTAAACCGTATGGAAATCCTAATAGTTCTGCCATCTCCTTGTGGGTATAGGTGTATTCAATGTTAAACATCCTAAACCTAATCAGTCCCCTATTAAACCCTAGAACCTGGTTAGGATTTTAGACAAGAGATCTTAAAAACTCTAGGGTCAATCTACGGTAGGAACTAAATCTTCTTCTCAAGGCAGATGTGTCCCAACCTAATTTGGCTTAAAAAAAACAAAACATTGTCTCGGATTTCTAATGTGATCATAGCTGGTCCGTTAGGGTAAACACTCAATCCTAACTCCCTATCAGATAAAGACTCAAACCTCCTCTGCTGATTTCTTCCTCTAAACATAATGCCCATAGTATCAACCAGATTCATCGTGGTTAATGCAATTAGCTAATAGTAAGGTTAGCCTGAAGTAGGTTGACAATTAGCATTAAGTTAGTAGTGAGTAACATTAGAAAAACAATACTGCATAATTGACATAAGCAATAACAAAAGTAAGAAAAGAAAAACAAAAAAATAAGCAAAGAAAAAGAAAATATTAAAAAGCCGGTTGTCTCCTAATAAGCGCTTTGTTTAAAGTCGTAAGTTCGACATATCATGGTGATTAGTCTAATGAATGGGATGGAAGCTCACGTAGCCTAAATGTTATATAATAGTTCTTATTATCGATGCTATGATAACGTTTTAAACATTGTCTGTTTACAATGAAAGGTTCACTATATATTCCCTTAATTTCTATTGCACCATTTTAAAAAACCTTAGTTACTTCGAAGGAACCAAACCATCTAGAGCGAAGTTTTCCCAGAAATAGTTTAAGTCTAGAATTAAATAGGAGAACTATATCACCTTCGTTGAATTCTTTTCTAGATATTCATTTATCGTGCCATTTTTTATTTCTCTCCTTATAAATCCGAGCATTCTCGTAAGCGTCTAGTCTAAGTTCTTCTAGTTTGTGGATATCTATGATTCTTTTCTCACCCGTAGCGGTGTAATTTAAATTAAGGGTCTTAATGGCCCAATAAGATTTATGTTCTATTTCTATCGGAGGATGACATGATTTCCCATAGAATAATTTAAATGGTGTGGTTCCGATCGGAGTTTTATATGTCTTCCTATAAGCCCATAAAGCTTCATGTAACTTAGATGAGCAATCTTTCCTAGAGGTTGCTACCATTTTTCTAAGATTTTCTTAATCTCTCTGTTGGAGACCTCTACTTTCCCACTTGTTTATGGATGGTAAGGTGTTGTGACACTATGTCGGACTCCATACTTGGCTAATAATTTTTCTAAGATTTTGGAAATGAAATGGGAACCACCGCCACTGATGACATGTCTCGGAACACCGAATCTCAGAAATATTATGTTCTTGAAAAGCCTGACTACTACTCGTGCATCATTTGTTGGAGAGGCTACAGCATCGGTCCATTTTGAAATGTAGTCGATAGCAACTAGTATATAGTGATTTCCAAAGGAAGACGAGAAGGGTCTCATGAAATCAATTCCCCATACGTTAAAGACTTCCACTTCTAGAATGCCTTTTTGAGGCATCTCATTGCGTCTAGAGATGTTTCTAGTGTGTTGGCATTGGTTGCAATTTTTAACCACGATATGGACATCTTTCCAAATATTAGGCCAATACAGGCCAGCTTGTAATATCTTAGCGCAGGTCTTTGAAGTATTTGCATGTCCTCCATAGGGAGCGACATGACAATGGAAAAGTATGTTTTCAATTTCGTTTTCAGGAACACATCGATGAGAAATACCATTGGCGCCTATTTTGAAAATCAAGGGCTTATCCCAATAATAGTGTTTAAGGTCATGAAAGAATTTCTTCTTTTATTGATAAGACATATCAGATGGAAGCACTCCAGTAGCCAAGCAGTTGACAAAATTAGCATACCATGGAAGTATGGTTTTAGTGTAGACTGCTTCCAAGATTTCGTTTGTGTTCGTGTCTTCATAAGTCACGGGGTACTCGGTTGTTATACTTTCTAATTCTAATTGGGCTACAAGGCGTTCATAAGGAAAATCATCATTGATGGATACATGATCTGGTTTGATGCCTTCCATTCTGGATAGGTGGTCAGATACTACATTCTTGGTGCCTCTCTTGTCTTTTATTTCTAAATCGAATTCTTGTAGAAGTAAGATCCACCTTAGTAACCTTGGTTTAGCGTCTTTCTTACTTAAGAGGTATCGGATTACAGCATGGTCAATATAGATAATTATTCACACTCCTACTAAGTAAGAACAGAATTTATCTAAAGCAAACGCAACAGCTAACAATTCTTTTTCAGTGGTTCCATAGTTTGTCTACGCAGGATCTAGGGTTTTACTTGCGTACTAGATTGCATGAAGCTTCTTATCCTTTCTTTGTCCTAGAACTGTGCCTACAGCATAGTCACTGGCATCACACATTATCTCAAATGGTTCGTTCCAATCAAGAGGTTGCATAATAGGTGCTGAAATTAATGCCTTTTTAGTGTTGTAAATGCGTCCAAGCATTTTTCAGTGAAGACGAACTCAGCATCTTTCATTAGTAGTTCGGTTAGAGGTTTGGTTATTTTAGAGAAGTCTTTAATGAAACATCGATAAAAACCAATGTGTCCTAGAAAAATTCTTATTTCTCTAACAGTTTTGGGTGGTTGAAGATTTTCTATTACTTAAATCATTACTTTATCTACTTTAATTCCCCTATCGAATACGATGTGCCCTAAGACAATTCCTTGTCTGACCATGAAGTGGAATTTTTCCCAGTTTAGCACGAGGTTGACACTTACGTATCTTTTTAGTACCATTTCGAGGTTCGATAGACATCCTTCAAAACTTCCTCCATAGACGGAGAAGTCATCCATAAAAACTTCCATTATGCTATCTAGAAAATCAGAGAAGATGGACATCATACATCTCTGGAATGTTGTAGGGGCATTACATAGTCTGAATGGCATTCGTTGATAGGCGAACGTACCATAAGGACAAGTGAAAGTTGTCTTTTCTTGGTCGTAAGGATGGATAGGAATTTGGAAAAATCTAGAATAACCGTCTAAATAGCAGAAGTGAGAGTGTTTAGCTAGTCGTTCGAGCATTTGATCAATGAAAGGTAAAGGAAAGTGATCTTTACGAGTGTCTTTGTTTAACTTTCTATAGTCGATGCACATTCTCCACCCGATGTGAGTTTGTTGCGCTACGAATTCTCCTTTAGCATTGCTAACAATTGTAACACCTTTTTTCTTAGGTACGACATGTACTGGGCTAACCCATTTACGGTCGAATATTGGGTATATGATTCCTACTTCTAATAGCTTTTCCACTTCCTTTTTGACTACATTGCTCAGAATGGGATTGATTCTCCTTTGATGTTCCCTAGAGGTTTTACAGTCTTCCTCCAGCATAATATGGTGCATGTAGATAAAAGGGCTTATTCCTTTTAGATCTGAGATGTTATATCCTAAAGAAGTTGGGTATTTCCTTAGGACGTGTAATAAATTTTCAGTTTCTATTTGTCCTAGGTCTGCAATGACTATAACTGGTCATTCAAGTTCTGTATCTAGGAATTCATACCTTAGGTTTTTGGGTAGTGTTTTGAGTTCTATGGCTGGCTTCTTTAGATAAGGTATAGGATTAGGAGTTAGATCTAGGCATTCACTCAAATTTTCATCTCGATATTCAGGACGCCAAAAATCATCTTCGAGAATTTGAGGTATAGGAATCTTTAATACCTCCAAATAAGTGGTTTGTTGTTTCTCCAATTATTTTACGCATTTATCGATCTCATCTAAGAAACAGCATGAATCGTTTATGGCTGGTGCCTTAAAGAATTTAGACAAGATGAATTCAACTTTTTCTTCCCCGACTTCAAAAGTCAGTTTTCCATTTTTAACATCTATGATTTCTCCTACAGTGGCTAGGAATGGTCTACCTAATATAATAGGAATATTGGAGTCTTCTTTAATGTCCATGATTATGAAATCAGTGGGGATATAGAATTGTCCTATACGTATAGGAACATTTTCTAACATACCTAAGGGAAATTTCACTGATCGATCTGCTAATTGTACATACATTCTTATTGGTCTTAGTTCTCCCATGTTTAATTTCTTGCAAATTGATAAGGGCATTAGACTAATATTGGCTCCTAAATCGCATAGTGCTTTGTCTATGACAAACTTTTCAATTACGCAAGGTATGGAAAAACTACCTGGGTCTTTAAGTTTAGGAGGCATGTTGTTTTGGATTATAGCACTACATTCAGCAGTGAGCAATACAGTTTCATTATCCTCAAGCTTTTTCTTATTGGATAAGATTTCTTTAAGAAATTTAGCATAGGAAGGCATTTGTGTGATAGCTTCTGTAAAAGGTATGGTAATGTTAAGTTGTTTCAGAAGTTCAATGAATTTCTTGAATTGCCCAACGTTTTTAGACTTAGCAAATATTTGAAAACATGGAATAGGTGGTTTATAGGGTGGCAGAGGCACATAAGGTTCTTCTTTTTTCACGGCCTCTTCATCACCCTCTTTTTCTACTTCCTTCGGTTCAGCTTCTTTCTCAGTTCCTTTTCCATGTTTTTGGTGCATGGTTGGGTTCTCGACTCTAGGTTCAGTTGGTCCGCCTAATTCTGTCCCACTCCGAAGTGTTATGGCATTATCATGTCCCTTTGGATTTGGTTGGGGTTGTCTAGGAAAAGTTCCAGCTGGGGAAGCTGTAGCTGCTTGCTGTTGAGCCACTTGGGATATTTGTGTTTCTAATATTTTGTTGTGTGTGGCAAGAGCGTCAATATTATTCATCAGTTGCTTAATCTGCTCGCTGGTGTGAATATTTTGATTCATGAAATCTTTATTAGTTTGAGCTTGGGTGGCTACAAAGTTTTCTATCATTATTTCAATGTTGGACTTCCTAGGGATGTTCGGAATAGTTGAGACATTTTGGGTGGCTTTTTGAAATTCTGGGGGTGTAGTAGGAGCTTTCCTTGGTACGTACAAAGCGTTGTTGCTTTTGTATGAGAAGTTTGGATGTTTCATCCAAGCAGGGTTATAGTTATTTCCATAGGGGGTTTCCTTGAGCATAATTCACTTGATCAACTAGTACTCCTGTTAAGAGTGTACATTCGGGTGCATTATGTGCATGAAGTCTGCATAAGTCAAAGGTTGGAGCTACTGCAGTCACGGTGGTTGCGAGAGTTGTGGTCAACCATTCTATCTTTCAGGTAAGAGCTTATAATTTAGCGTTAACTTGGTCTAAGCTACTAACAGCGTGCATACTGCCATCATGGTTCGATCACTTCCCCACTGATAATAATTTTGAGCCATACTTTCGATAAGTTGATAAGCATCATGGTATGGTTTATCCATCAGTGCATCGCCAGCAGCTGCGTCAATCATTAGTCTTGTGTTGTACAAGAGACCATTGTAAAAGGTGTGGGTGATCAGCCATTCTTCTAGACCATGATGCGGACAGAGTCGCAACATGTTTTTGTATCTTTCCTATGCTTCAAAAAGAGATTCTCTTTCCTGTTGTTTGAAACTGTTGATATTGGCTCTTAGCATATCCGTATTACTCGGCGGAAAATATCGTGCTAGGAAAACTTTCTTCAATTCATTCCATTTGGTAACGGAGTTGGATGGTAGAGACTGGAGCCATGCTCTAGCTCTATCTAGTAATGAGAAAGGAAAAAGACGAAGTCTTATTTCTTCAAGGCTGACACCATTTGCTTTCACTGTGTCTGCGTATTGCACAAACACGGATAAACGAAGATTTGGATCATCCGTAGTACATCCTGAGAATTGGTTTTATTGAACAGCTTGCAAAAGCGAAGGCTTTAACTTGAAATTATTTCATGCGATAGCGGGAGCAGCAATACTGTTGTGGGGTTCCTCTTGTGATGGGGCAGTATAATCTGTCAAAGGACAATTTTGGGGTCCTTCGGCCATTCTTGGGTCAGGAAGAGAATAATTAGGAAGATTGAATTCTGGAATGTTGTACTTGGCTTGGTACTCTCTAATTCGGCGTCTTATATTAACAAAATGCTCGACCTCGTCGATTGGTTGCTCTAATTCTTCGCCTTTAGAGTGAGTGCTTGGCATACAATCAACGGATTAAAATAAAATAAGATTGGTTGCCTTAGTCTATACTGCATAAAAAGGGATTTACAGTATTGACTAAATCAATTCCCGACAACAGCGCCAAAAACTTGATCACGACTTTATGAGTCCGTCGGGTGTAGTGACTGCAAGTGCACAGTCTATCATGTAGTTTTAAAAGATATCGAACCCACAAGGACTGATGGTCAAACTACTATTATCTTAGGGTCACTATGTAAAGCTAAGGCTAATTATAAAATTTAGGTGTTTGAGTTTAATCGGGAATTAACTAAAATCTAATAATTAATAACGGGACACTGATATGTAATTTGTCAATTTCAAGGATTCAATAAGTCATTGGCGTTTATTTTCAGTATTAAAACATTGTTTCAGTGGAAACTATTTATTTAAAAACCCTCGTCTCACACTTTCATTCTACCGATTCAGGTCATATTATTAAACTCAAAATGAGCGCTCTCGTTGTTTCATTTTAAAATTCAAAAGTATTTTTTTGGAAACAATCAGAGTCCAATTAATTTTAAAGCGCTCTCGCTGTTTTTAAAATTAATGTTTAATAACCATTATCTGGTTAAAACATCAAACTCTCGCTCTGTTGATTTTAACCTTAGACTGTCTTTTACTCTCGTACAAAAACAATTAAATATCCAAATTGGAAATTAAAACCAGAAAGTGCTTTTGTAAAAAATATTAATTCCAATTATTATCGAGTCCCTTCGGTTAAGATTTACATACCAGTATCGGGGAATTTAGATAGACATAATTTTATTGCAGGACAACATAAAATCAAAACATAAATTTAATAATGCATGCATGGTAAAAACGAATAAGTTATATTTTAAAATAGGAACCTGTAATTAAATACTGAAGCAATAAATCTGAGCAGTTTGTACCCTCCACAAGCCAGCAGGATTGACTTGTACAAAATATCTTGAATTAAATAAAACGAACCTAAGAAATTCTAGAAGCTATGAAAAAAAACTAAGGTTGCAGTATCCCTCTGATGCAAAGAAATACTGCGTTGACGGTGCGGTTTTCTATGCTTATATACGAAACTGGAAAACAAAGTACTAAAAACTATAAAACTAAAAATAACAGTAAGGTTGCAAAAACTGGAAATTAATAGCAATTACAGTGCGTAGAAAATAATGAAAATGGTGCAAAAGTTTGGACCCTCACATTGTTGGTAACTGCCTCCTTTTATATATTCCAAGCGTGAGTGAAAATAGGAGCTATATCCTGGATTCTTGTTCTTCCATCATGGAGAAGAATTCGCCAACTATCCGTTTCGTTCGCTTCATGGAGAAAATTCTGTAACAATTATGTAAGTCGTGGCGAGTGACATGTGCACTGTGACGTGGGGGACATATCCTCCAACTGTCTCGGTCGTAACATAAAGTGTACCAAGGGGAACACTTTTACAAACTGTGTCGGGCGGGACGCGCCTGTGGCGGGCGGGACGCGCCTGTGGCGGGCGGGACGCCTTCTGGTGTAGAATGCTCTAAAATACTGCTAAATGGCCATTTCTTCTTCATTTCTCCATTATTTTTCTTCATTTTCTCATTTATGCCTTGCAAAAGTTAAGTACCTGAAATACACTACAAATACTACAAAAAGAGATAAAATGTGACATAATAAATGAAGAATCGGAAGTTTAATCTATGTAAATCGGTCGGAAATGTTATATTTTTTCGTGTTATCACATGACAAAATAAAATTCAAGCATGTATTACAACATCAAAACGGAAGTCCGGGCAGCATGTACATCACACAAAGAAACGCATAAATGTCAGACCGAAACCAACACAACTTGATACACTTTTCTTATAATAACCAAAACAAATGCAATGAAGCATAAACCAACAATTAAAATCAATTCCAGATAAGTTTTACAAAATGGAGTTGCACTACGGTTATTTGAAGAATTAAACCAAAAAATGTATCAGAATCAAGCAAACTCAATCACAAAGGTTCATGAACGAACAATAAAATATAGACATGCATTATGTGAAGATTAAACTCAAAGTACATGTCGAAAAGAACCAAAAAACACTAAATTCAAAAAATAGCCGCGTAAAACGCCGGAGAGGAATCGCATGAAAATCGCACGGTAACTTCCTAACGTGCCAACAAACTCAAAAAAGTGGTTCCCATGAATTAATTCCAAGCGGAGATACTACTTCTAAATCCCAGGCAGCAACTACATAACCATAAGAAAGTGCAGAATTTTGATCCGTAAGCGGGAAATTTTGGCATAAATGTCATTCAAACATCAAGTCCAAGTGCATCGAGCATTAACCATTGACAAAATGTAACCTTATGCTCACAATCATGTCCAAAAAGTGGAATTCAACCACAAAATCAAGTGTTGATTCAATTTCCGAATTCAACTCTTTTATATTGAAAATGAAAGCTTATCCATAAAAACTAATTGGAAATTATATCAACACATGATTATCCAACAACATCTCACACAATAATTCCACAATTGATAAGTGAACCTAAAATTCGATATTCAATATTTGGACATTTTTTACCGAATTGAAAACAAAATTTACATCAGTCAAGAATCACATCAAGGTTTATGCATATGCAACAACTCAAATATCACATGAACTTTCAAGAATCATATCCAACACAATTTGACAAAAATAAGCATTGTAAAGTTCAACCAAAAATTAAAGTCCACTTCAACATTATTGCACATTCAAAAATCAAACCCAGTTCAATATGTTTATGCTTAAATCTACACTTCAAAGTTCAACTCATGAACAACTATAATGGTTAACGAACCACTTCCAAGTCTCTTTACAATCACAAACTCTTCTTTAATTCAACAATCAACAACCTCCACCAATTTCAACAAGGTTCTAACCTATTCCACACTTTGACATTATCATAAAATCAAATTTACCAAATTTAACCAAATTTACCTCTTGGGAATTTTATCGAACACCTAAACTACAACAATATATCTCAATCAAACTTGAAAATTACAACTCAAGTTTATGTCCAATTCTCAATTCACAATCAATATTCAACACTTTAATTCAATAATTATATCAATCTTGACCTCATGAACATAATCACTATTGCAATTTAATTCAAGAACTCAAGCAAAAGTAATGAAAAGTTACCAAATTGAAGTGAAGAAGAGGTTGAAGAAAATGATGCATCGTCGGAATCATGATCGGAGAAGAAAGAGGGAAGGAGAATTGTGATTTTTGACTTTTTTGTTCTTGATGAATTTTTGAAGATTGATGGATTGTTGATGTTCTTGAGCAAAATTGAGACAAGAGTGTGTTTGATCTTTGAGAGAATAGAGAGAGAGATTTGTGAGGAGTTTTGGGGAGTGAGAGAAGTTATGAGAGAAGTTATTATTTTTTGAATATAAACTCTCTCCAATTGGGCATTTGATTTGAATTTGGGTTGGGCTTTGTTTTGACAGTGTCAGCAAATTTAATGTACAACGCGATAAGAAAATGCCAAATCATCATCGATGCAGAATCTCGACTCGAGCTCAACATCAAAATCAAAGCTTGCGAAATTTGTGACATGATGCCGAAAGAACAGGCTCATTCAGATAAACGACGAGAAAATTATGAATATTTGAACGCACACTGACACAAAGCAAAGTTAGCTAATGCGGATCTTTTTCAATTAATTTCACCATTCACTTTTGAAAGAACGTCACAAATGAAAATCCTCCCATCAAAATCTGAACTCGGGGTCTAAAGAAAACTTATAGATGACACCAGTTGTGAAATTGTGCCTAAAGAATCATCTCAATACAATAAAAATTGAAGTTACGGTTTTTACAATATCGGAAAACGGTGAATTAAAATTTTGGTTTAGCATAGTAAATTTCTCTAGTAATCCATAATTCTGGGGACTTTCCTCAAAGAATTAGCTCTCGGCCCGAACATACAAATTAAAAATAAAATCAAGATGGATTTTCATCCCAAAGAAAGGCTCAAAAACAACGATCCAGGAGAAAGTTAAGAATTTTTGAACGTCCACAAATAACGGTTCAACACAATATTTTCACTATTTTTTCATTGTTTAACTTCAAAGTACTCGCACATTCGGAGATCTTTCTCAATGAATTAGCTTTCGAGCCAAACATGCAAGTTGGAGGAGATAACAAGAAATTTAAATGCTCAAAGAGGCACTCTAAGATGATACTCCAGTCAGAAGTTATGAATTTTTAAGCATCTGAAAACCAGAGAAACGGTAAATCCACTGTATATCGCATATCAAGTATTTTGCACTTTAGAAAATCCTCCACACAAAATTAGCCTTCAACATGAACAGATGAAATGAAGAAGACTTCAAGAAGGTTCCAATGACTGAAGAATCATTCCTAAACCATTTTTTGAACTCGAGTTGTGAATTTATGGGCTTGAAACACATTATACTAAATTTATGTTTGCACTGTCTCAAATCGACCGAAACGCTTGACTCTCTGCATAATCAAAAGCGTGTTGATGCACATAAGAGCTTAATACAATGATGACTTGCTTAATTGTTGATTGGATAACTTAGAAATATGTGGATCGCATTAAAATGTGGAAACCCCTGAGTTCTGCTTCACATTTCTACTTAACGGAACAGTAAATTTTTGCAACTCTTTCTTGCAGAGAGATACCTCGATTCCATGAGTATAAACCTATGATATGAATGGATGCATATGGTAATGAAATATAAGCCAATTAGAATTAAAATTAAGAGGGGGAATTTTGGGGTACAACAGTACTTGGCCAGATTCAATGAAGAAACCATCAAAGTCTCGCACCCTAATCAGGAGCTGTTCGTGGGAGTGTTTCAACACGATTTACGGGCTGGGAAATCCAATGAGCCCCTAGCTCAGGAACTAGCCTCCAACATGGAGGAGATTATCAACATAGAAAAATGTTACATAAAAGGAGAAGAGAGTAACCAGGAGAAACGCTTAAGGGACACACTGAAAGATCCAAAAGTAAGGAAGACGGGGCAGGGAGACGCTAAGAACCTTCCCAGTACGCTCATCGGGAACGCACTCGGGAACTTCCTGGGGGAAGGGCCGGTCAGAGACCAAATCGTAGACCCTTGGTTTTAGATGAAGATTTAACTCCATTGAATACTCTTAGGGGCGACATACTACAGGAGGTTTACCACTTGAATCTGATCCCGGCAGCGCCAGCTCGCCCTAAGGGGGCTTACGTCGTGATGGGAAAAGACGCTGGAGCTTAGTGTAGTTATCACCGACTTCGAGGTCACCACACCAACGACTGCCCCCAACTGAAGAAAGAGATTGAAGTGCTGATACAGAAAGGACATCTCTTGTCCTATGTGAAAGACAATAAGTCACAATCTGAGAAGAGAGACTCTCAAAGAGTTAATTCGGGACCGAAATAATCTTCTCACAAGAAGGGGAAGGGCCCTGAGGAAATCCATGAAACGAAATCAGCTTGTCATACTCTCAACACCATCGCTGGCGGGTTCGTTAGAGGTGGGGAAACGAGTTCATCTAGGAAGAGGTATGAACGGGCTGTAATGCAAGTGTCAGAGAAATCACTCATCAGCCAAGAATGCGAACTGAATCCGGTGAGCTTCTCCAAGCTTGATGTTGTGGGAATTCTTGCCCGCGAAAATGATCTGATGATTATTAAAGTCAAAATTCGTGATTGGAGTGTAAATAGGGTACTGGTAGACCCGGGAAGCTCAATCAATGTTCTATACTGGGAAGTTTTCAAAGGAATGCAATTCGACACAGTTGAGTTAATGCCCTTCAATGACACCTTGGTCGGATTTTCAGGAGAGCAGGTGCAGGTGCTAGGCTACCTACCAGTACTAACTACCTTTGGGAGTGGTGGGAATACAAAAGCAATAAGAGTAAGATACCTCATTCTTAATGATGCCTCGCCTTATAACATCATCATGGGAAGAGCATCTTTCAACTCCTTGGAGGCTGCTCTATCCACCCTTTACCTCACCATGAAGTTCCCATTGGGGGACGGCCAGGTAGCGGTGATCAAAGGCGACTAGGGATTAGCACAAAAGTGTTACAAGGATAGCTTAAAGTTGAAGAAGAAAGGAAAAGCTGATGAACTCTACCGCTCACATGATCTCAGAGTCAACTTGGTCGAAATTGATCTGCAAGATGACTCACCGGAGAATGACTTGTCTCCTCATGAAGAAACTAAAAAAGTCCAAATCGGGAACATACCCTCTGAGATAACTTATATTGGAATCTTCCTTTCTCCGGAAGAAGAGAAGACGATTACAACAATATTAAGAGAGAATGTTGACTTATTTGCATGGAAGCCGTCAGATATGTCGAGGATAGACCCCAATTTCATGTGTCATCACTTGGCTCTGAACCCGAATACTAAACTAACTTCTCAGAGGAAATGTAAAGCCGGTGACGAGAAGAGGAAAGTTGTTAGAGAGGAGGTCAGGAAGTTACTAGATGCGGGTTTCATTTAGGAAATCAAGTACCCGGCCTGGTTATCTAACGTGGTGATGGTAAAGAAGTAGAACAGGAAATGGTGGATGTATGTTGATTTCACAAATAAAGCATGCCCAAAAGATCCTTACCTCTGCCTCAAATAGACAGACTTATTGATAAAACCTCTGGGTACCGGTTACTCAGATTTATGGACGCTTACTCCGAGTACAATCAGATTCGTATGGGCCCGACTGACGCTCCAAAGACAGCTTTCATGGCGGATAAAAGCAATTACTACTATGAGGTAATTCCTTTTGGCCTCAAGAATGCAGAGGCTACTTATCAAAGGTTGATGGACATGGTGTTCGCTACCCAAATCGGAAGAAACCTTGAAGTTTATGTGGATGACGTGGTGGTAAAAACCACCTCAGGGAAATGACATATTGTGAATCTCACATAGACTTTTACATCAATAAAGAGTCACAATATGAGGCTAAACCCAAATAAGTGTATCTTTGGGGTGCAAGCCAGAAAATTACTGGGGTTTATGCTCATAAACAGAGGAATTGAAGTTAATCCAGACAAGTGCCAAGCAATTATAGACACGCGAAGTCCATCTTCAAAGAAGGAAGTTCAATAACTAACAGGGAGGAGTTGTACCCTAAATTTCGCCCGTAGTTTTTTCAGTCGCACTTTCATATCATATTTTTTCATTTGGTCACAATCATTAACAAATAGCTTCATTCATCACATTTGCATCCTATCTTTAAGTTTGCTCTTGTGTTGTTGACTAACTTCTAATTAAAATACAAAAAAAAAATATTTGTCTTTGTCTTTGTATATTTTTGTTTTGTAGGTACCGAGTCAAAGCACCTAACAAATAGGGTTTTCCGATATTATTTTCCTAAAATCTCTATTTGCAAAGAAAAATAATTTAAAAAATTTCTTTTTTTTTCACTGTACAATTGATTGTTGTTAGAGTGCAATCGATTGCACATAGTGTATTTTGCGCCATTTTTTTAAAAATTACACTGATACAATCGATTGAGCCCAGACTGCAATCGATTGCACAGAGTGAAATTTTGGAAAAAATCAGCAATTTTTTTGGCACCAATTTTTCTTCATTTTTGAAAGATATATCATTAATTCAAATTTTGGCTCCAATTTTTCATTTTTTGAAAGATATATCATTAATTCAAATTTTGGCTCCCAGTTTTCATTTTTTGAAAGATATATCATTAATTCAAATTTTGGATCCAAGAATTAATTACCAAACCACCACTAATCCCAAACCTAAACTCTATAAATAGAGCCCTCATTTCATTCAAATCTCAAGTTTTTGATAGCCAAACTCATTTTACTAAAAAATCTCTCAATTCTCTCTATCTACCAAATTCACTCAAAACTCCATTTTCAAAAAAAGTTAGTAAGCTTTTCATTGAAGCTTACTAATCTTTAAGCTATACCTTCATCTAAACACTTTTTATTTATCAATTCTCTACATCCAAGCTTGGGAAATTGATTCTTGGGGTTGAATTGAAGCAAATTCTTGAAGTTGTTTTGATAATTCTCTTGATATACCTTTGGTAAGTTGGAGTTTTCATCTTTCACAATGTGATCTCTTGTTGATCTTTGGGTTAGATTCATTGAGCATTGTTTTGTGATTCCATTGGTGCTATTTCCTCATTATTTGATGAAATTTTCGTGCTCAATTGAATCCATGATCATAAGGTGTTTGATGGAAAGTTTGAACAAGAATTTGGCCTTTTGGAATGCTGATTTTCTGATTTTAACAGGGTGCAATCGATTTATGTAATAGTGCAATCGATTGTCACAGTAAAATTTCACATTTTTTTGAAAAAAACACTGATCAAATCGATTGTATCAGAAGTGCAATCGATTGCAACAGAATAAAAATGTTTTTCTGCCTTGTTTTGGGGTTGTTTCGATCCATCAATCTTTTTCTACTCACTCCTTTTGATTGTTGATTGGGATTTCAATTTTAAATGGCCAATTTCTCTTTAAATTTTATGAACTTTGGGTGTAGATGAAGTTGCATAAATTTTCATTAATTCAAATCTATCAAAGAGTGAATTATTTAATTCATTTTTGGTGCTTTGAATTAATGATATATTTAGTACTTTAATCCAACAAGATGAGTGAATGAATTTCAAGATGAAAGGAATTTGAGGTAGTGATCCAAATTAGCTTATCATTCCCCTCCCTCTTCATCTTATCCATTTCTTTCTTATTGTACTACATGTTAAGGGATGATGATCTCTATATCATTTATCCAAACATGAAACACATAGATTGCTATTGAGCGGCCTCAAAATAGGTGTGACTTCTACATAAGTCCACTTACGATTGCTTAACATAATGCTAAATTTTGTCCTGATTCGAGAAAATGATCATTCGTGGCCCAAACCTATGTTTGCAAGCCCAAGTATGTGGATTTGAACCCTTTAATCCAATAACCTTGAGATTCATTGTTAGGGGGCTTTGGTTCTACCAATCCTCCAATGGATCTTCATCAATTTTGGTCATAGCGGATCACTTAAACATCATTGATCATTAAATGTTACCTTAAAGATTCTTAAATGGATGATATACTTAACAAAAAGAAAATGCAACTTGTTGTTGAGAGGCATTGGTTCTACTAATCCTCTAATGAGTTCCAAATGCGAATTTCAAGATGGTCATCTAACTAATCATTAACTTCTAACAATTGACTTTACTTTATGCACCATTTTACTTTAGCATTTACATTTCATGCTATTTTCATCTTTGCTCACTTGAGCATTTACTTTTATGCCATTTTTATTTTGCTCACTTGAGCTCTTATTTTCCTTTTAAAGACACCTAATAATCAACATGAACCATAAAAAAACATTAATGATACTTGGACTATTTGGTTACTATACTTGGCATTATGGAGTATTAGACTTCTTGGACTTATGAATAGAAACCTTGGCTTATATTGGAGACCTTGTGACCTTAATTGATATTTTGTCTGGAGTTCTTGGGGTTCACCCCAAGACATTGGGTTATTTGTTTGTTTTGTGTGCAGGTTATTGTGATTACATACTTTGTCTGTTATCTGGAATTCATCTGTATACAGCCGTTACTCTGCCCAATTTTTGTGAAGACTTAATGTAATTAAAGCTTGTTTCTCTCAAGAGGTTTAGCATCCTTGCTTGGTTTCAATCCAAATAATGGGAATTCTATCTTGACTCATAATGTCAAGTGTTGGCTTCTTGTTAGTTAGACGATTATCTTCCTTAGCTTTTACCTTATGCTTTAGGATAGTCCCTTCATCTCCTCCCATCTTCTTTAATTTTCAAAATCTTCTCATCTTTTTCAAAATCTTCTTTGTTTATAAACTCGAACCGCTTTCATAATAAACCTCGACTTTGTCGAGTTACTTTTCTTTTAAAACTTCTTTTATTTAAACAAACTTCAATTCATTTAATCATACTTCGACATCTTTCAAAATTAACAAAAACACTTTAACTCATTCAAACCTTTTTGTACGCTCGAGCACCTTTACCCTTCAAAACTTTTTTCAAGATGAGACATGATTCATTGATAGTCGAACAACATTATCCTATCCCCATGGTTTTAAAGGTGTCTACTTTTCCACTTGAGTACTAGAGGCGTTCTTAAACCCTCACTCTTGCTGATGCAGGGTCCATCTTTCCTGCACCTTGTGGGCGTTAATCGAGATTTCTCTCCTAACAATGACGACTTGTCTCTTTATTTAAAATTGATCAACAGACAAGTCTTTTCTAGCTGAACTACGATGCTTTGACTTTCCCATTGCACGGGGGAGTACGTAGGCACTAAGTCTTACGACCCAAGGCGAGCAACAAAAATAATAATAATAAATTTTCATTTTCTTTTGTTTGCAAATAAACATTCATTATTTTCCTTTAGCAAGTAAACCTTTACATGACACTCCTTTTAAAAGAAACCAAACAAAGTGGATCCTGCAGAGTATCGTAGATGCTTAGGGTGCTAACACCTTCCTTTTGCATAATCGACCCCCGTACCTCGATCTCTGATCTTTTATTTCATTGTGGGTTTTGTTCGCTTTTTTCCCATTTCCGTTTGGAAACAATAAAGTGAGGTGGAGACTTCATTGTGTTGAGATAAGTCAAGTGATGGCTTAATCTCAAACCTTTTAAAAGAAACCAAACAAAGTGGATCATGTGGAGTACCGTAGATGCTTAGGGTGCTAACACCTTCCCTTTGCATAACCGACCCTCGTACCTCGATCTCTGATATTTTATTTCATTGTGGGTTTTGTTCGCTTTTTTCCCATTTCCCTTTGGAAACAATAAAGTGCGGTGGCGACTTTATTGTGTTGAGATAAGTCAACTGATGGCTTAATCTCAAATCTTTACCGCTACATTCTTTTCCTATCATCACTTTCGCAATTTCGTTTGATCTTTGCGTCCTTGACGATGGCGATTGTGTGCGACAGAAAAGTGGTGACTTCATTGGGGACAGATTGATCTATTGTTGGTCCATTCCTAAGTGGGTAAATCCTAGCTTTATTTATTTCTTTTCTTTGAGTGTTTATGTATTATTTTACTTTCTGTTTATTTTTTCCCATTATTCTATATATGTTTGTCTGGATTTTCCTGGTTTTCATGGGCTTGGTGATTTCTTATAAGTCCTCTACTCGGACTTGGGCAAACCTAAGATAGGACAGGCGGTATAGTCATGTTAACTTTGAGGGAGTAATCCAAAATAAGGAGACATGAGATCCCCCACTCAGTGGAGGCCCCTTTGATTGTAGTGTTGTTTACCGAGTAATCAGGAAGACGTACTGCTTTCGACCTGGAAGCCTGCTGAAGCTGAGGACCGTAGAACCTTTAACCCAACTTGGCCTTTTAGGTGTAGTGCAGAAGCTATGACGAAGTAATCCGAAAATAGTTGTCACGCGATACTACACTCAGACGAGTTTTCCTGAGAATATTGCTAATTACCGAGTTAATCGGGACATTGGTTATATTCGAAGGAAGGATGTAGACTCTGGGGACCTCTTAGAACCCTTGTTCGGCAGGTGATAATCGTTAGTCCATACCTTATGGGTTGTACCTTTGACTCCAGGCTCGTGACTTTGAACCTGTGATCATGTTACTGTGCAGTGCATTGCATAACATTGCATATCATTTGCATCCTCTGCATCATTCTGCATACATCCAGGTTGTTCGGGATTTTATTCCCAGTTGCTTCTTTCTTCCCGTTAGTCATCTACCGTCAAACTGATTCCTCAACACAACTACGATATTAGAGTTGCTGTCAGATTGAGAATGGAAAACCAAGAACAAAACAACATGGAAGTCATAATGGAAATCGACGAGTTGAAGTCAGGCATGGCCAAACTTACTGAGATGATGCAAGTCCTTATTCCCAGAGGAGAGCCACCTCAAAGGACTGTGATATCTGAAATCCCAACTACTGTTGTTGAGACTCAACCTATCCAACATACACCTACTACATGTCTAGAGTTTGGGTTACCTCAGAATTACTCTCCGCCTATTGTAATTACTTTAATGGTTGGCCAGTCTTCCCGACCAATTTTTCAAGCTCCGGTTTTCACTGAACCTTTACTAATCATTCATATTGCATCCCGTCAACCTACTACACAAGCTGCTTTTAGGAACCCTCTCTTTGAGTACCATGCTGCCAGTCCTCGAAGTATGAGTCAGGGAGACTTTGGTGAGTTGGAAGAGTTCAAAGAACAACATCAGACTTTAGTGAAGAGACTTAGAGCTACGAAGGGAAATGAGTTCTTCAGTATTGATGCTAACAACATGTGCCTAGTTTTTGATCTGGTTATACCTGCAAAGTTCAAGACTCCCTAGTTTGAGAAATACCAGGGGCACACTTGTCCAAGAAGTCATTTGGTGATGTACTTTAGAAATATGCCTGCTTACACAAAGAATGACAAGCTGCTTATCCATTGTTTCCAAGATAGTCTGAGTGGAGCTTCATTGAAATGGTATATGGGACTTGAGAAAGGCCGTATCTAATGATTCCAAGATTTTGTTGATGCTTTCATAAAGCAATACAAATATAACCTTGACATGGCACCTGATTATCGCCAACTGCAAAATATGTCTCAGAATGAGAAAGAATCTTTCAAGGAGTATGCTCAATGATGGAGAGAACTGGCATCTCAAGTTGAACCACCTCTGGCAGAGAAAGAGCTAACTGGATTGTTCATGGATACTTTGTCCCCTTTCTTCTGGTAGAAGATGATTGGTAGTGTGTCCTCCAGCTTCATAGACCTGGTGACAATTGGCCAGAGATTAGAAGAAGGAATCAAGAATGGTAAAGTGTCTAAAGCTGCTAAATCGTCTAATGGTGCGAAGAAACACTTTGGGAACTTTCAGAAGAAGAAAGAGGTAGAAGCTAATGATGTCTCGACTGAGAGAATAGGACCTCATCGTAGGCCTCAATACATTGATCAACCAAGTATCAGTTGTTACTTTTGCGGTCAATGCTCAACCAGTTCAGGTTCCTCAACAACAAAATATTAAGCAAAATCAGAATCGTTTTGTAGGGAATAGGGCTCAATTTGATCCCATCCCTATGACATACACTGAATTGTATCCTGCAATGGTGCAGAAGGGCTTGATTACAACTAGGCTTCTGATTTCTCGAAATCCTCCTCCAGCCAGATTCAGATCTGACCTTCACTGTGAATTTCATCAGGGAGATGTCGATCATGATTTAGAAAGCTGCTATGCATTGAAGAACAAAGTGCCAGAATTGGTGAAAGAAAATATTCTCACTTTCAAAGAGGTAGGTCCTAATGTTGTCAACAATCCTTTGCCAAAACAAAGTGGCTAAAGACTGAGTCGGGGTACCCTCAAGTCACTTCCTAAAGCCAATGTTTCAGACAGGACAGTTCATCCTTGCTACTGATTAGTCACTGGTCCATCTTTCTCTATGTTTGCATTTTTCCTTTTTCATGTTAAAATTGTTTCTTTCAAATACTGTTTGTACTTTCATGTTAAGTTTAATGAAATGAGCATTGCAATATTTTAATTCAAATCATTTTCATTTACTGCTTTCAAATATATTTCTCTTGTTTACTTTCTTTATCAAATTTTTGTTTATGCAAAGATTTGAGGGAGGATGATGAAAACTAAATACCCATAATTGTTACTGGTATGATTTCAAATAAAACTTTGCTGAGGATATACAAGCATTGTTTCAACTCCCAAACATCTGAGCAATAAGGAAGTCAATCCCTCGTTCACCCCTTTTGAGCCTAGAAGTTGGAGTTTCTTTCTATACGAAAAAACCCGCAATCTTAACCTGGGGATGGGTAGTTCTCAGTTAATTTGGTTGTGCATTCAACTAAAAGAGAAATCGTGCAAGACACCTTTCAATAAAGGTCGCGATCAAGCTTTCCTTTGCATACAGCAAGCAGTGTCAAAGATGATCTCAAACAAAAAAATGACAAAGATAGTTCCCCGTAATCATTGAGCAAGGCAGTCATTATCTTTTCAAAAAGAAAAATGAAATGAAAAGAAAAATCAAAAGAAAAATCCTGCTAAGTCAAAACCTATGAATGGGACTTAGGCAAAAAACTGGGACATCCCGCTGAATGTAATTCCAAATGAAATAGTTCAGGCAAAAGTTGGGAATAATAAATTCAATTATAAGAGGTCTTCAAATCCTCAAAAATCTCCACCAGAGTCGACAAAAGTACTCAAAAATACATAAGGATATGAGAAGAAATGATTGTCGTCTCAAAAATCTTATGAATCATCGTCATTGCTACCATCAGTGCAATTCCAAAAGCTCTTGGAACCTGAATGCATAGTCTGAATTAACTGAACGTAGGACTGAAGAACATCACGAAGATTGGGTTGGGTACAAATAAACTTTGAGCCTTTATCCTTTATTTCTTAAACTTTGAATCAGACCATGTTACAACCCTTAAAAGACCTAATTGAAGCCAGGTTTCTTTTGAAAGCATACTAGAACAAGGTTGCGTAAAATGACTCCTAAGATCTTTTGCAAATCATTTGTCTTGATATGTTCATACCTTTTCTTTCTCTTTCACTTTAAAAGTATAAACCACTGTCTTTTAACCGATGATGCATTTTCCATACACCAATAATATCATTTCAAAAATGATTTTTAAATTCAAAAACTTTTGCATGAACTTTGCATTAAAACTACCATGTTTGAATAAACAATTTTGCTTGAAAATAATCTTTCCTCGTCAAGGAATTTCAAACAGTTGAGAAACTTGGTCAGTGACCCTATCAGGGGCAAGTATCTTCCAGATCCAATTGTGAATCAGTTCAATATTTTTTGCTCGGTGCAAGTTTTCTCGGAATTGATTAGCCAGAAGATCATTTTCAAGACTCATACTGGGGCATTCCTTTCCTTCAAATATTTCAAGAACTGAAGCCATGATCAGTTTATTTCCAACAATTATTTCAAGAACTGAAGCCATGATCGGTTTATTTCCAAAAATTATTTCAAAAATCGAAGCCATGATCAGTTTATTTCCAACAATCATTTTAGAACTGAAGCCATGATCAGTTTACTCCAACAAATATTTCAAGAACTGAAGCCATGATCAGTTTATTTCCAACAGTCATTTCAGAACTGAAGTCGTGATCAGTTTATCTCCAACAATCATTTCAGAGTTGAAGTCGTGATCAACTTATTTCCAGCAACTTTCGATTGAAGCCATGATCAGTTTATCTTCAACAGTCAGCTAATCTGGGACAAATCCCTAAGCAGCTCTCCATGTCTTTCCTCAGAAGATCATCAGTTCAATAAAGTTTACAAGTGTGACAAATTTGGGTTCAAGGCACTTTCTTTCCAAGCAATTTGGCAGAGCTCTCCGTGTTAAGGAATCAAACTTCCAATCTTACCTCCACAAAAGAGTCAAACTCCATTGTCGTAAACATCGCCATTACATGCATAGATCATTTACATATCATGCATAACAAAATTCATACATAATGCATAACAAGAATGCTTCATCATCATTTGCATTTCCCGAAGTCTTGTTGTAGTAGACATGTCACCTTGAGATCAAAGTCCAACTTACTTGGCACCTACGAAAGCAGATGCCAGTTCGACTGTTTCTCTCTTTTGTCCAATGCTAATCTTGGATGAGCTGTTTCTCTCTTTCTTCCAATGCTAATCTCGGATGAGTTGTTTCTCTCTTTCTTCGAATGCTAATCTCGAATGAGTTGTTTCTCTCTTTCTTCTAATGCTAATCTTGGATTAGTTATATTTCTTTCAACCAATGCTAATCTTGGGTATCATGCTGTCCCATGCTGTCCAAAGCCAATATTGGATGTCATGATCTTTTGCTGCCATCCAAAGCCAATATTGGATGCCACCATCTTTTTTATCGTCCAAAGCCAATATTGGATGTTGTTATCTTTTCTTCCATCCAAAGCCAATATTGGATGTCAAGATCTTTTGTTTCCATCCAAATCCATTATTGGATGCCATGATTTGTCTCACCTCATTCAAAGCCAATATTGGATGTTGTGATCTTTTCTCTCATCTAAAGCCATTATTAGACGTTGAGTTTTTCACTCATTCAAAACCAATATTGGATGTTGTGATCTTTTCTCTCGTCTAAAGTCATTATTAGACGTTGAGTTTTCCACTCATTCAAAGTCAATATTGGATGTTGTGATCCTTTCTCTCATCTAAAGCCATTATTAGACGTTGAGTTTTCCACTCATTCAAAGCCAATATTGGATGTTGTGATCTTTTCTCTCGTCTAAAGCCATTATTAGACATTGAGTTTTCCACTCATTCAAAGCTAATATTGGATGTTGTTCTTTTTCTTCCATCCAAAGTCAATATTGGATGATGCTATCTTTTGTGCTGTCCAAAGCCAATATTGGATGTCGAAAATCTTTTTTGCCGTCCAAAGATAATATTGGATGTCTTGATCTTTTTTTCTATCCAAAGCCAATATTGGATACCATGATCTTTTGTTGCCATCCAAAGCCAATATTGGATACCACCATCTTTTGTTTCCATCCAAAGCCAATATTGGATGTTGTTACCTTTTCTTCCATCCAAAGACAATATTGGATGTTGCTATCTTTTGTTTTCATCCAAAGCCGATATTGGATGTTGTGATCTTTTCTCTCGTCTAAAGCCATTCTTAGACGTTAAGCTTTCCCTTCATTCAAAGCCAATATTGGATGTCGTGTTTCTTTTCCGTCCAGTGTCTTTCCTGGACGACTTTGATGTAGCTTCAGATTTGGTCTCATCCCACATATAATGTTCTTCTAGATGCTTCTGATTGTCTTTCCCATAGAGTTTCTCGCCTCATTCAATGCCATTCTTGAATGTTGCTGCTTGTCTTCTCAGATTTTACCTCTTTTTCCAAGTATTGATGGTTACTCTTTGTCGCCCTGACAGATATCCAGAAATATCTTGTTATTTCCCTAGCGTGTCTTTCCACGTCATTTCATCTAAACTGGCATAAGTTTCCAGTTTCAAGTCTTTCCATATTCCCACAGAGTCTGTCTTATCTCATACATCATTCAAAAAAATATATGTAAAAAAATAGTCCATGCATTCATTCATAATATATGATATCATCTCATAGCATTAGGGATAAAATTCAGGTCTGTTTGTATTTAATTACTTTCCGCCTATATGGCAAAAAGATAATTAAATAAGGGCAGTTGTTGTACCCTAAGTTTCACCCCTAACTTTTCCAGTCGCACTTTCATATCATATTTTGTCATTTGGTCACAATCATTAACAAATAGCTTCATTCATCACATTTTTGCCCCCTAAGATTCCTCTATCATTTCATACCATCACAATGCAACAAGATCACATTAGGGTTGTTTTTTTACTCTTTTTCTATCCCATATCTTTAAGTTTGCTCTTGAGGAATCTCCAAGCACCTTAGTTGTGTATTTTGTATATGTGTTGTTGACTAACTTCTAATTAAAATACAAAAAAAATATTTGTCTTTGAATATTTGTGTTTTGTAGGTACCGAGTCAAAGCATCTGACAAATAGGGTTTTTCGATATTATTTTCCTAAAATCTCTATTTTCAAAGAAAAATAATTAAAAAAAATTCATTTTTTTCACTGTACAGTCGATTGCTCTTAGAGTGCAATCGATTGCACAGAGTGCATTTTGCGCCATTTTTGAAAAAATACACTGATACAATCGATTGAGCCCATAGTGGAATCGATTGCACAAAGTGAAATTTTGGAAAAAAATCAGCAATTTCAACCTTGTCATTTTTTTGGCTCTAATTTTTCTTCATTTTTGAAAGATATATTATTAATTTAAATTTTGGCTCCAATTTTTCATTTTTTGAAAGATATATCATTAATTCAAATTTTGGCTCCAATTTTTCATTTTTTGAAAGATATATCATTAATTCAAATTTTGGCTCTAAGAATTAATTACCAAACCACCACTAATCCCAAGCCTAAACTCTATAAATAGAGCCCTCATTTCATTCAAATCTCAAGCTTTTGATATCCAAACCCATTTTGCTAAAAAAATATCTCAATTCTCTCCATCTACCAAATTCACTCAAAGCTCCATTTTCAAAAAAAAAGTTAGTAAGCTTTGCATTGAAGTTTATTAATCTTTGAGCTAAACCTTCATCCAAACACTTTTTCTTTATCAATTCTCTACATCCAAGCTTGTGAAATTGATTCTTGGGGTTGAATTGAAGAAAATTCTTGAAGTTTTTTTGATAATTCTCTAGATCTACCTTTGGTAATTTGGAGTTTTCATCTTTCACAATGTGACCTCTTGTTGATCTTTGGGTTAGATTCATTGAGCATTGTTTTGTGATCTCGTTGGTGTTATTTTCTCATAATTTGATGGAATTTTCGTGCTCAATTGAATCCATGATCATAAGGTGTTTCATGGAAAGTTTGAACAATAATTTGGCCTTTTGAAATGTTGATTTTCTGATTTTAACAGGGTGCAATCGATTGTTGTAATAGTGGAATCGATTGTCACAACAAAATTTCATGTTTTTTTGAAGAAAAAAAACATTGATGCAATCGATTGCATCAGAAGTGCAATCGATTGCAACAGAACAAAAATGCTTTTCTGCCTTGTTTTGGGGCTGTTTTGATCCATCTATCTTTTCCTACTCACTCCTTTTGATTGTTGATTGGGATTGCAATTTTAAATGGCCAATTTCTCTTTAAATTCTATGAACTTTGGGTGTAGATGAAGTTGTATAAATGTTCATTAATTCAAATCTATCAAAGAGTGAATTATTTAATTCATTTTTGGTGCTTTGGATTAATGATATGTTTAGTACTTTAATCCATTAAGATGAGTGATTGAATTTAAAGATGAAAGGAATTTGAGGTAGTGATCCAAATTATCTTATCATTCCCCTCCCTCTTCATCTTATCTCTTTCTTTCTTATTGTACTACATGTTAAGGGATGATGATCTCTATATCATTTATCCAAACATGAAGCACGTAGATTGCTATTGATCCGCCTCAAAATAGGTGCGAATTCTACATAAGTCCATTAACGATTGCTTAACATAGGGCTAAATTTTGTCCCAATTCGAGAAAATGATCATTTGTGGCCCAAACCTATGTTTGTAAGCTCAAGCATGTGGATTTGAACCCTTTGATCCAATAACCTTGAGATTCATTGTTAGGAGGCTTTGTTTCTACCAATCCTCCAATGGATCTTCATCAATTTTGGTCAACGCGGATCACTTAAACATTATTGATCATTAAATGTTGCCTTGAAGATTCTTAAATGGATGATATACTTGACAAAAATAAAATGCAACTTGTTGTTGAGAGGCTTTGGTTCTACCAATCCTCTAATGAGTTCCAAATTCAATTTTCAAGATGGTCATCCAACTAACCATTAACTTCTAACAATTGACTTTACTTTATGCACCATTTTACTTTAGCATTTACATTTCATGCTATTTTCATCTTTGCTCACTTGAGCATTTACTTTTATGCCATTTTTATTTTGCTCACTTGAGCTCTTATTTTCCTTTTAAAGACACCTAATAATCAACATGAACCATAAAAAAAACATTAATGATACTTGGACTATTTGGTTACTATCCTTGGCATTATGGAGTATTAGACTTCTTGGGCTTAGGAATAAAAACCTTGGATTATGTTGGAGACCTTGTGACCTTAATTGATATTTTGTCTGGAGTTCTTGGGGTTCACCCTAAGATATTGGGTTGTTTGTTTGTTTTGTGTACAGGTTATTGTGATTACGTACTTTGTCTGTAATCTGGAACTCATCTGTATACAGTTGTTACTCTGCCCAATTTTTGTGAAGACTTAATGCAAATAAAGCTTGGTTTTTTCAAGAGGTTTAGTATCCTTGCTTGATTTCAATCCAAAGAATGGGAATTCTATCTTGAATCATAATGTCAAGTGTTGGCTTCTTGTTGGTTAGACGGTTCTCTTCCTTAGCTTTTACCTTATGCTTTAGGATAGTCCCTTCATCTCCTCCCATCTTCTTTAATTTTCAAAATCTTCTCATCTTTTTCAAAATCTTCTTTGTTTATAAACTCGAACCGCTTTCATA
Organism: Vicia faba; assembly: GCA_948472305.1. Taxonomy (NCBI): domain Eukaryota; kingdom Viridiplantae; phylum Streptophyta; class Magnoliopsida; order Fabales; family Fabaceae; genus Vicia; species Vicia faba. The sequence continues at coordinate 260,342,094 of OX451736.1, read as the reverse complement.
ATAAACCTCGACTTTGTCGAGTGCCTTTTCTTTTAAAACTTATTTTCTTTAAACAAACTTCAATTCATTTAATCATACTTCGACACCTTTCAAAATTAACAAAAACACTTCAACTCATTCAAACATTTTTGTGCGCTCGATCACCTTTACCCTTCAAAACTTTTTTCAAGATGAGACATGATTCATTGATAGTCGAGCAACATTCTCCTATCCCCATGGTTATAAAGGTGTCGAGTTTTCCACTTAAGTACTAGAGGCGTTCTCAAACCCTCACTCTTGCTGATGCAGGGTCCATCTTTCTCGCACCTTGTGGGCATTAGTCGAGATTTCTCTCCTAACAATGATGACTTATCTCTTCGTTTAAAATCGATCAACAGACAAGTTTTTTCTAGCCGAACTACGGTGCTCTGACTTTCCCATTGCACGGGGGAGTACGTAGGCACTAAGTCCTACGACCAAAGGCGAGTAACAAAAATAATAAAAAAATATTTCATTTTCTTTTGTTTGCAAATAAACATTCATTATTTTCCTTTAGCAGGTAAACCTTTACATGCCACTCCTTTTAAAAGAAACCAAATAAAGTGGATCTTGCAGAGTACCGTAGATGCTTAGGGTGATAACACCTTCCCTTTGCATAACCGACCCCCGTACCTCGATCTCTGATCTTTTATTTCATTGTGGGTTTTGTTCGCTTTTTCCCATTTCCCTTTGGAAACAATAAAGTGTGGTGGAGACTTTATTATGTTGAGATAAGTCAACTGATGGCTTAATCTCAAATATTTACCGCTACATTCTTTTGCTATCATCACTGTCACAATTTTGTTTCATCTTCGCGTCCTTGACAACGGCGATTACGCACGACGGGAGACTAGCCGCCTTGTCTTGATTTTTGTCTTGTGGAGGTGATAAGTCTATTCATTTCTTTGCAACTCTCAGAAAGTTTGAGGAGTTTGAGTGGACAACTGCATGCGAAGAATCTTTCTAAGGTGTGAAATGTTTTCTATCTTCTCCTCCTATCCTGGAAAGGCCTAAAGAGAACACGCCTCTAATCTTATACTTGGTCGTATCAGACAAGGCCATGAGCTCTGCCCTTGTATAAGAGGGGGGAGATTGGGAGAAACCATTATATTTTGTTAGCAAGGTTCTAAAAGGATCCGAGCTGTGATACCAGAAGATCGAAAGATTTGCATTAGCATTGGTGGTAACAACAAGAAAGTTGAGGCATTACTTCCAGGGTCCCCTATAACCGTGAGGACTAACTACCCAATAAAACAGACATTGAAGAAGCCGAACTTAGACGAAAGGATGGTTACATGGGTCGTGGAGCTATCCGAATATGACATTAAATTCACTCCAAAAATGAGCATCAAATACACGTATTAGTGGACTTTTTAGTTGAATTAAGCGCAACATTGCCAGAAAAACGCTCGTCCAGATGGATCCTTCATGTGGACGGATCGTCAAACCTAAAAGGTAGTTGAGCCAAAATCGTCCTTGAAGGGCCAGAGGAGTTCATATTGGAATACTCCTTAGGTTTCAATTTCCAAGCTAGTAATAATCAGGCAAAGTATAAGGCTTTGATAGTAGGGATAAGGTTGGCCAAAGGGGTTGGAGTAACTCATCTGTCAGAATGGACTCACAACTTGTATCCATGCAGGTAACAGGTGAAATATTTACAAATAGCGTTGAGGTTATCCAAAGCTTTCTCTAAGTTCGAGATTAAACACATATCAAGAGATGAAAATGTACGAGCTGATATGTTAGCCCGACTCGCCAACACTAAGGGGTTGGGGCTGAATAAAATTATGATACAGGAGATCCTAGAAAAACCAAGTATCGAGCAGGAGGAAGCTATGGCAATTGAAGATCCAATCGGCTGGATGGCTCCAATAACCCAATACTTGACACGAGGAGTTCTACCAGAGGAAATCAATGAAGTGAAATGCATAAAAATAATATTTGCATGCTATCTTATAGTAATTAACAAGCTATACAAGATGGTCATATCGACACCCATGTTGAGATGTGTGTCAGAAAGTGAAGTTGAATTGATAATCAGAGAGTTCCACAAAGGAGCATACGGCAGCCATATCGGAGGAAAGGCTCTGTCAGGAAAAATCCTCAAAGTCGGGTACTATTAGCCTCGGATGTTACAAGATTGCCCAGACTTTATGAATAAATGTGAGAAATGTCAGGTATATGCACCCTTCATACACTCCCCATCCGAGTTACTACACTCCATCTTTTCGCCATGGCCATTTTACCAATGGGGAGCAGACATATTAGGTTCATTCCCTACTGCTCCTGGTCAGCTTAAGTTCTTAATAGTGGCAGTTGACTACTTCACAGCGTGGGTGGAAGAAAAAGCTGTAGATCGCATCACGACCGAGAGGGTACGATGATTTTACTGGAAGAACATCATATGCAGGTTCAGTTTACCAAGAGTCATCGTCTCCGACAACAGAACTCAATTCGCAAGTGCTTCCGTGATAGAATTCTACAACGACTTGGGGATCCAGAACAAGTTTATGTCGGTGGAGCATTCTCAGGAGAATGGCCAAGCAGAAGCGGGAAATAAGATAATCCTAGTTGGGATGAAAAATAAACTGGATGAAGCCAAAGGCATGTGGTCAGAGTACTTGCATGAAATTCTATGGTCATATCACACAACACCTCATTCAACTACTCGGGAAACCCCTTTTCAGATGGTATATGGCTCTAGGGGTATTCGCGGTTCGGTTTGGATCGGTTTTAAAGCAAAAACTCATCCGATCCAAAGATTAATTCACTTAAGGTTCGGTTCGGTTTTGGATGATATATTTAAAAAAATCCAATCTGATCCAATCCAATTTTATGCGGTTTAATTTGGATCGGTTTTTGGATATCCAAATTACACATTATATTTTTATTAATATTATAAAACTACTAATAAATCATAGATTTGATATAATATATAACATATAGTATATTAAAAGTTAATATTACAAAATGAGAGTGATTGATTATGCTTGAAATAATAAAAATAAATAGATTATACCAAACTAATAAATATTATTAAAAAAAATTATTATCATCTAATAATAAATTCACATAACATGTCATACTAATAAAAAGTAAATAAGTATCAAAATATATTTATGCGCTTCGGTTTGGTTTGGATCGGTTTTGAAAAATTCATCCGAAATCCAATCCGAACCGATCGGTTTTCATAAAATAACATCCAAACACAACCAATAACTTTTGGTTTTTTATGGTTTTCGGTTTTTTGGATCGGTTTTCGGTTTTTTATTTGGATTGGTTTGGATTTGAATACCCCTATATGGCTCTAATGCAATGATACCCGTAGAAATCAATACTCCAACATGGAGGCGAGAATACTTCAACGAAGATGTCAACAAGGAAAACCTGAACAGCTCAGTCGACTTACTTGATGAGGTTAGAGAAACTGCCCAGATCAAAGAATTTGCAGCTAAAGATAGATTGGCCAAGAGGTTTAACCTGAAGGTGAGACAAAGACGATTTCAAAGAGGCGATCTGGTTCTCAAGCGAATCACTGATCTAAAAAATAAAGGGAAGCTATCTCCCAATTGGGAGGGACCATTTTGGGTTCTTCATAAGCTAAATAATGGGGCTTACAAGCTCGAAACTTTAGATGGTATAGAAGTGCCTAGGACTTGAAATGTATCTAATCTTAGGACTTACTTTAGTTAAAGCTACATAATGCAAATATAAGGGATACACTCTTTTCCCCTGCAATGGCAACAGTTTTTAATAAGGCACCCAGGTTTGAAATTTTTTTGTAACACTCTGATAAAGTAAAGTCCAGACGCACTTCAAGCCTCTAGCATAAGAACGAGGTTAACCTCGCCTTTAACAAAAGGGCTCTGTACCTATTCAGGTCAACCTCGTCTCTGGAAAAAGGGGCTCTAAACCAAAAAAACAAGGTCAACCTTGCCTTTGACAAAGGGGCACTACACCTATTCAGGTCAACCTCATCTCTAACAAAAGGGGCTCTAAGTCAAAAAACAAGGTCAACCTCACCTTTGACAAAGGGGAACTGCACCTATTCAGGTTAACATCGTATCTGGAAAAATGGGCTCTGAACCAAAAAGCGAGGTCATCGTCGCCTTTGAAAAAGGGGAACTACACCTATTTAGGTCAACCTCGTCTTGGGAAAAAGGGGCTCTGAACCATAAACAAGGTCAACCTCGCCTTTGACAATGGGGTACTGCACCTATTCAGGTAAACCTCGTCTCTGGAAAAAGGAGTTATGAACCAAAAAACAAGGTCAACCTCGTCTTTGACAAAGGGGAATTGCACCTATTCAGGTCAACCTCGTCTCTGGAAAATGGCGCTCTAAATAAAAAATGAGGTCAACATATCCTTTGACAAAGGGGCACTTTAATATTCAGTTAACCTTGTCTCTAGAAAAAAAGGGGCTCTAAACCACAAACAAGGTCAACCACGCCTTTGAAAAGGGACTATGTTCGGCTTCAAATACCTATGCAATCCGGACATAAGAGCTCAGGTCTTATCAAGTGACTAAAAATTTGATAAGGCATACACCTAAAAATGTGTTTGATCCATAACTAAGATCTTAATTAAAGATAACGGGGATACCAAAGGCAAGAAAAGCCTGACTGTAGTAACCTTCAGATGCTTCCGGGTTGGCACCGTCAAACTTCAAACATGAATAGATACCCGCCCATAGTGGCTTAAGGTTCAGCTTAGGGCTTAATAACAAGCTACTCAAGAAGTAAAACAAGTGAATATTCACTTGAGGCTCTTACAGTCCAGAAACGCTAAAGGTCTCGGGTATTGCAAAATCGCAGCAATCCAACTACCTCAAAAAACAAAAAGAGAAGCTTGTAAAAAAAGATATCAAAAGATTGTGAAGCTAATAGGCGGGTCAGCTAAAAATAAATCCCAGCATTTCATGATCAGACACTTAAAGTCCTATGGACTTCGTGCCCGAGTGGATATAGTACATGGATTATATTTTCAAAAAGCAAAAAAAAAGATTAATGAAATCAGACAATATCAAAGCCAGAAAAGACAAGGAGTTGTTCAAAACATAATGTCTGAAGGCAAAGAGTCATTACATAAAATGGGGGACGAGACCACACTCCCCAAAACAAAACAAAAAATTACATAATTGCATCCTTATCGGATGACTAACAGAACCAAATGGAACTAAGCAGTTGACTTCTCCTAAAGATTGTCATGGTTGTTTTCCATACCATAAGGGTTATGCTGATCCGATGGCGGAGTTTGAGCCTTCTCCCATTTATCAAGATCCACAAGACGGCCATCCCGCACCACCTTGAAATAATCCATCTCAAACAAATCCAGATCCAAATAAAGGCATATTGCATGATCTTTAGCCCGGTCAAAGGCTTCATCAACAGTAGAGAGAACTTCCATCTGGGACTTCTTGGGAGGCTCTTTGAGCTTATCTTTTGTAGTCTTTGCAGACTTGAGCATATTAGTGAGCTGAGTGAGAGATTTCCTGCTCTCCGACTCCAAGGTCTCCCTTCGAGTCTTCTCTTTCGAAAGGCTCTTCTCCAAAGAAGCTATCTTTTCGAACTTAACCTTCTAGTCATCCTTTAAGTCGTTAATCTCCTTCTGGAGCTTCAATTCATTATGCTCATAGTCATCATTGGACTCAAACTAACCCCTCGACAAAACGGCACACGTCATAAGATATGAGTTGATATTTTGGAAAAAAAATTAGCGTCCTATAGACTTCACCTTCTTAACGTCCTCGTTCACTTTGAGGTGGTCGTAAAAGAACTTAACCCCAACAAAGTTGTTTGACCAAAACTTAAACTCCTCGGCCGGGTTAGAGGCACCCTCCCTAGAGTCTTTCATTAATGAGGAGATTTCTATATCATCCCGGCAAGCTTCGTTACTCATCTAAGTCTTCAGTTTCTTAGGAGTTCCCTGATGAACCTCCTCAAGAGTTGGAGGAATTGAAGGTTGGGGCTCGGCTGAGCCAGAGAACGCCTTGGTACCAATCACCTTCTTCCTTTTTAAAAGATGAGTTTCGAGGACGGCAAGGTCAGGTCTAGATGGGGTGGCTCCTCCGACTCCTTTCCTGGAAGCACGGACTTCCAGCATCAACTTTTTCTGATCGGCGATGTTGAGACCAGTCATCCTATCTGCAAAAAAGAAAGATGATATAGAATTAGGCACTTAACAATATGAAGTTTATGGTATGTCCATTAAGGGACTATATTCAAGACATTTACCAAGGAAAGTCGGAAGGTCTTTATCACTTAGAGGCATAAACTCCTTCACCCTCATCATTTGAAACGAGTCAAGGATTTCTAGAGGCTGGATCTCTAACTCACTTAATTTCTCATAAGAGAAACAAGAAATTGGAAGGGGATCTCGGGTCCAATAGTCAGGAAAGCGGGGGTAACTGTTTGGGGCCAGCATCTTGTGGACATTGCAACCCACACTTAACCCGAACAAAGCGGTCTTTAAAGCCTTTATAGTTACTAGTGTAAACTTGAAGAAAACTCTTCTGAGAGATTCCACTAATCTGAACCCAACTAAGCTTCTTAACTCCCTTCACCTCGAAGAACAAAAATAACAAACCCAAAGTAGGGATAATGTTCAAAGCATCACAAACTCTTTCAAAGGCCTTTATGAAACCCCAACTATTAGGTCAGAGTTGAGAATGAGCCATATTCATGGCCTTCAGAATGTTTGTCTCAAAATCCGAGAAAGGAATACGAACTTGAAAATCTTCCAGCACTCCTAGATAGAAATAAAAGAACTCCTCTTGGGAGCTTTCAAGGAGGAGAATGCACACTCGTTCTCCAAGATCACAAGCCTCCAAGATGACGTCGTCCTCGCTCCCAGTGGAGGATATATTCTTTAAAGATAAGAGTTTTCCAATCTCCATTGCGCCAAAAAGATTGTTCTTATAGCCCATTACTTCTATATCAAAGGGAGCAGAGGTTTCCATCACCATCTCCATATAACCTGAGGATGAAGAGGCGCAGTCATAATCACTTTCAAAAGTGAGGATTTCGTTATAAACCATGTTCATGACTCGAGTGTACTCTTCTACGCCAAAGGCAGTTTACATCTCTCACATGCACTTATCCCACAAAGCTTTTCTTTCCTAAGCATTTTTGGATTTTATAACGTTGCCAGCGCTATCACATTCCCTTATGGTAACCATTCTTATGAAAATAACAGGAAATAAGAAAAAAGTAAAAAGGAATGAAGAAGAGGAGAATACCTGGTAAGAGAGTGCTTTGCCTTTGAGAAGGATTCGCTGATGAAGAAAGCATTACAAAAGTTGCCAATGGTGAGAATTGATAGAAGAAAGGAGGAAAATTAGGGCTTAAATAAAGATCCCTAGTAAATGATGGTAGTAGTAGGGGAACAGTCGCATATAATCAAGTCCCCATAAAAAGTCATTATTGCACTGGGAAGAAATCATTCAAAAGATTTGGCTATTTGTTGCCTACCACGTACGCGAAAATGTTCAAAACGTGTGAATATTTCTCAGGTTCAAAAATAGAAGTATTCTGAGCTAAATTATAACCGAACACCATATCCCGATGTCAACATGTATGTCTGGGGGGCTTATGTACATTCGAGAATATGTCGGGTCGAGACCTATAGTCGGCTTAAAGAGGGTGGCGAGAAGGCAGGAAAGCGTAGACATGTGTGTACCTCTGGTTAGTGTCCTCGAGACCAAGGGGCTAGGTTGCATCCTATCTCTGGGTAATACTCTCCAGAACGCGACCTAGGCATCAAGAGAAGGGTCACATGTAGAGCCCGAATGTAACTCCTGAAACGGTCTCCGGTTCATTAACATCAACATTATAATAAATTAATCACGCCAATCATGGTTGACGGCAGACGTTGACAAACGAGTGTAACTGAGCAAAATGAAGGATCACTTCATGAATACATCTTTTAATGAGGGATAGAACAAATGCTATATAAGGAGCTCCTATAAGAGGAATACACAAGACATATATTCTTGAGACTATATGCACTGTCAGCGTAGCTCACAAATCCCCAATCATACTTAACAGAAATCTACCTTTAGGGATCTCCCTATTCCTCTAAGGAAGTTAACCGTTTAGTGTTCCTACGCAAGAACATGTGTACATCAATACCTTCTTCGTGTTGGCAAATGAGAACTATTTGTCTGCTTATCAAGGGGACATTATTTGGCACAATGAACAAATGTGAAGGAAGAAAAAAGGCCGCCCTTACAGCACACATATTTGAACCAAAATGGATATGGAAAACAAAATGATAAGGTTATGCAATACATACCGTCTACCCGGACACAATCAAAAAAATTGTCTGAATATTGAGTCTAGCTATGCAACATAATTTTTATATGGCAAATTTTTTGGAGTAATTTATTTGTTGTAAGCAAGAAATTTCAATTCAAGTTTGATTTTTCATTTCGTGTTCAAGTTAACATTCGATTACAAAAACCTTTATACAATGACCCAAAAAATTACAACACGACAAACTTAATGCAACCACGCAAAATACAACACGATAAGCACACAAAATAACTAAACACATCATAATAACTAGGAGATTAAAATTATCAAGACAATATCGGCTGGTCCAAGCATCATCATAAGGACATCAACGTCATTTTTCATGGTTTTCCACGATCGCGTTACTCCATTTTGGTTGGACACCATAACTTTCCTTTCAATTTTTCTGATTTTTTCACCATCAGGAATGTCTTTCGTCCAACCAGCGAATCAAGTGCCTTTGAAAATGCTCGAACGTCTGTGTGTTTCAGAGTTTAATCTTCGTCTGAGGCTTTGTTGGCGAAAAATAACATGAACATCTCTTTTGATTAGTGAAAACTTTGGCAAGGGAGTGAAAGATATTTTTAAGAGTGATATGAGAAGAGGTGTGAAAATAGTGAAGATTGTTGGTTATATTTATAAAAAAAACCAAAAACAACTATCAAGCCACAATGTGTGGCACCTTATCTTTACTGGTGTATGCATGCGCCACACTGCATGACACTACATAGGAAGACAAGTCATACAGTGTGACGCCTCTTTCTATTTTTATATGCAGTCGTCAAACAAAATGACTATTTTTCTGTATAATAATTTGTTTTGTTTGAAAAGTGATTAGTTCGAATTTTTTTTTGAAAATACAGTTATTTGAGAATTTTTTTTTTAAAATTGATTATTAAAAAAATTTTAAAACATGAGAGAGATGGATGAAGAAAAAGGTAGGAGATGATATATTTTTCTTTTAAACTAAATTTTTTATTGTAAAAAATGTCATTGCTATATTAAAATTTCAACAACACTGATTTTTTTCATTTAAAAACATTTAAATCAATTCTGTAAGGTTAAAAACATAAAATGAAGATTGATGTAAACGTCAAGGACAAGATAAACACCAGTGGACCCAGTGAAGCCAATTATTACTCTCAATGCTGAATTGTAACATCCCTAAACACGTGGAAGCAACTAGCAGTAGATAACTAGTAGTAGATTAGAGTAAGCGATAAATCACCTAAAGTGTATTTCTAGTTTAAAAAGAAAATCACTTTTTAAAAAGCAAGATAGCAGTTATTAACAGATAAGGAAACATATCACTTTACCCGACAAACTTACATGTCAAAGACAAAAAATCATTAATTCGTAACAACGAAGTTAATCTACTGGGGTTCTAAAGTCTAAATCTCCTACTATAACAACCCACCATCGCCATTTTCTCAAACCAAAACAAATTCAGACCAAAAGAAAACAATGGATAATCCTACTCCAAGCAGACTCTCCCTTGCCATGGAGAGAACAGGGCAATGGTAATCAACACTACCTCTCTTTTTCTCTTTTCTTCTACTTTCGCATCCATAATTGATTTTTCACAGTACAATTTTATAATCAATTTATGACTTGCATTATTTCAGGGTTTTCTCTCAAGAAATCCCAAGTGATGTTATAGTTACAGTTGGAGAAGCCTCTTATTCTCTCCATAAGGTACCATGAAATTCATTTTGCATGTCATCTATGGTTGTTTTTTTTGTAGTTGTTATCTATATGGTTTTGTTGTGCCTATGAAATTGATAATAGTTAAATTTTTAACTAACGAAAATGAAATTAACATTTAACAGTTCATGCTGGTGGCAAAGAGCAACTATATCCGAAAGATAATGATGGAATCAAACGAGAGTGAACTCACCAGTTTAGACCTCTCGGACATACCAGGCGGCCAAGAAGCTTTTGAGAAAGCAGCTAAATTCTGTTACGGCGTCAACTTCGAGATAACAGTCACCAACGTGGCCCCTTTGCACTGCGCCGCCGTGTTCCTCCAGATGACTGATGAGTATTGCGACGGAAACCTTGCTGGTAGAACAGAAGGTTTTCTCTCTCAGGTTGCACTCACTACTCTTTCCGGCACAGTCATGGTTTTACAGTCCTGCCGTCAGCTTCTACCTGTCGCCGACGAATTAAACATTGTCAAACGCTGTGTCGACATGGTTAGTTTAAAGGTTTGCAATGAAGCAAACTTCCCCAGCCGTTCGCCGCCGAATTGGTGGACGGAGGAGCTCGCCGTCCTTGATGTTGATTCTTTCGGGAAAGTTATTAACGCCATGAAACAACGAGGCGCCAAGTGCCTAACACTAGCCGGAGCTTTGATTACGTACACAGAACGCACGCTCCGTGAGCTTGTCCGTGATAAATCCGGCGGAGGCAGCGGAAGAATCCGGTCATCAGATCCAACCGACTCCGATTCAGAATTAAGAAGCGAACAACGCGAGATTCTACAATCCATCGTCCCTCTCTTTCCCTCAGAGAAAGCCGCTTTTCCAATCAACTTCCTCTGCTCCCTCCTCCGTTGCGCGATCTACCTCCGCGCCTCAAGTACATGTAAACGAGAACTCGAGAAACGAATCTCCGAAATTCTCGAACACGTATCAATCAACGACCTCCTAGTTCTCTCATTCACCTACGACGGCGAGAGGCTTCTAGATCTTGACAGCATTCGCAGAATCATCTCTACTTTCGTGGAAAAGGAAAAAAGCACCACGGTATTCAGCGCAGGTATCACCTTCGGCGAAAACTGCTCCGCCGCTATGCTACGCGTCGCCAAAACCGTTGACGCGTATCTCGCCGAAATCGCCTCCTACAACGAACTCACCATTTCAAAGTTCAACGGAATCGCAATTCTCATTCCAAAAGGCGCGCGAAAACTCGACGATGATCTTTACCGCGCCGTCGATATCTATCTTAAGGTATGAAAACAGAATAACCATATAGAAAACGAGACCGTCTAAAATTACTACTATAACCGTAATCTAACGCGTTGGCGCGTGTGTTAATGCAGGTGCATCCGAATCTCGATGAACTAGAGAAAGAGAAAGTGTGCAGTGTAATGGACGCGCTGAAGCTCTCGTACGAGGCGCGTGTACACGCGTCTCAGAATAAACGGTTACCGGTTCAGATCGTGCTACATGCGTTATATTACGATCAGTTAAAGATAAGAAGCGGCGCGGCGGAGGAACGTGACGCAGCGGCGGAGAGAAATCAGTTACAAACGGACGTAACGTTAGTGAGAGAGAACGAGGAGTTACGTACGGAGTTAATTAGGATGAAAATGTACGTTTCCGATTTACAAAAGAATGGAACGACGTCGTCTTCTGGGACTAAAAAGGAAATTAAAAAATCAACGTTTTTTTCATCTGTGTCCAAGAAACTGGGTAAGCTGAACCCGTTTAAGAATGGGTCTAAAGATACGTCTAACATTGAAGATGCGGTGGATTTGACAAAGCCCAGAAGAAGAAGGTTTTCAATTTCGTAAATTATTATTTTCTTTTTGTGTGAAGTAAAAATTATATGTTATTGAAATTAATGTCATATTTTAAATTATTTAGTTTTGTAACTAGTTTTTATTAGAGAATGTTTAGCATTAGTCTTTTTCTTTAATTTATATGTATTTGGGTGTGAAGCAAATCTTATAAAATGCAATATGTATTTTTTATATATATGTTTTTTTTTTTCATGCTTCTTGATAAACGGATATGTCTGCCTCTTAAAGTCTATTTCATAAAAATCTGTAAATTAAAATAGAATGGAGTCGAATAGACATAGTTGAGAATGACGATCTAAAATCTGAGTCCGTCCTACGAATTTGAGATAAGGAAAGTCCGTGGGCATTAAATATGAATGATTATTTGATAACGGTAAAATATAGTAATAGATATAGTTGAGAATAGACTGAATCGAACTACGCTTTGGCAAATCTGAGTTTGACTTGTTAAAAAATATAAAATTTAAGTTTGATCCGTGGCTTATCATATATTTATTTTTAGACCTGAGTCTAACATTTTCAAAGGTCTATTAGTCTATTAACTTGCTTAAAAATCCTATATCATTTGAACATGTAAATAAGTAATTTAATTAATGTTTAAATATACCAGAGAATCAAATATACAATGAGACTAAATATTTGTTTATATTGATTTATTTGAACTTATATAGTATCATAAATTTATTCATAAAGTTTTTCAATTTATTTTTTCATGTTTTTCAAGATAACTAAACTTTACTTTTGTATTTTATTATAAAGTACAAAATATAATATAAAAATAATAAATTTATTCTTACATATTAAAATAGATCAACCTAATAGGTTTAAAAGATTTTTTTCGTTGTCTATGGCGTAGCCTATTTAACTAATAGGTTTATAAAAAAAATCTAAGTCTTTTCTACTTAAAAAAAGTCTGATTTGACCTTGATTTGGGTAGATTAGAACGTAAGCTCTTTGTTAGTTAGTCTGACATATTCCCACGACTGATAATAGTATTTCACAAAAAAACATAGTATAATTTTCATGTTTTGCTATCTTGACATCAATATCTTATACCAATATCTATACCATATTTTTTTAATAAAATATTATTATTTTTAAAAAATACTTTTTTTGAAAAAAAAAATATTTCTTTTTAAAATTTATTTTATAATATAAATATGAGGTTGTGTGATTATTCGATTTCACAATTGTATTAATTACACAAAGATGCATGTTATTAACCAATTATTTACTTATAATTTATTAACCACTTTCACAACTTTATTAACTAATTATTTACTTATAATTTATTAACATTTTCACAACTTTATTAACCAATAATGAGCTTGTTTGTTTCAGTTTTAAAAAATAGATTTTTTCTTTGTATTTTTTAAAATAGATTTAACAAAATCCTTTTTCAAAATATTACAATTTTTATATTTATTTTTAAAAATTGAAATACTAATTTTGACATTCTATAACATAAACATACATTATTGAAGACCAAAACATAGTTAAAATCGTATTTTTTTTTTAAATTGTATTTCAAATATGATTTTTATAAAAATATATTTGAAATAGCTTCAAAATTAAGTGATTTTTTGAAATTTTGATATCTAAAAAAAGTTTCAATAAAAAGATGAGATAACTAAAATAACATTTTAAGAATAACTAATTATTCAAACAAAATTTTCATTTGAAGATTTTATGAAAAGTTTATTTGTAAATTTTTTTATACAAAATTATGTAGAGAATTTCTTTCCCATCCTTACACCTTCTTAACCATATCTAACAAAATTCTGTTTTTACCTCCAGAATTCAGAGATGTATCTCCGAACGCACTAGAGTTTATTTTTTGTGGGGTGATTTCGGAGACGTATTGTCGAAGTTACGATATTTCTTTTTTTTTGGTGATTTCTGAGATGTATTACCGAAGTTACGAAATTTTATTTTTTTTAGGTAAATTCAGAGATGTATTTCCGAAAATATCCAATGCTATATTTTGGATGTACATTTCTGAAATAGACACTGAATGATTTCAGTAAAACATAAATCTTGAAACAGAAAATTATGTAGATATAACATAGACATTAAAACATTGATATTACACAGATATTACATAAACAATAACATAAATTTAATATTGAAAGTCGAAATTACATAGATATTAAAACATAAATTTAACATTACATGTTGTTATAAACGGGTAACTAAAGATGTCACAACATTTTTGATAACTGGTTTGTGGTGTATGATATTGAAGAAATGGTTTAGACACCCTATTTATAGAAGATTCGGAGCAACTTGATCTCAATAATTCTTATCATGTGTCAGGACATGTTCAGAAATACACTTCCGAAATAACACCTTATTTTTTAACAAAAATAGGGTGTTTCTGAAAGTACACCTCTAAAACATTCCCTGGTTGTCTTTTTTTTTTTTTTAATTTTGAGAATATATTTCCGAATTATACAGAGACAGAACTCTATCTTGGATATTTTCAGAAGTGTATTTCCGAATTCATCTCAAAATTTAACGTGAATGCTTTCGGAGATGCATTTCCGAAACACTTTGATTTGGAGTGCCTTCGGAGATACACCTCTGAAGGGTATTTTCAGGTTTTCAGGATTTTTTTCTCATCCCTAAGAGGTGTACAAAGAAATTCTCAATTATGTAACACTATAAAAATCATTTTTTTTAAAGAATTCAAAACAAACGGGCTCAATATACATACTATTAACCATTTTTAACGCTAAATTATAAATGTATTAACTAACTTTTACACTCTATTAACCAATTTTATTTTACTATTTAATATTCTTTTTTATGTTTGAGAACTCATTAACCAAGTTATGAACGGTATTAATCAACTTTATACATAATACTAACCAAACTCTAAATTGTACATATATTAAAAAATTTATATCAAAATATATATTAACTAAACTTTGAATTATATTAACTAAATTTTAATATTTCATTAATCAAAATAGTTTTAAACAAAAATACATTAAAAAGTCAAAAATAATATAAAAATATTGTTCACATATTTATGAACAATACATACGGTGTAGTGTCATTTTTTGTTGTGAAGATATCATTTTCTATAATTATTATTGAATATAAGAGTTAAATATATAAGAACGTTTAATGAAGAGAAAATTGATTGGTATATTGGTGTTGCATTTTAACTTCCTACCTCAAGAGGTGTTTTTATTTTTTTCACTATATTTTTGTTTCGGATAAATACTTTTGGATAATTTCTTTGAAGCGGATCAAGTGAGGCCACAAACACAATGAAAATTGGGTGTTACTTGCTTATTTTTATTATTGTGTGATATGGTTAAGTCGTCTCTTTTTCCCTCAATATAGAGTCCTTTTATACTTGTTAGGCCTGTGATTTTATAGTTAGCAACAATTTTGGTAAAACAAGAAGTTGACAACAATTTTATCAAAACGTGTTTCATTAGAAGAAACGTGTATTGCAGCCTAATGTTAAGTAAGATGTCATAACATCTTGACCAGCTGGTACAACATAGTTTGTTGGTACTTATTTGACAGATGTTCTATCAGATGTTATAACATGTTGCAACAGAACATCATGACAGTACAGCTAGATAATATCCTTGAAGATTTAATTGAAAAATATGATATTCTGGAGGTTTCTGGTACTCATAACAAGCGCAGGAAATCAAGTCTTGCACCTCATCTCTGAATGGTTTACAATCTTCAATTGAATGGCCAGGAGCCCCACCATAGTAATCACAAACGATTCCCTCAAAATATGTGATGAATGATTTATCAAGCGAACTTTCATAAACTACATCACAAAGTATCTTCTACTACACAGAGAAGAAAGTCAGAAGTTGAATTCTGGGGAATCTCCTACTTCATAAAAGAATCTTCATCTTCTACTACACATAAGCAATATTCAGAAACTATAACAAATAATCTTCTACTACACATAAGAACATAAACTCTAAATGTAGAACTCAACCTTTGAGGCATATTTTTCTTCTACATAACAGTAGATGTCCAAGAACAAGATATCTTATACTTCTTCATCATAGAAGCATCGCCCCATCTTCTACTACACAGAAGAAGCACTCAGGTGAGGAGAAAAAGTCTGAAACGGTTTGCCAAACAAGATTCGGGATTTTGAAAAGATGTCAGACAGGTGCTGGACTTTATACTTCAACCCCTTGCAGTCTTAAATATCATAACCAGGTGCCCCAGAATGGGAGACACGTCTAGAATTTGCATCAAAATCAAGAGAGAGGTTTATGGGAGGAGGACCCAGAGAGCAGAGTCTTACCAATTGAATTTCCAACAGAAGAAGAAGTAACTAGAATGTAAGGAATTGGGATTGTATCAATATTCTTCTCAAGCTTCTTTTGTCTCTGCTGATAAGCTTTGCCCCATGGGTTCACTTGAAAACTAGAAACTAGTTGCTGACAAGAAAATCCGGGAACACAAAGTTTTGGGTGAGACCCACAAAGTATTTCATGATTTGAAAAGGGTCCCATTGAATGGGGATGAATGAAAGCTTATGTTGCCACAACATATATAGAATCACTTTCCTTTTCTAACATTGTCTTCATAAATTTCATACCCGACTCAACTAAGTCTCCAAATGGTTATTTTTCCTCCCTTAAGGATTTCTTACCACGGCGAGTACCAGTTATGAATGTATGAAGATGCATGAGGTAAATCAGTGGATGAAATTCCATGTTCAACTATTTTCAAAGAACCCGTGTGGTTTTAGTTTTGATTTTGATCCAATAAGATATGGACAAACACAACATAAGGCTCACAAGCACGATTCCTTGGAAATGGAAAGAACATGTGTGTTAACTTTCTTTCATGCATACATTTTTTATACATTTTTGCAAGAAAAAATATGCTATGATGCAAGTGAAATACTCATGGAATAAATGCTTCCACAAACTGGATGATGTGCTATCTCTGAACACACCAAGAATACCAGAATCACAAATTCGAAACATAGCCATAGAACCATAGTCACCAGCAGAACAATACGATCACCATCAGAAGATTTTAATCACCATCATAAAATAGTCACTATTTGTACTTGTAAAGAATATTCCCTCCCCACTCATGGGTCAAGACTAGGTCAATGGTAACCCAGAATCATGGGTTCGCTTGAGAATGATATCATTGTACACCTATGTGATAATGATAGCACATCATTAAAACCTCATCTGAGCATGGACGATACAACCGTCTAGGGTAATCTACATCCTCTATCTGTTGTGTTCCACTCTATTGCTAGTTTTCCTATTGTTGTCACTTGGCCTGGGTATGAGGCCTTTTACCTCATAGTAACATCCCACCCAACCTGAAAAACCAGCAAATTTAGCACATCACCAGTATATGGAAAATAATAAAGATGCAATGCAAACATATGCGCAGATAATCATGCACAAATGAATAACTGTAAAGCATAAAAATAAACACCAAGAGAAAAGAAAACAAGAGTTATGAGCGACTCTGGGATGGACCAACATTTGGTCGACCTGTCCCTAGTGAAGTCACCAGCTGAAATAACTGTATGAACAAATCATCAAGATGAAATTAATGAAGTCACCATTGAACATTTTTTATCCCACGGGAAGGGAAAGGTAAACATCGAGTAAACTTGATAATGGTGAAATCAAGGTCAAGCGACCAAGAGATATAGGTAAGGGATTCGATTACGTGAGTGGAAGGTATTAGCACCTCACATGTTCGTGGTACTCTACGGGATCCACTCTTTTTGTTCTAATCAAAGGGTGTGTTAAAATCTAAAGCATACGAGCTAAAAAGAGAAATGCAAATAGGGAATGCATGCAAAAGAAAACACGGGAAAAAGAAGGAAATATTTATAAAGTTTCGCTCGGCTGAGCCCCGTGACCAAATTCCTACGTATCCTTTTTAAGGAACCAGAGCGTTGTAGTTCGGCTCACATGTTTCAGTTTGTTTTGTATTTTTTACCTTGAAAAAAGGATTTTAAAAGAAAAAGCCAAGCGGCAAAATGAGATTTGAATTGATTGGTGTTTTTTACCTTGAAAATGGATTTGGAAATTATTAGATGTTTTATGCATTTGCCAAGAAAATGTTTTAATTTTAAGGATGCAAAAAGAAAGGAAAACAGTTAAGGGAAACTATCTAGTTCTATCCCTAATATTATCATACAATGATGGATCTAAGGTCAAGGATAAAAGGGGAACCTCTAACTATGTTAGCATGCATGGATAGCAATCTTAATGTCTAGCTTGCATCGGAAGCGAAACAAGCAGATCCTAAGGGAGCATACAATGGTTCAAAACCTAAGGGAACATGGTATATACAAGGATGAAAAGCAAACAAACAATCAACAAGCTCAAGAGAGCACACACATGTCATGAGTTGCGTACACTAGCTCAAGTCAAAATGCCTAACCAAGATATTAAATCATCGAGGTAGGTAAAATAGGGGAATTTCATGACCATAGATATCTCATCTAGGCAAGAAGGGGTCTTGAGAGCTACTCTTGACCAATGAATCATGTCACCGAGGCAAGAAGTATATAGTGGGGAAGTGAATGTCCAAGGCAACTAAGCACCTAACTAAGATATCAAGAATCGAGTTAGGAGATATAAGACAATATGAAGAAGCACAGAGCATCAATATCGTCTGAAATAAGCTCAAGACAAAGTGTGGGGGATTGATTGCAAATCCCTTTTTCATCTGACTGACTCGATAACGACAGCAGCACACTCCAAAGCATCAGAGTACAACGCGAGCTAAGGATAAAACTGACTAAAATTGTGGGGGTTGATTATAAACCCTACTAAGCTTGCCTTATTTGAGGACTTAACGATGGGGAATGGAAATAGGATGCCTCTTTGAGGTCTTTGGTCACAAATGTAAACACACAGCAGAATGCCTACTTCAAAAGTAGGTCTTTAAACAATCAACAAACACAATTAGCAAACAAGTTTGGAATGCCTTCTAAAGGACTTTAAATAGTGACTTTGAGCGCACGCTCTTTATTATTATACTTATCATGATATCTAGAAAGTGATAAAATACAGAAAGATAAACCAAGCAATGAAGTAATACCAAACGGATAAAGTGTCTGTTATACAACAAATACAAGCTAAGAAACTCGATGATCTTCGAGCGAGCTAGCATCAATAAAGAAAACCAAGTAAAATACAATATCCAATACAATCATCCAGTGTACAATGCAAAAATAAATTGCAAGCAATGCGCCTCAAGTCAATATCATGCACTGAGCCATGCTACAAAAGCAATGGTAAAATCTAAACACATGCGTCGTGATGAATCGCCTTCCAAAACTTGCACAATTTCACAAGAAAGGTTAAAAAATAACAAGGGATATCAAATGTAACTTAACAATCGACATCAAAAGTTAAAATGGCATATTATCATGTATAACATAAATTGCAACAAGTAACGGAAGTGTAAAAGTGAATTTTGGGCAACATTACGATTATTTCTATAATTTATTCAAAAAAACATTTTGGAACCAAGCAAATTCAATCACAAAGCTTCATGAACAACCAACAAAGTAGAAACATGCATCATGTGAAGATTAAACTCAATGTACATGTTAAAAAGTTCCAAAAAAGCATTAAATCCAAAAATTAGGCGCGTAAGAGCATCTCCAATGGTGTTACTCATATTTGGGTTCTTTGTGAGACCCATTAAGCCACATCATCTTGAAGCAACTCACTCTATTTTTCACTCCAATAGTGCAATTTTAAAGAATTTATATTGGGTCCCACAATTTTACTTTGTATATTAATATTTTATTCATACTAAATTTTATTTGATTTAAAATTGTTATTGGATCCCATAATTGATTATTTTAATAATAAAAAAATATAAAGAACTGTTGCTTATATTTGTACCGTTCACCAGCTGGAACAACTTTTTTGTTGACAATTTCAATGCCAAGCTGGCAAACTAATCTGAAAAACCACCGTTGGAGGTGGTCTAAAACACCGGAACGGAATCACATGAAAATCACACAATTAGCTACAAACTGCACCAACAGACTCAAAAAAAAGGTTCCCATGAATTAATTACAAGCAGAGGTATTACTTCCAAATCCCAGACAACAACTCTGTAACACACCAGTATCACTTGACAATGACATTTTAATCTTACAAACGAGTGTAAAAGCATGTACTGATGTATGTACAACCACTTATGAATCATAAGTATCTTGTGAAGGAACTGAATTCTCACAAACCAAGTCAATAATCACATAATTCAAGTGTTAATGCAACTTTTTAATTTATTTTTTTGATGTTGAAAATTAAATGCATCAACAAATTGATGTGAAAAGTTGCATTAACTCATGAATTCACAACTTAATCTCATCATAATTCCATAATCGGTATCAAATCTCAAATTCGGTGTTTAAAAATTAATATCAATTTTCCGAATGAAATTCAACATCTAATATTGATTATGTAATTGTCTAACCAATTCCTGATTTCAAAACCATATCCACAATCAAGAATCAAGTCAACAATTCAATTCGCACCAAAATTCACATTATGACATAATACTACACTTCCAAGTCCAACTCATGAAACAAAATCCAATGGCTAACCAACCACTTACAACTCTTCTTTAATTCAAGGAACAACAACCTCCATCAGTTTTAACAAAAACTCTAACCTACTCCACACTTTGGCATCATCTCATAATCAAATGCAACTTCTACAATTCAATTTTTAACCAATTCTAACTCTTAGGCATTTCAACAAATACCTAATTTACATCCAAAATTCAACTCATGCTTTAAGGATTCAATTCAATTAATACTCAATTCTCCAATATAAATCAAGAACCAAACAATTAATCTCCACACAAGTATTCAACACTTTGATTCACAACTTTAATATAATTCAACTCATGAATCAATTTCATAATGTAATTATGGCTCAAGCATTTCAACAAACACTTAAACTATAATAATATCCAACTCAATTTCTATTCAACAATTCAATTCAATTAAACTCATGTAACTCAAACAAAACTTCAATTCAAGAACTATATCAAGTAAGGTTCAAGGATCAATTACCGAAGGGAAAATTAGAAGAGGGAGAGCTAGTTCTCCGCGATCGCCACGAAGAGAAGACGGAGGGATGTCCGCAGAGGCTTCGGCGCTTAGCGGAGGGAGCTTCGGTCAGATTCCGATTGGTTGGCGGCGGTCGATCGATAACCGAAGGGAGTACCGCGGTGGTGCTTCAGGGTGAGAAGGAGCTTTGCACTTTTTATGATTTTTGTTGTTGAAGGTTGATGATGATTGTTGGTGTTTTTAATGAAAGTTAAAGAATAGTTAATAGAAAAGTTTTTAGATCCTTGAGAGAATAGAGAGAGAAATTTGAGAAGTTTGTAAGAGTGTGAGAAGTTATGAGGAAAAAATCTCATTTTTGGAATATATATAGTGTGGATAAATTGGGTCTTGGATTTGAAATTAGATTGGGCCTTGTTTTATCATTGTCAGCAAATTTAATGCACAATGTGAGTGCAAAATGTCATGTCATCATCGGTGTGGAATCTCGACTCGAGCTCGGCATCAAAATCGAAGCTTGCGAAATTTGTGATGCGATACCGAAAGAACGAACTCAATCAGATAAACAACGAGAAAGTTATGAATTTTTTAAGGCGCACTGACACAAAGCAGAGTTAGCTAATGCAGATTTTTCTCAATTAATTTCACCGTTCAGTTTTGAAAGAATGCCACAAACGAGAATTCTCAGATCAAATCCGAATTTGGGGTCTGAAGTAAATTTATAGCTGACATCACTTGTGAAGTTGTGCCGAAAGAATCGTCTCAATACGCTAAAAATCAAAGAAATTGCGATTTTTACAATATCGAAAAACGGTGAATTAAAATTTCAGTTCAACACAACAAATTTCTCTGGTAATCCATAATTCTGGGGACTTTACTCAAAGAATTAACTCTCATCCCGAACATACTAATCAAAGATAAAATTAAGACGAATTATTCTCCCAAAAAACGACTCAAAAACATTGATCCTAGTAAAAGTTGTGAATTTTTGAACGTCCGTAAAATAACGATTCAACCCAGTATTTTCACTATTTTTTCACTGTTGAAGTTCAAAGTACTCGCGCATAATTATGATCACTCCTTTCCATAAAATTGAGTCATTTGGCCTTGCTATTATGTCTGCATACTCTTCACATGATTCTGTCGTTAAAACATTCCGCACCAAACACAACATTCCCTTTCCCTTTTGAGGATAAAACTATACCTAAATAAAACACTTTGCATTTTACTGTTATTGTTCAAACTAGTAAAACCTTTACACGGTTCATGATTTAATTTATCTTAGAATCACTTCACTTTTGCCTTTTGCCCTGATTGGTAATTGTTCTTCAACTCTCATTGCAATTTCTCTACTAAAGTTATTATGATACTTCCTAACATGCAATTTTTTAGGATCTATGATGGAACAAAAACTAGAACTAAGAGATTTAGATCTAATTAAAGAAGTAAAATTTTTAGTCAAACTATTATTCTTATTACTAATAAATTATTGGTAATGAGAATAATAATTTGACTAGAAAAAACAATGTGATTATTGACGATAATCACATTACTTTTTCTCTTATGTTCATCACTTCCTCTCTCATTATTTGCAGTCATGTCTTATGAATATGATGACAAACTCATGCAATTCCTTCGATCAAAGTTAGATCAACAAGTAAATTAGTTACAAAAAAACATCATCAGACTTCAACATGCATTATGAATATGATAGAAAATCAACAATCAAATAATAATAAAAAAAGTACCAATGATAAATTAACCCTTCATACAGAGAGAAGCAATGGTATCATAAAGATAGAGAAGCAATGGTACCTCAAACAAGATATGAATATGGAGAGGGAAGATATCTTGCTTACAGCAATGGCAAGTGATGTATAATGAAACTGATAAATACTAAGAATTCAGAATAAAGCAAAAGATGTGTTTGTGATGAGAAGATAATAATTGGAATTATTATGACAGAATTTAATGTATTTTGTATTTTTTATTTATTAGAATTTTTGAAAAAAATTGTATTGATTAATTAGTTTCCTAATAGTTTAGTAGAAAAACATAAATTAGAATTAAAAATAATTAATTAGTTATTTAAAAAATAAATATCCTAATCAAAAAATATTTATTTATTTCAATCATGAGTGCAAGTCTGAATAAATAGAGAGAGACCTACAAAATTTCAAATAAAGTAAAGTTGAGAGATTAAGAAATTAAGTTTTGAAATAGAAGGACTAAAATGTTAAAAATACTTAAATAGAGAGATCAAAAGTGGATTTAAGTCAAAAATATAATAATTGTGATTATTTATTAATTTTTTTCCATTTTATTATACACATTAAAATTATGTTATTTTTCAAAGACCACTAAAAATCTCTATAAAAAAAAATATAGAAATGGTTTAACAAACATTTAATATTTTTTTTTATACTCTATCAATTATATTAAGTGTCATATCACTGAAAAATAATAATTTTAATAATAATAACTTCTAAATTATATGTGTAGTTAATTGATTGTGATATTTTTTATACAATTGATTATAATTTGTTATAGTTGAAGTATTTTACACAGAATATTAAAGTTAAACTCATGTTTTGTAATCATGTAATAGCTACATAAAATATCATTTGCCTATGTTTAGAAGTAGGTAATATGTAAGACAATTTTTGTACCAAAAAATATGTAATAGAATCTTCCATTGATAAAAAATGTAAGAGGATCCCATGAACACGATAAAAAATGTAAGAGGATCCCATGAACACACAACATACATTTTTCTCTATCAACTAAATATTTGTTTTAAGGTTTTTATTACTTAGACCAATCACATGTTTATAAAAGTATATTCATACTAAATCAATTTTATTCTAATAATGCTTTTATAGTATACACTTTATGTAGCGCTATTTACTCATCATCACCAACAATCTATTGTGTTCTAAGTATCTCATTTATATATATCTTCTGCAAAAAATAAAACCTAGCATAAGACTCTCACGTGGTTTTAAACTCCGTCATGACAGTCTCTAGGTCAACTCTTAGATAGTCTACCATCAATTTTAGTGTCTAGTCTCTATTAATTTTTCCATGATCTAAAAGCTCCTCTTAATCAGAAGAGCAGTAGACACAAGACATCGTCTAATGTGATAGACATCTCACTATGAGGTAGATGAAATGACGACGTCTTCGTGTGTCATCTCTCTACAAATGCATTAAACATACCATGGTTAACTGTAACATCGCCAGTCTTGCATAACTCTCGCATCCCAGATAGATCCAAAATTTCTTGAAACCACTGCTCATTAGGTTGATGCAGGCCAACAATCTTCTGCCCATGGTTGATGAATTTTAACAGATCACGGTCCTACAAACATAATTTAAAAAGAATGAATCCAACAAACATAATTTAATATTACAACAAACATAATTTTTTTAAAAATAAATCCAACTTAATTTTACATCTCAGTCTCAGACATGTCTGGAAGTATGATCCGAATAAAGATATAGCAGTGATAAGTCTGACGAGCCTCATTCAAACCTCTTAGGTAGCTCCGCTGCCTCCTGGGCCTGGGGTGCCTCAGGTGCCACTATTGTCTCCTGGGCTTGGGGTGCCTTAGGTGCCTCTAGTGTCTGAGGTACCTTTGTGACTCGGGTATCTTTGTTGTCTCGGGTGCCTGAATAGGTTAACTTTCTCGTTTATGAGAAGATAGAGGCAGGGATGCATGAAGAGGGGACACACATCTCCTACGGGGAGAGGAAGAAGAAGGAGGAGATACATGAGTCCAAGAAGCTGACGCCTCCGCATCAACCAGGTTAGAGGTAACAGGAGTCTGCGATGGTTGACTCTTTTCCCTCTGAACTGATGTATGGTGTGAAATCTGGTAGTGTCTCAATTGGTCTTGTCTGTCAGCCATAATTTATGTAAGTAAACCACACCACAAGCGTTAAACAAAAGATTCAATTCAAAAAAGGAAAAAAAATGAAAACAAATATACTACGGAGATGCATCTTTGGGTTATGGGTTTCTAAACATTGCGAAATTTTGGAGATGTAACTCCAAAATTTTCTGGAACTCTCACCAACATCAATTGTAGAATGCAGTCCCCCAAGTCTTCAAAAATTATGCATTGATCAACAAAACTATTATCCAAATTGTTTCTCATTATGTATAAGCTATCAAACATGTATAATCTATCTATTTGATAACCTAATCATCAATTTCTACAAATTTATACAAAAACTCAATAAAATTTACAAAAATCAATAACTTACAAATAGTTGCTTGAACTTGGTTGATTAGACTTGATGTTGATGGAGGAAGTTTTGAAGTTGCTTGATTGCTTGAATGTTCTTTGAGATAGTTTGAGAAATGAAGAGGTTTAGAGTTGTTTTTTTAGAAGTGAGGAAGTAGAAGGGGGTTTTGGCGCGGTTTTGAACAATTATCGTCTGGAGATGCATCTGTATAATATATTCGAAGATATATCTCTGTAACATGATTACCATTGTATTAGGGTCTAATTCAAAAATATCTTAAATTTTGGTGCGTCCGAAGATACATCTCTAAAACCTGAGAGTATTGTTGTATTTTTACGAGGTGTTTTAATAATATATAAAGTACATTAAAAAATTCCTTAAATATTGTATATCGGTTTATTTTTATTCATGAGTTTTATCAAATACCAGTTCTATACCTAAGTAATAATGTTTTATTTGGTTGTGTTACTTTGTTATTTTATTATTTTTTATTATTACTTAATTATATTTGCTTACTGCTATTGTTTTTGGGGGTTTCTTAATTCATCCCATGTTTTTCTAGCGCACCACGCGAAAACACATAAATGCTTTTGAAAATCGGAAATGCATTTTCGGGACGCACTCAGATGTGATAAAACATAGACTATTTTTGGAGTTATATTTCCGTTAGATACCACAGTTACATTTCCAGTACTGTTTTACACATAAACTAGAAAAACTGAATTGAAATACACCAAATTCACAAACTCAAAATACCATAATTCAAACATTGATATCATAACATAAGAAATATATTAAGTATTTTAACATAATCCAAATGTTACACTTCAACGTCCATGTGAATGTTGCAAAGTCTTGATAATATCATCTATCAATCTCACAATAGTCGCAACCAGCTCGAGCGGAACTTTTTCTTCTAAACGGAAAAAGGTTCTCCATATAGCCCATAAATCAAAGCTCGTCTTTAGCTCATGGTTGATGAACTAAAACTTCCCTTCATTGTAAATGGATGGCGAGCGATAATCGATCTTCATAATTTTCCTATTGTCACCATATGGTAGAAGCTCCTACAGTGTATATTGTAGATCTTCAAGAGGGGTGTACTCTGTGATCTTGAATTCTCGTAATGGTGAATTTCCAGTAAAGTTAACATTTTCAACATGCTAAATGATGTCCATTCTGATTTTTTGTTTCTTTATATGTAACAATATGAGGGATGAGGTTATTTATAATAGTTGTAGGCTATTATGGACCATGTAAACCCTATCTTCTTACATAGTGTGTACCAAAAATACATTTTCGAATACATTCTAAGTTGAACCGGAAGTGCAATTCCGGTAACTTCCCTGTTATGAAAAAACAGAAACACAAGCAGGAAAAAACCAACATATAGACATGATAACAAAATGGTTGCATTCCACAACATAGTACATCAACAAAATGTTTGTATACAATAATATGATAAATAATCACTTAAGTGACCCGAAATAATTGTCGCCCGACAAATCCACAGGTGGTACCACCCTTGATTTTTCTCTATTTTTTCTATTTTAATGTTGTTCAATTTGGTGTACTCTTGCATCCTTTCAATAAAATGATTCAGCCAACTCTCAGATTGAATTGTATAATGATTCTCCAACTTTGATTATGTAAGTGGTATAGGGCATCCCGATTTCAAATACACCAGAACAAAATGCCGCATTTTTAAGAGCCACCCGGCATAGATGATATGATAATTGGGATTTGGTGGTGGAGCAGTGCGTAATGGGAAAAAAGTTTCATAGAAACTGTATTTTTTAAGATTAATACACACTCTCTCATACGCATTTGTTATCGGATGACCCATCTCAGGGAAGCACGTCCATTTTACCTCTGGTGTAAATCCACTGACGCAAGGTACTAGGGCGTGATAAATCTCTTCAACTTTTTCATTAGTCTCGAGCACTCGTTTGTATAATTATCTATTTCTCCTCAACTCTCTGATAAGAGTATCACGAATAAGTTAGTGATCATTTTCCCTTTTACCCAACAAACTAGAAATAACCCGAAAACCACAGTTTCCATCACCACCAACATTGACAATCCGTTCAATGTATTTATGCATAAAAACCGGTATCTCCTCGATGAATGGTATTTCTGGTGGAGGCGGGGTAGGAGGTGGTTTACTAATGTGGACTTCTTTGAAAACACTTTTCTGAGATTTTGGAGACGGTGAATCGGAAAATACCTTGTCAACATGTTCAAAATACGAAGGACACCTTATCATTGAATTTTCACTTGAGATTAGTTTGACCTTTTTAGGCACTCCTTTTGATTTTACCGGTTGAGATGGTCGTTTCAAGTTGGAGGTTTCCAGAAATGTTATCTTCCTCAATTGCTCTTTGATGTGGAGTTTGTATTGTCATCACTTTTCAAAAATCTTTCTTGTATTGCTTCCTATTCCGTCAAGATTAATATATTTGACTTACCATCTTTCATAACACCATCATCATCAAAACTAAGCCACTTCCAATTACTATTGACCTCGTTCATTCGTATCGGGCAATCAAGTTTCACCTTCTTAGATATGACATAAGCATATGGGAGACCATATGTTTTCACAAGTGTGCAACCACACTTTGAGCTTTCGGAACCTAAATTTGAAGCTCGTTTGACTTCGTGAAAAATATAATTCAGAGTTGATCGAGATATGTTACCCACCAGCTGAGAATAGAGAGTGTTGTCTTTGAACTTGTGTTCCAACACTGTGATACTACGACCAAATGATGTCTGAATTTCATTATGTTGGTTTAGTATCATTTGGTTCACATGTTCTAAATCCGCACATAAATCACCTTTGCTATTTCTCAATCAATTCTTCAGACAATCATGGGTCGACTCAACTCGGTTTGTTGTTGTATTTCCAAGGTGCATAACCTGATCGGTCCAAGCACATGCAATTTTCTCCTTTACTTGATCCAAAATTGTGCTTTCAACATATTTCACTAAATTGGGATATTTCTCCCACACCTTCCTGAAATATATAACTGCATCAGCATATGGATCTTTTGAATATGCATTTATTATAATATTCCATGCATCCATAATTTTCTCTACAATAACGCCCACCTTTACTAATTTACCATCTTCGATCTCTATTTTCTTTGTCCCTACCGCGGGTTTAACCTGACTTCTCACATTCTTAATAATGTGATACCTACAAAGTAATGCATAAGAAGTCGAAAATAGTGTTGCAACCAAATCCATCAAAGCGGCATCGCGGTCGGTGACAATGACTTTCGGGATATATTCTTGGTCCTTCAAGATTGACCGACAAACCTCTAAAGCCTATGAAAAATTATCCTTTTTTCTCACTCTAAAAATGCAAAACCAACAGAATACGTCTTCTCGTTCGACGTAACACCAACAATTTCTAACAATGGCAACCTGTTTGTTGGTTCTTATATGTTGAATCAATTATAAGCACGGTAGAAAATATATTGAACAATTTAATGGAATCATGATGAGTCCAATATATATATATATATATATATATATATATATATATATATATATATATATATATATATATATATATATATATATATATATATATATATATATATATATATATAACTTACTGTTACTCCATTCTCACATCTTCGGTGCCTAGAAACGTAATTGTTATCATCTAGAAGTTTCAAGAGGTGTTGCATTTAGGTTTGATTCCCCCTAAGCGTTAATTTGGATTGATATCACATATTGTACACTTGCTTGATATTTGAGAAATTCTTGGGTCTCTTACGCTTCAAAGTTGCGAGTATGTTTTTGGGAGGTACCAAATTTATTGTTATGTCAGACACACATTCCTTCTCTTCCGGTAAAATCTGACATGCAAATGGATGATCAATTAACTTATCACACAAATCATGATTGTGTAGACCACATATCATATTAAATTTCCATTTATTATTTGCTAACCGATAACCATGCAACCTAAATGGATATTCACATTTTCTTGAATCGGTGTCATCTCCTATGAAATTCTGGATATGAGGTATATATTTCCCACTTCTTTCGCATATCAAAGTCACAAATGCATTTCTTCTATCCAAACTATTATCAGGCCTTGCAATCACAACGCCAAACTCTAGTTTGGTAGCCCCTGTACGAATCCATTACAATATGTCATCACGTTCCTCGTACTTTCTTCATTTTTAAAATGGTCCTGGATATCTACCACCTTAGTTACAAGAGCTAAAATAACTTGAGACACATTAGGTTCGAGAATGACATCGGGATGCACTATATCTAATGTGATAAAAAAAGTTAAATTATTTACCATACACAACAAGAAATGTGTTCATGGAAAATAAGCACATAGAGAAATCAGAAGTACATTTTTGGTTAAGTTTAACTAACAATCGGAAATACAATTTTGGTATTCACGTAACCTTTTTTCAGCAGAAAACCAGATTAATATGATGAATGAGGATTGAAATGAATAAAGTTTATCTTAAATTTCACTTCCTTGTGCTCCTGTTGATATGATGAAGCACAAGAATGAAGATTTAGAGTGAAAAACTTGATTGAGGATGGAAGGGTTTTTAGATTGGGTTTATGGAAGGTTTTGGAAAAGAATGTGATCATCTTGGTTCATGCTAGTTGCTGTTTTAAGCAATTTGACGTTATATATTTCCGAAAATACACATCCAATTTTGAATAAAATACTAAGGTAAAAAAATTTCAATCTTCCTGCACTTATTAACCCGAGATGCATATTCGGTTTTAACCATAAATGTAACGTTGATTCTGGTTCTGATTTGTCTTTACAATAGGGTGCCACCACTTTTGATCTTGTGGTGTATGAGTTATAGTGCGTATCAGAAATGTATTTCAAATTTTCCGTGAACATTTTCGAAATTGCATGGGATCTTTTCCACCCCTATAAAGTGGATTAAAAAATCTCTTGTTTTTTTCTTCAAAGCCTAGGGAACCGAAAGGCCCAACTTTTCACTTTAGTTGTTAATTTTAGTAGATTGGGCTACAATGACCCTTAATTTCAAAAATACATTTTTCTTTTAGGGTAATTAATTCATTTATCTTTTAACTAAGTGAGAAGTGCATTTAAAAAAGCTAAAAATATGTATGACTTATACAATAATATTTTATTTTTATTTATTAAAATATGTGTTCATTTTAAATTATTAGAAAAAATAAAATATGATGAACTTTTTGAAATAATATTAAATAGTTTTTAATATTTTATATAGTTTTTTTTTTACTAAAAACGACATTGAATCATTCAAATTAGTAAAATATATCGAATAATATAAATTCAAAATCGTTATAAATTAAAAAGAATGAATCTGCAAACAAATTCACATCACTTATGTTAATAGGATATAACGGTAAAATACCTACAAATATGACAAAACCTACAAATATGACGAAATTGAAATGCTTGGAATATTCATGTCTCCGAGCCTGCAGCGTTGAGGACGTCAAACTTATTGATTGAATATGCACTGAGTCGAAACTAATTTGTCAATCTAAACCGAACAAACACCGTATTAAAGACGGGAAAATCAAATAACGCTGCAATAAGACGACGATCAATATAATATTGCACTAAGACGACTAAATCACAAAGAAAATAATTAAAAATATATGTGAAATCACTTATTTAAATGAAAAGAAAAAAGAAAAGAATTCAAAAGAGTGATTTTGAATCAAAAATTAACTATAAATCCACCTCTTTTTAAAGGATGAAGAATATGAGAAAACTAAGATTTACTGTTGAAGAAAGAAAGAAGACGTTAAACAAATTTTAAATTATTTAAAATGTAATATTTTATGTAATTTAAAAATACACATATGATTAATTTAATTTTTAATTACTTTAATTTTAATTTGTTGGATTGAATTGCTTATCAAAAAATTTATTCGGTTGAAATTAATTTAATTTATATATACAAAACATTTTTAAATACAAAATTTAAACTATAATTATAATTTAAAACCGAAACGATATAAATATACGAGCATCCTACACATAAAACTGAATCTAAATTTTAGAATTTAAATGTCATTTTTATCAAAGTTTTTAAAAAGTTTTATCAAATGAAGAAAGATTTTTTTTAAAATATTTTAACTTCAATAGTACAATTTTCTTTAAATTTGAACACTATTATTTTTTAAATTATGTTAACATATACGTATATTAATGATATTATAATTAGAAAATTTAAATATAATAAATATATATTTAAAATTTTAAAATATTAAATACACGTGTTTTAAGAAAATATTTATATAAATATTGTAGTTTATTAACTTTTACTCTTAGAGCATATGTTAGTATTTTCTTTATTTTTTAAGACTGTTATTATAAGGTTTTTAATTTATTTCTATTAATTGAATTTCTTTTTTTGGTTTAGTACACCCCCTAATTCATGTGTTGAGTCCCCATTTTAAAAACTTTCAATTCATGTGGCCGAACAAAATTATGGCGATCTAGATCCACAACCTGGTAGAAGTTGAAGACTAAATAAAATAAAATAAAGTTAGAGCCGTTAGATGTTGATTGTCTTACACACTAGCATCGTACGATAAATAATGCATTGTCATTTATTTTTCATGAAAGGAGATAAATAATACTTTTTATTGTTAATGTATAGTACATGGGACTATGTTAAACAAATGAACCAATGATTATGTTAAAAATATTAAACCGGGATTACTTTGATTACAAGCTTTTTTTTAAACTTAAAATCTAAATTTGTTGGATCCAATGTTTCACGAGAATATGTATGTAAAGTTTATTTTTTGAATGATTTTGTTGGAAATTCACTGAAATTTATGATGAATTTCTATCAATCTTGATGAATAAGATTGATATCACTATATAATGATAATGAATTATATAAAAAGAAAAGAAAGAACATAAATATTTTCTGCAGAGTTTCTCTCTGTCTATAAACAGTGGAAAATTTTATTATTCACTTGCAACTGCAAATTCTGTGAATATAATGAATGGACTAGATTACAAAAATAGGGGTTACTCCATTTATTTATAACTTTATGTTAACTTGCTCCCTAAGCCAAAATTCAAAACTATAAAAGCTAAAAATATCTATTTTAGAACTAAATCAAATCAATCTATTTTAGATCTAAATCAAATCTATTTAAATCTAAAACAAATCCTAGTTTAACAAATTGTTTCCACACTTCTAAATCAAATCTTTTTCAATACTCCCTTGTCTCTATCGAGCAAACTGCTTCGACACAAAGAATTACTTTCGATGCACCACCTAATTCATTGTGTTTAAGCTATCTACATTCATCATAGCTTTTAGTCTTTGAAATACTTCGACATGTACACCCTTCGTCATGATGTCTGCAATTTGATTCTCAGTTCTGCAGTGTTCCATGTTCATTTCCCATCTACTACCTACTCTTGAAGATAGTGGAACCTCATTTCGATATGCTTGTTTCGACCGTGAGATATCAGGTTCTTCGCCAGGTTGATATATGACATGTTGTTAATCTTCATGGTAATTGCTCCATGATCTTTATCTATAATCTCTTCGACCAAGTTCACCATTAGAGTTGCTTGACATGCGCAAAAAGAAGCAATTATGTATTCTGCTTCACATGATGATAATGTCACTACTGGTTCCTTTCTCGAACTCCAAGCACCTGGTACACCACCTAGCATAAATACATATCCTGCTGTGGATTTTCAATCCTCAACATCACTACACCAACTCCAATCAGTGCATTCCACTAACTTACATCCTTTTCCCTTATCAACTGCAGGAAATAAAATTTCATAGTCAAGAGTTCCTTTAAGATACCTTAGTATCCTCTTCACTGCTGTTAGATGTGATACCTTTGGCTTCTGCATGAATATACTTGTCATACCTATGTTAAGTCAGGCCTTGTGTGACAAAGGTATCTTAATGAGAAAACATCCATATTACTTTCAAAGTTATGAGAAAAGTTGACTACCTTGCATTCATTTGTGCTTACACGCTTCTAACTTTTTATTGGTTGAAAGAACACCGCATAATGAAGAGTTGTATACCGGTTAACGAATTATTTTATTTTGAGTGAGAATAAATTATTCTTTGTGGCTTTATAGATTAATTTTGAATCATGAGATGATGGAACATAAATAATTGTTGTTGCATGTGAAAAATATAAACACTGTGGAGGATTCTAGAGGAGGATTCCCAACCTTTAAGGCACCAACTGCATGGTGACTTTCTTTCTTTCTCTCACCTACAACTCTCTCTCTCTCACTCATCTTATTTAAATTTTATTTTTTATTCTATTTTTACAAAAATTGTTTCAAAACTGCCTAAAATCACAGAAAGGCAGTGAAGGAAAAGTTATGGAATCCTCTTCCAGACATTGTGCCGTAAAACAAAAAACCTAGTCATTATAAAGCTAGTCTCAACTTATGAGTGGGAAAAATAATCAACTTATATCGATTTCATTATCCTACTAGTGGTAACCTTAATCTCATCAATTGATTTAGAGATATTCATGCCAAATTATTATGTTAAATCTCTCCATAAATAGTTGTTCGTAAAATTTTGCGGCTGTCATTCTACTATTTTTCTTTCTTTTTACTTTTTTCCAAACCTTTTACATTTGTCTCCTAGAGTATTCCTTATTTTTATTGACCATATCCTAATCATCAGAAATTTTTTCTATTTTAGACTCCTAAAACTGCAACAATCGCTTTGGAGGCATTGGATTTGTTGACTTTGAGTTTTCTACCTCATATGTCCGAGTTTTGCTCAACCATTCCTGAATTATTCACGTTAGGGTTCTCTTTCTGATCCATGACAACTTTTCATTTGATCCCTTAATCTATGTCAATCATGTCTTTTCTAACTTCACCAATAAACTTGACACTATCCATAAATTCATATGTGTCTTGTGAGAAGAATCCAGAGCCCCGCGCACATTGACTAGAGCAAGTTTTATATCAAATATCGTCTTTTAAGCAGCGGTTAATGCAATATATTTTTCTCTTATCTTCAAAGCTAACTCTTTAATCTTCTTATCAAAGAGGGATATTCGTATATTTCCACTAAGAGTGTTTAAATATAAATTAATTAAAATAAAAATCACAAATTAATCTTTAAAATATTGAAAATTGAAAAAAATTGAATTATTTTATGTGTTTGAATTCTCTTTTATAAAAACCACCCATACCATATTGAATTTCATATAATTTTTTAAAATAGGTTTAACCCGAACCCGACCACATGCATGCATATAGTTTAATACTTATTTTTTTATTAGGATGATATATTATGCTAATTTATTATTTGTTAATATTTAATTGGTTTTAATACTATTTGTTACTTTATTTTAGATAAAATATTCATTTTGGTCTCTTAGCTATATTTTTGGATTCAGATTTGTCCTTTAATTTTTTTTATGTCACTTTGATCCCTTAACTTTTAAAACGTTTCATTTGAGTTCTTTTTGTCTAATTAATGAGAAATTTAGCGACCGATTTCAAAGATTTTTCGTCGCTAATTAGACAAAAAAAATTAAAATAAAAAATTATAAAAATTAAGAAATCAAAATGACACGAAAAAAATTTAAGAGACAAATCTAATCCCAAACAAATAGTTAAGAAAACAAAATAGATATTTTACCTTTATTTTATTTAATTATTTTAATAATTCATTTGTTATAAACATAATTGATTGTTCTCATTTTATAAATTTTTTTAATATATTACTATATATTATATATTCTTCAAATCTAAAAAATTATAATTTATTATTTTGATATCTCAAAACCAATCTAAATTAAAATATGTAAAATTTGCATCAGATCGAATCAAATTTTTTTAACTAATCATCTGTTACTAAATTAAACTACGAATAATTTTATCTTTAAATCAGTTGAGTTTTTCTTCAAAACTGACCTTAAACCGCACCATGAACACAATTAATTTTCACTTCATCACCCCTTTTTCTTAAATGTATTGTGGATAATAAGTCTATCATTTTCAATGAGGGGCGGGCAGGAGTCACGGCACCCCTCAGTTTTTCAGTTTTTTACTTATAAAATTGATATCAACTCCCCACAATTTCAATTTCCGAAATTCTTCGTTCAGTCTCAGACGCAATAGCACAATACAAACTAAACTTTTCATCTTCTTTTGTCATAACAAACCAAGCCACAAAAAAAACAGATTAAACTCTTCATCTTCTTGTTCAAACACAATTTCAACGGCACAACCGCGACTGAAACGCCGACAATGTTCACGTCTTCGACGACTACAACATCTTTGTTCATGATTTCAATGAAAATTTCGACAACGGTTTCGATAGCAACTTTGTTTACGGTTTTGACGGCGACTTTGTTTACAGTTTCGACGACATATTTATTCACAGTTTCGATGACAACTTTGTTTAAGGTTTTGACGACGACTTTATTCACAGTTTCAACTACGGTTTCGACAACGATTTTGTTACAGTTTTAATGTCGACTTTGTTTACGGTTTTGACCATGACAAATACATAAGCATAAATCAAAAGTTTTTCTACTCTGTTTGTTGTAAGTTACAAAACAGTTTATTTGTTATTTAAGTTTATATGTGACTTGTGAGTTAAGTTCATTTTAAAATCTATTAAAGTTAAAATAGTGTGAGATGCGGAGATTTAGAAATAAATGTTTTTCTATTATGTTATTGACAATTCGTCACTGTAGTAAAAACTCGTTTAGGATTTTTTAGAATAAAACATTTCAAAAGACATCGGTATGCAATAGTAAGTAGTGATTGCTTTAGTAGAAATTTTTTAAGAAATTATATGTTATTCTTTATTAGTAATTGCTTTAGTAGAAATTATTTGTCATTGCTTAAGTTAATGTTTGGATCATAATTAAGACAAGATTGAAAAAAATAGTTGAACACTTTAGTACTGATTCAATTATTCAATTATTGATGAATTCAAATCTTTTAAAACAATAGAAGAAGGTAATTTAATTCGAGATTGAATATCTCATTTTATATATTTTATTTTTAATTTGTATTAAAATTATTTTAAATATTAAATAAAATTGTATTTGAATTTTATAAATTTCAATTATAATATTTTAATTAATATTTATTATTTTATCTAATATTTTGGACAAGATCCACCACAAATTTCAATAAAAAATATAATAAAACGCGCTTAGCAAACTTACTTCTCCTTTCGAAAACTCTTAGTTGATAAAGACAGACCCTTTCCCTGCAACTCCAAAAGCCAACAAAATAGAAGCCCTACATATCTAGTATGACATTTTCTCCATTTCCTTTTCACATACTTTCTCTGTCTTACCCTCAAAATGTGCATAATCTTCTTCAAAAACATAATATCGGAGTTCTATGATCGTCATAAGTCCATGATTATCAAAGAGGGGGTGCATAAAAACTTCCTCCAATATCCAACTGATCGTACCTGATCAGAGTTGGACCGTCACAGCTGACTTTGAATTGGATTTGAAGGAGATGGGGGATACCTGCAAGACACTCCGATGAAAAAGTGAGAGACAGAATGAGCAAGCAAGTAAGTGTATAGTTGTGAATGAATGAATATTTGACCCTCTCGAAATAGAGGGTATTTATAGCCCCCAACGCTGGGCCAAGATCCCTTTATTAGGCTGGTCAAACAGGCCCAACAAAGGGACTGCCAGGTTCTATGTGAGTAGAGGGGACCTGCACGTGGTCCCCTACCTAGATGATGCTCTCCGCAGAATAGGGAGGGTAAAGACGTGATCTTCTCGGGACCTTAAGGACTCTGCAAAATCCGGAGAGGTTGAAAGTCTGTCCTACGAGGAGGGTACTCGAGCAGGGCTTGGATTAGGATGTTCCTCGTCTGGGACGTCCCTCGTCGGGGACGTTCCTCACGGGCACTGGCGGGGCGTAGTCGCATTTGACCAGTCACCCATGATCGGGGTATGCTCATAGGATCTAATGCTCAGCATGATACGTTGTAAAGCTTGGATTGGGCCTCACTAGTGATTGGGCCACGGGCAGGTCCAGTCCAGAACAGGAGCCCCCCAAATTGTTGCTCCTGGTATGGGAGTTATGACTTGATTCAAGTTCGCCCTTTCGCGAGACTCGCTTGCGCGACACGGGGGTTTTTAACCGGGGAGATGAGACATCGCCCGGTTTGTGATTTGCCCCGTGCAGCAAACGAGAAGTGTTCGAGGAGCGCTTATAGGGAGGTGGTGACGCGTCAGTTAGACACGTGGTGCGGCTCTTGGAAACCATAATGCCGCCCTAGGGAATAGGGTCATCATTGTCTACGCGAGTAGGCATCGAGGATGGGAGCAGTTCGTGGTTCCCCGGTGCGACGTTTTATATTCCACATCATCTCTATAAATAGGGCTTCAGGGCCCATAGTTTATTTTCACATCTTCACGCTTCTCATATTTTCTCTGTTTTCAATCGTCGTGAGTTTTCCTAGCGTCGCTGAAACCGCCGCACCGTTTGCCGTGTGATCATCTCCACCACCGTCGCTCTTCACTCTTCTCCCAAGTAAGTGTTTTCTCCCTTTGATATCTCATGTTGTAGATAGATTTTGATGGTGTTTTAGTGGTAGAGTCCCGTGTCTGGGGATTGTGCCCGAGAAATTTAAGCACCCTGGGCGCTTGATTTATGGTTGTGCCCGAGATATTCATAAGTTTAGGCATACGGTTTATGATCGTGCCCGTGATACACATGCGTTTGGCTAGTAGATTTATGAACCTGGTCGGGAGATTCACCCTTTCGTTAGTATGTAGGCTAGTTTTCCCCGTAGT
Source organism: Vicia faba (assembly GCA_948472305.1). Lineage (NCBI taxonomy): Eukaryota > Viridiplantae > Streptophyta > Magnoliopsida > Fabales > Fabaceae > Vicia > Vicia faba. The sequence goes on along the minus strand of OX451736.1, from coordinate 260,304,125 downwards.
ATTCTTGTATCGGGCCAACAACATTATGAACTTGGTCGCGGGATTCATCCTTCGCTTGTGATATTCATGCTATACTCGCGTCGTTCATGATTGATGCACGTCTGCCGTTGAGGTCGGTGTTTGGTCGAGGTCCACTTGTTCCCCGTTTTTCGTGTAAATGGTCGTTGACTCGGTATGAGTGTTGCTTACTTCTCCCCGTCTTTATGGCGGAAAAGCGGATTTGTTGTCGAATTCACCGGTTTCCTGTACTTTGCAGGTAAATGGCTGATATTCCTGAGTCCTCGGGGTGTAACGATGTCGAGGAAACAAGCACGACGGAGGAAACTATCAACCTGGTCGACACCGCCGATGACCCTACTCTGGATTGGGTTGGTGTTGAACCCCGGGGAATAGCTTCGATCTATAGCCTTTCTAGTAGACAAGCTTACACTATCGTCGAGTATGGCGGCGGTCAAGAGGGATTTCTAAGGAACTTCGAGATTATGAGGTCGACGAGGGATGCCCGTATCTGTTCGGAGTTTACACAAGATGCATTTCCCATGTACGAGATCGTATTTAGAGATCTCGGGCTCCGGTTGCCCTTCAATGACTTCCAGGTCGGAGTGTTCAACCATCTAAACCCGGCCCCCTCCCAAATTCATCCTAATGTGATTTCCTTTCTCTGGGAATTCGAACTCGCTTGTCACTTTCTGAGGATTGGGGCGACGATTCCCCTGTTCTTCAGGGGTTTTCACTTACAATGGCAGTCCCGAGGAGGGAAGCACAACTGGGTATCCCTTAAGCAGTCGAAGAGACTGTTTAGGATGTATATGGATTATGTGCGAGATTTTAAGGATAAGTGGTATATTTTGCAACCGTCTACCAAGACAACCTTAGATTCGTTGTTCGAACCGGCCGCTGTGGTGGACGAGGATGGGGAGCCGTGTTTGGATGCTGAGGGTAATCTCGAGATTGTGAGAGTCCATAGGTTTCCCATTCACTAGTGTTCGGGCCATTACGACCATAGTCCTAGATACTACCACACTCCTGATGGGGGTATGAGTGTTGAGGACGAGGAAGCTTATGGCGTCCTAAAAAAGTTTGTCGACGGCTTCTTTCCTGCTCAGTGGGTTACGAGGGAGGGACGACGTTCTTGATGAGGATGGCTATCTGACGTTCGAGGTACGCCCGATCAATACCAAGGCGCTCGTTGAGTGCTAATCTTACGGGCAAGCCGTAGATCTCTTAGGTTTCTTGCTTTGCTCTATTGACATTCCTCTTTATTTGTTTTCTTTAATGTATGTAGCTAACCCAAGTACGCTTCCTTTGCAGGTCACATGGCGGAGCGTCGCGAGAGGTTGCTAAAGCTAACTCAAGACAAGAAAATCAGCAAGAGATTGGTGAGGCCGCAACAAGCCACGCGGATGGGCTCGCCTCCTAACTCGGGCAGGGAAGGATCTAGTGGGTCCTTGGGTTCCCCGGACACCGAGCGCCAATCTGCTCTGATCAGGAAGAAGCTGAGTCGACCAGATGATGGGGTCGAAGTGACCGACAGAGGCGCGGGTGCCCGGGACTTCGGCCTACCACCTTGCTTCGTGGAGAAGGATTTCTTCTAGGGGTTTCCCTTGTCCGTATCTGACAACGAGGCCGACATCATCAGGCGGCTTGACAAGGAAGGTCGGAGGAAGCACCTTGCTTCCAGCATGGTCGGGGTGGTAAAAATGGCCGAGATGGTGGTTGTCCTCGCGGGGGAAGGATCCGACTCCATGGATCGGGTCAGAGAGTTGGAGTCGGAGAAGGCGGCTCTTGTGGCCAAATCCCTCAAACTGAAGGCTTCCCTCGAACGCTCTGAGGAAATGTTTCGTGGGCAGTCTGACGTGTTGTCGGGGGAGAAGGAAAGGGCCGACAGGGCTCTCGAGGAAAGAGATTACCTCCAGCTTGATAAGGAACGGTTGGAGAGCGACAACCAACGGCTGTCGAGAGAGGTCGAGGACCTGAAGGCTGTTATGCTGCCCGCTGAGGACGAGCCAGAAGGGATGGCCGACTTGCATACGCATTCTGATTTTATTGCTCACATTCAACTCCTAGAGTCGGACTGCGTTGGCGCTTTGGCCGATGGGTTTGAGGCTGCGGTGAGTCAACTGTCTGTGCTAAATCCAGGTTTGAACACCGAAGGGGCTGGAGTTCTATCCCAGATCGTCGATGGTCGGGTTGTGCCTCCCCCCGATTCTCCTAACGTCGACGTCAGCACTCCAGGGACTGATTGATGCTTTGTTGGTGTTTGGGTATGCACGCCCGTTTATTGTTTTTTGGGGCCTGCGTGCCTGTATTTGTTTTTGGGGCATGTGTGCCCACTATTATTCTTAGTTTTTTGGCCGTCATGCCTGGACTGTAATTTCAGATATCGCCGGCCCTCGTGGTCGGTATATTATTAATCCTTGTTTGTGATTGCCTGTTCGACGGATGCTTTGTTTGCAATTATCTGATAGTATTTTAGGTATATGCTCGACTGTTATTTCGATAATGAATTCTTGGTGAAGTTTGTATTCTATTGGAGATATCCGTTCGACCCCTGTGACGGTTCGACGCACTTCGAAATGTGTCTAATGCACGGAGTGGAATCCGCGTGTCGGGCGTATGACCGCGATTAGGGTCCTACGCCCGTGGCATGAACTGCCCATCGCGAGCTGGGTGTTCTGCCATGTGGGGTACTTCGACAGTGGAGCTCGATCGAGGTGTCCCTGCTGGGCATTTACATTTGGTTCATCGAAGTGAACGACAGTATGCCCTCATTGGTTAGTAGGTCAGGTTCGTACCTCGACTCGCCTACGTGGTCGATATTTTTCCCTTTGTCGTCTAAAGGTGGATATTCGACGGCGAAAGTCCACACTTGGTGAGGGCTTTAGCTATAGTATTTTTTCAGCTTCACAGCATTCCAGGGTCGTGGTAACGGTTCTCTGTTTAATTTCTCGAGGTAATATGCTCTGGTTCCCGTAGCGCCCTGGACGCGATAAGGTCCCTCCCAGTTTGCGGCCAATTTTCCTTCGCGGGAATCTTTTAGGTTCCTTCGAAAGACTAGGCTGCCGACCTGGAATTCGCGTCTGATGACCTTGTTGTCGTGGCATAGGTGTCGGCTGGGAATTTCGACCAGGATAATAAAGGAATCATTCATTGAAATTTCCATAAGATGGCTTGAAAAAAGCTATAGTCGAAGTATGTTGTTACTGGATCTGAGTCGAAGAAGACAGTTCTGAGTCGAAGAAGACAATTATGAGTCGAAGAAGACAGTTATGAGTCAAAGAAGACAGTTCAAAAGGGCAAGTGTTTTTGTTTTTTCAAAAGTGCGCTGTGATACGGTGAGAGAACTGACTTGAGGTTTTGCGTTTGTGTTCGCAATTGTGCGGTTTAGCAAGTCGCCATCGACTTTTTATTTTATCCAAAGGAAAGGCCAAAAAGCACAGGAAAGACCTTTGAGATGTTTTCTTGGGTTCGGGGGGTAGATTATGAAAAGGGAAGGTGTTAGCACCCTTTTCATCCATGGTTATCCATGGGCTCTTAGTTACTTGTTTAGATCACTTACTTTTGCTTTTCAATTGTTTGAAATGGTGCTTTGTGTGTGGTTTTGAAAATGTTTTGAAAAGAGGCAATCATTGTGGCAACCTTTGTAATGATTCTTGTTTGAATATATACAAAGGTGTTTGTCTTTTGAAAAGATATTTCAATGTTTGAAAGTTTGATTTGGGAAATGTTTTGAAATTGTGTTGTGAGGTGTGTTTGAAAAATAGCAAGGATGTTTTTGCAAGTTTTGATCAAGTAACTAAGATTTTCCTACCCTATTTTACTCAAAGATCTTTCCTACACATTTTTAACCCTTTTGACAGTGTTGTTTTACCATTGCATTTGGTAAACAACCTTGTATTAGGATGTTAAACGGGACAGGCGCGAGTCATCGTATTTGACCATGATAGCAATTGTGCTAAGTATATTTAGCAATTTTTTTGAGGGACTAGATCATTTTGTATAGGCAACCAAGATAGCGTCATCGAGGGACTATGATCTTTTGTTTTGTTTTTGTTTTGCTAAGGTACTCAACATGCATAACATGGAAATTTCTAAGGCAACAAGTGGATGAAACCCTAGGGGTGCAAGTGTGCACTGTGTTGTCAATTTATATGATTTTTTGTATTTGTATTAGTCAAGCTATTTGTTTGATTTTGGATTTTTGCATACAAACCCTAGTCTCTAATCATGGCATATTTGAAAGCATAAAGTGCGAGAATTAAAAGTCTAAATTATTACAAAAGTATCCGGGGATGGGGGTACAATTATTACAAATAGGGATGAGTCTCACAAGGATAACAATGTCCAAATATCAAGTGTTACAACCAAATCGAATTGTCGCAATTCAATACAAAGTTATAACAAATTATGAAATAAGGAAAATCAATAAATTATGAAATGCATGTATTTACTTGAAAATAAATAAATAAAATCTATTCTAAAAAAGAAAGATTAAATATTTTATTATTATTATTCTTTGTATGTGTTTTATTAATTATGTAAATAAAAAATTCAAAGGAAGAAAATTTAATTAAGCAAAATTTCTATTATTTTTTGTATTTTTATTAGTCAATAAAAAGAGTTTAAAGAAAGAAAAATTAATTAAAATCAAATTAAATGTTTTTTTTTTGGTATTTTATCAAATAAAGCAAGATTATTTAATAAAAGAAGAAAATAAAACTAATTTTAAGAAAATCAAAGTTTTAAATATTATTAGTGTTATTATTAACAAAAAGAAAAGAAAACAAATTAGTTAAAATGAATTAATTAAAACAAAGGTGTTTGTTAAACAAAAGAAAAGAAAAGAAAATTAAATGAACGACGGGCTTAGGATTGCTGAAAGTTTAAGGCCCAAAACAAAATAAAAGAAGAATAAAGGGTCAGAATGGAGGGGGTGCACTAGTTAGCAATTCGCGTGGGCTTAAGCTTGTGGGGTGGACAGGCCCAATGCATTTGTTTGCAACATTTTGTTAGGTTTTTCTGATTAGGGTTTGTGAACCCCTTCACAACGGCGCCGTTTCTTCGTTCTCCCTCTTCATCTCTCTCGACGCTATCGCTCTGATCTTCTCCTCCGTTCATGGTTGCCGGAACGCCCTCATTTCTCACCTCCTCTAAATGATCAGTAATATTGTCTAAACGGTATGGTTCATGCTAGCTTAACAGTTTTGTCGCGTTTTTCATGTTTAGTTTGTTTAACCATTTTAATGCTTATTGAGATGCAGAAGAGGATTTGAAGAGAAACATACCGTTGGAGTTTTTGCAAGCTGAAAAAAAGGATAGTGAGATATGAGCTAGGCGTTCCTTGGTGGCTAGAGGTGGAGGGGAGGAAATGATGATGGCCAAGCCCTTCTGGTATCTCTTTTTTCCCCTTTTGAACCTTGAATGATGATTTGTGATAGCTTCTGACTTTGTTGTTGATTTGTTGAACTGAGTTTTGATTTGTTGGTTTTGTTGATGATGATTTCTCTGAAAATTTTGATATTTCTTTTCTGAAACTTTGATTTCTCTTTCCTCTCTCTTGAATGTTGATGATGATCAAAATGAAACTTTTGATTGTTGTTTTCTGAAACTTTGATTTCTCTTTCCTCTCTCTCTTGACTGTGATGATGCTATTATGAAACTTTCTTTTGGTGGGTTTGGTTCATGATGATAGTTTGCTGAAACCTTGATTGTTGATATGTTGAGATTTTGTTGATGCAATGATTGATGATGATTATCTCTGAAACTCTATTTTGGTTTGTTGGATAATGGTTTTTGGATGTTGAGATATATGCTTGTTATACCCCAAAAATTTCTCTCTCATTTCATCAACATTTTCTCACCACAAGACTCTTGGAACTCAAGATCAAGTTAGGGTTTGCTCTGCTCAAGACCCCTCCTTGCACTATTGACCCAAATTAGGGTTTGAGTTTGCACAGGGATGTTTTGACCTAAAAGGCCCAAAGTGACTTTCATGCTTCATGTTGGACTCACAAGTTTATCCATACCAAGTTTAAAGCCTTGACTCCAATATTTGCCCAGTCAATTGGACAGTTGACCTAGAAGTCAGCTGTATTGAAAAAAAACCCGTCAACTGTGGCCAATTGACAGTCAAACCTCATGATTTTTGACCCACATCAACATTATGAACTCATATGAATCATTTGATCAAGTTTGGATCACAACTCCACAAGAAATTTGATCAGATCACCAAAAGGGCAAAATGGTCATTTTTAGGGTTTTGACTGCACAAAGGCAATTTTTGACTGTTTGACCTAACCAATGGCAAACCAAGCTCATATATGGACTCAAGGACTCAATGGCATTGTCTTGACCCATTCAACAAGTTCAAAAGATCTCAAATGTATAGGATTGACAGATGAATTTTTCAGTCAACTGATCAAAATTTGACTGTATACTGAAAAGTCAAACTTTGACTTTTTGGTCAAAATCAAGTGCCAAGATTCATTTTCCATCAAGACATGTCAAATTATGAAACTTGTTCATCAAGAAACCCAAAATTACAAATTAGGGTTTAGAATGAAAAAATTTCATAACTTAGAATTTTTCTAAGTTAAGAAATTTCTTTATTTTTTCCTAACTTTGTCCCATTTTTTCACCAAAATGCAAATGGATTCAAACAAAACTTGAAACATGAAAGTTGTAGTCCATTGCAAAATATACAACTTTGATTCACAAAGTTTTCTGAAAGGAAGCTTTTATCTCAAGTTATGATTTTTGGAACAAGGGTGCAAAACATTTTTAACTTAGAGAAATTTTGCCCTATTCTAGGCAGGATTTTTGTCCAACTTCTTGGCCATTTTTCACATGGTTCCACTTGGAGTTTCAATTTGCATTACAAAGATGGATTGTAGTACACATTCCAAAATTTACAAATTATCCAAGAACTTCTCAAACACCCTTGTAGTTAGAGAGAATCGAATTTGCAAAGTTGGTCAAAACTCACCTTTGTTCATGGCCAAAGCATGTTCACAACAACTTGCATTTTCAACTCAGCATGGTTTATGCTATCTTGCATGCCTCTAAAGCTCTTTACACTCAATAATTTAATGCCTAACCATTGTGTTAAGGCATTATTTCACCCATTTGGACATTACACATCAAACTAACCCTTAATTGGTAAAAGTGATTTTGCCATTTTTGCAAAAGTAGCTTTATGTCAAACCACTATGCATTGAGCCTTGGACAAAGATCTGAGATTGCAAATCAAATCCAGGGATTAGAGGGGGCCTAGAGGTTTGTTTGCAGCATACAAGATGGCCTGTACAGGCCTTTGACACATTACACACTATCTTTGTTTACAATAGAAGAAACCTTGCAAACTCAATCCAACTCTCACTTCCTGCAAACACAGCCAAGAACAAACCTTGTGAACCTTTTTCATACATCAATCCAATCCTAAAACACGATTGAACCATCCCTCATATCTCCTAATACACCAAAACACCATCTTGTTGCAAAAACAGGGTACTTGCTGCAGATTGAGGTCCATAACTCATTTGGCTCGTGCACTTTGGCTAAAAACCTTTCAAACACCTCCCATACCATCCACTGAAACTATCCCAAGCCTTGAACTCAAGCTGTAACACCCCAAACCACGTTTGCCATTTTCACTTTCAAGCTGTGCAGGTGGACTTCCATAGCACGATACAGGTGGTTTCAAAGCAAGCTAGGCATTTGGGAAGCATCCTTGGACTTCAGGCAAGCTTAACCAAAGCCCAAACTCCATTGAAGGTTGCTACATTGCTCTGTTCAAGTCAAGATGAAACAGGTAATCTATGGACTTCTATATCTCTATCCAGGCATGATTAAGCTTAGGTTTGTGAATGAAACATGTTCTACTCATAGCCCTGAAGCCATACATGTGTTCACTTTTCATTTATATCAAGCATGCTGTGAGAATTTTGGCCATGAATATTGAAAAAAAAGCTAGGTCAAAAATTGGGGGTGAAGAAATTCTCCCTGGTTTCTTAGAGTTAGGTCAAGTTTTTTACATATTTGGAATCGTGGTTTGATGTTCTACATTGTTTGTGTTATGAGTTTTGGCTAAAAATCAAAGAATCAGGAGTTTGTATTTTGAACAAGGAAGCGCGCGTTTGGACAAAGCTGAAGGTTGAAGATGACTGGTTTGGGCTGGGCCTGAGTCAGCTTGCTTTTGCACCCCTTTTTTCCATTTGCACCCCCCTGGCCCATTATGTGAAATATTTGTTATTTTTGCATTTTCCTTTTTTTATTCTGACTTGATATTTTTTGTTCAAACATAAAAAACACCAAAAATATTTTTCCACATTTTTTACATTTATTTGGCATTTATTTGTTTTATTAAGCATATGTATGTAAATAATATAAATACTTTTTTTACTAAAACCCTAAAAAATAGTATAAAAAATATGTTTATTTTTTAGTTGTTATTTTTATTTATATCTTGAAAATATTTTCTTAAATATACATTTTTTTATATATACATAAATAATTAATTTTATCTTTTATATTTAATAGGTTTAGTAAATATATATATAAATATATATATATATATATATATATATATATATATATATATATATATATATATATATATATATATATATATATATATATATATATATATATATATATATATATATATATATATTTTATTAGATATTTAGGACAAAAATATAGAAATAATACATTTTTATTTTTATTTAATATTTGACATCAAAAATACTTTTTACAATATACTTTTTATTTCTTGTATAAAATTAATATATATTGTACATAATCAATAAATAAATACTATTTACTTGAAAATTAGGGTTTTGCCCTAAACAACAAAAATAACCAAAAAAATGACTTTTTTATTTTGTTTATACTTCAAACATGAAAACTTTTTTACATGCATAAAAAATCCTTTTTTGCATAATACATTGCATTTTGATATTTATTTACATTGTATTTATTTAAATGTTAAATATTTGTATATTCGATATGGTTGTAATAATTTAGATTTTATTTCCTTATCAAATATCCCCAAATTCAAACTTGTACCCCCATCCCTATATCATGTTGTAATAGCTTAGCATTTAAATTTTCGCATTTAAAAGCTTCCAAATTATGCCATGATAGACCTAGGGCTTGTATGCAAATAAAATCAACAAGTAGTTTGACCTAATTCAAGATAATCATGCATGAAAAACAAATAATGCACACTTGCACCTTTAGGGTTACTCCACTTGTTGCCTTCAAAAATGGGCCATGTTTGCATGTCAAGTACTTTGGCAAAACAAAAAAACAAACAAAATGATCATAGTCCCTCGATGACGCTATCTTGTTGCCTAAACAAAATGATCATAGTCCCTCAAGAAAATTTCCAAAATACTTGACACTATTGCATTCATGGTCTAAACGATGACCCGCGCCCGTCCCGTTTAACATCCTAACACAAGGTTGTTCACCAAATACAATGGTGAAACAACATTGTTAAAAGGGTTAAAAACATAAGGAAAGATCTTTGAGTTAAATAGGGTAGATAGCTCTTAGTTACTTGATCAAACTTGCAAAACAATCCTTGCCATTTTTCAAAACACACATCACAACACAACTTCAAAACAAACTTTCAAAAAACATTGAAACATCTTTTCAAAAAGACAAACACCTTTGTAAAACATTCGAGTAAAGAATTGTTACAATGGTTTCCTAGACAAGACATCTTTTTCAAAACATTTTCAAAACCACACACACAAAGCACCATTTCAAACAATTGAAAAGCAAAGGCAAGTGATCTAAGCAAGTAACTAAGAGCCCATGGATAACCATGGATAGAAAGGGTGATAATACCTTCCTTTTCTATAATCTACTCCCCGAACCCACGAAAACATCTCAAAGGTCTTTTCTGTGCTTTTTGACCTTTCCTTAGGATAAATAAAAAGTCGGTGGCGACTCTTGCTCAATCGAAACATTTGCGAAAACAAACGCAAAACCTCAAGTCAGTTCTCCCACCGTATCACAGAACTGGCGACTCTGTTGGGGATAACTTTAAAAGTGGAGTAACCTTAGGGCCTAGATCACCTTTTTGCATGACTAATTGTTTGCTTTGATTGCTTTACATTTTGGTTCTCTTGTTTGGGCTTGAAATCCTCCACCTGGATTTGGGAAACATTCATAGATAGCAATACGTTGTGGAAAATGTGTGGGGTATACCGACACGGTTGAAGCAATAGCTATATTAGTGCGACATATTTGTGAGTACCGGTAACCCTTGAGTTCAATCAAGGAGAGTACGGGGCCGCTGAGTGATGTCACTAAGCACTAATGACCTAGAACCTTACTTGACCATCTTGGCCTTTTATTAGGGGTAGTGAGATGACCGGCTTTGGTGCAGTCCGAAGTTGGTAGATACTCGATACTACACTCATTGAGGGTTGTTTTCTTGGAATATTTTGGTCACTAGTTAAGTGGCTAAACCAAAACAATGAACATAGAAAACAATCCAATGATATTGAGCTCCTTAGAACCCGGTTACTATTTAGGACAGGTTTTAAGCCAACTAAACTCAAGAGGGTACTTACCTATGAAACCCCATGCAAGCCTGAAACTAGGGTTTTGTGTGACTTGCTTGTACATGTGTTTGTACATACATCATGAACATCATAAAGCATCATATGCATCCACTAACCATTTCAAGGGTTTGGATCTTCATCTTTGTTCTTGTTTTGTAGGTCATGGAAACTCTTTGCAGGAAAACTATCCAAGTCAACCTTGTGAGAATCCCTCCTCAACTCAAGGAGCTTACATCCAGAATTCCAGAAAGTTCTCTCTTCAGTGAAAGACATGGTAGACTGCTCAGCCTAGTCAACACCAACATTGAAGAAGACATGGTGAAAGTGTTGTTCCAATTCTTTGACCCCCTTCACCACTGTTTCACATTCCCTGACTACCAATTGGTGCCTACTTTGGAGGAATTTTCTCAACTCCTGAGAATTCCTATTCTTAATCAACTACCCTACAACGGTACGGAAAAAGAACCAAAACCTGAAGATATTGCTCAAGCACTACACTTGCAATCATCTGACATCAAGGGGCATTGGGAAACCAGAAGTGGTGTCAAGGGCTTCTTGGCAAAGTTCTTGTTTGAGAAGGCACAAGAGTGTTGGAATTCCCTGGATCTGCAAGCCTTTGAAGAAATTATGGCACTCCTTATTTATGGGTTGGTCTTGTTCCCAAATCCTGACCAACTTATAGATGTGAATGCTGTCAAGATCTTCATATCCAGGAATCCCATACCTACATTACTTGGGGATATCCTCCACTCATTTTACACACGAACAATGAGGAAGAGAGGTGTTCTCATGTGCTGTACTCCTCTCCTTTCAAGGTGGTTTATTTCTCACCTTCCACAATCAGTTTTGAAGAATGAACAAGGCTTAAGGTGGTCACGACGATTGATGACCCTTACACATTCTGATGTACATTGGTGTTCTCGGTCCAGAGAAAATGTCATCATCATAGATCGTTGTGGGGAGTTCCCTAATGTTCCATTACTTGGCATTAGGGGAGGCATTACCTACAACCCCTGTCTAGCTTTGAGACAATTTGGATACGCTCAGAGGGATGGCCCTCATGACATGCTGATTCCTGACCTAGTTTTTGACTTCAACAATGATGCGCAAGGACTTCGCCAAAGATTCATCAGAGCTTGGAGGATGCCTAACAAGGTAGATAGCAAGACACTAGGGCACAAGAACTCCATCCCTCTTGAGCCTTACCTCAAATGGGTACGAACCCGCGCCCAGAGTCTTATGATGTCTTACCCTCACATTCTCCCTTTGATCAAAGAGCTTGTTAAAGAAGGAGAGGTTTCATAGACCATCCTACATCCTGACATGCCAATATCATGGGAGGAAATGCAGAAGAGTTGGATCCAACTCAAGGAAGAAAGGGATACTTTTGAAGCCAGCTTCTACGCCAGTGAGAAGAAGGTTTTGGAGCTTACCCGCCGACTTCACGAGGAGGAAACCCTCAACACTTACATCGCACCAAAGAGGATGCGCAACGTCTTTTTACCTTAAGAAGTTTTTGTAATATTTGGCCCATGGGGCATTTATGTACTGACAACGTTTCTTCTTTTTAATATGACGTGTGTTCTTTTTGTTTACAACAACTTTGAATTTCTAAATCCTTGAATGCATTACATGAATAAACATATCATTCATCATATGCATAAACAGGTCTTCACACCAGGTTTCCTTATCTTTCTGCTGTTTATTTCAGTAGGATGGATATTGAGCAGACGGTCAGAGATCTGCAGTCACAAAACTCGCAGTTTCAATAGCTCCTTATGACCTTGGCAAAGGGTCAGGAGGATCTTAAAGCACTGTTAGGGAATAAAGAGCAAGAAAAAGGAAAAAAGAAGAAGAAAAGAATTTGGGTAGCTACACTGGGAAGAAGATTTGAGAATGAAGCTAGGAGAGTTCTTGAATTGCCCTCCACATCTGACGAGGGGACCGGCAAAGGAAAAGGAGTTGCATTACCTTCTGAGTCTGAGGCTGAAGAGGAAGAGGTTGAGGAAGATAAAGACTATTCAGAGCAGCAATACCCGCCAGCGGACGACAAATACAAAAATCTGGAGGATAGGCTGGCAGCTATGGAGCTGCAAAGGGTTCCCGGGTTAGTTTTTGAAGAATTGGGATTGATTGCTGGGATTGTTATCCCTCCCAAATTCAAGGTGCCAACTTTCGCAAAATATGATGGTCTGTCTTGCCCAAAGATGCACCTGAGGTCATATGTCAGAAGAATTCAACCTCATTCATCCGATAGAAATCTATGGGTACACTTTTTCCAGGACAGCTTGTCCGGTACTCAGCTAGATTGGTTTTACTAGCTTGAGAGGTCAGAAGTGCATAATTGGGAAGACTTGGCAGCTGCCTTCTACCGCCAGTATCAATATAATGCTGACTTGGCGCCGACCCGTACTCAGCTACAAGGTATGGGGATGGCCTCAGGTGAGGGATTCAAAGAATACGCCCAGAAATGGCGTGACTTGGCCGGAAGGGTACAATCACCGCTTTCAGATAGGGAGCTAGTTGATATGTTCTTGGGGACCCTATCTGGCCCTTTCTTCAACCATTTGATCAGGAGCTCTTCGGCAGGGATTACTGAACTGATTCTGACTGGTGAACGGGTAGAAGCTGGTATTAAGAGCGGAAAAATTCAAAGGGATGCCTCTGCATCAACAACTGTTAAGAAATCGTTCCCGGCCAAGAAGGAAGCAGTTGTTATATACTCTCAGAAAGGATTGGGAAGAACTGAGCGCCGGCCGGATGTAGGGGCCGTGATGATTCAAAATTCGTCAAATGATCAGCCTCGTAACAATCAGTCCAGACCTAAACAACAATGGGGAGAACGACCACAACGGCAGTTCACCCGCATCAATATGACGCCCGCACAAGTTCTTCCCCATTTGTTGAAGCTGAATCTCACCAATATTAAGGAGGCGCCAAAGAATGTGAACACCACTTCCCCACATTATCATCCCAATGCTAAATGTGCCTATCATTCTGACAGCGTCGGGCATGACACCAACGATTGTTGGGCACTTAAGAATAAAATTCAGGATTTGATATACGCTAAAGAGGTTGAGTTCGACGCCCCTGAGAAACCGAATGTAATCTCCGCTCCAATGCCAAAGCATGGTCGCAATGTCCATGTTGTTGAAGAAGATCTGTTTGTTTCTACTGTTGATGATCTGATAACTCCACTATTGACAATCAAGTTGAATTTGTTGAAGGCTGGGATTTTCCCAGGTTGTAAAGAAGATTGCTACCTTTGTTCCTCCCTACCAATCGAATGTCCATTGTTGAAGATAGGCATCCAACGCCTAATGGACAACCAACAAATTCTTTTCGAAAAGACTCCTGTTACTCCAACTCCTATCAATGAAGTTTCAATAATAACCATTTCCGCCAATCTTTCCAAGGTCCCCAAAAGGCCTGTTAAGATTACATCCGCTCCGAAGATTGTACCCTTGAAGATAACCATGCCTGGGCCCGTCCCATACAAATCTGACAAATCAATACCATGGAATTATGGTGGAGAAATCTACTACCACGGTGTTAAACAAATTGAGATAACTGAAGAGAGCTCTGACGAAGAAACTGCCGACATTGGAAATATTGCCGGTACGAGCAAAATTACCCGAAGTGGAAGAATTTTCTCTCTAGAGATTGCCTCTCCCAAGGCAATCTTTGGACCCTCAGCTGCTCCCAAGGTTATTCTTGCACCGGTAAAACTATCTGCAAGAACTCCAATGATTGAAGAAGTTATTACTCCTGTGGTTGTCCCTTCTGCTGCTGCTGATAAAGGGAAAGGGATACAAGAAGAGCTCGTCAGGACGAGGGCTCAGCCATTGGTCATCCCTGAAACCTCTAAAAAAGAAATGGAGGAGATTCTGAAAATAATTAAGAAGAGTGATTATGATGTGGTGGAGCAACTGGGGAAAACCCCCACAAAGATCTCCATGTTGGCCCTGCTGCTTTGTTCGGAGGCTCATGCCAAAGCCTTGATAAGGTTTTTGAAGACAGCCCATGTGCCCCAAGAAACCTCAGCCGATCAATTCCAGGATTGTGTAGCCAGCCTTACTGCCGACAACGGCCTGGGTTTCTCTGATGTTGACCTGACTCCGAAGGGAAGAAAGCACAATGACGCACTGCATGTGTCAGTTGAATACCGAGGAACCACTCTCGCCCATGTCTTGGTCGATACTGGTTCTTCCCTAAACGTGCTACCTAAGAAAGCTCTGGACCGGTTGGATTGCGAAGGCTTGGAGCTGAAACCAAGTAATATCATTGTCAGGGCCTTTGACGGATCTAAAAGGATGGTGCATGGGGAGCTCGACATTCCCATCAAGGTAGGCACTGAAGTGTTCCATTCAACTTTCTACGTGATGGACATTCGTCCATCATACTCTTGCTTGCTAGGAAGGTCGTGGATTCATAATGCTGGGGCAGTCACTTCCTCTCTACATCAGATGCTGAAGTACCCTGTTAAGGGTAAAATCATAATTGTACACGGTGAGGAGGAGTACATGATCAGTCATCTGAATTCCTTTCGGTATGTGGAAGTGGATGGCGAATTCATCGAAACACCGTTCCAACACTTTGAAGAAGTTTCTCCCGAGGTGGCTGTAACAAAGGCAGTAGCTGAGGTACCCAAACAGGTAGCCAGGATGGCATCTCTGAAAGACGCAAAGGCTGCAATGAAGGAGGGGAAGAGCTCAACATGGGGACAGTTGCCTGACTTTCCTCACAAGACGGACAAGTTTGGGTTGGGGTTTACCGCTGCGGGGCAAAAGGCTATACGTCGCTCAAAAATTGAAAAGACACCCATCAAGATTTCTCCTCATGGAATCAATGCTTTAGAAGACGAAGACGAAGAGGGTAACGTTGAAGATTGGATCTTCCCAACCATTAAAGGAGGACTGCACAACTGAGAGGCGAAAGACTTCGTTCCCATTAATTTCATCAATCAGTAATTTATCTTTCGAACATTTCCTATTGGTCTGTAATAATTACTAAAACAATCTGCACACTATTTTTCACCTCATGCCTTGCCCGGGGCATGTAGGTCCATTTGTAAGGGTTTTGATTCTCTTCATAATCATATGCCATGTTTATTGAATCATTGGACGTTTTTCATTTATAAACTGCTGTGTTCATTTTCTTTCCTTTTTCATTTTTGCTTGTTTAAGGATGGCTATCCCTTACACACACCCACACTCACAAATGCAGGTACCCATCCACTCCGGATTCCATGGGTGACTATTCTGTTGTATCCTTCAATAACTCTAAAGATTTGGTCAATCAGGATGAGTACGAAGATGACGAAGATTGTGAAGTACCGGGAGAGCTAGCCAGACTTCTACAACAAGAAGAGAGGGCCATCTTACCTCATGAAGAGTTGTTGGAAACCGTCAACTTAGGAACAGAGGAAGACAGGAAAGAAGTCAAAGTGGGTGCCAGCTTGGAACCAAGTGTCAAGGGGCTCTTAATACAGCTGTTAAGTGAATACGTTGAAATCTTCGCCTGGTCTTATGAAGACATGCCGGGGTTAGACACAGATATCGTGGTTCACCGTCTCCCTACAAGAGAGGACTGTCCACCGATCAAGCAAAAAGTCCGCCGAATAAGGCCCGACATGTCTGAGAAGATTAAAGCTGAAGTAATGAAGCAATTCAACGCTGGCTTTCTGGCTGTTACATCCTATCCGCAATGGGTTGCTAACATTGTGCCCGTTCCCAAAAAAGACGACAAGGTCAGAATGTGTATGGACTACCGGGATTTGAACAGGGCCAGCCCTAAAGATGATTTTCCGCTACCACATATCGACGTTTTGATTGACAACACGGCTCAGCATAAAGTATTTTCTTTCATGGACGGATTCTCAGGCTACAACCAGATTAAAATGGCCCCCGAGGACATGGAGAAAACAACCTTTGTTCCACAATGGGGTACCTTCTGCTACAAGGTGATGTCGTTCGGACTGAAGAACGCAAGGGCAACTTATCAACGCGCCATGAAAGCTTTATTTCATGATATGATACATCATGAGATCGAAGTTTACGTAGACAACATGATAGCTCGATCACAAACAGAAGAGGAACACCTTGAACATTTGCAGAAGTTGTTCGCCAGGTTGAAGGAGTACAAACTCAAGCTGAATCCAAGTAAGTGCACTTTTGGAGTTAGGTCTGGTAAACTTCTGGGATTTATTGTCAGCAACAAAGGCATTGAGGTCGATCCAGCAAAAGTAAAGGCTATACAAGAAATGCCTGCCCCCCGTACTGAAAAGGAGGTTAGAGGATTCTTGGGACGCTTGAACTATATCGCCAGGTTCATCTCTCACCTTACGTCTACCTGTGAGCCAATTTTCAAACTATTAAAGAAAGATCAGGTAGTCGAATGGAACGATGATTGTCAAACTGCTTTTGATAAGATCAAGGAGTATTTGCTAGAACCTCCTATTCTGATGCCACCCGTCGAAGGAAGGCCGCTGATCATGTATCTGACTGTTTTGGACAACTCAATAGGGTGTGTACTGGGCCAACATGACGAGTCTGGTCGAAAAGAGCATGCCATTTATTACCTTAGCAAAAAGTTTACCGACTGTGAGACTCACTACTCATTGCTCGAGAAAACTTGATGCGCTTTGGTATGGGCTGCTCGCCGACTAAGGCAGTATATGTTGACTCATACCACTTTGTTAATTTCCAAAATGGATCCTATCAAGTATATCTTTGAGAAGCCTGCTATATCTGGAAGAATCGCTAGATGGCAAATGATCCTGACTGAATATGACATCCAGTATACTACCCAAAGAGCTATAAAAGGGAGTGTACTAGCTGACCATCTAGCTCATCAAGCTATCGAAGATTATCAATCCATGAGATTCGACTTCCCGGACGAGGACATCATGACATTGGACAACATTGAAGGTAACAGACCGTATGACGGACCTGAAAATGGATCCCGATGGACCCTGTACTTTGATGGTGCTTCAAATGCACTTGGAAACAGTATCGGTGCGGTACTCATTTCCCCAGAAGGTTGCCATACACCTTTCACTGCCCGACTTTGTTTCAGCTGTACCAACAATATGGCCGAATATGAAGCTTGCATCTTTGGTCTCAAGGCTGCTATAGACTTGGGGATCAAATCTTTGATCGTATTTGGGGACTCGGCTTTGGTTATCAGTCAAATCAAAGGAGAGTGGGACACCAAACATCCTAATCTTATCCCATACAAAGAACATGTTTTGACATTGCTGCATCATTTCGAGCAGATTACTTTCGAGCATTTCCCGCGAGAAGAAAATCAGCTAGCAGATGCTCTGGCTACAATGTCCTCCATGTTTAAACTCAACTGGGATAACGAGGCTCCCCATATCACCATCGAGCGAATGGATGAACCTGCACATTGTCATGAGATTAATACCGAAGAAGTAGTGGAACAACCCTGGTTTCATGAAATCAAAAGGTATCTCCAGACTAGAGAATATCCCGAAGAAGCTTCCGTCAATGACAAGAAGTTTTTAAGGAAATTTGTAGCCAAGTTCTTCCTAAGCAATGGCATCCTTTACAAGCGCAGCCATGATTGTGTTTTACTCCGATGCATAGACAAAGCTGAAGCAGAGTTAATCATGACTGAGATACACAGTGGTACATTTGGCACCCACTTGAGCGGGCATACGATGGCTAAGAAGATTCTAAGGGCAAGCTATTACTGGTCTACCATGGAAGCTGATTGCCATCAACATTCCCGTACTTGCCACAAATGTCAAGTCTACGCCGACAAGATTCATATTCCTCATGTTCCTCTCAACGTTCTGACAGCTCCTTGGCCATTCGCAATGTGGGGGATTGACATGATTGGAGAGATCAAGCCTACAGCGTCCAATGGACATCGCTTCATCCTGGTCGCTATTGACTATTTCACCAAGTGGGTCGAAGCAGCTTCCTTTGCCTCTGTTACATAGAATGTGGTTGCCCGCTTCATCAAGCAGAACCTCATATGCCAGTATGGTGTCCCCGACAGGATCATCACAAACAACGGTATAAATCTGAACAATATTATGATCACCGCTCTATGCGAACAATTCAAGATTTATCATCACAATTCATCTCCCTATCGGCCGAAGATGAACGGTGTTGTTGAAGCTGCGAACAAAAACATCAAGAAGATCATTCAGAAAATGACAGTTACCTACAAGGACTGGCATGAGATGTTACCGTTTGCTCTGCATGGATACCGTACCACGGCACGTACTTCAACAGGGGCAACCCCATTTTCTTTGGTATATGGCATGGAAGCTGTCCTACCCATGGAAGTTCAAATTCCTTCTTTAAGGATTATGAAGGATGCTGGTTTGAGTGAAGACGATTGGATTCAAACCCGACTTGATCAACTCAATTTGATCGACGAGAAACGACTCACTGCTGTTTTCCATGGTCAGACGTACCAAAAACGAATGATCAAAGCTTTCAACAAGAAAGTAAGACGTCAAGTATATCAAGTCGGAGATCTTGTAATTAAGCGGATCATCTTTCCGCAAAGTGATCCCAGGGGCAAATGGACTCCTACTTACGAAGGACCGTTTGTGATCAAGAGCATATTTTCTGGTGGTGCAATGATTCTGACCACCATGGACGGTGACGATTTGCCACACCCTGCGAATGCGGACATAGTCAAAAGATACTACGCATAAAATAACCCGACAAGTCGAAAACTCGAAAGGGCGACTTGGGCAAAAATGGGCATCCCGGTGAACCGAAAACCCGAAAGGGCGGTTCAGGCAAAAGTTAGGGATAAAACAAAAAAATCTATACACCTGGCAAGTTGAAAACCCGAAAGGGCGGCTTGGGCAAAAAGGGGTTTCCCGGTGGATCGAAAACCCGAAAGGGCGATTCAGGCAAAAGTTAGGGAATTAAAGCGTATGACTATGTCTCGTCGGATCACTTTAAAAAACAATCTCTTCATCAACAAGCTCCGAGCTTCTGATCAATCCAATCATCGGCGAACGAAGCATTAAATGGACAAGATATTCAGAGTTGTAAAGGCTATAACAGAATGGAATCCCATGGAATTGTTACACATAGCCATATTTCTTTTGTATAAAATTTTCAATTTTTTTACGACAACATCCTCTTACTAGGATGCATGTCTCCTTTGTACAAAGATACTCATAAAAATTTAATACAAACACTTATCCAAATACACAAATTTGCTTTGTCTTCCTTTTGCTTTTTTTACACTTATGTTTTATTTGAGAAACGTCCAATGTTTTGTTAAATAGGCATATGCATTCGAACATAATCATTTTCTTACAAATCAAGAAAGATGATTGCTAATAGGTTGAAGGTACAGATAGATATCTTGATGCCCTTTCAGAAGAAATCCCCAGCGGAATTAAATTCCAAATTCCTCAACAAAGTTAAAATCCAGAACTTAATTCCCCAGACAGAGTTAAACTTCAGGATCCTCAGCAGAACAAAAGCTTTCTCAAAGCTGATTTCCCCAGCCAAGAGAGCCTTCCAGAATCTAATTCCCCTTAGAGTTAAGTTTCGAGATCCCCAGTGGAGCCAAAACTGTTAGTCCCCAGCGGAGCTAAAACTTCTAACTATCAATCCTCAGCGGAACCAGACTAGTGAACATTCTCCCCACAGAGATACTTCCCATCAGAGTGAAGATTCTCAGTCTCACTCCTCCAGCATGAGTCTCCCAGGTTCTGAACTCCCCAGTAGAGATCATCAGAATTCTCATTCCCCACAAGTCACCAAGGTTTTTTCAAACCCCAGCAGTGGTCCTAAGATCCCTCAACAACCGAAGATCTTGTTCCCCAAGCAGTCAGCCGTCAACAAGGATGTCTCATCGTCAGCAATCAAAGATTCTTACAATCCCCTGCAGCAGTCAAGGATTCACTTTCCCCGGCAACAATCAAGATTCTATTATCTCTGGCTATCCAGGATTCATCCATCCTCAGTAAGACAACTCATCAGCTTACATGCGCATTCATTACATTCATATCATAAACATTGATATACATATATTGCATCATACATTTCATGCAACATAACTTTGTGTTTCGGCTAATATTTTACCCTTTTCAGGATAAGATTGATAAGCTCAGACTTCTGAAAACAGTTTACGGATTCTCCAGACACGGATGTTAATCTATCGCTTGTTCAGACTCAACTTCTGAAAACAGTTTACAGATTCTCCAGACACGAATGTTAATTTATCGCTTGTTCAGACTCAACTTCTGAAAACAGTTTACGGATTCTCCAGACACGGATGTTAATTTATCGCTTGTTCAGACTCAACTTCTGAAAACAGTTTACGGGTGCTTCCAGATATGGATGTCAATCTATCGCTTGTTCAGACTCAACTTCTGAAAACAGTTTACAGATTCTCCAGACACGGATGTTAATCTATCGCTTGTTCAGACTCAACTTCTGAAAACAGTTTACAGATTCTCCAGACACGGATGTTAATCTATCGCTTGTTCAGACTCAACTTCTGAAAACAGTTTACGAATTCTCCAGACACGGATGTTAATCTATCGCTTGTTCAGACTCAACTTCTGAAAACAGTTTACGGGTGCTTCCAGATATGGATGTTAATCTATCGCTTGTTCAGATTCAACTTATGAAAACAGTTTACGGATTCTCCAGACACGGATGTTAATCTATCGCTTGTTCAGACTCAACTTCTGAAAACAGTTTATGGGTGCTTCCAGATATGGATGTCAATCTATCGCTTGTTCAGACTCAACTTCTAAAAACAGTTTACGGATTCTCCAGACATGGATGTTAATCTATCGCTTGTTCAGACTCAACTTCTAAAAACAGTTTACGGGTTCTCCAGATATGGATGTTAATCTATCGCTTGTTCAGATTCCAAACTTCTGAAAATAGTTTACGGATTCTCCAGACACGAATGTTAATTTATCGCTTGTTCAGACTTAACTTCTGAAAACAGTTTACGGATTCTCCAGACACGGATGTCAATCTATCGCTTGTTCAGACTCAACTTCTGAAAACAGTTTACAGGTTCTCCAGATATGGATGTTAATCTATCACTTGTTCAGATTCCAAACTTCTGAAAACAGTTTACGGATTCTCCAGACACGGATGTTAATCTATCGCTTGTTCAGACTCAACTTCTGAAAACAGTTTACGGATTCTCCAGACACGGATGTCAATCTATCGCTTGTTCAGACTCAACTTCTGAAAACAGTTTACGGGTGCTTCCAGATGCGGATGTTAATCTATTGCTTGTTCAGATTTAACTTTTGAAAACAGTTTACGGATGCTTCCAAATACGGATGTCAATCTATTGCTTATTCAGACCCCTAGCTCAGAGATGTTCCAAAACATGGACACCTTTCTGATACTCATTTCTTTCACCAACAACATAACAGTTCAACATACATTCCAGATGGAATCTTTAAGCCCATCCCCCGACAAGATTCTGTTACATCTCCAGATGGCATCTTTAAGCCCATCTCCAAATGGCATCTTTAAGCCCATTCCTGCACCTATGTTTTGACGAGTGCAAATTTACGGGCACTCTAGTGTCCAATCTCCTTTTACCTTCGAGACGCGAAAGGCAAACTTGCCAATCTAACTCTTCAAGTTCAAGAAGATTGAAGAGGGGCAACTGTTGTACCCCAAAATTTTCCCTCTCATTTCATCAACATTTTCTCACCACAAGACTCTTGGAACTCAAGATCAAGTTAGGGTTTGCTCTGCTCAAGACCCCTCCTTGCACTATTGACCCAAATTAGGGTTTGAGTTTGCACAGGGATTTTTTGACCTAAAAGGCCCAAAGTGACTTTCATGCTTCATGTTGGACTCACAAGTTTATCCATACCAAGTTTCAAGCCTTGATTCCAATCTTTGCCCAGTCAATTGGACAGTTGACCTAGAAGTCAGCTGTATTGAAAAGAAAAAAAAGTCAACTGTGGCCAATTGACAGTCAAACCTCATGATTTTTGACCCACATCAACATTATGAACTCATATGAATCATTTGATCAAGTTTGGATCACAACTCCACAAGAAATTTGATCAGATCACCAAAAGGGCAAAATGGTCATTTTTAGGGTTTTGACTGCACAAAAGCAATTTTTGACTGTTTGACCTAACCAATGGCAAACCAAGTTCATATATGGACTCAAGGACTCAATGGCATTGTCTTGACCCATTCAAAAAGTTCAAAAGGTCTCAAATGTATAGGATTGACAGATGAATTTTTCAGTCAACTGATCAAAATTTGACTGTATACTGAAAAGTCAAACTTTGACTTTTTGGTCAAAATCAAGTGCCAAGATTCATTTTCCATCAATACATGTCAAATTATGAAACTTGTTCATCAAGAAACCCAAAATTACAAATTAGGGTTTAAAATGAAAAAATTTCATAACTTAGAATTTTTCTAAGTTATGAAATTTCTTTATTTTTTCCTAACTTTGTCCCATTTTTTCACCAAAATGCAAATGGATTCAAACAAAACTTGAAACATGAAAGTTGTATTCCATTGCAAAATATACAACTTTTATTCACAAAGTTTTCTCAAAGGAAGCTTGTATCTCAAGTTATGATTTTTGGAACAAGGGTGCAAAACATTTTTAACTTAGAGAAATTTTGCCCTATTCTAGGCAGGATTTTTGTCCAACTTCTTGGCCATTTTTCACATGGTTCCACTTGTAGTTTCAATTTGCATTACAAAGATGGATTGTAGTACACATTCCAAGCTTTCCAAATTGTCCAAGAACTTCTCAAACACCCTTGTGGTTAGAGATAATCGAATTTGCAAAGTTGGCCAAAACTCACCTTTGTTCATGGCCAAAGCATGTTCACAACAACTTGCATTTTCAACTCAGCATGGTTTATGCTATCTTGCAGGCCTCTAAACCTCTTTACACTCAATAATTTAATGCCTAACCATTGTGTTAAGGCATTATTTCACCCATTTGGACATTACACATCAAACTAACCCTTAATTGGTAAAAGTGATTTTGCCATTTTTGCAAAAGTAGCTTTATGTCAAACCACTATGCATTGAGCCTTGGACAAAGATCTGAGATTGCAAATCAAATCCAGGGATTAGAGGGGGCCTAGAGGTTTGTTTGCAGCATACAAGATGGCTGTACAGGCCTTTGACACATTACACACTATCTTTGTTTACAATAGAAGAAACCTTGCAAACTCAATCCAACTCTCACTTCCTGCAAACACAGCCAAGAACAAACCTTGTGAACCTTTTTCATACATCAAGCCAAGCCTAAAACACGATTGAACTATCCCTCATATCTCCTAATACACCAAAACACCATCTTGCTGCAAAAACAGGGTACTTGCTGCAGATTGAGGTCCATAACTCATTTGGCTCGTGCACTTTGGCTAAAAACCTTTCAAACACCTTCCATACCATCCACTGAAACTATCCCAAGCCTTGAACTCAAGCTGTAACACCCCTAACCACGTTTGCCATTTTCACTTTCAAGCTGTGCAGGTGGACTTCCATAGCACGATACATGTGGTTTCAAAGCAAGCTAGGCATTTGGGAAGCATCCTTGGACTTCAGGCAAGCTCAACCAAAGCCCAAACTCCATTGAAGGTTGCTACATTGCTCTGTCCAAGTCAAGCTGAAACAGGTAATCTATGGACTTCTATATCTCTATCCAGGCATGATTAAGCTTAGGTTTGTGAATGAAACATGTTCTACTCATAGCCTTGAAGCCATACATGTGTTCACTTTTCATTTATATCAAGCATGCTGTGAGAATTTTAGCCATGAATATTGAAAAAAAGCTAGGTCAGAAATTGGGGGTGAAGAAATTCTCCCTGGTTTCTTAGAGTTAGGTCAAGTTTTTTACATATTTGGAATCGTGGTTTGATGTTCTACATTGTTTGTGTTATGAGTTTTGGCTAAAAATCAAAGAATCAGGAGTTTGTATTTTGAACAAGGAAGCGCGCGTTTGGACAAAGCTGAAGGTTGAAGATGACTGGTTTGGGCTGGGCCTGAGTCAGCTTGCTTTTTGCACCCCTTTTTTCCATTTGCACCCCCCCTGGCCCATTATGTGAAATATTTGTTATTTTTGCATTTTCCTTTTTTTATTCTGACTTGATATTTTTTGTCCAAACATAAAAAACACCAAAAATATTTTTCCATATTTTTTACATTTATTTGTTTTATTAATCATATGTATGTAAACAATATAAATACTTTTTTACTAAAACCCTAAAAAATAGTATAAAAAATATGTTTATTTTTTAGTTGTTATTTTTATTTATATCTTGAAAATATTTTCTTAAATATACATTTTTTTATATATACATAAATAATTAATTTTATCTTTTATATTTAATAGGTTTAGTAAATATATATATATATATATATATATATATATATATATATATATATATATATATATATATATATATATATATATATATATATATATATATATATATATATATATATATATATATATATATATATATATATATATATATATATATATATATATATATATATATATATATATATATATATATATATATATATATATACATATTTTATTAGATATTTAGGACAAAAATATAGAAATAATACATTTTTTATTTTTATTTAAAGTTTGACATCAAAAATACTTTTTACAATATACTTTTTATTTCTTGTATAAAATTAATATATATTGTACATAATCAATAAATAAATACTATTTACTTGAAAATTAGGGTTTTGCCCTAAACAACAAAAATAACCAAAAAAATGACTTTTTTATTTTGTTTATACTTCAAACATGAAAACCTTTTTACATGCATAAAAAATCCTTTTTTGCATAATACATTGCATTTTGATATTTATTTACATTGTATTTATTTAAATGTTAAATATTTGTATATTCGATATGGTTGTGATAATTTAGATTTTATTTCCTTGTCAAATATCCCCAAATTCAAACTTGTACCCCCATCCCTATATCATGTTGTAATAGCTTAGCATTTAAATTTTCGCATTTAAAAGCTTCCAAATTATGCCATGATAGACCTAGGGCTTGTATGCAAATAAAATCAACAAGTAGTTTGACCTAATTCAAGATAATCATGCATGAAAAACAAACAATGCACACTTGCACCTTTAGGGTTACTCCACTTGTTGCCTTCAAAAATGGGCCATGTTTGCATGTCAAGTACTTTGGCAAAACAAAAAAACAAACAAAATGATCATAGTCCCTCGATGACGCTATCTTGTTGCCTAAACAAAATGATCATAGTCCCTCAAGAAAATTGCCAAAATACTTGACACTATTGCATTCATGGTCTAAACGATGACCCGCGCCCGTCCCGTTTAACATCCTAACACAAGGTTGTTCACCAAATACAATGGTGAAACAACATTGTTAAAAGGGTTAAAAACATAAGGAAAGATCTTTGAGTAAAATAGGGTAGATAGCTCTTAGTTACTTGATCAAACTTGCAAAACAATCCTTGCCATTTTTCAAAACACACATCACAACACAACTTCAAAACAAACTTTCAAAAAACATTGAAACATATTATCAAAAAGACAAACACCTTTGTAAAACATTCGAGTAAAGAATTGTTACAATGGTTTCCTAGACAAGGCATCTTTTTCAAAACATTTTCAAAACCACACACACAAAGCACCATTTCAAACAATTGAAAAGCAAAGGCAAGTGATCTAAGCAAGTAACTAAGAGCCCATGGATAACCATGGATAGAAAGGGTGCTAATACCTTCCCTTTCTATAATCTACTCCCCGAACCCACGAAAACATCTCAAAGGTCTTTCCTGTGCTTTTTGACCTTTCCTTAGGATAAATAAAAAGTCGGTGGCGACTCTTGCTCAACCGAAACATTTGCGAAAACAAACGCAAAACCTCAAGTCAGTTCTCCCACCGTATCACAATGCTCTTGTTGGCTTTTGTTGTTTGGACTGAGTTGGGAAGTTTCTGTGCTATGCAGATTTTTGTTTATTTTCTAAGTTTTGTTGGAATGTTCTGAGTTATTTGAAGGTTGGTTGATGGCCTGTTTCTTGAAACTGATATGCATCTTTTGTTACAGTTTGTTTGAAACTTTTTTGTTTGGGTAATGGTTTGTGATGATAGTTTGCTGAAACCTTGAGTTTTATAGTTTGGCAAGCTTGTGCAGGTTCTGGAATTTTGTTTGGTTGTGCAGTTTGAAACCGCAGGTTGGGATTTTGAAACTGTTAGGCCATTTGGGATTTTTTGGTTGATTGTACAGGTTTGGTTGTGCTAACAGGCTTTGTGGTTTGTTGTGAAACTGTTACAGTTTGGGAAGCTTTTGCATATTTTAGGTCTTGCAAGCTTGATGCAGTTTGAGTTGTTATGCTATTTGGCTGGCAGGTTTTGTGGTTTGTTGTGAAACTGTTACAGTTTGACAAGCTTTTGTAGATTTTTGGTCTTGCAAGCTTGATGCAGTTTGAGTTGTTATGCTGTTTGGCTGGCAGGTATTGTGGTTTGGCAGGTTGTTGCAGTTTTGGAACTGGTGTACAGTTTTGCAAGCTTGTTACAGTTTGGTTGTAACTGGTTTGGAGATGGCAGTTTCAGGCTTGGCTGGGTGTTTTTTGTTGTAGTTGTTTGCAGTTTTTTAATTGTTACAGGTTTTGTAACTTGGTGATGTTTTGACCAAAATGTTCTCTCCTTCTTTAAACTGTTATGCAGTTTTGAGTTCTTATATCCTTTTAGCTGTTGTTTTTTTAACTTGTGACAACCTTTTTGCCAAACTGTACAACCTCCAAAAGGTGATATCTTTTCTCTCTTTCTCTCTCAATGACAAAGCACTTTTTGCTTTTTTTCTTATTTTCTAAAAAGTTTGCCCATAAATCCCTGGAAAATGATGAAAAGCTATGACAAGCTTTTGACTTGTGATTTGGTTTACCTCCTGCATTGCCTGCTGCATTGTACTTTCTGCATTACTGCTGCATTTGGTTTGCTTTGTTAAGTTTGCTTTGCTTAACAGTTTGGTCTATGTTGCAATGCTTCAGTTGCTTTGTAACTTGTTGTAATGTTTAGTACAGTTTGGTTTGTTGCAATACTTTGCCATGCTTAGTACAGTTTGGTGCCTGTTATGTAATGCTACTGTCTTGCTGTTTGGTTTAGTTTGCCATGCTGTTTTGCATTTGAAACTTGCTTGCATCCTACTTGGCCTTGTTTTGTAATGCAGTTTGGCGCCTTGTTGCATTTGAATAAATTGCTTTGTTTGCATTCTTCTTTTTGCATTTTTTATTTTTCTCTTTGTGAACCAAGAAGAGCAATCTTCTTGTGATTTGCAAAGAGGAAAATAAAAACATGACGAACAATAGCACTCTGATTCCAGACGGCAAATTTTAATGATGAAAAATTTCCTTTTCTTTTTTATTTGAAAATTCTTTTCACATTCAACTGACTGTACTAATCCCTTTTCCTTTGTTTTTCTTTCATGTGAGCACAACTTGGGAGATGACAAAGCAGAGGAAGCAGAAGACTTTGAGCATGGGAGCAATGGAGCAATGACTTAGACTTAGATTTTTAACTTAGATAGATTTTCCATTAATTGTAATAATTTATTTTTCCAAGTACTATAAGTTGTAAACCCTACAGTATTCAAATAATAAATTATTTTTGTATCAACATCTGGAAAATCTTTGTGAGGCAATCTGACATCCAATAAAATCTTCTACTGTCCAATATCTTGCAATTCTTCCTTCAAGTCTTCACTTAATCCTTTGAGATTCTCAGATCAAAATAATTGAAATTTCATTCCAACAATTCTAATACAGATAACTTAAACTTTAAGTAATCCAATAACTTTGTAGTCTCATAACCTTGCAACAACATTCCAATCAAAATACGCACTGGGTATTCCA
Source organism: Vicia faba (assembly GCA_948472305.1). Taxonomy (NCBI): domain Eukaryota; kingdom Viridiplantae; phylum Streptophyta; class Magnoliopsida; order Fabales; family Fabaceae; genus Vicia; species Vicia faba. The sequence continues at coordinate 260,275,658 of OX451736.1, read as the reverse complement.
ATAAACAAGCAAACATTTCATTCCATTACCAACCAAATGTTTCATTCCATTAACAAGCAGATTTCTTAACAGACGTATATTATCTGGTCAGCCTGGATCTGATAAAACCCGAATATTCCAATTGACAGTCTCAGCTCCCATTTCTTGTCCCAGATGAATAGGCCTTGAGAACAACCAATAAACTTGAAAAAGTGTAAAAACATGTGATAGTTAATTGAATTTCTGAGAATTCAGTTTCTTCTGAGAAATGCGAGAGAAACCCTAATTCTTGATTTACTGCTACAGAAAAGTCTGTCTGATCGATACTTGAGCCAATCTTGAAAATCTGAGAAAACCCTAGGGTTGTGATTTCTTGTGAAAAAGGGAGGGCAAATTTTGGGGTACAACAGCTGCCCCTGTTCAATCTTCTTGAACCTGAAGAGTTAGATCGGCAAGTTTGCCATTCGCGACTCGAAGGTAAAAGATGATTGGACACTAGAGTGCCCATAAATTTGCACTCGTCAAAGCATAGTTGAGGGAATGGGCTTAAAGATGCCATTTGGAGATGTGATATAATCTTGTCGGAGATGGGCTTAAAGATGCCATCCATGAATGTTTATTGAATTATATGTTGTAGGTGAAAGAATGAGTATCAGAAAGGTATCCATGTCTAGAACGTCTCTGAGTTAGGGGTCTGAATAAGCAATAGATTAGCCTCTGTGTTTGGATCATCCGTAAGCTATTTTCAATGAGCTGAATCTGAACAAGCGATAGATTAACATCCATGTTTGGAAGCACCTGTAAACTGTTCTCATGATCCTTGGTCTGAAGCTTGTTAATCTTATCCTGAAAAGGGTAAAATATTAGCTGAAACACAAAGTTATGTTGCATGAAATGTATGATGCAATATATGTGTTTTATCAATGTTTATGATGTATGAATGCAATGTATGCGCATGTAAGCTGATGAGTTGTCTTGCTGAGGAAGATAAATCCTGGATAGCTGGAGATAATAAAATCTTTGACTGCTGTCGGGGAAAATAAATCCTGGACCACTGTTGAAGAGTATGTGTGTCTTCAAGCTTTGCTTAGAATACTTCTACCGGGGATTCCTGTTTTGTTGTTTGAGGAGAACTCCGCTGAGGAATATTTGAAAACTCTGTGGGGAGTTGAGAATGAGAATCTTCATTCTGCTAGGGGAATTTTTGCTGAGGAGTATAGAACAAGAATCTTCGATCTGCAGGGGATTAAAAATTCTGACAAATTTATGCTGAGAGTAAAGAAGGTTCTGGCAACTTCACTGGAGAATCAAGGATGAGAATCTTGATTTTGTTGGGGAGTGAAAACTCTGTGGAGAATAGCTATACTGCTGAAGAGTAGATATCCTGCTGGAGAGTAAGCTTGGGACTCTGGGGAAAAGATTATTCCTATTTGGAAGAAGTTCAGGAGTTTAGGTTGTATGCCACTTTCAGAATGAGAATCTTCATTCTGTCGGGAATATCAAGAACTCGGGTTATATGCCACTTTGTGAATGAGAATCTTCATTCAGGCGTTTAGGTCAGGAGGTTGGGTGTATTCCAATCTTCTGGGGAAGCAAGAATGAGAATCTTCATTCAGGCGTTTAGGTCGGGAGGTTGGGTGTATGCCAATCTACAGGGGAAGCAAGAATGAGAATCTTCATTCAGGCGTTTGGGTCAGGAGGTTGGGTGTATGCCAATTTACTGGGGAAGCAACAATGAGAATCTTCATTCAGGCGTTTGGGTCAGGAGGTTGGGTATATGCCAATCTTCTGAGGTTTTAAGGATGAGAATCTTCATTCTGTTAAGGGTATCAGGAGCTTGGGAGCATGCCAATCTTCTGAGGTTTTAAGAGTGAGAATCTTCATTCTGTTAACGGTATCAGGAGCTTGGGAGTATGCCAATCTTCTGAGATTTTAAGGATGAGAATCTTCATTCTGTTAACGGTATTAGGAGCTTGGGAGTATGTCAATCTTCTGAGGTTTTAAGGATGAGAATCTTCATTCTGTTAACGGTATCAGGAGCTTGGGAGTGTGCCAATCTTCTGAGGTTTCAAGGATGAGAATCTTCATTCTGTTAACGGGATCAGGAGCTTGGGAGTATGCCAATCTTCTGAGGTTTTAAGGATGGGAATCTTCATTCTGTTAACGGTATCAGGAGCTTGGGAGTATGCCAATCTTATGAGGTTTTAAGGATGAGAATCTTCATTCTGTTAACGGTATCAGGAGCTTGGGAGTATGCCAATCTTCTGAGGTTTCAAGGATGAGAATCTTCATTCTGTTAACGGTAAACTGTTATCTGGTCAACGTCCAGGTTTCACAGTGTTGTATTGCTATCTGGTTAACATCCAGGTTTCACAATACCTTTCTTCCTATTTGGTCAATGTCCAGTCTTCAGAAGGAAATCAAATGGTTATCCGGTCAACATCTGGGTTTCCCTTTTGATTTTGGGGCCTACTAATATCCGGTTGAATCCAGGCTTCAAAGTAATTGGCCGAGTAAACTGCTATTTGGTCAACGTCTAAGTTTCACAGTATACCTTACTGTTATCTGGTCAACGTCTAGGTTTCACAGTCTTGTATCGTTATCTGGTCAACGTCCAGGCTTCACGATACGAATTTTGGTGAGAAATTGATTGCATCCTTCCTGAAAGGTAAAGGTTAGTGGCATGACATATATCAAACAATGACGTTCTCAAAATAAATGAGATTGCGTTGTATGATGTTCTGATGTACGGATGTGTAATGTTTTTCAAGACAACCTCTCGCTGGGGAAAAAATCCCGAACTGGTGATGGAGAAAAGAGTTGGATTCTTCGTCTCTGATAATGAAAAATCTAGAAGTGGATCAGAATAAATCATTGAGAGATTCATCTGAAACAGCAAAACTCGGAATATCTTCCACAGGAATAAGAATCAGGGAGATCTCAGTGTCGATCTGTCTGAACCAGAGAAGGTCTTGGATTAACTTTGACTCAACCGGATGATGAAGGAATATTGGAAGACTGCTACTCCAAAAGGTGATAAAGGAATCATTGACGACTGCTACTCCAAAAGGTAATGAATCTTTACCTGCCAATCAATCTGTATATGTTATGAATGTTGTTGAAATGTAATTTGTTTTGGAGAATAAATCCTTGACAAGTGTTGGGGAAATAAACCCATGACCGCTGGTCTGCTAGAGAGGTGATGAACTTCTCGAGGATTCTTGAATTTCTTTTCAGAAGGATTTTGGAGAGATTCGTCATTTTCCCTAGTATCAAATGTTTATGGCTCTGCCAAGAAATTTGGATTGTATGTAACCCTTTGATGAGATTGACGTTTAATGCCCCAAGTGATGGAGATGGAGACTTGCCCCAGGTTACTCTGCAATTGAGAGATTTCTTGAAATCTTGACTAGACTGTCCCAGGTTTAATGGATAATGCCATGCCAAGTCCCCTTTTGTTGATAGGAGATTTTTGCAATGGAAGTGTCATTACACTTGAAGTGATTTTGTTTACTGAGAGAGCTTTCGTTCATCAGAACATTCACTGTGTGAATTTCTTCACTGTCAAACAAATAGCCATATGCAAACGATGATATTCAAATAATGCAAAGTTTATGCTTGTCTTGAAATTTTTAGAAAATGCGTTTTTTAGCAGAAAACTTTTATAAGACAAATTCAACTCAAGATTTAGAGCAAAGCCTTACAGGAGTCAGGATACCTTTTGTAACAGTATGCTTTCGAACTTAACCCATGCTTCAATTAGGACTTTTGAAGGGTTGTAACATGGCTTGGTTCACGGTTTAAGAAACAAAGGATAAAGGCTCAAAGTATATTTGTACCCACCCGCTCTTCGTGATGTTCTTCAATCCTAAACTCAGTTAATTGTGCGTTTGAACTCCAAATGAGTCTGGAACGATGTTTTTGGTGATGGTTCACACAAGTTGAATTTGTTGGAAGGCAGTCATTTTTTGCAACATTTTTTATGTTGTTGCGGATTTGTAGTGACCTCGTTCTTTTTTTTGTGATCCCTAATTTTTTCCTGACTGTTCTTATTTTCGAGATTACAGTCAGCGGGATGCCCCAGCTTTCGCAGGTCTCCTTTGTAGGTTTTGACTCAACGGGTTTTTCTTTTTTTGAGAGATAATGACTTCCTATGAGATAAGGAACCATCATTGTCTTTTGGTTCCACAGGAAATTTTGATGTCATTCGCTGTATTATGAACTGAGAGTTTGCGGTTCAACGCGGATTTTGAATTAACTGAGAGACTACCCTGCCCCAGGTTTGATTAAAGGTTTCAATTTGTGTTAAAACGGAAAACTTCTACTTCTTTGGCTCGAAGGGGTTGACTAGGGATTATCTTCCTTATAACTCCAGTGTTTAGGATTTGAAAGAAATGCCTGTACATCGTCAGTAAGGTTTGTCCAAAAGCATATTGTATGAGATTATGGCATTGTTTTCGTCATCCTCCCTCTAAAGGCTTGTAACTTTTGGCAAGAGTTAAATGTCATAAAGGAAGTAGAAAGCATAGTTTAAGTATAGTGAAAACGAATGGATGAATTCAAGACAAACATATACAATGAATTAATGAAACAGAGTTTGACATTAATAGATAATTGTTTGAATAACAAAAGAAATTACAACTTGAAAATTCACATGAAACAAAAGCCTCTTAGTTCGAACTTGTCATTTCAGGTGGAGAACCCTCAACGGAAGATTTTCATCTGGCCATCTTGCATGAACTCCAGCGTTGTTTCTTTAACCAAATCTTGAATTTTGTTTCTCAATGCCCAACAACTATCAGTGTCATGCCCAGGACTGTTGGAATGATACGCACATCTTGCATTTGGATTGTACCCTGGGGAGGATGTTTTGGGATGCCGAGGGGGGTCCCTTAATACAATTAGCTTGACTTCCAACAAGCGTTGCAGCACTTGGGATAATGGCATGTTAATCTCAGTGGAGTGCTTTTCAGATGTATTTTGCTCCCACCGGTTATCCTATTGATGCTGGTGAGGTTGTTGTTGGGCTTGTGACCCTGAAGCAAATTGGGGAGACTTTCCCTTGACTTCTTGTCTCAAGGGAGGCTGAATGATGACTTGATTCTCAACCTTAGTTGTTTGCCCCACTTGGTTACATCCATCCTGATGCAGCTTGTTGATGAGGACCTTTAGCTCCTCTTGTCCTTGATCCAAGTTTTGGATGAGAGCCATCTGGCCCACCAATTGTCCCATCATCTAGATTTTCATTGTTGCCAACTCAATATGTAGTCCTTCCAACTGATCATTCCTGATGCCGCCTGGATTCCCTAGGACCATGCCCCTTGTGAGGAGAGCTTTCACTTCTTCCTGCCCCTTGGACAGGTTCAAGAACATCTCTTGAAGTTAAGCGTTTTGAGCCTGGATATCTTTGACAGTCCTTTCTAGAGCCATCTCTACTGAAATAAACAGTAGGAGAATAAGGAGACCTGAAAGGAGAAAACCTGTCATGATACGATGCATGATATGTGGATGCATGTTTTCAAGGATCTCGCGGGGTAAACACAAGAAAATGTTAGAGGTTGAACTTCGATCAACATCTTTGATTAGAGAACTTTGTATTGGTGGATGTCTTTCCACGAGAATCAAGCTCACCATGTCAAGTGGGTCATATCCCTTGACTCAATTTGTTGTACTTGATCTTTGACGGCGTTTGTTTAGAGGAAAATGAATCCTCTTGCCATTCGATAGACGTCTGGTTCAACGTGACCATGCATCAAAGACCCTCGAGATCCTTGAAATGGTTATTGAAAATGCTATGGTATGATGTTTATGATGTTATGTACAGATATGCAAAAGTAAGCAAGTGTAATCACATTCACACAAAGCAGACAAGTCCTTAAGTTCAGGCTTGCATGGAGTTTGTAGGTAAGTACCCTCTTGAAGTTAAGTGGCCCAACCTGTCCTAGAAATAGTAACCGGGTTCTAAGGAGCTCAATATCACCGGATTATTTTCTGTGTTCATTGTTTCAGTTTAGCCACTTTACTGGCGACCGAAATATTCCAAGAAAACAATCCTCAATGAGTGTAGTATCAAGTATCTACCAACTTCGGACTGCACCAAAGTCGGTCATCTCACTACCCCTAATAAGACCAAGATGGTCAAGTAAGGTTCTAAGATTTCATTAGTGCTTAATGGCATCACTCAGCGGCCCCGTATTCTCTTTGATTGACTCAAAGGCTACTGGTACCCACAAATATGCCGCACTAACGTAGCCACTGCTTCAACCATGTCGGTATACCCTGCACAGTTCCCTCGCAGTTTATTGCTACATACCTAAAAGGTGCCCCCAAATCCAGGTGTAGGAGTTAAAACAAACCCAATCAAGGAACCAAAAAAGTAAAGCATACAAATCAAGCAAGATAAGCATGTAAATGTGATCTAAAACCCTAAGGTAACCCCACTTTTAAATATGTCCCCATCAGAGTCGCCAGTTCTGTGATACGGTGGGAGAACTGACTTGAGGTTTTGCGTTTGTGTTCACAATTGTGCGGTTTAGCAAGAGTCACCACCGACTTTTTATTTTATCCAAAGGAAATGCCAAAAAGCACAGGAAAGACCTTTGAGATGTTTTCTTGGGTTCGGGGGGTAGATTATGAAAAGGGAAGGTGTTAGCACCCTTTTCATCCATGGTTATCCATGGGCTCTTAGTTACTTGTTTAGATCTCTTACTTTTGCTTTTCAATTGTTTGAAATGGTGCTTTGTGTATGGTTTTGAAAATGTTTTGAAAAGAGGCCATCGTTGTGGCAACCTTTGTAATGATTCTTGTTTGAATATATACAAAGGTGTTTGTCTTTTGAAAAGATATTTTAATGTTTGAAAGTTTGATTTGGGAAATGTTTTGAAATTATGTTGTGAGGTGTGTTTGAAAAATAGCAAGGATGTTTTTGCAAGTTTTGATCAAGTAACTAAGATTTTTCTACCCTATTTTACTCAAAGATCTTTCCTACACATTTTAACCCTTTTGACAGTGTTGTTTTACCATTGCATTTGGTAAACAACCTTGTATTAGGATGTTAAACGGGACAGGCGTGAGTCATCGTATTTGACCATGATAGCAATTTTGCTAAGTATCTTTAGAAATTTTTTTTGAGGGACTAGATCATTTTGTATAGGCAACCAAGATAGCGTCATCGAGGGACTATGATCTTTTGTTTTGCTTTTGTTTTGCCAAGGTACTCAACATGCATAACACGGCCATTTTTAGGGCAACAAGTGGATGAAACCCTAGGGGTGCAAGTGTGCATTGTGCTGTCAATTTACATGCTTTTTTGTCTTTGTATTAGTCAAGCTATTTGTTTGATTTTGGATTTTTGCATACAAACCCTAGTCTCTAATCATGGCATATTTGAAAGCATAAAGTGCGAGAATTAAAAGTCTAAGTTATTACAAAAGTATCCGGGGATGGGGGTACAATTATTACAAATGGGGATGAGTCTCACAAGGATAACAATGTCCAAATATCAAGTGTTACAACCAAATCGAATTGTCGCAATTCAATAAAAAGTTATAACAAATTATGAAATAAGGAAAGTCAATAAATTATGAAATGCATGTATTTACTTGAAAATAAATAAATAAAATCTATTCTAAAAAAGAAAGATTAAATATTTTATTATTATTATTCTTTGTATGTGTTTTATTAATTATGTAAATAAAAAATTCAAAGGAAGAAAATTTAATTAAGCAAAATTTCTATTATTTTTTGTATTTTTATTAGTCAATAAAAAGAGTTTAAAGAAAGCAAAATTAATTAAAATCAAATTAATTTTTTTTTTGGTATTTTATCAAATAAAGCAAGATTATTCAATAAAAGAAGAAAATAAAACTAATTTTAAGAAAATCAAAGTTTTAAATATTATTAGTATTATTATTAACAAAAAGAAAAGAAAACAAATTAATTAAAATGAATTAATTAAAACAAAGGTGTTTGTTAAACAAAAGAAAAGAAAAGAAAATGAAATGAATGATGGGCTTAGGATTGCTGAAAGTTTAAGGCCCAAAACAAAATAAAAGAAGAACAAAGGGTCAGAATGGAAGGGGTGCACTAGTTAGTAATTCGCGTGGGCTTAAGCTTGTGGGGCGGACAGGCCCAATGCATTTGTTTGCAACGTTTTGTTAGGTTTTTCTGATTAGGGTTTGTGAACCCCTTCACAGCGGCGCCGTTTCTTCGTTCTCCCTCTTCATCTCTCTCGACGCTATCGCTCTGATCTTCTCCTCCGTTCATGGTTGCCGGAACGCCCTCATTTCTCACCTCCTCTCAATGACCAGTGATGTTGTCTAAACGGTATGGTTCGTGCTAGCTTAACAGTTTCGTTGCATTTTTCATGTTTAGTTTGTTTAACCATTTTAATGCTTATTGAGATGCAGAAGAGGATTTGAAGAGAAACATACCGTTGGAGTTTTTGCAAGCTGAAAAAAAAGGATTGTGAGATGTGAGCTAGGTGTTCCTTGGTGGCTAGAGGCGGAGGGGAGGAAATGATGATGGCCAAGCGCTTCTGGTATCTCTTTTTGCCCCCTTTTGAACCTTGAATGATGATTTGTGATAGCTTCTGACTTTGTTGTTGATTTGCTGAACTTAGTTTTGATTTGTTGGTTTTGTTGATGATGATATCTCTGAAACTTTTGATATTTCTTTTCTGAAACTTTGATTTCTCTTTCCTCTCTCTTGAATGTTGATGATGATCAAACTGAAACTTTTGATTGTTGTTTTCTGAAACTTTGATTTCTCTTTCCTCTCTCTTGACTGTGATGATGCTATTCTGAAACTTTCTTTTGGTGGGTTTGGTTCATGATGATAGTTTGCTGAAACCTTGATTGTTGATATGTTGAGATTTTGTTGATGCAATGATTGATGATGATTATCTCTGAAACTCTGTTTTGGTTTATTGGATAATGGTTTTTGGATGTTGAGATATATGCTCTTGTTGGCTTTTGTTGTTTGGACTGAGTTGGGAAGTTTCTGTGCTATGCAGATTTTGGTTTATTTTCTGAGTTTTGTTGGAATGTTCTGAGTTATTTGAAGGTTGGTTGATGGCCTGTTTCTTGAAACTGATATGTAGCTTTTGTTACAGTTTGTTTGAAATTTTGTTGTTTGGGTAATGGTTTGTGATGATAGTTTGCTGAAACCTTGAGTTTTACAGTTTGGCAAGCTTGTGCAGGTTTTGGAATTTTGTTTGGTTGTGCAGTTTGAAACTGCAGGTTAGGATTTTGAAACTGTTAGGCCATTTTGGATTTTTTTTGGTTGATTGTGCAGGTTTGGTTGTGCTAACAGGCTTTGTGGTTTATTGTGAAACTATTACAGTTTGGCAAGCTTTTGCGGATTTTTTGTCTTGCAAGCTTGATGCAGTTTGAGTTGTTATGCTGTTTGGCTGGCAGGTTTTGTGGTTTGTTGTGAAACTGTTACAGTTTGGCAAGCTTTTGCAGATTTTTGGTCTTGTAAGCTTGATGCAGTTTGAGTTGTTATGCTGTTTGGCTGGCAGGTTTTGTGGTTTGGCAGGTTGTTGCAGTTTTGGAATTGGTGTACAGTTTTGCAAGCTTGTTACAAGTTGGTTGTAACTGGTTTGGAGATGGCAGTTTCAGGCTTGGCTGGGTATTTTTTGTTGTAGTTGTTTACAGTTTTTTAACTGATACAGGTTTTGTAACTTGGTGATGTTTTGACCAAAATGTTCTCTCCTTCTTTAAACTGTTATGCAGTTTTGAGTTCTTATATCCTTTTAGCTGTTATTTTTTTAACTTGTGACAGCCTTTTTGCCAAACTGTACAACCTCCAAAAGGTGATATCTTTTCTCTCTTTCTCTCTCAATGACAAAGCACTTTTTGCTTTTTTTCTTATTTTCTGAAAAGTTTTCCCATAAATCCCTGGAAAATGATGAAAAGCTATGACAAGCTTTTGACTTGTGATTTGGTTTACCTCCTGCATTGCCTGCTGCATTGTACTTTCTGCATTACTGCTGCATTTGGTTTGCTTTGTTCAGTTTGCTTTGCTTAACAGTTTGGTCTATGTTGCAATGCTTCAGTTGCTTTGTAACTTGCTGCAATGTTTAGTACAGTTTGGTTTGTTGCAATACTTTGCCATGTTAGTACAGTTTGGCGCCTATTATGTAATGTTATTGTCTTGTTGTTTGGTTTAGTTTGCCACGCTGTTTTGCATTTGAAACTTGCTTGCATCCTACTTGGCCTTGTTTTGTAATGCAGTTTGGCGCCTTGTTGCATTTGAATAAATTGATTTGTTTGCATTCTTCTTTTTGCATTTTTTATTTTTCTCTTTGTGAACCAAGAAGAGCAATCTTCTTGTGATTTGCAAAGAGGAAAATAAAAACATGACGAACAATAGCACACTGATTCCAGACGGCAAATTTTAATGATGAAAAATTTCCTTTTCTTTTTTATTTGAAAATTCTTTTCATATTCAACTGACTGTACTAATCCCTTTTCCTTTGTTTTTCTTTCATGTGAGCACAACTTGGGCGATGACAAAGCAGAGGAAGCAGAAGACTTTGAGCATGGGAGCAATGGAGCAATGGCTTAGACTTAGATTTTTAACTTAGATAGATTTTCCATTAATTGTAATAATTTATTTTTCCAAGTGCTATAAGTTGTAAACCCTACAGTATTCAAATAATAAATTATTTTTGTATCAACATCTGAAAAATCTTTGTGAGGCAATCTGACATCCAATAAAATCTTCTACTGTCCAATATCTTGCAATTCTTCCTTCAAGTCTTCACTTAATCCTTTAAGATTCTCAGATCAAAATAATTGAAATTGCATTCCAACAATTCTAATACAGATAACTTAAACTTTAAGTAATCCAATAACTTTGTAGTCTCGTAACCTTGCAACAACATTCCAATCAAAATAGGCACTGGGTATTCCAATAAACAAGCAAACATTTCATTCCATTACCAAGCAAACGTTTCATTCCATTAACAAGCAGATGTCTTAACAGACGTATATTATCTGGTCAGCCTGGATCAGATAAAACCCGAATATTCCAAATGACAGTTGTGATACGGTGGGAGAACTGACTTGAGGTTTTGCATTTATTTTCGCAAATGTTTCGGTTAAGCAAGAGTCGCCACCGACTTTTTATTTTATCCTAAGGAAAGGTTAAAAAGCACAGCAAAAACCTTTGAGATGTTTTCTTGGGTTCGGGGAGTAGATTATAGAAAGGGAAGGTATTAGCACCCTTTCTATCCATGGTTATCCATGGGCTCTTAGTTACTTGCTTAGATCAACTTGCCTTAATTTTCAATTGTTTGAAATGGTGCTTTGTGTGTGTGGGTTTGAAAATGTTTTGAAAAGAGGCCAATGTGGTGGCAACCTTTGTAATGATCCATGTTGGGATGTATACAAAGGTGTATGTCTTTTGAAAAGGTTTTCAATGTTTTTAAAAGTTATTTTGAAAGTGTATTGATGTGTGGTTTGAAAAATAGGCAAGTGTTTTGTTTTGCAAGTTGGCAAGTAATCAAGAGCTATCTACCCTAAATTTCTCAAAGATCTTTGCTATGTTTTAACCCTTTTAACAATTTTGTTCCACCATTGTATTTGGTGGACAATCTTGTGTTAGGGTGTGAACGGGACGGGTGCGGGTCATCGTTTAGACCATAATTGCAATGGTGCCAAGTATCTTTCGGCAATTTTCTTTAAGGGACTTTGATCATTTTTAGGCAACTTTCAAAAGCGTCATCGAGGGACTATGATCATTTGAATTGTGTTGTTTTGCCCAAAGAGACCTAACATGCAATATGGCCCATTATTGAAGGCAACAAGTGGAATACCCTAGGGGTGCAAGTGTGATTAGTGTTGTCCATTTTCATGCTTGTTTATCTTGAAGTTAGGTCAAACTATTTTTGGTTAATTGATTTGCATACAACCCCTAATTCTAGTATGGCATATTTAGAAAGCTTTTAAATGCGAAAAATAAAAGATCCTAAGTTATTACAACACAATATATGGGATGGGGGGTACAAATGTTCGAATGGGGATATTTTAGCAAGAAATTAAACCCTAAACTGTTACAATCCACATGGAATTTACAAGGTATTTAGTTGCACAATATTCAAATAAAATAAAATAAATATGCAAGATGCAAAAAAAAGTTTTCATATGTATGTGAAAAGTATTTATCATGTATCAAATAAATAAAAATAAAATTAATGTATTTTTGGTATTTTTATGCATTTAGGGCAAAACCCTAATTCTACTAAATAAAATATATTTATTATATAACATATGCAATATTTATTAATTATGTACAAAAAATAAATAAAAAAGAAAGTATGTAAAAAAGTAATTTTTAAGTTAAATATTAGTAAAAAATAAAATGTATTATTTTATTGTGTTTTTAACCTAAATGTATTAATAAATACCTAAATATTTATAATATTCACTAAATACTAAATATATGTATAAAAATAATAATATTTAATATTTACAAAAATGTATTTTTTTTTTATAAAAGTTTTTTCAAAGATAAAATAAAACAAAAGTCAGAAAATAAAAAGGTATTTATATTATTTTGGTATTTTAAATAAAAGAGTATTTATATGTTATTTATATGTACAAATATTAATTTAAACCAATAAATGCCTAATAAATACAAAAATGGTTTGAAAAATATTTTTTATATTTTTAATATTATGAGAAAAAAATAATTAAGTCAGAAATAACAAGAAAAAGTCAAAAAATGTTTCAAATAAGCACAATGGGCCAAGGGGGTTCAAAAGTGAAAATGGGGTGCAAATAAAAAGTCAACTCAGGCCCAGCCCAAGAAGACTTTGTCTTCAACCTCAGAACCTGTTTGAACAACCACCAATGTGCGTTTTCCTATCTCCAGATTCCTTGATCATTTGCCAAATCTTGCAACATGAAACCTGTAGAGCTTGAAGCCACGATTCTAGACATATAAAGAAGTCAATCTAACTCTCAGAAATGAGAGAGAATTTCTTCTCCCCCAATTCCTGACCTAGTTTTTGTTCAATGTTCAGACCTCAAATTCTCATAGCACATGCAAAATAAATGGAAAGTAAAGATACGTATAGCTTCAGGGGTATGAGCATGACATTTTTCATTCACAAACTTAGAGCTAATTCTTCCTACATTGAGAGATAGAAATCCAAAGATTTACCTGTTCAGTTGGAATCGTGTGCAACAATGGAGATGCTTACAAGGCAAGGTAATGATTTGTATAGCTTGCTTGATGTCCCAGGATGCTATTCCAATGCTTGGTGTGCTTGGAACCCTACTATATCAAGCTGCAGAAGTCAACCTGCAAGAGGAAAAAATGAAAATGGCAAAACTGAATAGAGGTGTTACAGTCTGCTTCCAATGCTTTGGACAGTTTGTATGGATGGTAGGGAAAGTGTTTGAACTAGTTTGGATGAAAGTGCACGATAGAAATGAGCTGTGGGATTCAAACTGCAACCTATGCCCTGTTTTTGCAGTTTTATGGTGTTTTGAGGTTTGATGATGTTTGGAACTTGATTGGCTCGTGTTTCAGCTTAGGTTTGATGTTTAGAATGTGTACAATAACTTTGCTTAAGCTTGCTCTTTCTGGAATGAGAGTTGGGGGTTGTTATGTCAAGTTTCTTCACCTTTAAGCAACAAAATGCCAAGTTGTTTTCTAGACTGATGGAGGCCCCTCTAATGTGATGCTAAGCTTGCCCTTGATCAGTGGGATTAGCTCAATAACTTGTGCCAAAGAGATTTGCTGTGTACCTCTTGATTTGCAAATTGACATAAAGTTTTCACTTTTCAAAAATGGACATAATGCTTTTTCTACTTATGGCTTAATTTTGCATACAATGCTTGAACACACAAAATAAGGCCTTGGCACAATGAGTTAGAATTAAATTTATGAGTGCAAATGGGATATAGGACCTGTAATCAAGGAATGCAAGCTGAGTTCAAAATTGCCTAAGTGTATGAACATGAAAATTGGCCATAAACAAAGTGAGTTTTTCCCATATTGCCAATTCGATTCTCTCTAACCATGAGGTTGTTTGACGAGTTCTTGGACATTTTGGAAAGCTTGGAATGTGTACTACAATACATCTTTGTAATGCAAATTGAAATTCTAAGTGGAAGTATGTGAAAAGTGGTCTTGAAGTTAGGTAAAAATCTTGCCTAAAATAGGTCAAAATTTCTCTAAGTTAAGAATGGTTTGGTACCCTTGTTCCAAAAATTGTAACTTGAGCTACAAGCTTCTTTTGAGGAAACTTTGTGAATCAAAGTTGTAGATTTTGCAACTAACTACAACTTTCATGTTTTGACTTTTCCTTGAATCCAAATTCATCTTGATGAGAAAGTGGGACAAAGTTAGGAAAAAATTACGGTTTTTCATAACTTAGAAAAATTCTAAGTTATGAAAAATCTTCATTTCAAACCCTAATTTGTGATTTTTGATTTCTTGATGAACAAGCTTCATGATTTGGCATGTTTTGATGAAAAATGAATCTTGACACTTGATTTTGACCAAAAAGTCAAAGTTTGACTTTTCAGTATACAGTCAAAAATTGATCAATTGACTGGAAAATTCAACTGTCAATCTTGTGTATTTGGGATCTTTTGAACTTGTTGGGTATGTCAAGACAATTCCATGGGGTGCTTGAGTCCATATGTGATCTTGGTTTGCCATTGGCTAGGTTAAACAGTCAAAAATTGCCTTTGTGCAGTCAAAACCCTAAAAATGACCATTTTGCCCTTTTGGTGATCTGATCAAATTTCTTGTGGAATTGTGATCCAAACTTGATCAAATGGTCCATATGAGTTCATAATGTTGATGTGGGTCAATTTTCATGAGGTTTGACTGTCAATTGGCCACAGTTGACTTTTTCCCCAATACAGCTGATTTTTAGGTCAACTGACCAATTGACTGGGCAAAGGTTGGAATCAAGGCTCGAAACTTGGTATGCATAAACTTGGGAGTCCAACATGAAGCATGAAAGTCATCTTAGGCATTTTAGGTCAAAATATCTTTGTGCAAACACAAACCCTAATTTGGGTCAACAGTGCTAGGAGAAGTCTTGTAGAGGAAACCCTAACTAGATCTTGGGCTCCAAGGGCCTTGTGATAAGAAAATGTTGAAACAAAATGGGAGGGCAAATTTTGGGGTACAACAGTTTCCCCTGTTCAATCTTCTTGAACCTGAAGAGTTAGATTGGAAAGTTTGCCTTTCGTGACTCGAGGGTAAAAGGAGATTGGACACTAGAGTGCCCTGAAATTTGCACTCGCATGCTGAAGTATCAGCAATATGATGCCGGGAATTGGCTTATAGATTCCATTTGGAGAGATGGTGGATAGGGAGATGGGCTTATAGATGCCATCTGAAGGCGTGACAAAAACTTGTCGGGAATGGGCTTATAGATTCCATTTGGAAGTGTTGGTCGCATAAGAGATTCCTTAGCGAGAACTTGCGTACTTTGAGAAAGACAGATGTTTTCCTGGCTTGTTACAGGTGTTGATCTTTGATCTCTTCATGCAGATATGCCCTGGCTAGATACAGGTGTCGAGTCTATAATCGGTTGCTCTCAGATATGCCCTGGCTGGATACAGGTATCGAATCTGGAATTAGTTGTCAACAGATATGCTTTGGCTGGATACAGGAATCGAATCTTCAAACTCTTCAGATGTGCCCTGGCTGGATACAGGAATCGAATCTGGAATTAGTCGTCTACAGATATGCCCTGGCTGGATACAGGAATCGAATCTTCAAACTCTTCAGATGTGCCCTGACTGGATACAGGAATCGAATCTGGAATTAGTCGTCAACAGATATGCCCTGGCTGGATACAGGAATCGAATCTTCAAACTCTTCAGATGTGCCCTGGCTGGATACAGGAATCGAATCTGGAATTAGTCGTCAACAGATATGCCCTGGCTGGATACAGGAATCGAATCTTCAAACTCTTCAGATATGCCCTGGCTGGATACAGGAATCGAATCTAAAATTGTGACAATTGAAGGTAGTCGTCTTTTGGATTGTCTTTTTCCTTGAAAAGGCAAAACATCAGTTGTATGCAATGTCATGATGTATGAAATGCATGATGTCATGATGTTCAAAATGAGATAGTGTTGTATGCACTTTATCATGTATGTAAGCAAGATGTATGAAATGTGAAATGTTTATGAATGTATTTTCGTCTAGGAACATAAATCCTTGACGACCGGCCGGGGAATTAAATCCTGGGCTGACGTTGAAGAGTAGAGTTCTTCGTTTCCGCTAGGGATGAGGGTTGCAAGAATACACCGGTAGGAGAAGATGACTCCGTTGGGGAATAAACTTGTTGGAGAGATTACTCTGAGGGGAATTACTCTGTGGGAAGAGATACTTTGCTGAAGTTTTGACGAGAAGTCCGCTGAGGATTTCAATGATGGACTCCGCTGGGGATAACAATGATAAACTCCGCTGGGGATTCTGTTGATAAGTTATGTTGGGGAACTTTGATGAACTCCGCCGGGGATAGGAAGAACTTCGCCGAGGGCGATCTTCCATGGTAATTAGCTGAGGATAACCCAGTTATAAGCCCTTGTGAGGAATAACTTTTGAATGAAAACAGGGAGGGACGTTCGTATTCTGCAGGGGACAAGCTTCCAGAATCTACTGGGGATAAGCTCCAAGACCTGCTGGGGGAACTTTTCAGACTGTACTGGGGAATGGTTCCAATGGAGTGTCTGTATTCCGCCGGGGAACAATCTTAGATCAAGACTGCCGGGGATGCTTGCTGAGGAATGCCTATACTCCGCTGGGGAATGTTGATATCTTCTGGGGGTACTCAACTTCCTTCAAGCTGGTCGTAGACTAACTTTGCTTGAGGAGAGTATCGCTGACTTGCTAGGGGAATATTGTGCCTTTTCAGGGTTGATAGGAAACCAACTCTACTTGGGGAAAGTATTGCTGAATCTTGTCTTACTCTGTGGGGAGTTGAGGTAACTTGGTCACATTCTTCAGTTGAACCTATCTTGGTACCTTGGCGGACAGAGCAACTAGACTGCTTGGTCAACTCTATATTGCCCCTATTTCTGATGTCACCTGTAATCAGTCCTTTGTTTCGCATGCAAGTATTTATGAATTAGCAATTTAATGTGAAATGCATATATCAAAAATGAACATTGGACGTTCTTCGCAAGAACAAAACAGAAAAAGGAAAAACAATTGTCAATTTGTTTGGAAAAGTGAATTTGTATTGATTTTGAAATTTGCCTGTAAATATGCGTTTTTGTACAAGAGGCTCACGTCCTAGTAAGAGAACACCGCCAAATAACATAAAGTTTATACAATTTTGAAAAGGAAACAAAACAGCTATGTGAACAATATTCCCACTGGGTTCCAACTCTGCTATCGCCTTTATGTCTTCAAGCGTCTCATCACTTTGCTGCTTAGTTGAAGATGAAGCTGATTGATTGATGCCGAAGTCTGAGCCCGATAGTTGATGCTGAATTCTGGATGCAGGGTGATCCAATGAGACATAGTGTTATGCTTTATCCCTAACTTTTGCCTGGACCGCCATTTCGGGTTTTCAGTCCACCGGGATACCCATTTTTGCCCAAGCCGCCTTTTCAGGTTTTCGACTTGTCGGGTGTACAGATTTTTTAATTTTCATCCCTTATTTTTGCCCAAACCCTTTTGGTTCGCCGGGAAGCCCTTATTTTTGCCTAGGTATGTCAACCTAGCGGGTCTTTTATTCATGCGTGGTATCTTTTTACTATGTCTGCATTGGTGGGGTGAGGAAGGTCGTCACCATCCATGGTGGTTAGAATCATGGCTCCTCCTGAGAACACATGTTTAACCACAAATGGCCCTTCGTACGTAGGGGTCCATTTGCCCCTGGGATCACTTTGAGGAAGGATTATGCGTTTGATTACCAGGTCCCCAACTTGATACTCTTGTGGTCTGACTTTCTTGTTAAATGCCCTGATCATCCGTTTTTGGTACGTCTGACCATGACAGATAGCGGTGAGTCTCTTTTCGTCAATTAGGTTTAATTGATCAAGTCGAGTCTGGATCCAGTCATCTTCACTCAAGTCTGCATCCTTCATTATCCGGAGAGAGGGTATCTGGACTTCAATCGGCAAGACTGCCTCCATGCCATAAACCAAGGAAAAGGGTGTTGCCCCGGTTGACGTCCGTGCTGAGGTACGGTGCCCATGAAGAGCAAATGGTAACATTTCGTGCCAATCTTTGTAGGTCACTGTCATCTTCTGCACAATTTTCTTGATGTTTTTATTTGACGCTTCGACAGCTCCATTCATCTTCGGCTGGTAAGGATAAGAGTTGTGGTGCTGTATCTTGAATTGCTCACAGAGCTCAGTGATCATCTTGTTGTTAATATTGGTACCGTTGTCCGTAATGATTCTTTCAGGGATGCCATACCGACAGATCAGATTGTGCCGAATGAAACGTGCCACGACGCTCTTGGTTACGGTGGCGTAGGAGGCTGCTTCCACCCACTTCGTGAAGTAATCAATCGCTACCAAGATGAAGCGATGCCCGTTGGATGCCGTCGGTCGGATCTCGCCAATCATATCAATGCCCCACATTGCAAAAGGCCAGGGTGCCGTCAGGACGTTCAGAGGAACCGAAGGGATGTGCACCTTATCGGCATAGATATGGCATTTATGACAAGTTCGAGAATGTTGGTAACAGTCGGCTTCCATTGTGGACCAGAAATATCCTGCCCGAAGGATTTTCTTTGCCATGGTATGTCCACTGGAGTGTGTTCCGAATGTACCTTCATGTAGTTCTACAATGATCTTCTCTGCTTCGATCTTATCCACACAATGCAGTAAAGTTGAATCATGGTTTCGTTTGTAGAGAATGCCGTTGCTGAGGAAGAATTTTGCCGCAAACCTTCTCAGGAACTTCTTGTCATTAACCGATGCGCCTTCGGGGTATTCTTGAGCTTCCAAATATCTCTTCACCTCATGATACCAGGGTTTTTTGGTTACCTCTTCGGCTTCAAGATCGCAGCAGTATGCAGGTTCGTCCAACTTCCAGATAATGATCCAGGGAGCCTCGTTGTCCCATTTGACTTTGAACATTGAAGACATTGTAGCTAGTGCGTCTGCCAACTGATTCTCCTCTCTTGGGAAGTGTTCAAAAGTTATCTCTTCAAAGTGGGGAAGCAAAGTCAACACATACTCCTTGTAAGGAATAAGATTTAGGTGTTTCGTATCCCACTCGCCTTTGATCTGATTGATCACGAGAGCGGAATCTCCGAAGACACTCAGAAACTTGATCCTTAAGTCAATTTCAACTTGAAGACCCATGATACATGCCTCATATTTTGCCATGTTGTTGGTGCAGTTGAAACATAGCCGGGCGGTGAGTGGAGTATGAGTACCTTTAAGGGATATGATCACAGCGCTGATGCCGTTACCCAAAGCGTTCGAGGCTCCGTCAAAATGCATAGACCATCAGGATCCTTCCTCCGGTCCTTCATCCGGTCCAGGTACTTCACAATCAGTTACTACCATGATATCTGAAATTCTGGCTGCAGATACTCAATGTCACATTCAATGTTATGACACCGTATCTGACTTTCTATAAGACAGTAAATATAAAAACAGTAAAGAACACAGTCAATTGTTTACCCAGTTCAGTGTGCAACAACACCTACTCTGGGGGATACCAAGCCAGGGAGGAAATCCACTATAAGAGATATTAATTCAGGAATAAACCAACCAGTTTATCTCCTTCACTTAAGACCTACCCAATGCAACTTCAATCTAAGTACAACTTAAACCCGAGTTCCTACTCACTCCCCCTCAATCACAGCAGTGATACTTAAAAACAATTTGACTAATGAATTGATGAAGACACTCTTCAAAACATACACTTGATTATGCTTCACAGCTTTTTAATCAAGCAACACAAACACTCTTGCTTCACAGCTTTGAGTGATACATAAACCTAACTTGACCTTGCTTCACAGCTTTAGTCAAGAGACATACAAACATTCTTGCTTCAAAGCTTTGAGTGTTACACAACCCTTACAATTAAAGCCTATTCCAAGACACTTATCACAATGATATTTGCTTGGATTACAATAGTTAAAACTATACAGCTTCTAAAATAATCTTCTGTCAAAAAGGGATTCCATTCAAAACAGCAGCCCTGTTGAATATATAGCAGCTGCATCTTCAGTTAGGGTTTCCCCAAAAAGCTAGGGTTAATTCCGTTTGACCTTAAGACTAGGTCACAGGACTAGATCAACCAGGTTGGGGTTGAGCTAGGTTAACCCAAAGAAAACGCAGGATTCTGTTCTGGAAAGACTGAGTCATTTTCCTGAAAAAACTCAGAATTAACCAAACTGCATACCTGTTAGTTCAGAACAGGATGTCTTAACATTTGTTATGACATCTGAATTCCTGTTTACTGATTTTGGTAAATGTGATCATTTTGCAAAATGCTCAGATACACACTCATAAACATCAGTACCTGTATGACAATATTTTTCTGCAAAGGTACCTAATAAATATGTACCTAATAAACTAGAATGTTATGACATCAGTCATGACATTCATACACCTGGTTTTACCAAAAATGCATGCCAATACCTAAACAACTACAAACTCCCCCTTTGGCAGATTTTTGGCTAAAGCCCCTAAGCAATCAGAGATAGATAGCAGCAGAATAAATATGACTGCAGAAAAATAGAATGTCTAATAAAGTACCAAAATATATCTCCCCCTCTTTAGCCACAAATGGGTCAAAGATACATGTTCATAAAAATTATACAGTCATCCAGAAACAGTAATAAGAGCAGCAACTAAAAACTGAACACACTTCCAAACTCTACCAGGGACCAGCATCAACTCCACCAAACAGCAACTTCACCAACCTTTAAGCACTGTCATCAAACTCAGAGGATTCGGGCTTCTTCCTTTTCTTGTGAGCAATGTCAGCATTCTTCTCTTTGTCTGATGTCTCAACATCCTTAGAGACATCTGGATTTGTTTCAGCATTTGAACTTTCTTGATTTAATGGAACAGAAATGCCAGGAACTAAGTGGTTCTCGTTCAGAATTCTTGAAACAATTTTAGCTATTACTTGACGAACATAGGCTGACCCTTCCCTATTTGCAATTTCAGGGGGAACTGAAGAAGAAGGATGAGATGAATTACCAGAGGCAGAAGCTTGGGACCTTCCTGCATGTCTTGTTCTCAGCTCTTTGACCTTGGTGGGGGTTAGTTTCCACTTTTCTAAGAGAAGAGATCTCCAGGACTTCAGAGTCCTGACAAGAAGAGATTGTCCTAGAATCTTGATCAGAGGAAGAGGTTGAAATCGTCGTATTGGATGATGATGGTGTTTGAGACATTTTGATAGTCTTAGAGGACCAACAACAACTGAAGAGAAAATTCTGATTGAGAGACTGGGTTTTATTGAGGAGACGAGAGGGGAAGGAAGAAAAGGAGAGTCTATTCAACTTCTTAAAAGAATTGAAGGAAATGGGAAAATATAATTTTAACCCAATCAGAATAAGCATAACTCCTTTAACCCTTATTTTAAGCAAAATTAATTGCTACAATTCCTCATGTTGGCAAATACCCAACTTACCCCTCAAGTTTTCAAATTGATTTGCATCAAGAGCCTTGGTAAAAATGTCAGCCAGCTGTAGCTCAGTGGCAACATGTTCCAACTTGATTGTCTTCTCTTCTACAAGGTCTCTGATAAAGTGATGTTTGGTCCTACAATGCTGAATGGGATTCTTGGAAATGTTGATTGTACTCAGATTGTCACAGTACAATGTCATAACATCTTATGTGACATTATACTCAGTAAGCATCTGTTTCATCCAGATCATTTGAGAACAGCTACTACCAGCTGCAATGTATTCAGCTTCAGCAGTAGAGAGAGACACACAATTATGTTTCTTGCTGAACCAGGAAACCAGATTATTTCCCAAGAAGAAACATCCTCCAGAGGTGCTTTTTCTATCATCAGCACTACCAGCCCAATCAGCATCACAGTAGCCAGTCAGGGCTGGTTCACAGCCATGAGAATATAGCAACCCATAGTTGTAAGTTCCACTCACATACTTCAAAATTCTCTTCACTTGATTGATATGACTGACTTTAGGATTAGCTTGGTATCTTGCACAGACTCCAACTGCAAAAGCAATATCAGGTCTGCTGGCTGTTAAGTACAACAAGCTTCCTATCATGCTTCTGTACAGACTTTGATCCACCTTAACCCCACTTGAATCTTTGGAAATCTTTAAATGAGTAGGAGCAGGAGTCCTTTTGTGACTGGCATTCTCCATACCAAACTTCTTTACAATGTTCTTAGCATACTTGCTTTGAGATAGGAAGATTGAGTCCTCCATCTGTGAGACTTGTAGTCCAAGAAAATAAGTTAGTTCTCCCATGAGACTCATTTCAAATTCAGCCTGCATCTGGTCAGCAAAATGTTTAACCATAGGTTCTGACATTCCTCTAAACACTATGTCATCAACATATATTTGGGAAACCATCAACTTCCCTCCTTCAATTTTGACAAAGAGAGTTTTGTCCAAGCCTCATTTTCTGTATCCTTTGTCTGAGAGAAACTTTGTTAACCTGTCATACCATGCTCTAGGAGCTTGTTTCAGGCCATATAGAGCTTTTCTCAATTTGTAGACATGATCAGGGTGGTTTGGATCCACAAAGCCTTTAGGCTGTTCCACGTAAGCTTCCTCATTCAAGTACCCATTTAGAAAGGCACTTTTCACATCCATCTGAAATAACTTGAACTTCAGAAGACAAGCAATTGACAATAGGAGTCTGATTGATTCCATCCTGGCTACAGGTGCAAAGGTTTCATCAAAATCAACCCCTTCAACCTGAGTGTATCCTTGAGCAACAAGTCTTGCCTTATTCCTGGTGACAACTCCTTCAGCATCTGATTTGTTCTTGAAAATCCATTTTGTACCAATGATGTTAGTTCCTTCAGGTCTAGGAACCAATTCCCAAACTTCATGTTGCTTGAACTGGTTCAGTTCATCTTGCATTGCACCAATCCAGTATTCATCAGTTAAAGCTTCCTTGACATTTCTTGGTTCCATTTTGGACACAAAACAAGAGTTTGAGATGATTCCTCTAGATCTTGTAATGACTCCACTGTTGGGATCTCCTATGATGAGCTCTTTTGGATGATCCTTCTGAATTCTGATGGAAGGGATCTTGCTAGCTTCCTTTGATTCAGATTCTGTTGTGGAGGTGTTGGGTAGATCATTCTGTTGGGTTGAAGTCTCAAAGAATGTCTCAACATTATAAGGGACATCTATTTCTTCATGATAATCATCAATTATAAAATTTATTGATTCCATCATGGCTTTGGTCCTGGAATTGAATACTCTACAAGCTCTGCTGTTTGAGGAGTATCCTAGAAATATGCCTTCATCACTTTTAGGGTCCAGTTTTCTTCTTTGTTCACAATCTGCCAGAATATAGCATTTGCTGCCAAACACATGGAAGTACTTCACAGTTGGTTTTCTTCCTTTCCAGAGTTCATATATGGTGGATGAGGTTCCCTTTCTCAAGGTGACCCTGTTATGGACATAGCAGGTTGTATTCATAGCTTCAGCCCAAAAATACATAGGAAGTCTTTTGGCATGTATCATTGCTCTGGCAGATTCCTGTATGGTCCTGTTTTTTCTTTCCACAACTCCATTTTGCTGAGGAGTTATAGGAGAAGAAAATTCATGACTAATTCCTTCTGAGGAACAGAAATCATCAAACTTGCTGTTTTCAAATTCCTTGCCATGATCACTTCTGATTCTGACAATACACCCTTCCTTTTCTCTTTGAATTTTTTTGCACAATTCTTTAAAAACTTCAAATACATCAGATTTTTCCCTAATGAAGTTAATCCAGGTGAATCTGGAAAAATCATCCACAACCACATAGGCATATCTTTTTCCACCAAGACTCTCCACTTGCATTGGTCCCATCAGATCCATATGAAGAAGTTCTAGAACCTTAGAGGTGGTCAGATGTCTTGACTTTGGATGTGACATCCTAGTCTGCTTACCAACCTGACATTCACCACAAACTCTTCCTTCATCAATTTGCAGTCTTGGAATCCCTCTGACTGCCTCCATGGAGATAATCCTTTTCATACCTCTTAGATGAAGATGGCCAAGTTTTTGGTGCCACAGTTTCACCTCTTTTTCTTCTTTTGCAATGGAACACACAGAGGAGAAATTAGTGTTCTCAGGCTCCCACAAGTAACAGTTGTCTTTAGATCTGACTCCTTTCATTACAATTTCTTGTTTTTCATTAATTACAAGACATTCAGATTTTGAGAAATTGACCTTGAATCCTAGATCACACAATTGACTGATACTAATGAGGTTAGCAGTAAGCCCTTTTACCAGCAGTACTTCATTCAGACTTGGAACTCCAGGGCAGTCCAAATTACCAACTCCTTTGATTCCACCTTTAGCACCATCTCCAAAGGTCACAAAACTGGTGGTGTGAGGTTTAACATTATTGAGGAGGTTCTTGATTCCAGTCATGTGTCTGGAACACCCACTGTCAAAGTACCAGTCTTCCTTTGCAGAGACCCTCAGGGAAGTTTGGGCTATCAGGGCAATAGCCTTTTTCTTCCATTTAGGAGCATGTGGTACCTTTTTAGACTTAGGTTTGACACCTGAGTTCTGATTAGGGTATCCATGCAATCTGAAGCAGAAGGGCTTTATGTGGCCATATCTTCCACAATGATGACATCTCCATCTTTGGTACCTTTTCTTCACATGTCTCTGTTCCTGATGTTGAGAGTTGTGTTGAGACATCTGTTTTGACATTTGCTTATCAGGCCTGATCTTCTTATCTGTACCAGATTTCTTTGCTTCCATAAATCCTAGTCCAGATTTATTTCCCACATTTTGTCCAACCCGAAGGATCTCTTCCAATTTGTCTGTTCCATTAGTCAGCATCTTGACAGATTTGGTCATTTGATTCAGTTGTGAGTTCAGCAATTGAACTTCCCCTTCTAGATGACTTATAGTTTCAAGGTTTGCCCTTTTTTCAGCCTCCAGCTTTATGATGAGTTTTGATTGTTTCTCATTCTGCACACAGACTTCAGTACTTCTGATACACAATTTCTTGTAGGTATCAGCCAGTTCTTCAAATGTCACTTCTTCATCACTAGTGTCACTTTCAGAGGTACAAACACCAGTTAAAGCAGTAACTAGTTTGGCAGATTCTTCTTCAGAATTACTTTCTGAATCACAGTCAGACCAAGTAACAGTCATTCCTTTCTTTTGTTTCTTAAGAAAGGTAGGACATTCAGCTCGAATATGCCCATATCCTTCACACCCATGGCATTGAATTCCTCTGCCTTGATTTCCCTTCTCTTCTGACCTTGGTCTTCTGCTGGAACTGTCAATGTCAGAGGGAATGTTATGAACGTTAGACCTTGACTTTGGATCTATTCTTTTGATGAGTTTGTTGAACTGTCTTCCAAGCATGGCTATAGCTTCTGAAATATTTTCTTCTTCATCCTCCTTGTTTTCAACATCAGTGTTGGATACAAGTGTTATGCTCTTGTTCTTCTTGTCACCATTTTCAGTGATCCCCATCTCAAAAGTCTGAAGAGACCCAATAAGTTCATTCACTTTCAACTTGCTGATGTCCTGGGCTTCCTCTATGGCAGTTACCTTCATTGCAAATCTTTTAGGCAAGGATTTGAGAATCTTTCTCACCAATTTTTATTCTGACATCTTTTCTCCTAGTGCTCCTGAGGTGTTGGCAATCTCCAAGATGTTCATGTGAAACTCATGAATGGTTTCATCTTCCATCATTTTTAGATTCTCAAACTTGGTAGTCAACATCTGAAGCCTTGACATTTTCACTTTGGAAGTGCCCTCATGAGTAGTTTTGAGAGTGTCCCAAACTTCCTTGGCCAATTCATATTGATGTACTAGTCTGAAAATGTTTCTATCAATTCCATAGAACAAGGCATTTAAAGCTTTGGAATTTCCCAGGGCTAACTCATCTTCTTCTTTACTCCAATCTTCCTCAGGCTTCAAACTGATTGTCCCATCTTTCTCAGTTATGGTGGGATGGATCCATCCTTTGTCAGCAGCTCTCCAAGCCTTTTTGTCCAGAGATTTTAAGAAGGCAATCATACGAGGTTTCCAGTAGTCATAATTTGTTCCATCCAGAATGGGTGGTCTATTTCCAAAAACTCCTTCTTTGTCCATAGTGCCAAAAAGTGATATCCCTAGATCTCACCCAGTAATACAGGCAGGGTGCCTGCTCTGATGCCAATTGAAATTCTGGCTGCAGATACTCAATGTCACGTTCAATGTTATGACACCGTATCTAACTTTCTATAAAACAGTAAATACAAAAACAGTAAAGAACACAGTCAATTGTTTACCCAGTTCAGTGTGCAACAACACCTACTCTTGGGGCTACCAAGCCAGGGAGGAAATCCACTATAAGAGATATTAATTCAGGAATAAACCAACCAGTTTATCTCCTTCACTTAATACCTACCCAATGCAACTTCAATCTAAGTACAACTTAAACCTGAGTTCCTACTCACTCCCCCTTAATCACAGCAGTGATACTTAAAAACAATTTGACTAATGAATTGATGAAGACACTCTTCAAAACATACACTTGATTATGCTTCATAGCTTTTTAATCAAGCAACACAAACACTCTTGCTTCACAGCTTTGAGTGATACATAAACCTAACTTGACTTTGCTTCACAGCTTTAGTCAAGAGACATACAAACACTCTTGCTTCAAAGCTTTGAGTGTTATACAACCCTTACAATTAAAGCCTATTCCAAGACACTTATCACAAGGATATTTTCTTGGATTACAATAGTTAAAACTATACAGCTTCTAAAATAATCTTCTGTCAAAAAGGGATTCCATTCAAAACAGCAGCCCTGTTGAATATATAGCAGCTGCATCTTCAGTTAGGGTTTCCCCAAAAAGCTAGGGTTAATTCCGTTTGACCTTAAGACTAGGTCACAAGACTAGATCAACCAGGTTGGGGTTGAGCTAGGTTAACCCAAAGAAAACGCATGATTCTGTTCTGGAAAGACTGAGTCATTTTCCTGAAAAAACTCAGAATTAACCAAACTGCATACCTGTTAGTTCAGAACAGGATGTCTTAACATTTGTTATGACATCTGAATTCCTGTTTACTGATTTTGGTAAATGTGATCATTTTGCAAAATGCTCAGATACACACTCATAAACATCAGTACCTGTATGACAATATTTTTCTGCAAAGGTACCTAATAAATCTGTACCTAATAAACTAGAATGTTATGACATCAGTCATGACATTCATACACCTGGTTTTACCAAAAATGCATGCCAATACCTAAACAACTACAATATCTTCGTCTGGAAATTCGAAGTTCAATGATTGGTAATCATCCACAGGTTGGTGTGCCAAATGGTCTGCCAATACACTTCCCTTGATTGCTTTTTGAGTTGTGTACTGGATGTCATATTCTGTCAAGATCATTTTCCATCTTGCTATTCTTCCAGACAGAGCAGGCTTCTCGAATATGTACTTGATTGGATCCATTTTTGAAATCAACAAAGTAGTGTGAGTCAGCATATACTGTCTCAGCCGGCGAGCAGCCCATACCAGAGCGCAACAAGTTTTCTCGAGCAGTGAGTACCGAGTCTCACAGTCGGTAAACTTTTTGCTCAGGTAATAAATAGCGTGCTCTTTTCGGCCAGACTCGTCATGCTGCCCCAGCACACACCCCATTGAGTTGTCAAATACTGTCAAGTATAGTATTAGAGGTCTCCCTTCAACCGGAGGCATAAGAATGGGTGGTTCTTGGAGATACTCCTTTATCTTTTCGAAAGCGGCCTGACATTCATCGTTCCAACGTACTACTTGATCTTTCTTCAGCAATTTGAAGATTGGCTCACAGGTAGAAGTTAGATGCGAGATGAATCGGGCAATATAATTCAGTCGTCCTAGAAAGCCTCGGACTTCTTTCTCTGTCTTGGGAGTCGGCATCTCTTGTATGGCTTTCACCTTGGCAGGGTCCACTTGAATAACTTTATCGCTTACAATGAAACCTAGCAATTTTCCAGATCTCACCCCAAAGGTGCATTTGTTTGGGTTCAACCTCAGCTTGTACAACTTCAGTCGGTCAAACAGCTTCCGCAGATGGTCAAGGTGTTCCTCCTCAGTTTGAGATCTTGCAATCATATCGTCGACGTACACTTCTATCTCATGATAGATCATATCATGAAATAAAGAAACCATGGCACGTTGGTAGGTTGCCCCAGCATTTTTCAACCTGAATGGCATGACCTTGTAGCAGAAGGTGCCCCACTGAGTAACAAAGGTAGTCTTTTCCATATCTTCAGGAGCCTTCTTGATCTGATTATACCCTGAAAAACTATCCATGAAGGAGAACACCTTGTGCTGAGCAGTATTGTCAACAAGAACGTCGATATGAGGCAGAGGGAAATCGTCTGTAGGGCTGGCCCTGTTCAAATCCCTGTAGTCAACACACATTCTGACTTTACCATCTTTCTTTGGCACTGGAACCACGTTGGCCACCCACTGAGGATAAGAAGTCACTGCTAGAAACCCGACATCAAATTGTTTCATAACCTCAGCTTTGATTTTCTCGGACATCTCTGGGCGCATGCGGCGGACCTTCTGTTTTACCGGAGGGCAGTCTTCCTTGGTAGGCAGGTGATGAACTACAATGTCGGCATCCAAACCAGGCATGTCTTCGTAAGACCAAGCAAAGATTTCCATGAATTCATGCAGCATCTGAATCAATCGTTGTTTCACGCTAAGCTCCAGATTGGCACCAATCTTGACTTCTTCTATATCTGTCTCCGTACCCAGATTTACCGTCTCCACTGGCTCTTCATGCGGCTGAATGGCCCTCTCTTCCTGGAGTAGCAGCCTTGCAAGTTCACCAGGCACTTCGCAATCATCTTCACCCTCGTCTTCGGCTAAGTTGATTGGATTTTCGAAGTCATAACTGGCAGTAGCAGAGTCGTTACCAGTGAGATCCAGAGTGGATTGGAACCTGTATAAGTGAGTGTGTGTAAATATAACTTTTTTGCAATATATAACAAAGAAAGAAAAAGAGCACAAGATTTGAAATGCAACAAACGTCCAATGTTTTGATTAATGATTTATGAAAATGTCATACAAAAAGCCCTCACAAATGGAGCCACGGTGCCCCGGGTAGGACACCAAGCCAATAAAAGTTTCAACATATTGTTTGTTACAAATTGAAAACAAAAGAGTTCATTACTGAGTGACAAAAGTAATAGGTGTAAAATCTTTTGCCGTCCAGTTGCTTGGTCCGTTGTTGGTTGTCGGGTAGATCCAGCTATCAAATTCCGCTTCCTCTACGTCATCCTCAATAGCATTCACTCCTGGGTTGGTGATGAACATCGGAGGCTTTCTGATCCTTTCTTTGCAAACAGCCCTCTGAGCCTCTGCAGTGAAGCCCATCCCAAACTTGTCGGTCTTTTGAGTGAAGTCAGGAAGTCGACCCCAGTTTGCGCACTTGCCTTTCTCAATCACAGCCCGGGCATCCTTCAAGGAAGCCATCTTCAAAGGAAAGTCTTCTTCAATCACTGTCTCAGCTGACGCCAATGTTGGAGGTACCTCTTCAAAATGTTGAAAGGGGGTTTCAATAAACTCCCCGTCCATCTCGATATACCGGAATGAATTCAGGTGACTAACCATGTATTCTTCCTCCCCCTGCACAGTAACAATCTTCCCTCTGACAGGGTATTTGAGCTTCTGGTGTAGAGTGGATGTTACAGCCCCAGCCTTGTGAATCCAGGGTCGACCCAGCAAACAGGAATAAGATGGACGAATGTCCATCACATAGAACGTTGAGTCAAAGACTTGGGAACCCACACGAATAGGAATGTCTACCTCACCATGCACCATCCTCTTAGAACCGTCGAAGGCTCTAACAATGATGTTACTAGGTTTCAATTCCAGGCCCTCATAATCTAACCGATCTAAGGCCTTCTTGGGCAATACATTCAGGGAAGAACCGGTGTCCACCAATACGTGTGCGAGAGTAGTGCCCCTGCATTCTATGGAGACATGCAGGGCATCATTGTGGTTCTTTCCCTTGGCGGTAAGATCAGTATCCGAGAAGCCCAAACCATTGTCAGCTGTCAAATTGGCCACACAGTCAGTGAATTGATCTGCAGATGTCTCTTGCAGCACATGGGCCGTTTTCAGAAATGAAATCAGGGCCTTGGCGTGGGCCTCTGAGCACAGCAGCAATGATAGCATAGATATCTTGGAGGGGGTATGCCCCAGCTGTTCAACGACATTGAAGTCACTCTTCTTAATGATTTTAAGGATTTCCTCCATCTCTTGCTGGGAGGCTTCAACAGCGGTCTTTTTTGGTGCCTCCGTCAAGACAGGCAAATCGGTAGCAACTCCTTTGCCCCGAGCATCAGAGGACTCGGCGGCAGTGGTAGACACAGGAACTTGATTTGGAAGGGAAACATGCACACTTGCGGGTGTGATGATAAGAGGTTTTCAGATAACTGGTGGTGCAATGTCAGGCGAGAAGAGCCTGCCACTGCGAGTAATTTTGGCGGGACCAGTGATGTTACTGATACTGGTACCGGTGTTGAACTCCTGCTTCACTCCAAGCACATACACATCTGCCCCATAGTGCCATGGGACAGCCTTGTCAGATTCATAGGGGAGGGGCCCCGGAATAGTAATGGTTATAGGTGCAATAGACATAATTTTGACTGGCTTCCTCGGGGGAGCCTTGGTAGGATTGTTGAAAATTGTGACGACAGATACTTCTTCAGCGGGAACAAAAGGAACAGTGGTCTTCTTGAACAGAATCTCCTTGCTATCCATCAGGCTCTGGATGCCTGACTTCAGCAGCGGACAACCGGTAGGGGTAACAACACACAGGAGGCAACCCTTGCTACAACCCGGAAATAAACCGGCTACCAGCAGGTTCCTCTTAACAGTCAATAGAGGGGTAGCAACATCATTCACAGAAACTGCATACAAGTCTTCATCAACAGCATTTACTCCATGCTGGGGCATAGGAGCAGTCACAATGTTAGGCCTCTCAGGCGCCTCAAACTGTATTTCCTTCGCATCAATAAGGTCTTGAACCTTATTTCTCAGGACCCAGCAATCATCAGTAGAATGCCCCGGGCTATCGGAATGATAAGCACAATGGGCATTCGGATTATACTTAGGAGATGCAGTATTCACAACCTTCGGAGCCTCTCTGACGGTCACCAAGTTGGTTGATAGCAGTTGCGGCAAGATCTGTGACAAGGTCATACTCAGCCGAGTGTACTGCCTTTTGGGCCTCTCACCCCTTTGCTAATTGTACTGCTGAGGAGCAGCAACAGGTTTTGAAATTACCAATGCATTGACGGCTTGGAGGCGTTCTGGCTTAACTTGTTTTCTAGGACCATAAACGACACTAGCTTCCTTCTTGAAAGGCTTCTTCTCAGTACTTGCGGAGGCACCTTTCTGTATCTTTCCTGACTTGATGCCAGCTTCTATCCTTTCACCCGTCAGGATCAAATCTGTAAACCCAGCGGAGGAATTACCAACCAGATGATTGAAGAATGGACCAGACAAGGTCCCTAGAAACATGTCAACCAGTTCACGGTCAGTCAAAGGAGGCTGCACCCTGCCAGCCAGATCTCTCCATTTTTGTGCATATTCTTTGAATCCTTCGCCCGTTCCCAGTGACATACCCTGAAGTTGGGTACGCGTAGGAGCGAGGTCAGAATTGTACTGATATTGTCTATAAAATGCGGTAGCCAAATCCTCCCAATGTCGGATACTGGTTCCATCTAGCTGATAGAACCACTCAAGTTGTGACCCCGAAAGGCTATCTTGGAAGAAATGGATCTAAAGGTTCTTGTCTATCGTGTAAGGTTGGATCTTCCTTACTTACGATCTGAGATGCAGCTTAGGACAGGAAGCCCCGTCGTATTTTGCAAAGGCAGGCGCCTTGAACTTGTGTGGGATTACCACCCTAGAAGATAAACCTAAATCTCCGAAATCCAGCCCCGGCACATTTTGAATCTCCATGGAACTTAAACGGTCCTCTAGTTGTTTGTATCTATCTGCAGCAGGAGGGTATTGTTCATCATTGTAATCCTTCTCGTTGTCAGAGACTGCAGGACTGGGAGCCCCTCCCCCTTGGGGACTGTCTTTCTCTGCAGAGGAAGTAGCTTGATCAGCCTCATTATGGAGTGTATTCCCAAACCTGCGTCCAGTGTTGAATAACGCAGTCCTCTTCTTCTTCTTCTTCTTTAAGAGCAAAGCCTTCAACTCTTGTTGACCTTGGTCCAGGCTTATGACCATCTCTTGAAACTGGGCGTTCTGGGCCTGGAGGGCCTTGATAACTTGTTCACTGGATGATTCAGGATTCATGATGACTGTTCAAAATAAACAGCGAAGAAGATTAAGCAACCTGTAGAAAAAGGGGTACCTGTTATGCACATGATGCATGAGATGCTATTTATGCAATGCATTCAAGGATTTTTAGAAGTTCACGATTGTTGCAGACAAAAAAGAACGCATGTCATATTAATAAGAAGCAATTTGTTAGTACATAAATGCCTCATGGGCCAAATATTACAAAAACAACTTCTCAAGTTAAAAAGACATTGCGCATCCTCTTTGGTGCGATGTAGGTGTTGAGGGTCTCTTGCTCATGGAGTCGGCGGGTGAACTCTAGAACCTTCTTCTCGCTGGCGTAGAAGCTGGCTTCAAAAGTGTTTTGTTCCTCCTTGAGTTGGATCCAACTCTTCTGCATCTCCTCCCACGATGTAGGCATGTCAGGATGTAGGATAGTGTAGGGAACCTCTCCTTCCTTGACGGGCTCTTTAATCACAGGGAGAACATGAGGATAAGGCATCATTAGACTCTGGGCTCGGGTTCGTACCCACTTGAGATAAGGCTCAAGAGGGATGGAATTCTTGTGTCCCAGTGTCTTGCTGTCAACCTTGTTAGGCATCCTCCAAGCTCTGATGAATCTTTGGCGAAGTCCTTGCGCATCGTTGTCGAAGTCAAAAACTAGGTCAGGAATCAACATGTCGTGAGGGCCATCTCTCCGTGCATATCCAAATTGCCTCAAAGCTAGACAAGGGTTGTAGGTAATGCCCCCTCTAATTCCAAGTAAAGGAACATTAGGAAACTCTCTACAACGATCGATGATGATGAAATTTTCTCTGGACCGAGAACACCAATGTACATCAGAGTGAGTAAGAGTCATCAACCGTTGGGACCACCTTGAGCCTTGGTCATTCTTCAAGACAGATTGTGGAAGGTGCGAAATAAACCACCTTGCAAGGAGAGGAGTACAGAACATGAGAACACCCCTCTTTCTCATTGTTCGTGTGTAAAATGAGTGAAGGATGTCCCCAAGCAATGTTGGTATTGGATTTCTGGACAAGAAGATTTTGACAGCATTGACCTCTACGAGTTGGTCAGGATTTGGGAACAGGACCAACCCATAGATAAGGAGTGCCACAATCTCTTCAAAGGCTTGTAGGTCCAATGAATTCCAACACTCTTGTGCCTTTTCAAACAAGAATTTTGCTAAGAAGCCTTTGACACCGCTTCTAGTTTCCCAATGCCCCTTGATGTCAGATGGTTGTAGATGTAGTGCTCGAGCAACATCTTCAGGCTTTGGTTCCTTTTCCGTACCGTTGAAAGGTAGTTGATTAAGGATAGGAATTCTCAGGAGTTGAGAAAATTCCTCCAAAGTGGGCACCAACTGGTAGTCGGGGAAAGTGAAACAGTGGTGAAGAGGGTCAAAGAACTGGAATAGCACTTTCATCATGTCCTCTTCAATGTTGGTGTTGACTAAGCTGAGCAGTCTACCATGTCTTTCACTGAAGGGGGAGCTTTCCAGAATTCTTGATGTGAGCTCCTTGAGTTGAGGAGGGATTCTCACAAGGTTGACTTGGATGGTTTTTCTGCGAGGAATTTCCATGACCTACAAAACAAGAACAAAGATGAAGATCTAAACCCTTGAAGTGGTTAGTAAATGCACATGATGCTTTATGATGTTCATGATGTATGCAGAAACATATGTACAAGTAATTCACACCAAACCCTAGTTTCAGGCTTGCATGGGGTTTCATAGGTAAGTACCCTCTTGAGTGTAGTTGGCTTAAAAACCTGTCCTATAAATAGTAACCGGATTCTAAGGAGCTCAATATCACTGGATTGTTTTCATTGTTCATTGTTTTGGTTTAGCCACTTAACTAGCGACCAAAATATTCCAAGAAAACAACCCTCAATGAGTGTAGTATCGAGTATCTACCAACTTCGGACTGTACCAAAGCCGGTCATCTCACTACCCCTAATGAAAGGCCAAGATGGTCAAGTAAGGTTCTAGGTCATTAGTGCTTAGTGACATCACTCAGCGGCCCCGTACTCTCCTTGATTGAACTCAAGGGTTACCGGTACTCACAAATATGTCGCACCAATATAGCTATTGCTTCGACCGTGTCGGTATACCCCGCACAATTTCCATAACGTATTGCTATCTATGAATGTTTCCCAAAATCCGGGTGTAGGATTGCAAACCCAAACAAGAGAGCCAAGATATAAAGCAATCAAAACAAACAATTAGTCATGCAAGAGGGTGATCTAAGCCCTAAGGTTACTCCACTTTTAGTTTATTTCCCCAGCAGAGTCGCCAGTTCTGTGATACGGTGGGAGAACTGACTTGAGGTTTTGCGTTTATTTTTGCAAATGTTTCGGTTGAGCAAGAGTCGCCACCGACTTTTTATTTTATCCTAAGGAAAGGTTAAAAAGCACAGCAAAAACCTTTGAGATGTTTTCTTGGGTTCGGGGAGTAGATTATAGAAAGGAAGGTATTAGCACCCTTTCTATCCATGGTTATCCATGGGCTCTTAGTTACTTGCTTAGATCAACTTGCCTTAATTTTCAATTGTTTGAAATGGTGCTTTGTGTGTGTGGGTTTGAAAATGTTTTGAAAAGAGGCCAATGTGGTGGCAACCTTTGTAATGATCCATGTTGGGATGTATACAAAGGTGTATGTCTTTTGAAAAGGTTTTCAATGTTTTTAAAAGTTATTTTGAAAGTGTATTGATGTGTGGTTTGAAAAATAGGCAAGTGTTTTGTTTTGCAAGTTGGCAAGTAATCAAGAGCTATCTACCCTAAATTTCTCAAAGATCTTTGCTATGTTTTAACCCTTTTAACAATTTTGTTCCACCATTGTATTTGGTGGACAATCTTGTGTTAGGATGTGAACGGGACGGGCGCGGGTCATCGTTTAGACCATAATTGCAATGGTGCCAAGTATCTTTGGGCAATTTTCTTTAAGGGACTTTGATCATTTTTAGGCAACTTTCGAAAGCGTCATCGAGGGACTATGATCATTTGAATTGTGTTGTTTTGCCCAAAGAGACCTAACATGCAATATGGCCCATTATTGAAGGCAACAAGTGGAATACCCTAGGGGTGCAAGTGTGATTAGTGTTGTCCATTTTCATGCTTGTTTATCTTGAAGTTAGGTCAAACTATTTTTGGTTAATTGATTTGCATGCAAACCCTAATTCTAGCATGGCATATTTAGAAAGCTTTTAAATGCGAAAAATAAAAGGTCATAAGTTATTACAACATAATATATGGGATGGGGGGTACAAATGTTCGAATGGGGATATTTTAGCAAGAAATTAAACCCTAAACTATTACAATCCACATGGAATTTACAAGGTATTTAGTTGCACAATATTCAAATAAAATAAAATAAATATGCAAGATGCAAAAAAAAGTTTTCATATGTATGTGAAAAGTATTTATCATGTATCAAATAAATAAAAATAAAATTAATGTATTTTTGGTATTTTTATGCATTTAGGGCAAAACCCTAATTCTACTAAATAAAATATATTTATTATATAACATATACAATATTTATTAATTATGTACAAAAAATAAATAAAAAAGAAAGTATGTAAAAAATTAATTTTTAAGTTAAATATTAGTAAAAAATAAAATTTATTATTTTATTGTGTTTTTAACCTAAATGTATTAATAAATACCTAAATATTTATAATATTCACTAAATACTAAATATATGTATAAAAATAATAATATTTAATATTTACAAAAATGTATTTTTTTTTATAAAAGTTTTCTCAAAGATAAAATAAAACAAAAGTCAGAAAATAAAAAGGTATTTATATTATTTTGGTATTTTAAATAAAAGAGTATTTATATGTTATTTATATGTACAAATATTAATTTAAACCAATAAATGCCTAATAAATACAAAAATGGTTTGAAAAATATTTTTTATATTTTTAATATTATGAGAAAAAATAAATAAGTCAGAAATAACAAGAAAAAGTCCAAAAAATGTTTCAAATAAGCACAATGGACCAAGGGGGTTCAAAAGTGAAAATGGGGTGCAAATAAGAAGTCAACTCAGGCCCAGCCCAAGAAGACTTTGTCTTCAACCTCAGAACCTGTTTGAACAACCACCAACGCGCGTTTTCCTATCTCCAGATTCCTTGATCATTTTCCAAATCTTGCAACATGAAACCTGTAGAGCTTGAAGCCACGATTCTAGACATATAAAGAAGTCAATCTAACTCTCAGAAATGAGAGAGAATTTCTTCTCCCCCAATTCCTGACCTAGTTTTTGTTCAATGTTCAGACCTCAAATTCTCATAGCACATGCAAAATAAATGGAAAGTAAAGATATGTATAGCTTCAGGGGCATGAGCATGACATTTTTCATTCACAAACTTAGAGCTAATTCTTCCTACATTGAGAGATAGAAGTCCAAAGATTTACCTGTTCAGTTGGAATCGTGTGCAACAATGGAGATGCTTACAAGGCAAGGTAATGATTTGTATAGCTTGCTTGATGTCCCAGGATGTTATTCCAATGCTTGGTGTGCTTGGAACCCTACTATATCAAGCTGCAGAAGTCAACCTGCAAGAGGAAAAAATGAAAATGGCAAAACTGAATAGAGGTGTTACAGTATGCTTCCAATGCTTTGGACAGTTTGTATGGATGGTAGGGAAAGTGTTTGAACTAGTTTGGCTGAAAGTGCACGATAGAAATGAGCTGTGGGATTCAAACTGCAACCTATGCCCTGTTTTTGCAGTTTTATGGTGTTTTGAGGTTTGATGATGTTTGGAACTTGGTTGGCTCGTGTTTCAGCTTAGGTTTGATGTTTAGAATGTGTACAATAACTTTGCTTAAGCTTGCTCTTTTTGGAATGAGAGTTGGGGGTTGTTATGTCAAGTTTCTTCACCTTTAAGCAACAAAATGCCAAGTTGTTTTC
This sequence comes from Vicia faba, assembly GCA_948472305.1. Lineage (NCBI taxonomy): Eukaryota > Viridiplantae > Streptophyta > Magnoliopsida > Fabales > Fabaceae > Vicia > Vicia faba. The sequence goes on along the minus strand of OX451736.1, from coordinate 260,238,331 downwards.
TAGACTGATGGAGGCCCCTCTAATGTGTTGCTAAGCTTGCCCTTGATCAGTGGGATTAGCTCAAAAACTTGTGCCAAATAGATTTGCTGTGTACCTCTTGATTTGCAAATTGACATAAAGTTTTCACTTTTCAAAAATGGACATAATGCTTTTTCTACTTATGGCTTAATTTTGCATACAATGCTTGAACACACAAAATAAGGCCTTGGCACAATGAGTTAGAATTAAATTTATAAGTGCAAATGGGATATAGGACCTGTAATCAAGGAATGCAAGCTGAGTTCAAAATTGCCTAAGTGTATGAACATGAAAATTGGCCATAAATAAAGTGAGTTTTTCCCATATTTCCAAATTCGATTCTCTCTAACCATGAGGTTGTTTGATGAGTTCTTGGACATTTTGGAAAGCTTGGAATATGTACTACAATCCATCTTTGTAATGCAAATTGAAATTCCAAGTGGAAGTATGTGAAAAGTGGTCTTGAAGTTAGGTAAAAATCTTGCCTAAAATAGGTCAAAATTTCTCTAAGTTAAGAATGGTTTGGTACCCTTGTTCCAAAAATTGTAACTTGAGCTACAAGCTTCTTTTGAGGAAACTTTGTGAATCAAAGTTGTAGATTTTGCAATGGACTACAACTTTCATGTTTTGACTTTTCCTTGAATCCAAATGCATCTTGATGAGAAAGTGGGACAAAGTTAGGAAAAAATTAGGGTTTTTCATAACTTAGAAAAATTCTAAGTTATGAAAAATCTTCATTTCAAACCCTAATTTGTGATTTTTGATTTCTTGATGAACAAGCTTCATGATTTGGCATGTTTTGATGAAAAATGAATCTTGACACTTGATTTTGACCAAAAAGTCAAAGTTTGACTTTTCAGTATACAGTCAAAAATTAATCAATTGACTGGAAAATTCAACTGTCAATCTTGTGTATTTGGGATCTTTTGAACTTGTTGGGTATGTCAAGACAATTCCATGGGGTCCTTGAGTCCATATGTGAGCTTGGTTTGCCATTTTCTAGGTTAAACAGTCAAAAATTGCCTTTGTGCAGTCAAAACCCTAAAAATGACCATTTTGCCCTTTTGGTGATCTGATCAAATTTCTTGTGGAATTGTGATCCAAACTTGATCAAATGGTCCATATGAGTTCATAATGTTGATGTGGGTCAATTTTCATGAGGTTTGACTATCAATTGGCCACAGTTGACTTTTTCCCCAATACAGCTGATTTTTAGGTCAATTGTCCAATTTACTGGGCAAAGGTTGGAATCAAGGCTTGAAACTTGGTATGGATAAACTTGGGAGTCCAACATGAAGCATGAAAGTCATCTTAGGAATTTTAGGTTAAAATATCTTTGTGCAAACACAAACCCTAATTTGGGTCAACAGTGTTAGGAGAAGTCTTGTAGAGGAAACCCTAACTAGATCTTGGGCTCCAAGGGCCTTGTGATGAGAAAATGTTGAAACAAAATGGGAGGGCAAATTTTGGGGTACAACAACAGTCTTAGCTCCCATTTCTTGTCCCAGATGAACAGACCTTGAGAACAACCAGTAAACTTGAAAAAGTGTGAAAACATGTGATAGTTAATTGAATTTATGATAATTCAGTTTCTTCTGAGAAATGCGAGAGAAACCCTAATTCTTGATTTACTGCCATAGAAAAGTCTGTCTGATCGATTCTTGAGCCAATCTTGAAAATCTGAGAAAACCCTAGGGTTGTGATTTCTTGTGAAAAAGGGAGGGCAAATTTTGGGGTACAACACGCGCGTTTTGGACGGCCACGCAAACAAAGTTGTTGCTGAAGGCTTGAGCGGGAATGTTTGAAATTCGAAATAGTTTCTTTGGATAAGAAAGACGCGTGGAAGCATTAGAGTGTCGAAAGACATCCAAGAAGCGACTTGGCTTTTCATTAGAATAATACCGTTATGGTTAGAACATTATAAATAGTTCCTTAGTGTTAGGGAGAAAAACAGGATCATAATTCGTACAAAGTTACTCATAAAATACTCAAGTACCAAGTTACAGAGAAAGAGTTCATTGAGAATGTATGTATGACTTCACACATTTTATCTTTGAAATGCATTTATCAATATAATTTCTTTTGAACCATTCTTTTACATACTCCTGCAATTGTTCTTAATTCCAGTGTTCTGTCGAATTGTTTCATTTTCCTGTAAAGCTTTATGTATCAAGTTTCTTTTAAAAGGCTTTTTCCTTTACAATCAAGTCCTTTAATTCCAATTTTAAGTCTTTTCACTGTCAAGTATTTACATTCAAACCTTTTTTGATTAAGACGTTTCGTCCAAACCTTTACATTTGAATTTAATTCCAGAAGTCTTTGTATTTCAAGCCTTTACACAAACACATGCACAAGCGCTACGTCGTGTTCAACATAAACCGTCAAGGAAGTGTTACAATTAATGTTAAGACATATGTCCTAGGATCAATCTAGTCGATCCTGCGAGTAACCATACATATCAAATTTGTTTGGAAGACTAGCGGTTGTTTCGCCAGAAATCACTGCGAACAAATTGGCACGCCCAATGGGACTGTGTCATAATGTTTTAAGAAAAAACCAGTTGTAATCATAACAGACGGTTTTAAATACTTTTTTCTGGTAAAATACGCTAAAGCATTGTATGAACCTTAGGAGTGGCAGAATTATTAGTGAATCTCAACCAATACCTAAGAAAAAACATGCCAGAAGAATGGTTAACACAACTAATGATCAAGGAGGACAAAATCCTCCACAAGGATCAGGAACGGTCGGTACAAATTCGACAACTAGTTCCCAGGCCATTCAAACATCAATAGGATCAATGGCCACAACTAATTCGAATCCACCTTACACAGGAACTGCTTGTGGCTAGTTTGACCAACGTGCCCCCTTTTGGGGGTACATCAGAGTCTCTTTTGAATACTCAAAATGGCCCTATTTTGACATATGTAGGAGGCCAAGTACCACCTTCGACACCCCCCAGGCCACCAGGATTCGAAAATTTTAGGCCTTGGACAGAACAATCATATGGAGGGCCCTCATCATCATTCATGTGTGGTTTACACAATGGCACTTCCGCATATACGCAACCTAACGTAATTACTTTTTCGCTGATTCAAAATGTTGGTTCAATTGGTCGAAGCGCCCAAAACCAAGGCCTGTCAGCCCAGATGCCTGCTTTAACAACAAATACCCAGACAACACTTAGATAACAAGTGGACGCTAGTAACCATGATATGGTTGGAATATTGGCGAGGGAAATGAATACTATTTTTTCTCTTTAATCCAGAATATAAACAGAACCAATCATGAAAACACCCAATCATACCAACAGTTGTCAGCGCATATGGCACGAATAGCGGATTTCTTTGGGAACCCCCAACCACCTGTTCGACGCAGGCAGAATATCATAGGAGTTCAAGAAGAACCAACCATAAACCAGGTTCAACAACCTAGACAAAATATTGTCGAAGAACCAAGAGTTAAACCAGTAGGTATTCGACAGCCAAATCCTGAGGAACCACCCAGGAGAATAGCCATGGTCAATAGAGGCCAAGATGCAGATGAAGTTGTTCCTAAAATGAGACAAGACAACCTGTTGGTCGAAAATAATATAACAAATATAGTTGAAAGAATCATGGCTAATAATGGTTTAAACACAGGGTTTCAGCGCCCCAACTACACTTCCTCTATAGCGGAATTTATTTTGCAAACAGAATTGCCAAGGGGTCACAAGATCCTGAAATTCACCAATTTTTCAGGGGATACAAATGAATCCACTATTGAGCACATAGCCAGATATTTTACAGAGTTAAGAAACTTGGCAAACAATGAAGACCTAAGAATAAAATATTTCCCTAGTTCACTAACCAAAAATGCTTTTACATGGTTTACCACATTACCTCCTAGTTCCATAGATACGTGGTCTTACTTAGAGAAACTATTCCATTACCAGTTTTACGTGGGACAAACAAAGATAAGTTTGAAGGAATTGGCAAGCGTAAAGAGGAAATTCACAGAACCCATAGATGACTACCTGAATAGGTTTCGTCTTCTGAAATCTAGATGCTTTACTGTGGTGCCTGAGCATGAGTTAGTCGAAATGGCTGCAGGTGGATTAGATTATTCCATTAGAAAGAAGTTAGATACTCAACACTTGAGAGATATGGCCCAGTTTGCAGATAGAGTTCGACAGGTCGAACGACTTAAAGCTGAAAAGGCCAGGGCAAGCAAAAATCATAAAAAAGAAAAGGTAGCCTATGTCGAAGCCGAAAATGAAGAATATGAGCCGCATAACAACCCTTATGGTGTTGAAGAAGTAGAAATAGATTTGGCTGAATTAAAAGGGCAGCCCCTTACTCTTGTAAAATGTTAACACCTTCGATTGGGAAGAACCCCGCCAAAGAGGAAAAGAGTGATAAATATCCTAAAAGAACTTACACTTTTGATGTCACTAAATGTGATGAAATATTTGATTTACTGGTAAAGGATGGCCAAATGATAGTTCCTCCTAACACTAAAGTTCCTCCTTTAGAACAACAGAAGAAAAGAGGTTATTGCAAATACCATGGTTTTCTTGGCCATAAAACATCAGCTTGTTTTCTTTTCAGGGATTTAATTCAGAATGCTATCAAGGATGGACGTCTGAAATTCGCTGATAAAGGAAAAGGCCCTATGAAGGTGGATGTTGATCCTTTGAATGTGGTTGCCACCAACTATGTTGAACCTTTGGATATCAATATGGTGGACATAGTCAACACTGACCAAGCAAAGATCGTGGAAGATGGAAAGCAGGCTACTGATATCCTAAACACCAGAGGATCCTTTGACACTAACGTTGAAGACCCCCAGGCTGGACTATTGTACCCCAAAATTTGCCCTCCCTTTTTCACAAGAAATCACAACCCTAGGGTTTTCTCAGATTTTCAAGATTGGCTCAGGAATCGATCAGACAGATTTTTCTTTGGCAGTAGATCAAGAATTAGGGTTTTTCTCGCATTTCTCAGAAGAAACTGAATTCTCAGAAATTCAAATTAACTGTCATATGTTTTCACACTTTTTAAGCCTGCTGGAAGATTGTTGGTTGTTCTCAAGGCTTGTTTATCTGGGATAAGAGATGGGAGTTGAGACTGTCATTTGGAATATTCAGGTTTTGTCTGATCCAGGTTAACCAGATAATGTGCGTCTGTTAAGACATTTGCTTTGTTAATGGAATGAAACGTTTGCTTGTTTATTGGAATACACAGTGCGTATTTTGATTGGAATGTTGTTGCAAGGTTACGAGATTGCAGAGTTATTGGATTACTTAAAGTTTAAGTTATCTGTATTGAAATTATTGGAATGCAATTTCAGTTATTTTAAATCAGGAATCTTAAATAATCAGTGAAGACTTGAAGGAAGAATTGCAAGATATTGACAGTAGAAGATTTTATTGGATATCAGATTGTCTCACAAAGATTTTTCATTTATGTCAAATGTTGTTACAAAAAATAAATTATTATTCATATGCTTTAGGTTTTTACAACTTATAGTATTTGAAAAATAAATTATTACAATTAAGGAAAAATCTATCTAAGTTACAAATCTAAGCCTAAGCTTCCATTGCTCCCGTGCTCGCCGCAAAGTCTCCTGCTTCCTCTGCTTTGTCACCGTCCAATTTACGCTCACATGAAAGAAAGACAAAGAAAAGAGGATTAGTACAGTTGATTAAATAGATTCTTCAAACAAAAAGAGAGAAAATATTCATCATTAAAGTTTGCCGTTTGGAATCAGAGTGCTATTTTTCATCACGTTTTATTTTTCTCTTTGCAAATCACAAGAAGATTGCTCTTCTTGGTTCACAAAGGGAAAAATAAAAAATGCAAGTTGAAGAATGCAAAAGCAAAATTATTCAAAGGTAAAGCACAAGGCGCCAAAATGAAAACATAACATCCAAATTGCAACAAGGCCAAATAGCATGGCAAACTAAACATTGCAACTAAGCAAAACTGCATACAAAGGCAAACTGAAACCTGCTGTACAAACAGCACAAGCAAGGTGCCAAACTGGGTACAAAGCAAGTTACAAAGTAACCAAACAGCATGGCAAACTAAAATTGCAGCAAACTCAGCATTGCAAGCAAAACAAATATTGTTCAAATGCAAATAAGGCCAACTGGATGTAAACTGAACCAAGGCAGCACAAGCAATGCAGCAGGAAAGTATAATGCAGCAGGCCAAAAGTAAAAAGAGGGTAAACCAAATAACAAGCAAAAGGCTTGTCATAGCCTATCATCATTTTCCAGCAAATGGGCAAACTTTTCAGAAAAAGTGGAAAAGAAAAACTGCTTTATCATTGAGAGAGAAAGAGAGAAAAGATATCACCTTTTTGGAGATTGTACAGTTTGGCAAGATCTGTCAAAAGTTGCAAAACAAAAGCAAAAGGATAAAAGACCATCAAACAGCACAAAGTCAAGAAGAGAACATTTGGTCAAAAAAACTGCAACAAGTACCAAAACTGTATAACACTTTCAAACAGCATAACCTGTTATAAAAACGACCACTCTCCCAAAAACCTAAAAATGTTTTCACACAACAGCCAAAAACTTGTTAGCAGAACAAAAACTTGCAGAACCAGCCTGCTAAACAAAACCACAAAAACTTGTGTAACAGTAAGAGCAACAATCTCCCAAAACACCGCATCACAGTTTCAAGCAACAAGCCTGAAGCTGCAAAACCCCCTAACCTGTTAAACTGAATAACAGTTCCAAACAACTACAGTTTCACAACAATCCCAAACCTGTTATCAAACCAACCTAAACACCCAAACCTATTATAAAACAGAAGCCACAAAACCAGTGGTAAAAAGACAGTCCAACAACCTTCAAGAAAGCCTGCAGTTCCAAAACTCCAAAACCTGCCAAACTACTGAAAAACAAAACAGCATAACAACTCAAACTGCAAAACAAGCAAAACTGCAAGTTTCAAACACAGTTCAAGCCACAAAAACCTGTTATCACACAGAAGCCCACAAAACCTGCACAATCAAACATAAAATCCCAAGAAACTGTATAGCAGTTCAAACAACTCCCAAACCTGCAAAAACCTTCAAACCTACAACTGTAGCCACCACAAAACTCAGGGTATTTGGCCAAACTATCAAGGATCCCCAAACAAAACCAAGTTTCAGAAATGAATCCAAACCAACAACAAAGTTTCAGAATCATCATCATTATCAATCATTTCAAAACAAGGTTTCAGAAACTTTCAACAATCATCATCATTGTCAATCATTCACCAACAACAAACAAGTACAAAATCAGAAGAACATCATCATCAACATTAAAGTTCAGGAAAGAGGCAACAGAGTTTGAGAAAGCTACAATCATCATCAACATTCAGGTTTAAGAACAAAAGAGAAATTACCAAAGCCCACGCGTTCTTCATCATTTCTTCCGCTTCACTCCTCCGGCCGCCAAGGAGCACTGTCATCTTCCTCAAGCCTCACCATTCCCTTTCATCATAGAGAAAATCCCACAGGTATAACTTTATCTCTCTCATAACAATTCCTACGTCTCAAGCATATCACAGTAGGTTAGTAACAAAGAAACATAAACAACGAAAATGCTTAATCAAAAAATAACGAACCATACCGTTTTAAGACAACATCACTGATCATTGAGAGGATGTGAGAAGTGAGGGTGCTCCAGTAACCATAGGTGAAGGAAGATCAGAGCATTTGAGACTAAGAGAGATGAAGAGGGAGAACGAAGAAACGACGCCGCTGTGAGGAGTGTTCACAAACCCTAAATTTCTGAAAACCCTAACCAAATGTACAAATTTGAGCATTGGGCCTATTGGCCCCCAAAACCTTAAGCCCATTGAATTTGCTAGCGCACCCCCTCCCCCCCAAATGTCTGGCTTGACCTTTTAGTTGGGCCTTAAAATTTCAGCATCTTAAGCCCATCTTTAATTCAATCTGTTTTCTTTTCTTTTCTTTTGTTTAATAGATATTAATGTTTTTTTAATTAATTCATTTTTTTTTAGTTTTTTAAGATAATTAATTTTCTTCTACTATTTTCTCTCTTTTATATAACCTTTTATTAATTTGTAGCATTTAATAAAATAACAAAAGATTTAGTTTAATTAATTTTATTTTTTCTTAATTTATCTTTTTATTTCTTTTGTTAAAAATATACTAGTAAGATATTAAAGTTTCATTTTTGTAAAATAAATTTGATTTTTCTTAATTAGTTTTAATCACTTTTCTTTTTATTATTTTTCTTACATTTAATAAGAAAACACCAAAAATAATGAAGATTTTATTTAATTAGTTTGCTTCCTTTAAACTTTTTTTTTTATTTAATAAAAACACATAGAAGAATAATAATAATAAAATATTTAATCTTTCTTTTTAGAATAGATTTTATTTATTATTTTCGAGTAAATACATGCATTTCATACTTTATTGATTTCCTAATTTGTTATAGCTTTATATTGAATCGCGACAATTCGATTTGGTTGTAATATTTGGACATTGTTATTCTTGTGAGATTCATCCCCATTTGTAATAATTGTACCCCCATCCCCGAATACTTTTGTAATAGCTTAGACTTTCAATTTCCGCAATTTATTGCTTTCAATATACTGTGTAGTAATTAGGCGTGTATGGCAAGATTCAAAAATCAATCGCTAGATGACCTAATCCAAGAATAAATAACTTGAAATCAACACACTTCTCACACGAGCACCTCTAGGGTAACCTCGCTTGTTGCCTCGGAAACACAATCATGTCCCTCGAATATGAGACACTCTAGCAGACGACCCTTCGATAAACAAAGATCGTAGTCCCTCGATGACCCTCGATGTTGCCTTCGATAAAACGATCTCGTCCCTTACAAAATTACTAGAGTGTCCCACAAGTTGCTTTCAATGATTCCATACGATGACTCGCGCTTGTCCCGTTTAACATCCTAATACAAGGTTGTTTACCAAATGCAATGGTAAAACAACACTGTCAAAAGGGTTAAAAATGTGTAGGAAAGATCTTTGAGTAAAATAGGGTAGACAACTCTTAGTTACTTGATCAAAACTTGTAAAACATCCTTGTTATTTTCAAACGCACCTCACAACACAATTTCAAAACATTTCCTAAATATCAAACTTTTAAAACATTGAAACATCTTTTCAAAAGATAATACACCTTTGTATATATTCAAACAAGAATCGTTACAAAGGTTTCCACAACGATGGCCTCTTTTCAAAACATTTTCAAAGCCACACACAAAGCACCATTCCAAACAATTGAAAAGCAAAAGCAAGTGATCTAAACAAGTAACTAAGAGCCCATGGATAACCATGGATGAAAAGGGTGCTAGCACCTTCCCTTTTCATAATCTACCCCCGAACCCAAGAAATAATCTCAAAGGTCTTTCCTGTGCTTTTTGACCTTTCCTTTGGATAAAATAAAAAGTCGGTGGCGACTCTTGCTAAACCGCACAATTGCGAACACAAACGCAAAACCTCAAGTCAGTTCTCCCACCGTTTCACATGGACAAATGAAATTTAGGACTACTGAGGGTTCTTTGAAAATTACTAATGAGACTACTGAAGGTCTCAGAGTTAGGTTCGAAGAAATGGAAATCTCTGAAGTACCCATGAGAGTCAACATGGTCAATCTGGACCAACCCGCTTCAGAGATGGAAGAATTGGAAAACTGCCTGCTGATGGAACAAAAGAAGAAGAGTTTTGGATACCCAAAGGCAAATGAGAATCTGCGTGAATACTTGTGGAGATGCCATGAGAGGAATGCCCACAAGACATTGTTGTGCCCAAGGTGCTCCATTATGTTGAGTCGAAGAGTGGCTGAAAATTATGAGAGGGCCTAACACATCAACACCCAAGGAAATCGGTGCCAAGAAAGTCAACTGATGAGAGTATACCCAAGGCCAGGCGAAACGCTTTTGGTTTTCATACTCCGATGTTACAAAGCAGAATCAGAAATCCTGATGTGCCCAAGATGTGGTGCAGTATATGACAAGGAGATTGCTGAAATGTTTGAACGAATCCCTTTCCATGGTAGCTGGGAGCCAAGGGAAGCAAACCCAAGGATGTAAGTGTTTTACAAAAGGGGAACGCCGAAAAGGCCAGATAGCCCATATCCCAAGGCAAGAAGAGCCTCGTTCAAATTACCTGCTGAGATACCAACTGACCGATGGATGCATATTAATGATGAGAAATCAAAGTGGAGGAGTTTCGACAAGGGAGGCAGAACAACTTTCTCCTATAGAAGGCAATTCCAAGCATCAACAAGGGAGGCTCACAAGCTAGATAATTACAAAGGAAAAAACCCCATGTCAAGATCCCAGTGGCGTAGACACCAGAGAGCAAGGAAAACAGAAAGGGAATCAAAGCAGAAAGAGGTAGGTGAATCAAGCAATACCAAAGCAGTATCTGGAACATCGACATTTGTCAAACCGCCGGTAGGACGAAGGTTGTTCACTGAGGAACAATAGAAAACGAAAGAAGTGACTCAAGAAAATCCCATAAAATCTGAAGATATGTTGACAGACGATTTCGACTCTGATGGCGTGTCGTCTTTGAACATGAATTGCAACGTGGTATCCATTATCCCCCATGATACTATCAGGAAACTGAAGTTGAAGACTGTCAAGAAGCTGATGAAGAGGAGATGGCGAAACACAGACCAATGTGTTACTACATCCTTAGTAATGGAGTAGTCGAAGAGAAAAATGCCTTCTTTGAAAGGCCTGACGGAGCTATGAGAAACCATCTTAAACCTTTGTATATAAGGGCCAAGATTGAAGACACTGGTATTAATAAAGTACTGGTGGATGGAGGGGTTGCAGTTAACTTGATGCCTCATTATATGTTGAAAAGAATAGGGATGTTCGACACGGACATTAAACCTCACAATATGGTGCTGTATAACTATGAAGGGAAAATAGGTCACACCCTGGGAGTAATTCAAGTAAACTTGACGGTTGGGTATGTGACAAGACCAACTATGTTCATGGTGATTCCTGTAAAATCGAATTATAATTTGCTGCTAGGGAGAGAGTGGATACACGGGGTGGGGGCAGTGCCATCGACCATGCATCAAAGATTAACCATATGGAGAGATGATGGAATTGTAGAAAACATCGAAGGGGATCAAGGTTACTACATGTCGGAGGTAAACATGGTAGACAGAACCAGCTTTGACAAAAATCTAGCAAACATTGGACCATGTGGAGTGGTAGAAGATTGCTACTTACCAAACAAGAATGCGTTGTATTATCTAACTTTGCTCCCAAATGGATTTCGTTGGGACAGAGAAATTATGGGAGAACTGGACGACCAGGAGAATGTCGAAAGAAGTTCTCCAATACGGCCAACTGGCTAGGACGCAGACATTGACCATGTCTGAACCCTCTTTCTTTGAAAGACTTTCGGCTTATGTAGCCGAGAATAAAAGACAGGCGACTGTTGAAGCTGCAACAACAAATGTGGCTGGCGAAGCCACTACCAAAGCAACCAAAGTGGCAGAATCTGGAGCAAACCTCAACTCAGAACCGACTGATGAACAGGTTCAAGGTGAGAAGTTTGTCAAGTCACCTGACATTGGGAATGGTTATTCATCATTGTAAATACTACACACACGTCTTGAAGTGACATTTTTTGGGAAGAGATGTCATGATGATATCATTAAAATACGAAAAGATTCTCTTTACTGGTCGAAATAACATAAATCACAAGAAATGCCTATTTATGCACATATTCGAAACAGACACTTATTGGGGGCAATTTGTTGGTTGGGAATTTCGACCAGGATAATAAAGGAATCATTCATTGAAATTTCCACAAGATGGCTTGAAAAAAGCTATAGTCGAAGTATATTGTTACTGGATCTGAGTCGAAGAAGACAGTTCAAAAGGGAAAGTGTTTTTGTTTTGTCAAAAGCGCACATTTTCAACGGCCACGCGAACAAAGTTGTTACTGAAGGCTTGCGCGGGAATGTTTGAAATTCGAAATAGTTTCTTTGGATAAGAAAGACGCGTGGAAGCCTTAGAGTGTCGAAAGACAAGCAAGAAGCGACGTGGATTTTCATTAGAATAATACCTTTATGGTTAGAACATTATAAATAGTTCCTTAGTGTTAGGGAGAAAAACAGGATCATAATTCGTACAAAGTTACTCATAAAATACTCAAGTACCAAGTTACAGAGAAAGAGTTCATTGAGAATGTACGTATGACCTCACACATTTTATCTTTGAAATGCATTTATCAATATAATTTCTTTTGAACCATTCTTTTACATACTTCTGCAATTGTTCTTAATTCCAGTGTTCTGTCAAATTGTTTCATTTTCCTGTAAAGCTTTATGTATCAAGTTTCTTTTAAAAGGCTCTTTCCTTTACAATCAAGTCCTTTAATTCCAGTTTTAAGTCTTTTCATTGTCAAGTATTTACATTCAAACCTTTTTTGATTAAGACGTTTCATCTAAACCTTTACATTTGAATTTAATTCCAGAAGTCTTTGTATTTCAAGTCTTTACACAAACACATGCACAAGCGCTACGTCATGTTCAACATAAACTGTCAAGTAGGTGTTATAATTAATGTTAAGACACATGTCCTAGGATCAATCTAGTCGATCCTGCGAGTAACCATACATATCAAATTTGTTTGGAAGACTAGCGGTTGTTTCGCCAGAAATCACTGTGAACAGTAGGGCTACTCGTTGTTTCAGAGTGGCCTCACTCAGGGCGGCTCCCGATCGGATTTCCTCGACCAGGTCGAGCTCATCCCTCAGGGCTTTGTCGTTCGTTTCCTCGTCAAGAGGCATCTCCGTTCACCTAGATGGCTCCATGATCTCTACTGGGATGACCACCTCGGTGCCATAGGTCATTCGGAATGGAGTCTCGTCTGTCGTCGAATGGGGCGTGGTGCGGTAAGCCCACATGACGATGTGTAGTTCTTCGACCCACCCCCTTTTTGCTTCGCCTAACCTGCACTTGAGTCCTCGTAGGATGACCCTGTTGGCGGCCTCGGCTTGCCCGTTGGTTTGGGGATGCTCGATTGAGGTAAAATGTTGTTTGATGCTGAGTTTGGAGACGAAGCTTTGGAAGCCTTGGTCGGTGAATTGGGTACCGTTATATGTGATCAGAGCCTGCGGAATTCCAAACCGGGCGAGAACATTTCGTTTGTAAAAGTGGAGGATGTTATGTGAGGTGATTTTCGCAAGAGCCTCGGCCTCTATCCACTTTGTAAAGTAATCCACGACCACAATGAGGAATTTTTTTTGGTACGTTCCTTTCACGAATGGTCCGAGGATGTCCATCCCTTACCAGGAAAATGGCCACGGGGATGACAATATATTCAGCTCGTGTGGGGGGGAGAGATGCATGTCGGCGTGCCTTTGGAATTTGTCACATCTCTTAACGTGGTCTTTGGCGTCTTGTTGCATTGTCGGCTAGTAGTACCCCGCTCGTAAAGCCTTTCTTGCTAGGGATTTACCGCCCATGTGCCGGGCGTTAATACCTTCGTGTTTTTCCCGTAATATCTCAGGGACTGCGGATTCGTCGATGCACTTCAAGAGTGGGATGGAAAATCCCCTATGATATAGTTTGTGCTCGATCACCACGTAGGAGCATGCTCGTCGTTTGGTCGCGACTGCTTCTGTTTGTTTCGGGGGGAGTTCCCCCCTCATCAAGAAGTTGAACACAGGGGTTATCCAGCATGAGCTGTCTCCGGTGGAGTTTACCTCGGGTGGAGCCGAGGTTTTTTTGATGCTAGGGCGAGATAGGTATTCTTGTATGACAGATTTGTTTCCGCCTTTCTTTCTCATGCTTGCAAGCTTCGAAAGTATATCGGCCCTTGTGTTTTGCTCGCGTGGTACGTGCAAAATTTCTGCTCGATCGAACTTTTTCATGTGCTCCTTGACTAAGTTCAGATATTCGATGAGGCTGTCGTTTTTGGCCTGGTATCCTCCTTGGACTTGGGATGCAACAAGTTGAGAGTCGATGCAGATTTGTACCTCACGGGCACCTAGATCCTCGGCTAGTCTTAGACCCGCTAGCAGGGCCTCGTATTCCGCTTGGTTGTTCGAGGTCGGGAAGGAGAGGGTGAGAGAATGCTCGACCACCACACCTTCCTCGTTCTCTAGGAGGATTCCAGCGCCACTTCCGGACAAGCTGGACGCTCCGTCAATGAAGATGATCCACTTGTGCTCTTTTCCTGCGGGGGGGTTGTGAGCGGTCATCTCTGCGATGAAATCGGCCAAAGCTTGTGCCTTTAGGGCTTTCCTGCTCTCGTATTGGATGTCGAACACAGTAAGTTCCAAGGACCACTTCAGCATTCGACTCGCCATGTCTGGGCGACCCAAGAGCTGTTTTACGGGCTGGTCTGTTCGTACTACGATCGTGTGCGCGAGGAAATAGTGTATTATCCTTATCACTGCATTGACAAGGGCCAGAGCTACCTTCTCTATCTGTTGGTATATAACCTCCGGCCCTTGAAGTGCTTTGCTCGTGAAATAGACGGGTTTTTTCCCGTCGGGCGTCTCGCGAATGAGGAATGCGCTGACAGCATCGATCGAGACGACCAGGTACAGGAATAAAGGTTCCCCGTCCACTGGCCGTGATAACACGGGTGGATGAGATAGAATTTGTTTAAGATGAAGTAGCGCCTTCTCGCATTCCTCGGTTCATTCGAAGGCCGCTTCCTTGCGAATAAGCTTGAAGAAAGGGAGGGCGTGTTGAGCGGATTTTGCAACGAAACGGGATAACGAGGTGAGCATGCCATTTAGGACTTGTATGGATTTCTTCAATGTAGGTGTGGGGAGGTCAGAGAAAGCCCGACATTTGTTGGGGTTGGCTTCGATTCCTCGTTCTGTCAAGTAGAAGCCGAGGAATTATCCCGCCTTGACCCCGAACGTGCACTTCTTGGGGTTAAATCTCATTTTGCATTGCCTCGCTTGAGCAAAGACTTTCCTGAGATGAGCGGAATGGTCGGTGTATGCTCGGGACTTGACGATCATGTCGTCCATGTATACCTCGAGCATATCCCTGATTTGGTTGCGGAAGACTTTGTTCATCATCCGTTGATACGTTGCTCCTGCATTTTTCAGACCAAAGGGCATTACATTGTAGTAATAATTTCCCGAGCTGGTCATGAAAGAGGTGCAATGCTTGTCGCTTATTGCCATTTGGATTTGGTTATAGTCAGAATAGGCGTCCATAAATGATAGTATTTTATAACCGGCCGAGTTGTCGACCAACATATCAATATTAGGTAAAGGAAATGCATCTTTCGGGCATGCCCGGTTAAGATTGGTATAGTCACCGCACATTCGCCATTTTCCATTATTTTCCTTAACAAGTACAACATTTGACAGCCAGGTTGAATACCGGGCTTCAGAAATAAAATTTGCCTCTAGGAGGTCTTTTACAGCTTTTTCAACAGCCTCTGTTTTCTCCGGAGACTGCCTATGTCTATGTTGCACTATTGCCCTAGCGTCTCGATCGATGGTGAGTTGGTGACAGACGACCTCAGGGTCGAGTCCGGGCATCTCCGCAGCGCTCCACACGAACATGTCCGCATTCTCGCGCAAGCAAGCTTTGATTTGATTCCTCTCCAAGTCGGGGAGTCCGGTGCCAATCTTCACTCCTCTGCTTGGGTCTTCACCGAGGGGGACGAGTTCGAAGTCCCCGTCCGGAATTGGTCGAGGGGGGGGGGGGGCTTGCTCGCTGGTAGGAGGCTCATCCTGGTCGAAACGGGTGTCCAGGGATATTGAGTCGACCTCTGGAGGGGCTCTCTGCTCTTCCGCTTTGACGGGCTCTGGCCTCTGAGGTTCTGGTCGTGTTGTTGCAACTCTCTTAGCGGGCCTTGTGCTGGTGTCGACCGTGTTACGTCCCTTGGATGCCGCGTTAAAACACCTTCAGGCAGCTTCTAGGTCCCCTTGGATGGTGGCGACCCGTGCCCTCTTGGTGTAAAACTTCATTTTTAGATGAACGGTGGAGGGTACTGCGGTCAGCTCCGCCAGTGTCGGTCTTCCCAGAATGCAGTTGTAGAGGGAGGGGCAATCAATGACGAGGAAGCGTACCTTGACTTGCCTCGTTGTCGTATCCTCTCCAAATGTAACCATGAGCTCGACGTATCCCCAAGGCTTGGAAGTTGAACCGTTAAAGCCCTGCAGGTCCGACCCCACGTAAGGTGAGAGGTGAGATTCGTCGAGCTGAAGGGTTCGGAACAGTTAGTTGTACATCACGTCGAAGAAACTTCCTTCATCGACGAGGACGCGGTGTACGTCGAAGTTGACCATTCTCGCTCTTATCAGTAGAGGAATGACCGAATTGGGGGGCCCCTCCGGGGAGCTCCTCGAGATAGAAGGTGATTGGATCTGATCTGCCCCTCACCTTTTCAAAGGTCACCATTTGAGGGGGAGCCGTGTCGACCAACTCGTCCAGCTTCCTCTTAGCTGACTTTATGGTCAGATCATTGAACCCTCCACCATTGATGACCATGGCGGAGGGGAAGTGTTCCCACCTGTTGTGTATCGACAGAGGTTCTTGCATGTGATCAGGGACGTAGAAGTACTCGGGTCTTGTGACGGAGAATGCGGTTTGGATGGGAACCGACTCGTCAGATGGTCGGGCATCCTCTTCAGCTTCCCTCGTCTCGCGGGTGTTACAACGAGGAGCATCATTTCGCCGATACTGTGCGAGTCTCCCCCCTTTTATGAGGGTCTCGATGGCATCCTTGAGGTGGACGCAGTCTTCGGTCAGATGCCCGTGGCTCCGGTGGTACTGACAGTATTTGCTCCGGTCCACCCCGGGTTTGGCAGGAGCTAGTCGGGGACGTTTGACGCCGCCATCTTTAAAATATGTACTCGCACACTCCGCTAAGGTGCGCTCGCGGGAAGCCGTGAGCGAAGTGTATTCTATGAACCGTCCCGAGGGCCCTCTCTGCTCCCGGAAGTCCCGGGGTTTATCGTCATTTCTCTTTTCCCAGGTTCGTCGAGGAGGGGCGGTATCTTGTCGTGGATTGCTGCTGGATCCGCGATTTCCGGGGTCTCGGGCTCTGTTGGCCGCTTCCCTTTCCTCGTAGTCCATGTAGGCTCTGGCATTCTCGAGGAGGGCATCAAACGTTAGAGGTGGTTTGATGCCCACGACTTTCCTGAATTCGGTGCCGGGGAGGAGCCCCCTCTCCAGCAGGTATCTCTTCATATGGTTCGTGCAAGGGACCTGGATGGCTTCCCGGTTAAAGCGGTTGATGAATTCCCTCAAGGTCTCATCACGCTTCTAGACAATGGCCTCGAGCGCCGCTTCAGTCTTCGGGTGTCGTCGCGACGTAGTGAACGAGCTGATGAACTGGTTCTTCAAGTTTCGCCACGAGGTAATTTATCCCGGGGCGAGACCCTTGTACCAGTCCATAGCTGCTTTCCTCAGGGTCGTGGGGAACAACCGACATTTGATTGGTCCCCCGACATTGTAGTAGTGCAGCATGGCCTCGAACCCGTCTATGTGGTCGACCGGGTCGGCGACGCGTCATATTCTTTCAAGTGGGGAGGCTTCTCCATGCCGGGGGGAATGGGCGCCTCCATGATAGCTTATGACAAGGGACCGCGGGGGTCGTCCTCGTTACTTTGTTCCGGGGAGCGGGATGGGGATCTGAAGTATTGTCGGTCACAATGGCCCTGGCGTGCGGGACGTTCCTCGAGCGATATGACCGTTGATAGATTCCTGTGTCTGTCCCCGGGAGGTCTTCGTTCTTTTCACGAAGGGCCGTTGTCGCGCCTTCCCGTCTCGATGAGTGGTTCTCTCTCCAAGGGGGGTCACCGCCCAATTGGTCGAGGCGACGGGCTTCGAGAGATGTCCCGATCCTGTCTCCGCGGGGGAGATTGGGGACGTTCCTCCGTCCGTCGAGGAGGAGGGGATTGAGGCTTCCTGTATTTTCTAGGGGGCCTCCGGTCGTCTTCAATTGCTCTCAATATTTCCCCCTGGGCAAAGATGAGATAGTTGGTCTGGTTAATCGCCGTGAACAGTGCCCTGGTCGTGGCGTCTGCCCCGACAGGGACAGGAACCTCGTGGAATTGGACGGATGGATAGTTCAGAGGAACTGGGTGATCTTTTTCAAGCCGAGGAGGGATTGATGAAGACGAGGCCGTGACTCCGTCTCGATAGTTATAAGGCCCGAGGATGTTGCCGCCGAGGACCGTGTTATGGCCGGTGATGCCGGCGTTGTTGGGGCCGACATTATTGTCGGCGATGTTGTTGTTAGCTTCAATGACGTGGACATTCTGGTTGTCCTGAGTCTGGTCAGCTATGACAGTCGAGGATGGTTTTAGCTCTGGTCCTTTTAAGTGAATAAGACGGGGAAGCTTAGATTCCCACAGATGGCGTCATTGATCGTACCTGATCAGAGTTGGACCGTCACAGCTGGCTTTGAATTGGATATGAAGGAGATGAGGGGGGGGGGGGGGGGGGCACCTGCAAGACACTCTGATGACAAAGTGAGAGACGGAATGAGCAAGCAAGTAAGTGTATAGTTGTGAATGAATGAATACCTGACCCTCTCGAAATAGAGGGTATTTATAGCCCCCAGCGCTGGGCCAAGGTCCCTTTATTGGGCTGATCAAACAGGCCCAACAAAGGGACTGCCAGGTTCTACGTGAGCAGTAGGGACCTGCACGCGGTCCCCTACCTGGATGATGCTCTCCGCAGAATAGAGAGGGTAAAGACGCGATCTTCCCGGGACCATGAGGACTCCACGAAATCCGGAGAGGTTGAAAGTCTGTCCTACGAGGAGGGTACTCGAGCAGAACTTGGATTGGAATGTTCCTCGTCTGGGACGTCCCTCGTCGGGGACGTTCCTCACGAGCACCGGCGGGGCGTAGTCGCATTCGATCAATCACCCATGATCGGAGTGTGTTCGAAGGATCTAATGCTCAATATGATACGTTGTAAAGCTTGAATTATACTTCACTGGTGATTGAGCCACGAGCAGACCCAATCCAGAACACCAACTTATTAAATCCTGGAGCTCTATTTTATTTGTGGTCTCGTAAATGAGAGTTCATCAAAGATAGAAGATTTGATGAAGCTCCATAATATTTATTTACAATTTTAAAGACTAAAAATATCCTTATTATATATCTCTATAAAAGTAAAAATTATTGTTATAAATATCTATATGGCTAAAACTTTAATTCGATATATATATATATATATATATATATATATATATATATATATATATATATATATATATATATATATATATATATATATATATATATATATATATATAAAATGAATTAAATGTGGTGACCAATCCGTCAACGCAATTAGGTACCAACAATTTTTTACGACTTTAATAAAAAAGACTTAAAGATATTATGTGGGATGTAGCTTCAACATAGTACCATCTAAAAGTAGAGAATGAACGCTCATAATTGAAATAATAAATATAAAGAAGAAAATAAAAATCAATCACTTTTCTCTTAATTTTTTAAAAAAATTGGCTTTTTTTTCTTCTTATATATTCAAACAAAAAAGTAATTGATTAGAGAAATTGAAATTGAAATTTATTGAGCACGCAATTCAAACCCAAAAAGGCTAATTCGAAATGTCTCTTTCCTTGTAGAACAAAAAAACCCTCTAAATTTGGCTTAGATTGAGAAAGAGAGAAGGAGAAAAATAAGTATTTGCACAAATATATTTGCAGAATAAAATTAGTATATAAAATGGATTAATTTTTTATAAGTAAAAATATTTTGCATATATATATTCAACTATATATTATTATATCAATTAAAATTGATCTCGAAATCAGTTTAGGTAATAATTATATATAAATATTACTTTAAAAATCTAAGTTCATTTATTTATTTTAAAGACTAAAATTCACGCTATTAAACCATTAGACAAAAAATATAAAAATAATAAATTGAGATTTAAATTTTTATAGACGTTTGTAAATAATTGTATGTATTTGAGTAGTTTTTAAGAAGAATCAATTATAGAAAAAGCCAAACACTACTAGGTGGAATCACTTTTAATCTTTAGCGTTTAAACAAGTTATTATCAAAGAGTATCATTGTCTTATTACGTGTGCATTGTCCTCTGACTTCTTCATACTGATCATGCATCGCTGGCCACTCTATTCTTTTATTCCTCTCATAACTAAACCTTTTGTTTTCTCATTACTACCTAATTAATTTTTCAACTTAAATAAAGGAAAAATAATTCACTTTCCTGAATCTTGAGCTTTTTTAAATATTTTTAAAATTTTTTTGAACTCTCTATCTTCACTTCTTGTAGTAGTAGTTGTTATTGGAATCTTAAACATCAAAATTGCTCATTAATTAATTTCATGCAAAATTCTCTTCTACATTCATTGGAATCTCAAACTTGAGCATAGGGGCAATTTTCATACTTGCTTCTTCAGTAAATAAGCACTTTTGGATAAGCTGCTTCTGAGCTCTCTCTTATAACCCTTCTGCTTCAATTTTGCTTCCTCTCAGGTGATTACTCAATTATCTTGCAGATCTGGTTTTTTTTTTAAAGTAATTTTATGAATGATGAAATCTGGGTTTCTAACTGTATAATGGGCCCCACATTGTGTGTTTGGTTTTCAAATTTCATAGTTGTGATTCAAGGTTTTGTGGTTTGGTGTTTATTTTTTAAGATTTGGGTTATGTTTTTTTTTAGGATCTAGGGTGTGGAGAATTTTTGTTTTGTTTTTAGTTGTTCTGTTTGACAAAAAAAATTAATTGTTATTAACTTCTTAGTATTTATAAGTTTTCTTGTTAATCTATTAATTGTGGTGTGTGTTTGAAGAAATTTTGGGTTAATTCAATGATTCTGTTTTTGATGTAGAAATTGAAGTAGTTCCTTTTTTGCATTTAATCAAGGGTTACTATGAAAGCTAAAAGGTTGCATTGGTTAGTGGTTAGTTAGAAAACCATATGGAATTGAGAATTAAGTCAATTAAGTAGTACATAACTAATCAAACCTAGATACTCATTAAAGTTGTGATTAGCTAATGTGAAAACCTATAAGAATGCTAAAATTGCTTACTTTTATGACTTATTTTTGCATTGAATATCATCTTTAGGTTCTTTTCCTTTCATATTTAGCCAAGATCTTTGAATATTTTTTACCTATTATAGAAAAAGCTTCATTACTTTATAGGCTTATATATAGTTTATGTCCATAAGCTGTTTAGGCTTATTTCCATAAGCTCTTCAATATAGCTTATGAAAACAACTTTAACTTGTATGAAAACAATTCGACCATTTTATCTTTTGTTGAATAAATAGCTTGCTTATACATAAGCACTTATATGATAAGCGCTTATGCTACAAGCACTTAACCACATTATTCATCTGAACAAATATGTTTGTCCCAACTTCCTATATGTCTCTTGGCTTATGTGGATGCATCTTGAATTTACTGGAATTATTCTAAATATTTTCTTAAATGCTGTCATTGTAATTTCGACATTCTAATTTTGTTCACATTGATTTGTGTTTTTGATGCTAAAGCAGGAAAATGTGAAGGATGACAGAGTTTACATTGAATTCAATGAAGTTCTACTCATCTCCATTGCAAGCTTTCCTTTTTATCATTGTAATTCTTTCTCCTCTAGTTATTGCTGACCTGAATTCTGATAAGCAAGCCCTTCTTAATTTTGTTACTTCTGTCCCTCATCGACGGAACCTTAAATGGGACCTATCTACCTCAATATGTACATCTTGGATAGGCATCACATGCAATCCAAACCTTACTCGTGTTGTTTCTGTTCGGCTCCCTGGAGTCGGACTAGTAGGCACCATTCCAGCCGATACACTCGGCAAAATTGACTCACTCAAAACTATCAGCCTTCGCTCGAACTTACTTAGTGGAAATCTACCTCAGGATATTACTTCTCTTCCGTCTCTACAATATCTCTACCTTCAACACAATAACCTTTCTGGTAAATTACCAACCTCGTTGTCACTGCAACTCAATGCACTTGTTTTGTCATACAATTCATTCACTGGTAGCATTCCAAAGACACTGCAAAACTTAACACAACTAACTCATTTGAGCCTCGAGAACAATTCGTTATCTGGACCGATACCTGATCTCCATGTCAATCTCAAGCAGTTGAATTTAAGTTATAACCATTTGAATGGCTCTATCCCTTCGTCTCTACATAGTTTCTCAAGTTCATCCTTTGAAGGGAACTCTCTTTTATGTGGATTACCTCTAAAGTCGTGCTCATCAGTCCCTCGTTCATCCGCGCCTCCTGCATCTGCTCCTGTAAGACATAACTCCAAAAGTAAACTTAGTAAAGGAGCTATCATTGCAATTTCTGTTGGTGGAGCTGCTCTGTTGTTTTTTGTAGTTCTTGTCATTGTTCTTTGTTGTTTAAAGAAAAAAGATAACGGAAGCTCGAGAGTTGTTAAAGATAAGGGGCCTAGTGGCGGTGGTGGAAGGACTGAAAAACCGAAAGAAGAGTTTGGAAGTGGCGTGCAAGAATCTGAGAAAAACAAATTGGTTTTCTTTGAGGGGTGCTCTTATAATTTCGATCTCGAGGATTTGCTAAGGGCTTCGGCTGAGGTTCTCGGAAAGGGAAGTTACGGAACCGCATATAAGGCTATCTTGGAGGAAGCAACAACAGTTGTAGTGAAAAGGTTGAAAGAAGTTGTGGTAGGAAAGAGGGAGTTTGAACAGCAGATGGAGATTGTTGGAAGCATTGGAAATCACCCGAATCTCGTTCCACTTCGCGCTTATTATTATTCGAAGGATGAGAAGCTTTTGGTTTGTGACTATTTCCCAAATGGCAATCTATCTGTACTCTTGCATGGTATGCATTTCTATTTCTTAGTTTCAGTTTATGCTTATGAAATTGAACTCTTTTCTTTTATTCTAAGTTAAGAAATGAAATTTGTTATAATTCGATTTGATGACAGGTAGTAGAACAGGTGGAAGAGCTACTTTAGATTGGAACATGCGAGTAAAAATCACACTCGGAATTGCTCGGGGAATTGCGCATTTACATTCAGTTGGCGGTCCAAAATTCACACACGGAAATGTGAAATCCTCCAATGTCCTCATAAGCCAAGATAACGATGGCTGCATTTCAGATTTCGGCCTGACACCAATCATGAACGTTCCTGCAACCCCTTCCAGAACCGCAGGCTACCGTGCTCCCGAGGTAATGGAAACTCGAAAGCACACTCATAAATCAGACGTGTACAGTTTCGGTGTCCTCCTTTTGGAAATGCTTACTGGTAAAGCGCCACAACAGTCTCCGGTACGCGATGACATGGTTGATCTGCCTAGGTGGGTTCAGTCTGTTGTTCGGGAGGAATGGACCGCTGAGGTTTTCGATGTGGAGCTAATGAGGTACCAAAATATTGAAGAAGAAATGGTGCAAATGTTGCAAATTGGCATGGCTTGTGTTGCCAAGGTTCCGGATATGAGGCCTAACATGGAGGAAGTAGTGAGAATGATTGAAGAAATTCGACAATCTGACTCGGATAACCGACCTTCTTCAGACGAGAATAAATCCAAGGATTTAAATGTTCAAACACCATGATTAGCTATGTTGTCCTCTTTTTTTCTTGTGTTACAAACAAATTGATTTATTGAACTTGTTTCTTTAGGAAGTAACATTCAATGGGATTTAAAAGTGCATGAAACAGTTCTCTGTTATGGAATTACTTGAGTTATTTTGTTCATTTAGAAGGTTTAGATTTCTTATGGAATTGTGCTGTATTGAAGTTGTGATTCAATTATTTATGATCTTTCATCTAATGAAATGATAAATATTACTTGTCTTCTTAGTCTTTTTAGATCACTATTTTTAATTTAACCAAAAGCATTTTGATCATTTTATGTATTATTCATTCTTCAACCATGGCAAACAAGAATTTGTCACTTATAATTATTTCTTGGTATCCAAAAGTTTTGGTTGTTTTGTAAATATGCTTAAATGGTGATGATGAAAGCAAGTGAGCCAGAATAAAGTTTTCAATGCTTTTGGAAATTTTAGTTTAAGTGTCCCTTTCACGACTACTATAGATGATTTTTAATGGGGACACATTTCTCAACAAAAAGTAATTGGTGGAGAGGTTTATGGGGTTTTATAGAGAAAGAAGTGTTGCCACATTTTTCTATTTTGAGAAGATAGATAATGGTTGTATTTTGCCGGGAGAAATTAGTGTAAGTGCACCATATTGATGTAAAAGATAAATTTTAAAGAGAATTTCTTAAAGCACTTTATATATTTTTAGTTTACTGTTCGAAAAGATGTAAATGTTTTTAGAAATTGGAATTTTTTTTGGTACATATCCAGAACTGACATATTATTGTCTAGATCATATAAAATGGTGGAGCACGAACTAGAAATACATTTACGATCTAAACCGTATTTATATTTTCTGTTGCACCCTAAATACACGCAATGTTTAATACTGAGAAAAATAAGATATAACGCAAATATGAACCAAAACACATTTTATAATACGGTGAGAGAACTGACTTTTTTAGTGTTATCGCAAATGTGCGGTTAGCAAGAGTCGTCACCGACTTTTCTTTTATCCAATACTTAGGAAAGGTGAAAAGAACAAGAAAGACCTTTGAAAGATTTTGAGTTCGGGGGATAAATTATGTAAAGGAAAGGTGTTAGCACCCTTTACACCCGTAGTTATCTACGAACTCTTGATTGCTTAGCTCACTTATTTTTTGTGTGTGAATTGTTTGAAAATATTTTGAAATGTTGTAATAATTCTTATATCAGTCCTCAAGAATGTATACAAAGTGTTTTTTAAAATACTTATTGTTTTGAAAGTGTGATGTGAGAAAATGTTTTGTTTGTGAGCAAGCATTCAAGAGTCCTACCCACCAGGTTTTTGTCTTTCCTACTCTTTTTCATTTTCCTTTGGAGATAGCACTATCCATACCATTAGTTGGTAGATAATCTTATCTATCGGATATGAAGGGACAGACATAGGGTTATCGTATGGTCATAGAAGGCAACATGTAAGGATATTTTAGCAATTATATCGAAGGGACTATCATTATATTATTCGTAGGGTCACCGAGGGACTAGATCATCTTTCCATAGGCAATTCGAGGGACATTGAGAGACTATGATCTTTTGTATCGTAGGGACTATGATGATTGTATCGAGTGTCTTTTGCTAAAGCATTCTTACTTTCGAGGGACATGACCAATATTCGTAAGGCAACAAGAGAGGTTACCCTAAAGGTGCAAGTGTGATTGTGTGTTAACCCAATTATTTAGTCTTAGGAATTAGGTTTTCTATGTCCAATTTTAGTCTTTCCATACAAACCCTAATTACTAACAGTTTAAAAAAAATATAATGTGCGAGAATATAAATGTCCTATGCTATTACATCCTGTGGGCAGTTACATAATAGGAAAAAAAGATGCGGAACTATTACATTAGAGAGTGCGTCCTATACACTTGACTAAGAAAATAACTGACAAAAGATGAATGAAAATGTTAGAAAAAGATGTTTAAAACCTTAAGATTCTATGTGTTAGAAAATATATTTTTGATGCTTTTGTAGAAAATAATTTAAGTGTTAAAATTAATTAAAAAAACTTAATTTCTAATTCATTTTATTTAATAAAAACCTAAAGTAAAATTAGTTAAAGAAAATCAATTGGTTAAGAAATAAACTTAAAACTAATTATATTTTGAAAAAAAAGGTATTTTAGGATTTTTGGTTAATTGGTTAATTAGATCATGATCATTAAATATAATGAAAAATAAGGGTTAGAAAAACTGAGAAAATAAGATGCATGGGGTGGGGATTGAACCCACCCCCTTTGGCTCAAAGGTGACATCTTCGTCCATCAAGCCATATGCTTGTTTGTGATTGAGAATGAGTGTCAATCAATACATAATGAACCTGCGTTAACCTGGAAAATAAAGAAAATATTTTGACAAAAGGGAGGATCGAACCCACACCCTCTCGTTTAAAAAGCGTCTCACTTACCACCTGACCATAGTTGTTTCGCGTCAATTCAATAACATGTAATATATATAAAACAAGTTAAAATCTAAAAATCAGAAATAAAAAAGAATTGAAAACGCGCGCTAGTGGTGGAGTCAGTTGTTTTTTAATGGACCATTGAGAGAGAGAGAGAGAGAGAGAGAGAGAGAGAGAGAGAGAGAGAGAGAGAGAGAGAGAGAGAGAGAGAGAGAGAGAGAGAGAGAGAGAGAGAGAGAGAGAGAGAGAGAGAGAGAGAGAGAGAGAGAGAGAGAGAGAGAAAGAGCCACACATGCTTTTGACTCAGGTCAGTGCCACCACCAACGGTGGCGCCACCTTCTTCTCCGGTGAGGCCAAATGTCAAACCTGCAAAATCAAACAAAACGAAAAAGAAAAGCATCTCGATTCACTAATTGAGACCTCACGAATTCAATGGTGGTATTAATTTGGACTGAGAATCCCTGTAGCTAGGGTTTCAAAACTTTGAGAGCTTCGAGCCCTAACAATGGTGAATTGCGATATCTTCACTCAAACTCAGAAACTATGGTTCAAAATAATTTCAATCATCAATATGAGCATGAATATATGCATATAATTCATTTATGTTGCATGAGTAAATAGTTTAAAATCACGAAATATGAACAAACCGAAGATGTTTGGTTGTAGAGTTCTGAGATGTTGTAGGCTTGAGTAATAATTAGGAATGACTCTTGGAGGTCTCAGAAAGCTGATGGAATGCTCAAAGCTGATTGAAATTTGTTGGAGAACAAGTTTACTTGTGCCATAGTTTTTTTTAATGAATTTGAAGAATTAGGGTTGACTCTTGCAAGTTGCTATTCATCCTCCCTTTGGTCTGAATGTCATGAGTATATATAGAAGAGAAGATTAGGTCAAACTTGTGGGCTTGGATCTCATGATTGAGAGATGTGAAGATTTGATTTAAAATTAACATGAAAAGTTTCTAAATTTGGCTAAATCATATCTTCATGAGATCACACGGTTTCTTGCTTCTCAAGATTTATATTTGGGCCTCCAACATGATTAAAACAATATCCACATGCCTTAATCCATTTAATTGGTATTTTATTTGATTTATTTTGAACTTAAATGAATAAAATCAAAATAAAAAGAAATAAAAATCACAAAAATGTATGAATAAATTTAGGAGTCCTTTAAGGTACCATGAACATGTTTAGACCTCAAAAGTTTGGCCCATTATTCCAAAACTTCAAAATTATTTAATGAAAGTTTCATGCATTTCTCCAAATTTGCTCAACTTGCACCAATCATAACTCTCTCAATTTTTGTCATATGAAGGTGATCTTAGACTTTTTAGAAATATCAAGATGTCAACTACTACTACTATTACTTTCATTTTGATTATTTTTTTATTTGAAGTATTTAACTTGATGTAAATTACCTTCATAAAAAATCTCTTTTTGTTGACTTTCAAAATGACCTGTAAAGTTTTGACTCATATCTCTCAAATGAGGCATTTTTGGCCTTGAGCTTAGAGAGACAAAGTTGAACAAAATTAAATTTACTTCATGTTAGGCTTTAGTTGAGGAATTTTTGATGAAGTATGTGAAAGTTATGCTTGGTCAAAGTTCAATTGACTTCTCCTTAAGAAAATCCTAATTTAGCAACTTTTGACTTTTGATGAATCTTGCTTTTTCTTGATGAATCATGATCAAACATTGATCAAATGATGAATGTGACTTCAAAATATTGATGTTGACCAAAAATATTGAAGTTTGACTGTAGATTGATCAATGTTGACTTTTTACCCAACACAACTGATTTTTACTCATCTGAGCAATTGATTAAGCAAACTTGTGAAGCAAAGCCTGAAACATGACATGAGGATTCTTTGAAGCATATGAGGAATTATGAAACCCACTTGAGGCATTAGAATCTCAATTTTCCTTGAGAAAAACAAAACCCTATTTGTAGGTGAATTTCTTAGGAGGAAGACTTATATGATCAATTCCTGGAGTACCCTTGAGCAATTGAAACTTCTATGAGCATGATGAAGTGTTTTGAATTAATTTGTCTTGGAAATGGGAGGGAAAATTTTGGGGTACAAGAACTGCCCCTGTTCAATCTTCTTAAACCTGAGGAGTTAGATTGGCATGTGCGTCAATCGTGATCTGAAGGTGGAAGAGGATTGAACACTTAAGTGCCCGGGAATTTGCACTCACCGGTGCACGAAGTAAAACTGTTGGTTGATTGAATTTATTAAATTGGCTTAAAGATGTCATTCATAGAGGTAACGGAATTCCGCCAGAGATGGGCTTATAGATGCCCTACAAAGTGTTTATTGATAGGAGTATCAGAATGAGTCTATGTTCGACGGTATCTGAGAAGTATACTAGAATGAGTATGTTTCTGACTGTATCTAGCAGATATACTGGAATGAGTCTACTCCTAACTGTATCCAAAGGATTATCAGAATGAATCATCGACTGATTTCATATGAAGGATGATAAATTGTTAACAATATTTATCTGTTTGTGAACTAACCTGAAAAATAAAGTTAGTTTTATGCAATATCATGATGTATGTAATGCATTGCGTAATGATGCTCTCAAAATACATGAGAACATGTTTTTTATGCATATGCTATGATATTTTGTAAATGATGTATGGATGCAAGATATCACTGACGGCAGCGGTAGATTTGTATAACAACGTTTAGTTGGGGAAAATAAATCCCTGACTGTTGCTGGGGATGAAGAATATGAATCTTTAATTTCTCCTGGGAACGATTTTGCTGGGGATTCTCGCTTTCTGTTTGGGGATAGAAGCATTCCAAGAAAGTCAATAGTACGTCGTTCTTTTATTGGGAATTTGATTTTTATATACCCTGACTGGGGGTAAAAGAGATGGATAATTCTCCGATGCATTATCTGACTAGGTTTCAGATACGGGTGTCGACTCTTATGGGGATAGACACATTGAATAAACCTTGTTGGGAAGAGAATTCTATCGGTGATTTTACGATGTTGGGGGAATAAACTCCGATGGAAAGTTAAATTCCTGTAAACTACATTGAGGGGATAAAACTATGATGGGGAATAAAACTCCATAGATTGCGCTGAGGAAGTTTCTGCAAGATGCTGGGTGTAATGATCACATTCCTGTCTGTCAGGAAATCTACTGGAGGAAATGATCATGTCAAGCTATCCATCGAGGATGTAAGGATGAACTATTGGAGAATGCCCCAATTTCTGCTCGAGGGCATATTAGACCTGCTGGGAAGGTACCTTTGTTGAGGGTAATTTCATGAGGATTGCTTTATGGGGATTTGAGAATAGTTGAAACTTTATACCACTTCTTAAGGTCTTTAGTAATTGCTACTCCTGTTTTTATGCAAATATTTGTAACCAGTAATCATGTTCAAATGCATATGTTCATTCAAAGTAATCATTGGACGTATTTGCAAACAAAACAGAGGAAGTAAAACAATTTCGAAATTTGAAAATGACTTATATTGATTTAGAAAGTCTTCCTATAAACAAGCGGTTTTATACAAAGAGACAACCTAGTAAGAGGAAATCATCGTAAAATCTGAAAAGTACAAAGTGGTAAACAAATAAAAACAACTTTGTGGAAATGATCCCATCGAGTTTCAACTATGTTATTGCCCTTATGTTTTCAAGCATCTCATCACTTGTCGTCGGAAGAAGATGACTGGATTGATCTGTACTGTTTGAACTTGTCATTGGTAATAACACTGGCTGTAAGTAGATGATCTAATGGGACATAGTCGTACGCTTTAATCCCTAAATTTTTCCTAGACCGTCCTTCCGGTTTTTTAGTCCACCGGCATACCCTTTTTGCCCAAGCTGCCTTTTCAGGTTTTCGACTTGTCGGGTGTATAATTTTTTATTTATATGTCCCTAATTTTTGCCTGAACCCTTTTGGTTCACCAGATGCCCTTATTTTTTCCTAGGCCTGTTAACCTAGCGGGTCTCTTTTACGCGTAGTATTTTTTGACTATGTCTGTGTTCACAGGATGCGGAAAATATTCACCGTCCATGGTGGTAAGTATCATAGGGCCGCCAGAAAATATCTTCTTGATCACGAATGACCCTTCGTATGTGGGAGTCCTTTTGCCCCTGGGATCACCTTGTGGTAGGATGATACACTTTATTACCAAATCACCAGCCTGGTACACCTGATGTTTGACTTTCTTGTTAAAGGCCTTGGTCACACGTTTCTGATACATCTGACCATGATAAATAGCCGCAAGCCTTTTTTCATCAATCAAATTTATCTGGTCAAGTCGAGTCTGAATCCATTCGTCTTCATCTAAATCTGCGTCTTTCATAATCCTTAGGGAAGGAATCTGGACTTCAATAGGTAAGACATCCTTCATACCATAGACTAGAGAGAAGGGGGTTGCTCCAGTTGATGTATGTACTGAATTGAGATAACCATGAAGATAAAATGGTAACATCTCATGCCAATCTTTGTATGTCACTATCATCTTCTGCAAGATCTTCTTGATATTCTTGTTGGCGGCTTCCACTGTGCCATTCATCTTTAGCCGGTATGGAGAAGAATTGTGATGTTTAATCTTTGCATGTAGAGTTCCATGACCATAGTATTGTTAATATTGGTACCATTATCTGTGATGATCCTTTCAGGAATGCCATATCGACATATGAGATTATGCTTGATGAGTCGAGCCACAACATTCTTGGTAATAGAAGCAAACGAGGCTGCCTCTACCCATTTCGTGAAGTAATCAATAGTGAAGAGGATGAAACGGTGTCCATTGGAAGTGGTAGGCTTAATGTCTCCAATCATATCAATGCCCCATATTGCAAACGGGAAAGGAGCAGTCAAGACATTTAAAGGAACCAGAGGCACATGTAATTTGTCAGCATAAATCTTACATTTGTGGCAAGTTCTAGAATGACGATGGCAATCGGTTTCCATGGTAGGCCAATAATAACCCACTCTTAGAATCATCTTAGCTATCGTATGTCCACTGGAGTGAGTACCAAAGACACCTTCGTGCATATCTTCCGTAATTTTCCCAGCTTCCTTCTTATCTACACAACGAAGCAAAGTTGAATTGTGGTTGCGCTTGTATAAGATTTCGTTACTTAGAAAGAACTTGGCAGAGAACCTCCTCAAAAACTTATTATCATTGATAAACGCCCCCTTGGGGTACTCTTGAGCCTCGAGGTATCTTTTCACTTCATGAAATCAAGGATTTTCCTCTACTCCATTAGTATCAACTTCGTAGCAATGTGCCGGTTCGTCTAGCCTTTCAATAGTAATCCGAGGAGCTTTATCATCCCATCTAAATTTGAACATAGATGACATGGTAGCTAATGTGTCTTCCAATTGATTCTCTTCTCGTGGAATATGTTTAAAAGTGATTTCTTCGAAGCACGGAGTTAACGTCAACACATGCTCTCGATAAGGAATGAGATTTGAATGCTTCGTGTCCAATTCTCCCTTCATCTGACTGACTACCAGGGTTGAGTCCCCATACACATCCAAGAACTTGATTCTCATATCAATGGCAGCTTTGAACCCATGATGCATGCTTTGTACTCGGCCATATTGTTGGTACAGTCAAAGCAAAGTCTAGCGGTAAATGGCGTATGGTAACCTTTGGGAGATACAATCACAATACCAATTCCATTACCAAGCACGTTGGAAGCTCCATCAAAAACCATAGTCCATTGGGATCCCGGTTTAGATCCTTCATACATTCTAGGTTCTTCATAATCAGTAACTAGCATGATATTCTCATCTGGGAACTCAAAATTTATAGACTGATAGTCTTCTACAGCTTGATGAGCCAAATGATCTGCCAGCACACTTCCTTTGATTGCTTTCTAAGTAGTGTGCTGAATTCCGTATTCTGTCAAGACCATCTTCCATCTCGTTATTCTTCCAGAGAGAGCGTGCTTCTCGAATATGTATTTTATTGGATTCGTCTTAGAGATCAAAAAAGTAGTGTGAGTCTACATATATTGTCTCAGTTGGCGAGCAGCCCATGCCAAAGCGCAATAAGTTTTCTCGAGAAGTGAGTATCTTGTTTCACAGTCGGTAAACTTTTTTCTAAGGTATTATATTGAATGCTCTTTTCGACCAGTCATGTTGCCCCAATACACACATCATTGAGTTCTCTAAAACCGTTAAGTACATGATAAGGGGTATTCCTTTGACTGGAGGCATCATAATTGGAGGTTCTTTGAGGTACTTCTTGATTTTGTCAAAAGCTATTTGACAGTTGTCATTCCACTTCACTACTTGATCTTTCTTCAGTAACTTAAAGATTGGCTCACAAGTAGCGGTCAAATGGGAAATAAATCTAGCAATGTAGTTCAAACGTCCCAAGAAACCTGACTTCCTTCTCAGTATAGGGAGCTGGCATTTCTTGAATGGCTTTAACCTTGGCAGGATTAACTTTAATACCTTTACCACTGACGACAAAACCTAGAAGTTTACTGGATCTTACCCCAAAGGTGCACTTGTTTGGATTCAGCCTTAACTTGTACTTTTCAACCTCTCGAACAGCTTGTGCTAGTGGTCGAGATGCTCTTCTTCATCTTGAGACCTGGCTATCATGTCATCAACATAAACCTCTATCTCGTGATAAATCATATCATGGAACAAAGCTACCATAGCACGCTGATATGTTGCACCAACGTTCTTCAAACCAAAAGGCATAACTTTGTAACAAAAAGTTCCCCACTGTGTGGCAAAAGTAGTCTTCTCCATGTCTTCAGGTGCCATCTTGATTTGATTATAACCAGAGAAACCATCCATGAGGGAAAATACTTTGTGCTGAGCTGTGTTGTCAACCAGAACATAAATATGCGGAAGCAGAAAGTCATTTTGGGGCTTGCCCTATTCAGATCCCTGTAGTCTATACACATACACACCTTACCGTCCTTCTTGGGTATTGTCACCACATTTGTAACCCACTGAGATAGGATATAACATCTAAGAAACCTGCATTGAACTGCTTCATAACCTCAACTTTGATCTTTTTAGACATCTCAGGACGCATACGACGAACCTTCTGCTTAATAGGAGGATAACATTCCTTTATCGATAGATGGTGAACCACAATGTCAGTATCAATCCCTGGCATGTATTCATAAGACCAAGAAAAGATCTCAATGTAGTCATGTAACATCTGGACTAACCTCTTTTTTGCACTGTCTTCTAGGTCGACACCTATCTTAATTTCTTTCATGTCCTCTTTGGTACCCAAGTTCACAACCTCAAATGGCTCTTCATGTGGTTGTATGGTCCCTTCTTCTTGCTCTAAAAGTCTAGAAAGATCACCAGGCACTTCACAACCTTCCTTACCTTCGTCCTCGGCTTGGTAGATCATATTTTCGAAGTCATA
Organism: Vicia faba; assembly: GCA_948472305.1. Lineage (NCBI taxonomy): Eukaryota > Viridiplantae > Streptophyta > Magnoliopsida > Fabales > Fabaceae > Vicia > Vicia faba. The sequence goes on along the minus strand of OX451736.1, from coordinate 260,204,954 downwards.
ATTGGAAATAGCAGAATTGTTATCAATGGGATCCAGAGTGGATGTGGATCTGTAATTTGTTATGTGGGTGTGTGTAAGAACACATAGCTATTTTGAAAGCAGTAAAGTAAATTAAAGACAAATAGCACAAAATTTGAATGCAAATGTCCAATGATTTATTGAATGAAAAATATGTGAATGAAATATGAAAACCCTAACAAATGAACCATTGTGCCCCGGGTAAGGCACACTGTTTATAGTTCAAATTACATAACAAAAAATTTGAAAATAAGAAAACAGGAAATAGCATTTACTCCTGACTAAAGGAGACTGGTATAAAGTCTTCAGCCTTCCAATTGTTGAGCCCCCTTCCGGTGGTAGGAAAATCCAACTTCTAGGTCACAGTCGATATAGTATCTTCTATAGTGTTAACTTGATTTTTGTGAACTCCATTATTGTTGATGCAGAATGGAGGTCTCCCAGAATTAGCACGAGCACGATGAACATCCCTCTGAGCCTCTGAAGTGAAACCCAAACCCAATTTGTCGGACTTGTAAGGAATTTCGGGAAGCTAACCCCAAATAGTACAACCACCTTCTTCTACCACAACCCTAGTGTCTTTCAGAGAAGCCATTCTTGGTGGAATCCAGGTAACCTTAGGAACAGTAGGAGCAACTTTAGCAGCATGAGTCGTCTGGGGAATAAACTCAAAGGTCTGTCAAAGAGTTTCAAGGAATTCAACATCCATCTCAACATACTTGAAGGAGTTCAAATGGCTCACCATGTATTCTTCTTCGCCATAAATTATAATGATTTTTCCTTTCAATGGATACTTCAACTTTTGGTGTAAAGTAGAAGTAACAACGCCTTCCCCATGAATCTAAGGGCTTCCAAGCAAACATGAATAGGCTGGACGAATGTCCATCACATAAAAAGTAGAGTCGAAGACCTGGGAACCCACTTTGATTGGAAGATCAACCTCTCCATGCACCAATCTCTTCGAACCATCAAAAGCTCTTACCAAAACGTCACTGGGTTTTAGCACAACCCCTTCATAGTCAAGTTTGTCTATAACAACTTTTGGCAATACATTTAATGAGGAACATGTCTCCACCAACACATGAGATACGATAGCGCCCTTACACTCAATAGAGACATGCAGGGCCTTGTTATGGTTCTTTCCTGTGGGATTCAGATTAGCGTCAGAAAAGCCTAACCCATTATCAATTGTCAGGCTAGCAACACAATTTTCAAACTAATCAATAGAAGTTTCCTGTGGTACATGAGCAGATTTCAAAAACTTTACCAAAACCTGAGTATGGGCTTCAGAGCACAACAACATAGATAACATAAATGTTTTTGAGGGAGTCTGGCCCAACTTTTCAACAATCTTGTAGTCACTCTTTCTAATAATTTTTAGTATTTCCCCCATCTCTTGCTTGGAGGTATCCTCAACAGTAACCTCTTTCGATACCTCAGTCTGGGCATGCTCAGTCATATGTTCTTTGCCTTGAGTGTCAACAGTTGACTCAGTAGCAGTGATACAAACTGGTGTAATAACAGCCTTTGGAGAGATCTCTGGAGAGAAAACCCTTCCAACTTTGGTAACCTTACTAGTCCCAAACATATTACCAATATTGGGATCAGTAACTTCAGTATTTTAACTTTCGACAGACAACAGTTCTTGCTTGACGCCATGGTAGTAGACATCAGCTCCATAATTCCAAGGGATAGCCTTATCGGAGGAATATGGAATTGGCCCAGATGCGGTAATGATCAAAGGGGCGACCCTAAGCTCGGTAGTAATCTTCACAGGACCCTTAGAAGTGATCCTTATAGGAGTACTGTAAATTATAATCACAGACACAACTTCAAGCTTCAGGCCTTGAGACGCACTTTCACATAAGCTCTCCACAAAAGGAATCTTCTCAAATAGAATTACACAGTCATCCATCAAACGTTAAATACCTTTCTTCAGCAGCATACAACCATTGGATTAGGATGCACAGTGGTAGCAATTTTCAATGCAACCGAAAATAAACTAGCTTGCAACAACTTCTTATTAACAATCATCAGAGGAGTAGTCAAGTTACTCACAATAGAAACATAAGACACATCATCAACATCGTTAACGATCTTGTCATGATTAGGCATAGGAAAGGTAATTACATTAGGATTTTCAGGAGGGTCAAATTCAATCTCCTTAGAGTCAAACATATCTTGAATCTTATTTTTCAGAGCCCAACAACCATTAGTGTTACGTCCAGGACTGTTAAAGTGATATGCACACCTTGCATTGGGATTATAACTGGGAGAAGAAGTATTGGGATTTTGAGGAGGATCCTTCAATGTAATCAACTCTACCTTCAACATGTGTTGCAATGCTTAAGACAACGACATGTTGATTTTTGTGAACTATCTCCTGGGTGAGACCTGCCTACACTGATTATTCTATTGTTGTTGTTGCACTAGCGCAGGATTAGAGATCAGAACTTCCCCCACAGATTGGTTGCAGTCACTCTTATTACGATCCTTCTGGCCGTACACAACATTGGATTCCTTCTTACTATTGTATGGCTTCTTCGTAGTATTTGAAGATGTAGCCACATAAATTTTACCACTTCTGATTCCATTCTCAACATGTTCCCCTATCAATATCAGCTCAGTGAAACTGGCTGAAGAACTTCCAAGTAGGTGATTATAGAAAGGACCTGTTAGTATACTCATGAACATGTCACCAACTCCCTATCAGCTAAAGGAGGTTGAACTCTGCCTGCATAATCTCTCCATTTCTGTGCATACTCTTTAAAGCCTTCAGCATAACCCATGGACATACTCTGTAGTTGCATGCGGGTTGGTGCCAAATTAAAATTATACTGATACTGTCTATAGAAAGCTGCAGCCAAATCTTACCATGTACAAATATTGGTACCTTCGAGTTAATAGTACCATTCCAGTTGTGTTCCAGACAGACTCTCTTGGAAGAAATGCAACCACAATTTCTTGTCAGAAGCGTGTGGTTAGATTTTTCGAACATATGATATCAAATGCAACTTCAGGCAAGAAATAACGTCATACTTAGCAAATGTAGGAGTTTTGAACTTAGGACGAATGACGACTCCTGAGACTAAACCCAATTCTTCAAAGTTCAAGCCAGACACCTTCTGAATCTCCATAGCTTTCAGACACTCTTCTAACAACTTATACTTTTCATCAGCAGGGGGATATTGTTCATCCAGATAATCTTCTTCCTCTTCATCAGAACATTTGTCAAGATCATGGCTGCTTTTTTTCTCAGTTTTAACACTCTTACCATCTTCATCTTGTTCATCGTCTTCGTCCAATGGGATATCAAGATCTTGAGCTCACTTAACTGGACCTCTGAACCTTTTCCCCATGTTAAGGATGCCAGTTGGTTTCTTTGTCTTCTTCTTCTTCTCTTTGGAGATGAGTGCCTTCAGTTCTTCTTGCCCCTTGGCTAATCTTAGGAACATCTCTTGGAACTGAGAATTTTGAGCCTGGAGATCTTTGACCGTCTATTTGAGAGCCATTTCTTCTCAAATAACCAGCAAGAAGATGAGAAACCTATCTTGGAAACTTGTTTTGCAATGATATGTATGGTATGTAGATGCATATGCAATGTTTTTAAGGACCTTGTGAGGTTTAAATTTGTTAATCAAAAGGAAACATAAACAAAGACTCTTATTAGTAATTTCAAATTATAACTGCCTCTTAGGCTTACAATGATAACAAAAGGGTTTCAAGGAAAAAAATTATGAACTCCTAAGACCTAAGACTCAAGTCTCCCATGGACGCTTCCTCTTTGTATCGACATATACATTGAGGCTCTGTTCTTCGTGAAGTCGTTGTGTCAGCTCCAACACTTTCTTCTTGCTAGCATAAAACTGAGTCTCAAAGGTATCCCTTTCTTCTTTCAATTGAATCTAATACTTCTGTAGATCTTCAAGGTCAGCAGGCATATCTAGATGAAAAATGGTATGAGGGACATCTCCTTCAACAACATGCTCCACAATTACTGGTAGGACAGCAGGATATGGCATTATAAGACTTTGAGCATGAGATCACACCCATCTGAGGCAGGGCTCCAAAGGGATGGAGTTCTTCTGTCCCAAAGTCTTGCTATCTATCTTGTTCACCATGCCCCAAGCATGTATAAACCTTTAACGATAACCTTGAGGATCATTCTTGTAATCAAATACAATACCCTGGATAAGCATATCATGAGGACCGTCTCTTAGAGCATAACCAAATTGATGTAAATCTAGAGAAGGGTTGTAAGTAATACCTCCCCTTATGCCAAGGAGTGTCACATTTAGGAATTCCCTACAATGGTCAATAATAGTGATGTCCTCCTGAGATCGGGAAGACCAATAGATATCTGAATAAGAGAGTGACATCATCCTTCGAGATCACCTCAAACCTTGTTCATTCTTCATCATTGATCGGGGAAGGTGAGAAATAAACCACCTGGATAGTAAAGGTATGCAACACATGAGAGTCCCTCGCTCCCTCATAGTACGGGTGTGAAGAGAGTGCAAAATATCTCCGACAAAGTAGGCACAAGATTATGAGTAAGAGATATTTTGATGGCGTTCACATTCTTGTACCCCAAAATTTTCCCTCTCATTTCTCAAAGGATCACCTGGACCCTCAGGTTTGCTTCCATCCAATTCCAAGCCTTGAATTATCATTTTTCCAAGCAAGTCATTCACAAGGGCAATATGGTCATTTGCATACTGAGAAGTCTAACTTTGACTTTTGGATCAAAATCAAGCTGCAAGTATCATATTTCATCAAGACATGTTAGAATGTGAGATTTGATTCATCAAAAAATCAGGAGTCAGAAGTTACTCTGAAAAAGTTAAATTTCTAAACATTTGGAAAATTTTCTAAGTGTTAAGAGAATGTAATACTTCAGAACTTCTGAGTCAACCTCCACGCAAGTACAGTCAGAAGTTGTGAGCATGGTTCAGAACATAGTCTTCAATCAGAACATGACTCTTCAGCGCAGGGAGGTTACGTTTCTGATCTTCTGTGACCAGATTATCACCATAATGCTCAGCAAATTCTGGATATTCTCAAGACAAAGTTTGGTCAGAACTTCTGGGCAAGTTTTCACAAAAAGCTCAGTCAGAGTTTGCTAGGTTAATTCAAAGAAGGTTAAGAAGCGTGATGCAAGCTTTCTAGAAAGTCTGAAAGCTCCTTTAGAACATGCTGGAGCCAGAAGATAAGATGATCAGAAGATTGGATGCTACGCAAGCTCAAAACTTCTGATCCAGAACTAAGCCTTGGTGTAGAATCTCACGTGCAGGATTTCTGGTTGTGATAAGTCTCATAATCATTTAATGCTCATAACCACTTGCTGAGTCTTTATCCAAAGGATTTTCACCACGTGTACCTCTATTGTCTTGGGATAACAAACTCTGATACTAGGCCAATGCTTTGTTTTTTGCTTTTCCTTAATTCCTGCTGACAACCACCATGCTTGCTTCAAAAACAAGGCAGCGCTTCAGCATATGAAGGATATATTCAACGCTTTGGTCAAAACTTGACCAAATCCCAAAACCTTGTTTATACAACCTGCTGCAGACCTATAACCAATAGCTAGTTCAGCCTACACCTACATCCCATAATTGCACCAAACTAGCATACGAAAACTGTGATTAAAAAGCAAAGGAACAGTATGCCAAAAGTGTTTTAAAACTCATTTGTTTTCCCCCCCAAAATCACAACAAATTCACCTATAAATACTTTGCTCCATCACACGTTCAAGGGGCTGGCTTTTGGAGAGAGAGATTGGCCAAAAGAGAGAAAAGGAAGTTGTGAAACCTTCATAAAATCCATATTTCTCATACACAAAAACAAACCTTTGTTCTTCCCTTTGAATCAAAGAACTTGGCATTTCCTCTTCCGTTTCTCTTGCAGACTCAGAACATCCAAAGGTAGCCACTCAAAGCTCCAAGCACGCTCCAGGTTCAAGGTAAGTCTTTCTGACTTTGCTTGTTTTTCATTCTGAACATCATTAACATGTAAATATCATAATATTAATGTTGTCCATATCATTTCATAAGTAGAAAAGCTGTAGATCAGAACCTCTTGATTAAGGATAGGCTCAGAATCAGGATTAGAACTTCTATGAACTATTGTGCTGTTATCATTCTGATTTGCTGTTTAAAAAGAATTGGATAAGTTGCTGACGTGCTGATTAATATGAGAAAAGAGTTGAAATGTAATATAGAACTTCTGATTTTCACATGCTGATAACACACAGAACTTCTATGATTTTTTCTCACTATTAACACACATTGAACTTCTGATTCTTATATGCTGATAACGCACTGAACTGCTAATGTTCACTCACTGGCTCAGCACAACACTAAACTTTTGATGTTTCCATCAGCTGTTTTCAAACACTCAGAGTTTCTGATTTTCACATGCTGATAATGCACTGAACTGCTGATGTTTACTCCCTGTTTTAGCATAATACAGAACTTCTGACTTTTGGTTCACTGGCTGAACACCACCCAGAACCTCTATGTTTTCCCTCTAACGTTTTTTGCAGGACTTCAGAATGTACCAATCCAGAACCTCTGTTCCCTTTCCCACTGACGTTTCCTGCTGAGTCATCACACTCCTGGATTCAGAACTTCTGAACTTCCATATTTCTACTAACATTTGTTTCAGTTGGTGCAGTACGTCAGAGCCAGAACTTCTAACCTCTTCTGTTTCAGCATTTACGCTGATTCTGTTTTCTTTCTCTTTGAGTATTTTTTGCCATCGTCTTTATTTTTCATTAATCAAAAATACCAAAAATATTTCATATTCACGTATTATATTTTATTTTCTTTTAACATAAAAAGACAAAAAATATTTTCTTAAACAAAACTTATTTCTTTTCTTAAATAAATAAGCATTTTATATTTTCTGTACATTCTTATACATTTCAATATGGTTGTAATAGTAACTTAAGACTTAAATTCCTTGCAATCCCCATTTGTAAATATGTACCCCATCCCCTAAATATTGTAATAGCGTAGGACTTTACATTTCTACAATTTATTGCTTTCAAATATAAATGCTAGTACTTAGGGTGTGTATGGAAAGATATGAAAATAAACAAATAGATCACCCTAATCATGACTAAATGCATGTAAATAAAACACATTTGCACACCTACACCCTTAGGGTAATTCCACTTGTTGCCTTACAAAAATGGTCATGTTATGCATTGGGATGTCTTAGCATAAACAAATCAAAATACAAGATCATAGTCCCTCGATGACGCTATCAATGTTGCCTTTCAAAATGATCTTAGTCCCTAAAGAAAAATTCTAAGTCATCTCACAACATTGCTATCATGGTTACACGATGACCCATGCCCGTCCCTTCACATCCAACAATGGGGCTTCTTACCTAGTCAATGGTAAGATAGCCATGTCTAAAGGAGGAGGAAAAGAAAAGCTAAGACCTTTTGAGTAGGTAGGTTGCTCCTAGTTGCTTGCTCAATTTCAAAACAAACATCCTTGCTATTTTCAAAAACAATCACATACACTTTCAAAACATCTTCAAAACATTTCCAAATATTGAAAACATTTTCAAAAGCTCAACACTTTGTATACGTTCTTACGAACGAGGACTATTACAAAGTTTTCCTAAACAGTGGCGCCTTTTCAAAATACTTTAAAAAAACCACACAAAGCACATTTTCAAACAAAAGCAAGTGATCTAGCAAGTAACTAAGAGCCCATGGAAAACCATGGATGAAAAGGGTGCTAATACCTTCCCTTTTCATAATCTACCCCCCGAACTCAAGAAAATATCTCTAAAGGTCTTTCCTGTGCTTTTTCACCTTTCCTTTTGGATAAAATAAAAGTCGGTGGCAACTCTTGCTAACCACAATATTTACGAACACAAATGCAAACACCCAAGTCAGTTCTCCCACCGTATCACAGAACTGGCGACTCTGCTGGGGAATTATCCTAAAAGTGGGGTTACCTTAGGGTTAGATCACATTTACTTGCTTACATTGTTTGATTTGTTTGCTTTATTTTATGGTTCCTTGTTTGGGTTCGTTTTAAATCCTACACCAGGATTTGGGGACACCTTTTAGGTAAGTAGCAATAGACTGTGAGGGAACTGTGCGGGGTATACCGACATGGTTGAAGCAGTAGCTACGTTGATGTGGCACTTTGGTTGGTACCGGTAACCCTTGAGTTGAATCAAGGAGAGTATGGGGTCGCCGCGTGGTTTCGTGAAGCATCAACTGATCTTAGAACCTTACTTGACCAACTTGACCATTAGGAAGTAGTGAGATAGCCGGTTTCGGTGTAAAGCTGAAAATTGGTTGATACTCGATGCTACACTCATTGAGGTTTGACTCTTGAGTTTTGTTTGGTTGTGAGTCAATCGCCTATTGAACGAAGCTCGGGGGAAAGATCGGTGATATTGAGACCCCTTTAAACCCGGTTACTGTGATACGGTGGTCTAGAATCTTGAACGAACGGTACGAATTATTTATCCTTTGTTTTAGGGTTTCACAGTTATGTTTTCGTTTCGCTTGATTATTACATGCATGTTCTAATCCATGGTTTTTGATGTTTGATGTGTAGTAAAAAGGGTTGAGAACAAGCTTACCTTGAACGTTTTGCTTTTGAAAAGTGAGAGAGGGAGGGTGAGCTAGCCGGTGGCGCTCCCGGGAGGCTAGGCGGAGGGATGAGAAATGATGATTGCTTCGGCTTCTGGTATTTTTTGTTGTTCTTTTGATTTGTCTGATGATGAACGTGTTTCTGAAGCTTTATCTACTTCTGAATCTTTCCCTTGTTAATGATGAGTTTAGATCTGAAACTTGTTTGCTCTTTGTTTTCGTTGATGATGAACAAAAGTTCTGAGACCTGTTCTTTTCTGTCACTTCTGAACCTCTCTTCTTCCTTGTTAATGATGAACAAAAATTCTGAAACTTGTATTATTTTGCTTCTAAAACTTTTCCTCTCTCCTTATTGACCCTGATGGTTTAATGATGATGAATCTGAAAATTGGTGTTGTTGTTTGTTATTGATGGCTTGACGATTCGTTGGTTTGATGTTAGCTTGTGATTTTTTTGTGTTGATGATAGCTAGACTGTGTTTGGCCTGTGTGATTTGCAGTTTGTTTTTGGGCAAGCTGCAAGTTTGTTTTTGCTTGTGTTTTAAGCAGTTTATGCAGGTTGGGGAGTTACAGTTATGCATGCTTGCTTGTGTTTGGTCTGTGTGTATGTTTTGCTACAACTTGCAGTTTGAAACGCAGGCTGAGTTTATGCAGGCAGATTTGGGCTTGGCCTAAGTGTTTTGGGCAAGCAGGCTTGAGCTTACAGTTTGTCTTGGTTTTGAGATGCAGGCTGTTGAGTTTGGCCTATGTGTTTTTAGTTTTGACAGGTTTGTTGTTCTTTTTGGACAGGCAGGTTGAAAAGTTTTTGGTAAGCAGGTTTGCTTTGGGTTATGAAGGTTTTGCTTTACAGGCTTGTAGGCTTGGAGTTTTGGAGGCAGGCTTGCTGTTAGTTTTGTGTTTGCAGTTTAGAGGTTATGCCGAGTTGCTGTTTTGTTACAGGCTTCTGTAGATTAAGTTGGCTAGCAGGTTTGTTAGCAGGTTTGCTTTTGCTTGAGTTTTGCAAGCAAGCTTGCAGGTTTGAGTGTTGGAAACAGGCTTGTAAGTTTTGTGAAGTTGCAGTTATGCAGGTTTTTTGCTCTATGTCCCCTCCTCCTGGACTGTTATGCAATAACCTCTTTATATCTTTTGTGTTATATTTTCCTGCCTTTTACAACCTGCTTTAGCCAAAACTGCAAACCTCTTTCACTAGGTCTTATCTTTCTCTCTCTCTCAAAAGCACTTTTGCTTAATTTAATATATCTTTTTGAAAAGCTTGCTGGCCAGAAAATGATGAGGGCTAGGACAAGCCTCTTTGGCTTGTAACTTGGTTTATCTCTGCATTGTGTACTTTCTGTACTTGTTTACTTTGACATTTTGCATATTTTCTGCTTTGTACTTTGACTTGACAGTTTTGCAACTTACTTTGACATTCAGTTTGGTTAATGCATTTGTAGTTAGCTTGCCATGCTTGCTCATGTTTGCCTTGCTGACTTGGTTTGACTACTGCAGTTTTGTATGGCATGCTGTACACTTTGCTTTGCCTTGCTGCCTTATATCTTTGTATTTGAACCATGTGCATGCTTGCAATTTATTTTTTTACTTTTCTCTTTGTGAACCAAGAAGAGAAATCTTCTTGTGATTTGAAAAGAGAAAAAATAAAAACATGATGAATCCAATAGCATTCTGATTCCGGCTGGCAAGCTTTAATGATGATTTTCTTTTTTCCTTTTCTGCTTGAAAATTCTTATACTAATTTATTTTTCTCTGTCTTTTGCAGGTAAGTACCAATTGGATGATAGAGGAAGCAGTAGAAGTCAAAGACCTTAGGAGATTAGGCTTAGATTTATTTTTTTCATTTATTGTAAAAAAATATTATTGTAAATACTATAAGTTGTAATCTTACAATATTCGAATAAAATTCGTAACAACATTTGAAATAAATAAAAAAAGTCTTTGTCAAATATCTTCCAATCTTTCCTTGCATTGTTTATTTAATTATTTAAGACTCTCAAACCAATATAATTGGAACTGTATCCCAATAATTTTAATCCAGATGAAATAAATATTCAACAAACTTTGCAGTCTCGCAACCTTGCATCAATCACAATACGCGTAGTATTCCAATTAACATATGCGTTGTACAGTTAAACAAACAAGCATTCCATAAGCCTTTCACTCCACTGATCAAGCAAATTCCTTAAGGTTCCAAACAAAATTCTCAGCTCTTATCCCATATAATTAGGTTTTGAGAAACAACCAGTAATCTTGAACAAGCGTAAAAATAATGTAACAGTTAACTGAATTTCTGAGGATTTAGTTTCTTCTGAGAGATGCGAGCGAAAACCCTAATCCTGGATTACTTCCAAAGAAAGATCTATCTGATCGATTCCTGAGTCAATCTTAACAAATCAGAGAAAACCCTAATTCTGGATTGACTGATAAAGGAAAGTCTATTTGACCGATTCTCGAGCCAATCTTAAAAATCAGAGAAAACCCTGGGGTTGTGATTTCTTGTGAAAAAGGGAGGGTAAATTTTGGGGTACAACAGTTGCCCCTATTTAATCTTCTTGAACCTGAAGAGTTAGATTGGCAATTTTGCCGTTCGCGACTCGAAGGTAAAAGATGATTGGACACTAGAGTGCCCATAAATTTGCACTCGTCAAAGCATAGTTGAGGGAATGGGCTTAATGATTCCATTTGGAGATGTGACAGAATCTTGTCGGAGATGGGCTTAAAAGATGCCATCCGAAAATGTTTGTTGAACTGTATGTTGTAGGTGAAAGAATGAGTATCAGAAAGGTATCCGTGTCTGGAACGTCTCTGAGCTGGGGGTCTGAATAAGCAATAGATTAGCATCCGTGTTTGGAGCTTCCGTAAACTGTTTTCGGTGGTTGGATCTGAACAAGCGATAGATTAACATCCATGTTGGGAAGCATACGTAAACTGTTTTCATGATTCTGGAGTTGCAGCCTGCTAAACTTATCCTGGAAAGGGTAAAATGTTAGATGAAACACAAAGTTATGCTGTATGATGAAATGTATGTGTTATATCAATGCTTATGATATATGAATGTAATGAATGCGCATGTAAGCTGATTAGGCGTCTTGCTGAGGAAGATAAATCCTGGATAGCTGGGGATAATAAAATCTTTGACCGCCGTCGGGGAAAGTAAATCCTTGACTGCTGCCGGGGATTGAAAATCCTTTGATCGTTGAAAATGAGAAGTCCTGGGACCACTTTTGGGGAAATCAAGAGTTTGGGTTGTATGCCAATCTACTGGGGATTTCTGTTTTGAGGAGATCTTCACCGGGGAATATCTGAAAACTCTATGGAGAAATGAGAATGAGAATGTTCATTCTGCTAGGGGATTTGGGTGTTGAGGAGCCAAGAACGAGAATCTTCGATCTTCAGGGGATTAAAAACTCTGACAAATTATGCTGAGAGTAAAGAAGGCTCCAGAGAATCAAGGATGAAAGTCTTGATTTTGTTGGGGAGTAAGAAACTCTGTGGGGAATAGCCATACTGTTGAAGAGTAGCTATTCTGAGTAAGCTCAGGGCTCTGGGAAAAGCTTATTCCTGTTTGGAAGAAGTTCAAGAGTTCATGTTGTATGCCACTTTGAGAATGAGAATCTTTATTCTGTCGGGAATATCAAGAACTTAGGTAATATGCCACTTTGAGAACGAGAATCTTCATTCTGTCGGGAATATCAGGAGCTTGGGTGTCTGCCAACCTACTGGGGAAGCAAGAATGAGAATCTTCATTCAGGCGTTTGGGTCAGAAGGTTGGGTGTATGCCAATCTACTGGGGAAGCAAGAATGAGAATCTTCATCCAGGCGTTTGGGTCAGAAGGTTGGGTGTATGCCAATCTACTGGGGTTTCAAGGATGAGAATCTTTATTCTGTTAACGGTATCAGGAGCTTAGGTGTATGCCAATCTCTTGAGGTTTCAAGGATGAGAATCTTCATTCTGTTAACGGTATCAGGAGCTTGGGAGTATACCAATCTCTTGAGGTTTCAAGGATAAGAATCTTCATTCTGTTAACGGTATCAGGAGCTTGGGAGTATACCAATCTCTTGAGGTTTCAAGGATGAGAATCTTCATTCTGTTAACGGTATCAGGAGCTTGGGAGTATACCAATATCTTGAGGTTTCAAGGATGAGAATCTTCATTCTTGAGAGAAACAGATTTTTAGGAGCTTCAGTTGTCCGTTATTCTGTTGGTGGGTATCAGGAGCTTGGGAGTATACCAATCTTCTGAGGTTTCAAGGATGAGAATCTTCATTCTTGAGAGAAAAAGAATTTCAGGAACTTTATTTGTCCGTTATTCTGTTGATGGGTTGTTTCTGCTGAGATTTTAGGAACTTGTCCGTAATTCAACTGAAGTAAAAGCTTTGTTGCTCGAATTTGATTGTACCTTTCCTGAAAGGTAAAGGTTAGTGGCATATATCAAACAATGATGTTCTTAAAATAAAGGAGATCGCGTTGCATGATGTCCTGATGCACGAAGGTGTAATGTTTTTCAAGATGACCTTTCGCTGGGGAAAATAAATCCCGAGCTGATGAAGGAGAAAAGAGTTGGATTCTTCATCTCTGGTAGTGAAGATAATCAGAATAAATCGCTGAGAGATTTATCTAAAATATCAAAAACCTGAAATATCTTCCACTAACATAAGAAAACATGGAGATCTTAGTGTCGATCTGACTGAACCAGAGAGGGTCTTGGATTAACTTTGATTCAACCGGATGATGGAGGAAACTTTGACGACTGTAACTCCAACAGGCGATGAAGGAATCTTTGATGACCGTAACTTCCGACAGGTGATGAAGGAATCTTCGACGACCATAACTTCCAACAGGTGATGAAGGAATCTTTGACGACCGTAACTTCCAACAGGTGATGAAGGAATCTTCGATGACCGATCAATCTGTGTATGTTATGAATGTTATTGAAATGTAATTTGTTTCGGAGAATAAATCCTTGACAAATGTTGGGGAAATAAACCCATGACTTTTGGTCTGCTAGAGAGGTGATAAACTTCTCGAGGATGCTTGAATTCCTTTTCAGAAGAACTTTGGAGAGATTCGTCACTGCCCCTAGTAGCGAATGGTTGTGGTACTGCCAGGAAATTTGGACTGTTCGTAACCCTTTGATGAGATTGACGTTTAAATGCCCCAAGTGATGGTGAGGGAGACTTGCCCCAGGTTAATCTAGAATTTTGAGAGATTTCTTGAAATCTTGAATGGACTGCCCCAGGTTTAATGGATTTTGAAAGATTTGTTGAAATCTTGACTGGACTGCCCCAGGTTTACTGGACAATACCATACCAAGTCCCCCTTTTGCTGATGGGAGATTTTTGCAATGGGAGTGTTATCCCACTTGAAGTGATTTTATTCACTGAGAGAGCTTTCGTTCCTCCGAACATTCACTTTTGTGAATTTCTTCGCTGTCAAACAAATAAACATGTGCAAACAACGATATTCAAATAATGCAAAGTTTATGCTTGTCTCAAAGTTTTGAAAAATGCGTTTTTTAGCAGAAAACTTTTTATAATACAAATTCAACACAAGATTTAGGGCAAAGCCTTAAAGGAGTCAGGATACCTTTTGTAACAGTATGCTTTCGAACTAACCCATGCTTCATTTAGGACTTTGAAGGGTTATAACGTGGCTTGGTTCACAGTTTTAAGAAACAAAGGATAAAGGCCCAAAGTATATTTGTACCCACCCGCTCTTCGTGATGTTCTTCAATCCTAAACTCAGTTAATTGTGCGTCGAACTCTATTCGAGTTTGGAACGGCGTTTTGGTGATGGTTCACACAAGTTGAATTTTATGGGAAGGCAGTCATCATTTTTGTAACATTTTTCATGTTGTTGAGGATTTATAATGACCTCTTTCTTTTGATTCATTATCCCTAATTTTTGCCTGACTGTTCCTGTTTTCGAGATTACAGTCAGCGGGATGCCCCAACTTTCTTAAGCCTCCTTTGTAGGTTTTTTGGCTCAATGGGCTTTTCTCTTTTGAGAGATAATGACTGCTTATGAGATAAGGAACCATCACTGTCTTTTGGTTCTCGAGGGAATGTTTTTTGATGTCATTCGTTGTATTATGAACTGAGAGTTTGTGACTTCAATGCGCATCTTTTGAATTAACTGCGAGACTACCCTGCCCCAGGTTTGATTAAAGGTTTCAAATTGGTTTAAAACAGAAAACTTCTACTTATTTGGCTTGAAGCGGTTGACTAGGGATTATCTTCCTTATAACTCCAGTGTTTAGGATTGGAAAGAAACGCATGTACATCGTCAACAAGGTCTGTTCAAAAGAATACTGTATGAGATTATGGCATTGTTTTCGTCATCCTCCCTCTAAAGGCTCGTAACTTTTATCAAGAGTTAAATATCATAAAGAAAGTAGAAAGCATAATTCAAGAATAGTGAAAACGAATGGATGAATTCAAGACAAACATATTCAATGCATTAATGAAACAGAGTTTGACATCAACAAATAATTGTTTGAATAACAAAGGAAATTACAACTTGAAAATTCAAATGAAACAAAAGCCTCTTAGTTCGAACTTGTCATTTCAGGTGGAGAACCCTCAGCGAAAAATTTTCATCTCGCCATCCGGCATGAATTTCACCACTCCATTGTCAATTAAATCTTGAATTTTGTTTTTCAAAGCCCAACAGTCGTCGGTGTCATGTCCAGGACTATAGGAGTGGTATACGCAAAATGCGTCAGGGTGATAGCTAAGAGCAGAGGTATTGGGCTTCCGAATATGATCCTTTAAAGCAGTCAGATTAACCTCCAACAAGCGTTCCAATATTAGATATGACGATATGTCGGTCTAGTGAACTATCTTCCAGATGTATTTTGCTTACGCCGATTACCCCGTTGACGTTGGCGAGGTTGTTGCTGGGCTTGTGACCCTGAAGCAAGTTAAGGAGCCTTTCCCTTGTCTTCTTGTCTCAAAGGAGGTTGAATGATGACTTGATCTTCAACCCTAGTTGTTTGCTCCACTTGGTTATCTTGAAGCAGTTTGTTGACGAGAACCTTGAGCTCTTCTTGTCTTTGAGCCAGGTCTTGAATGAGAGCCATCTGGCCCACCAGTTATCCCATCATCTGGATCTTCATTGTTGCCAACTCAATCTGTAGATCTTCCAGTTGATCATTCCTGACGCTGCCTGGATTCCCTAGGACCATGCCCCTTGTGAGGAGAGCTTTCACTTCTTCTTGCCCCTGGGATAGGTTCAAGAAAATTTGTTGAAGTTGAGCATTTTGATCCTGGATATCTTTGACAGTCCTCTCTAGAGCCATCTCTACTGAAATAAACAGTAGGAGAATAAGGAAACCTGAAAGGGAAAACTTGTTATGATACAATGCATGATATGTGGTTGCATGTTTTCAAGAATCTCTCAGGGTAAACACAAGAAAATGTTAGAGGTTGAACTTTGATCAGCATCTTTGAGTGGAGAACTTTTGTGTTGGTGGATGTCTTTCCACGAGAATCAAGCTCACCATGTCAAGTGGGTCATAGCCCTCGATTCTTTGATGAAATTTGTTTAGAGGAAAATGAAACCTCTTGCCCTTTGGTAGACGTATGGTTCAACGTGACCCTGCATCAAAGAACCTCGAGATCCTTGAAATGGTCATTGAAAATGCTATGGTATGATGTTATGATGTTATGTACAGGTATGTAAAAGTAAGCAAGTGTATATACAGGTAATCATATTCACACAAAGCAGACAATTCCTTAGGTTTAGGCTTGCATGGGGTTTGTAGGTAAGTACCCTCTTGAAGTTAGTTGGCTCAACCTGTCCTATAAATAGTAACCGGGTTCTAAGGAGCTCAATATCGCTGGATTATTTTCTGTGTTCATTGTTTCATTTTAGCCACTTTACTGGAGACCCAAATATTCCAAGAAAACAATCCTCAATGAGTGTAGTATCGAGTATCTACCAACTTCAGACTGCACCAAAGCCGGTCATCTCACTACCCCTAATAAGGCCAAGATGGTCAAGTAAGGTTCTAAGAGTTCGTTAGTGCTTCATGACATCACTCAGCGGCCCTGTATTCTCTTTGATTGACTCAAAGGCTACCGGTACCCACAAATATGTCGCACTAACGTAACCACTGCTTCAACCATGTCGGTATACCCTGCACAGTTCCCTCACAATTTATTGCTACTTACCTAAAAGGTGTCCCCAAATCTGGGTGTAGGATTTAAAACAAACCCAAACAAGGAACCCAAAAAGTAAAGCAATCAAAGCAATCAAGGTAAGCATGTAAAGGTGATCTAAACCCTAAGGTAACCCCACTTTCAAATATGTCCCCAACAGAGTCGCCAGTTCTGTGATACGGTGGTCCAGAATCTTGAACGAACGATACAAATTGTTTATCCTTTGTTTTAGGGTTTCACAGTTATGTTTTCATTTCGCTTGATTATTACATGCATGTTCTAATCCATGGTTTTTGATGTTTGATTTGTAGTAAAAAGGGTTGAGAACAAGCTTACCTTGAATGTTTTGCTTCTGAAAAGTGAGAGAGGGAGGGTGAGCTGGCCGGTGGCGCTCCCAGGAGGCTAGGCGGAGGGATGAGAAATGATGATTGCTTCGGCTTCTGGTATTTTTTGTTGTTCTTTTGATTTGTCTGATGATGATTGTGTTTCTGAAGCTTTATCTACTTCTGAATATTTCCCTTGTTAATGATGAGTTTAGATCTGAAACTTGTTTGCTCTTTGTTTTGGTTGATGATGAACAAAAGTTCTGAGACCTGTTCTTTTCTGTCACTTATGAACCTCTCTTCTTCCTTGTTAATGATGAACAGAAATTCTGAAACTTGTATTATTTTGCTTCTAAAACTTTTCCTCTCTCCTTATTGACCCTGATGGTTTAATGATGATGAATCTGAAAACTGGTGTTGTTGTTTGTTATTGATGGCTTGATGATTCGTTGGTTTGATGTTAGCTTGTGATTTTTTTGTGTTGATGATAACTAGACTGTGTTTGGCCTGTGTGATTTGCAGTTTGTTTTTGGGCAAGCTGCAAGTTTGTTTTTGCTTGTGTTTTGAGCAGTTTATGCAGGTTGGGGAGTTACAGTTATGCAGGCTTGCTTGTGTTTGGCCTGTGTGTATGTTTTTCTACAACTTGCAGTTTGAAACGCAGGTTGAGTTTGTGCAGGCAGATTTGGGCTTGGCCTGAGTGTTTTGGGCAAGCAGGCTTGAGCTTACAATTTGTCTTGGTTTTGAGATGCAGGCTGTTGAGTTTGGCCTATGTGTTTTTAGTTTTGACAGGTTTGTTGTTGTTTTTGGACAGGCAGGTTGAGAAGTTTTTGGTAAGCAGGTTTGCTTTGGGTTATGCAGGTTTTGCTTTACAGGCTTGTAGGCTTGGAGTTTTGGAGGCAGGCTTGCTGTTAGTTTTGTGTTTGCAGTTTAGAGGTTATGCCGGTTTGCTGTTTTGTTACAGGCTTTTGTAGATTAAGTTGGCTAGCAGGTTTGCTTTTGGTTGAATTTTGCAAGCAAGCTTGCAGGTTTGAGTGTTGGAAACAGGCTTGTAAGTTTTGAGAAGTTGCAGTTATGCAGGTTTTTTGCTCTATGTCCTCTCCTCCTGGACTGTTATGCAATAGCCTCTTTATATCTTTTGTGTTATATTTTCCTGCCTTTTACAACCTGCTTTAGCCAAAACTGCAAACGTCTTTCACTAGGTCTTCTCTTTCTCTCTCTCTCAAAATCACTTTTTCTTAATTTAATATATCTTTCTGAAAAGCTTGCTGGCCAGAAAATGATGAGGGCTAGGACAAGCGTCTTTGGCTTGTAACTTGGTTTATCTCTGCATTGTGTACTTTCTGTACTTGTTTACTTTGACATTTTGCATATTTTCTGCTATGTACTTTGCCTTGACAGTTTTGCAACTTAGTTTGACATTCAGTTTGGTTAATGCATTTGTAGTTATCTTGCCATGCTTGCTCATGTTTGCCTTGCTGACTTGGTTTGACTACTGCAGTTTTGTATGGCATGTTGTACACTTTGCTTTGCCTTGCTGCCTTATATCTTTGTATTTGAACCATGTGCATGCTTGCAATTTATTTTTTTTAATTTTCTCTTTGTGAACCAAGAAGATAAATCTTCTTGTGATTTGCAAAGAGAAAAAATAAAAACATGATGAATCCAATAGCATTCTGATTCCGGTCGGCAAGCTTTAATGATGATTTTCTTTTTTCCTTTTCTGCTTGAAAATTCTAATACTAATTTCTTTTTCTGTCTTTTGCAGGTAAGTACCAATTGGATGATAGAGGAAGCAGTAGAAGTCAAAGACCTTAGGAGATTAGGCTTAGATTTATTTTTTTCATTTATTGTAAACAAATATTATTGTAAATACTATAAGTTGTAATCTTATAATATTCGAATAAAATTCGTAACAACATTTGAAATAAATAAAAAAAGTCTTTGTCAAATATCTTCCAATCTTTCCTTGCATTGTTTATTTAATTATTTAGGACTCTCAAACCAAAATAATTGGAACTATATCCCAATAATTTTAATACAGATGAAATAAATAATCAACAAACTTTGCAGTCTCGCAACCTTGCATCAATCACAATACGCGTAGTATTCCAATTAACATATGCGTTGTACAGTTAAACAAACAAGCATTCCATAAGCCTTTCACTCCACTGATCAAGCAAATGCCTTAAGGTTCCAAACAAAAGTCTTAGCTCTTATCCCAGATAATTAGGTTTTGAGAAACAACCAGTAATCTTGAACAAGCGTAAAAATAATGTAACAGTTAACTGAATTTCTGAGGATTCTGTTTCTTCTGAGAGATGCGAGCGAAAACCCTAATCCTGGATTACTGCCAAAGAAAGATCTATCTGATCGATTCCTGAGTCAATCTTAACAAATCAGAGAAAACCCTAATTCTGGATTGACTGATAAAGAAAAGTCTGTTTGACCGATTCTCGAGCCAATCTTAAAAATCAGAGAAAACCCCGGGGTTATGATTTCTTGTGAAAAAGGGAGGGCAAATTTTGGGGTACAACAGTTGCCCCTGTTCAATCTTCTTGAACCTGAAGAGTTAGATTGGCAATTTTTCCGTTCGCGACTCGAAGGTAAAAGATGATTGGACACTAGAGTGCCCATAAATTTGCACTCGTCAAAGCATAGTTGAGGGAATGGGCTTAAAGATGTCATTTGGAGATGTGACAGAATCTTGTCGGAGATGGGCTTAAAAGATGCCATTACAGGTTTCTCATCTTCTTCCATGTTTATTTCAGCAAGAATGTCTTCCGAACAAAGCATTAAAGATCTCCAAGCTCAAAACGCTCAGTTCCAACAAATGTTCCTGGATATGGCTAAGGGGAAAGAGGACCTGAAAATTCTCCTTCTCAAAGACAAGAGGAAGAAGTCCAAGAAATCAGTGGGTATCCTGAACTAGAGAAGAAGACCTAGAGGACCAGTCAAGAGAGCTCTAGATCTTTCAACTCTGTCCAACATGGGGGATAGTCTTGAAGAAGACCATAGTCTGGAGATTGGTGAAGCCGAAGATGACTTCTCTGAGGAACAATATCCTCCCACTGATGACAAGTACAAACAGTCAGAGGATCGCCTCAGTGCTATGGAGATTCAACAGATACCTGGCTTGGATTTAGGAGACATGGGTTTGGTTTCTGGAGTGGTCATCCCGCCAAATTTCAAAATCCCTACCTTTGCCCTGTACGATGGAGTCTCTTGCCCTAAGATGCACTTAAAGTCTTATGTCCGTAAGATTCAACCATACACAACTGATCTGAAGCTTTGGATCCATTTCTTCCAAGAGAGCCTGGTAGGGACTCAACTTGAATGGTTCTATCAATTGGAGAGTTATCGCATCCATACCTGGGAGGATTTAGCTGCTGCTTTCTACAAACAGTATCAGTACAATACTGATCTTGCACCAACTCGTGTGTAATTACAGAACATGACCATGGGTTCCAACGAGAGTTTCAAAGGGTACGCCCAAAAATGGAGAGATCTAGCTGGTAGGGTGCAACCCCTTTAACTGACAGGGAGCTGATTGACATCTTTATGGGAACCTTGACGGGACCTTTCTTTAAACACCTAATCGGAAGCTCCTCGACAGGGTTCACTGAGCTAATACTGACCGGTGAAGGAGTCGAAGCTGGCATCAAAAGTGGAAAGATTCAAGAAGCTACACCTTCTGATGCTCAGAAAAAGCCATATAATGGGAAGAAAGTGTCCAATGCCGTGTACAGTCAAAAGAGTCGTCGTGACCAACACGTGGGGGAAGTCCTAATCTCTGGTTCTGCGTCACACCGACAACAGCAAAGGGGAAATCAACGAAGGCCATACGAGCCCAAAAGACAGTTCACCAACCTCAACATGCCGCTGTCTCAAGCTCTACAACACTTGTTAAGGATGAATCATATTGCATTAATAGGACCTCACCCAAACCCTAAGACTTCTTCTCCTAACTACAATCCTAATGCAACGTGTGCTTATGATTCTGACAGTCCCGAGCATGACACTAATGAATACTGGGCATTGAAGTATAAGATTTAGAATTTGATTAACACCAAGGAGATCGAGTTCGACCCTCCGGAGACTCCAAACATGATCACTACTCCTTTTCCAAATCATTGAGAGCAACTTATTTCATTTTGAATTTTCAATTGTAATTTCTTTTGTTATTCAAAAAATTATCTATTAATGTCAAACTTTGTTTCATTAATGCACTACATATGTTTGTCTTGATTTTATCCACTCATTTTCATTACATTTAAAATGTGCTTTTTACTAACTTTATGACATTCAACTCTTGCTAAAAGTTACAAGCCTTTAGAGGGAGGATGACGAAAACAATGCCATAATCTTATATAGTATGCTTTTGAACAGACCTTGCTGACGATGTACATGCATTCTTTCAAATCCTAAACACTGGAGTTATAAGGAAGATAATCCCTAGTCAACCCTTTCGACCCAAAGAAGTAGAAGTTTTTCTTTTTCACAAAATTAAAACCTTTAAACAAAACCTGGGGCAGGGTAGTCTCTCAGTTAAAAATGCGCGTTCAAATCGAAAATTCTCATTTCGTAATACAACGAATGACATCAAAACATTCATCTGGGATCAAAAGACAGTGATGGTTCCCTACAAAATAGACAGTCATTATCTCTCGAAATAAAAGCCCATTAAGTCAAAACCTATGGAGGAGACTTAAGAAAAAAAATTGGGGCATCCCGTTGACTGTAATCACAAAAAGAAACATTTTAAGCAAAAGACGGGGATAATAAAATCAAAAGGAAGAGGTCACTACAAATCCTCAACAACATGAAAAAATGTTGCAAAGATGATTGCCTTCCAACAAACTTAACTTGTCGGAACCATCACCAAAACGTCATTCCAGACTCAATTGGAGTTTCAAACGCACAATTAACTGAGTTTAGGACTGAAGAACATCACGAAGAATGGGCAGGTACAAATATACTTTGAGCCTTTATCCTTTGTTTCTTAAACCGTGAACCAAGCCACATTACAACCCTTCAAAAGTCCTAATTGAAGCATGGGTTAGTTCGAAAGCATACTGTTACAAAAGGTATCCTGACTCCTGTAAGGCTTTACTCAAAACCCAGAGTTGAATTACAAACTTCTTTACTTGCTAAAAATGCATTTTTTAAAACTTTAAGACAAACATAAACTTTGCATTACTTGAATATCACTGTTTGCATGCGGTTATTTGTTTGACAACATGAGAAATTCACACAACGAATATCCGATGAACGAAAGCTCTCTCAGTGAACAAAATCAATTCACGAAGGATGACACTTCCATTGACAAATCACCTATCAACAAGGGGACATGACATGTCACTATCCAGCACACCTGGGGAACTCCAGTCAAGATTC
The DNA here is from genome assembly GCA_948472305.1 of Vicia faba. Classification (NCBI taxonomy): domain Eukaryota; kingdom Viridiplantae; phylum Streptophyta; class Magnoliopsida; order Fabales; family Fabaceae; genus Vicia; species Vicia faba. The sequence goes on along the minus strand of OX451736.1, from coordinate 260,182,438 downwards.
TAGGAAATCTCTCAAAGAAATGCAGAGTAACCAGGGGCAGGTCTCCATCTCCGTCACCTGGGGCATTGAACGTCAATCTCAGCAAAGGGTTACGTACAATCAAACATTTTGGCAATACCACAAACATTTGCTGCTAGGGGCAATGACAAGTCTCCCCAAAGTCCTTCTCATAGGATGATTCCCCAGCAAGAGTTTAATCTCTGAAATCCATTCCCCAGATGAGACAACCTCAAGAGTCCTCAAGGACTTTCCCCAATGAAGTCATCACCTCTCTAGCAGATCGGAAACATGGTTTATTTCCCCAACAAACGGCAGGAATCCCCAGCTTGAGTTTGCCTCTCCGACTACTACGAATCAAAGGTCCACAACTCCTCTTCCCCAGTAGACTACTCTACAATCCCCGACAAGTTACTGTGAAACCTGGACCCGACCAGATGTCAGTTCAACTTTGACACCCCAGTAGAGCAACGGACAACCGAGACTCCCGGACTCTTTTACCCAAACAAGAATCAACGCTCTCCACAGAGTTTTCAATATTCCCCAGCGTAGTTCTCCTAATGAAACAGGGATCCCCGGTGGAAACATTCTAAGCAAAGTTTGAGGACACACCAACTCTTCAATAATCCAGGGTTTAACGACTCCCCAACATTTTTTGAGGATTTATTTTCCCAGACAAAGATACACTTCAATAAACATGTCACCTTTAATACATCCTACATACATGATGAATGCATACGACACAATCCCATTTATTTTTGAGAACATCATGCATTTCATGCATCACGATATTGCATACAGCTAACGTTTTACCTTTTTCAGAAAAAGGTCAATCAACAGATGGCTACTAGCAACCTTTTCAAGTTCTAGAGTAATACTTGTAACAAGCTAGGAAAACTATCCGTGGACGACTGATTGTAGATTAATACTTGAAACCAGACAGGACAACTATCTACTTGACCATCATGAAGCAACCCTACACCAGTTCCTTCTCTTTCTAAGATGCAGTTTTACACGGACTCATCATCAAGCAACCCTACACAGGTTCCTTCTCAGGAAATTCCAAGATGAAGTTTTACACGGACTCATCATCAGGCAACCCTACACAGGTTCCTCCTTTCCAAGATGCAGTTTTGCACGGACTCATCATCGGGCAACCCTACACAGGTTCCTCCTTTCCAAGGTGAAGTTTTACATGCACTCATCATCAGGCAACCCTACACAGGTTCCTCCTTTCCAAGATGTAGTTTTACACTGACTCATCATTAAGCAACCCTACACAGGTTCCTTCTTTCCAAGATGAAGTTTTACACAGACTCATCATCAAACAACCCTACACAGGTTCCTTTTCTTTCCAAGATAAAGTTTTACACGGACTCATCATAAAGCAATCGTCCAAGATTCCTTCATCATCTGTTTGGAGTAGCAGTCGTCAAAGATTCCTTCATCATCCTGCTGAGGTTGTAGTCATCTAAGATTCCTTCATCATCCTTCTGAGGTAGAAGTCATCCAAGATTCCTTCATCATCCTGCTGAGGTTGTAGTCATCCAAGATTCCTTCATCATACTGTTGAGGTAGAAGTCATCCAAGATTCCTTCATCATCCTGCTGAGGTTGTAGTCATCCAAGATTCCTTCATCATCCTGTTGAGTTAGAAGTTGTTGTACCCCAAAATTTGCCCTCCCATTTCCTCAATATTTTCTCACCACAAGACCCTTGGAGCTCAAGATCCAGTTAGGGTTTGCTCTGCTCAAGACTCCCCCTTTGCACTGTTGACCCAAATTAGGGTTTGAGTTTGCACAAAGATGTTTTGACCTAAAATTCCTAAGATGACTTTCATGCTTCATATTGGACCCCCAAGTTTATCCATACCAAGTTTTAAGCCTTGATTCCAATCTTTACCCAGTCAATTGGACAGTTGACCTAGAAATCAGCTGTATTGGGGAAAACGTCAACTGTGGTCAATTGACAGTCAAACCTCATGATTTTTGACCCACATCAACATTATGAACTCATATGGACCATTTGGTCAAGTTTGGATCACAAATCCACAAGAAACTTGATCAGATCACCAAAAGGGCAAAATGGTCATTTTTAGGGTTTTGACTGCACAAAGGCAATTTTTGACTGTTTGACCTAGCCAATGGACAACCAAGCTCACATATGGACTCAAGGACCCCATGGAATTGTCTTGAAATGTTCAACAAGTTCAAAAGATCCCAAATGCACAAGATTGACAGATGAATTTTCCAGTCAACTGAGCCAAATTTGACTGTATACTGAAAAGTCAAACTTTGACTTTTTGGTCAAAATCAAGTGTCAAGATTAATTTTTCATCAAGACATGTCAAATTATGAAACTTGTTCATCAAGAAATCAAAAATCACAAATTAGGGTTTGAAATGAAGAATTTTCATAACTTAGAATTTTTCTAAGTTATGAAAATCCCAAATTTGTTTCCTAACTTTGTCCCATTTTTTCACCAAGATACATTTGGATTCAAGGAAAACTCAAAACATGAAAGTTGTAGTCCATTGCAAAATCTACAACTTTGATTCACAAAGTTTCCTCAAAAGAAGCTTGTAGCTCAAGTTACAATTTTTGGAACAAGGGTGCAAAACATTCTTAACTTAGAAAATTTTTGACCTATTCTAGGCAGGATTTTTGCCCAACTTCATGGCCACTTTTCACATGCTTCCACTTGGAATCTCAACTTGCATTACAAAGATGGATTGTAGTACACATTCCAAGCTTTCCAAAATGTCATAGAACTTCTCAAACATCCTTGTGGTTAGGGAGAATCGAATTTGACAATATGGGCAAAAGTCACTTTGTTCATGAGCCATTTCCATGTTCATAACTTGTGCATTTTCAAATTCAGCATATGTAAGCTACATTACAGGCCTCTAATCTCATTTACACTCAAAAATTAAATGCCAATCCATTGTGTTCTAGCTTTGTTTTGTTCATATAGTTATTACACAAAGAATTAAGCCTTAATTGGAAAAAGCAATTTATCCATTTTTGTAAAGTTGCACTTTATGTCAAATTTGCAATCCAAGTGGTACAATGCATATCTTTGGACACAAGATTCATGGAGATATCACACTGATCAAGAGGGATTAAGGCAGCATACTTGAGGGGCCTAGGAAAGCTTGTAAACCAACTTGTCATTTTTTGCTTAAGATAGAAGAAACCTTGCATTTTGAATACAATCTCACATTTCTGCCAAGAGAAGCTTAGACAAACTTGTTGAACACATTCCAAACATCATAACTGAGCTAAGACACGAGCTAACCACCTTCCAAACCTCATCATTCATCAAAACACCATCCTACTGCAAAAAACAGAGTCCCTTCTGCAGTTGGACTTCTACAACTCAATCTACTCGTGCGCCTTGGCCAAAACCAGTTCATACACACTCCATACCACCTATACAAACTATCCCAAGCATTGGACACGAACTGTAACACCCCTAACCAACTCCACCATTTTCACTTTTTCTGTTTTGCAGGTTGACTCCTATAGCTCGATTCATTTAGTTTCAAAGCAAGCTAAAGGTTGGAAAAACATCCCTGAACTTCAAGCAAGCTGTACAAGTCCTCACATTGCACTGAAAGTACCTCCATTGTCAGACACGATCCAAGCTGAACAGGTAAGTTAATGGACTTCTATATCTCAATCTAGGAAGAGTTAGCTTTAGGTTTATGAATGAAAAATGCTCTACTCATGGCCCTGAAGCTACACATATAATTACTTTCCATTTATATTGCATGTGCTGAGAGAATTTGGAACCTGAACATTAGAAAAAACTTAGGTCAAGAATTAGGGATGGAGAAATTCTCTCTCATTTCTGAGAGTTAAGTCAAGTTTTTTATATGTCTGGATTCGTCTCTTGATGCTCTACATTTTTTGTGTTATGAGTTTTGCTTGAAAGTCCAGGAATCAGGAGTTAGGAAACGCGTGTTGTTGTTGTTCATACAAGTCTGGAGGTTGAAGACAACCCCTATTTGGCTGGGCCTGAGTTTGATTTTCTTTTTGCACCACATTCTCACACATGCACCCCCTTGGCCCATTGCATTTTATTTTCATTATTTTTGACTTTTGATTTTTGTTTCTGACTCATTTATTTTTGTCAAAACATAAAAAATATTAAAAATATTTTTCTCACATTTTTTGCATTTTATTTGATATTTATTTGTTTCATTTAGTTATATATGTAAATAAATACATAATACTTTTTTATTTAAAATACTAAAAACAATACAAAATACATTTATTTTCTAATTTTATTTTATTTTATCTTTTGAAAACATTTCCTAAAAAATATACTTTTTTTTGTAAATATTAAATATTTTGTTTTGTGCATATTTAATATATTTAATAAATAATATAAATACTTATATATTTATTAGTATATTTAGGTTAAAAACATAAAAATAATACATTTTTATTTTTATTAATATTTGACTTGAAAAATTACTTTTTTACAATATACTTCCTTTTTATTTATTTCTTATACATAATTAATAAATATTGCATATAATAAATAATTAATACATTTTTATTTAGTAAATTAGGGTTTTTTCCCTAAACCCTAAAAAATCCAAAAAAATTAAACCTTTTTATTTTTGTTTGTTTGTCACATAAAAAACACTTTTACATACATATAAAAAAAAATCATTTTTTGCATCTTGCATATTTATTGTATTTTTATTTAATTATTGTGTATTAAATAATTTGTATAATTCAATTTGGATGTAATAGTTTAGTTTTAATTTCTTGCTAAAATATCCCCATTTAAACATTTGTACCCCCCATCCCATGATTGTGTTGTAATAATTTAGGACCTTTAAATTTCGCACTTTAAAGCTTTCTAATTATACCATGATAGACTTAGGGTTTGTATGCAAAAATCAACCAAAATAGTTTGACCTAATTGTTTACCGTGGAAATTGGTAAACAACCGCTGATCCTCCAAAAGGTTACTTATTTGGTGACTCGCAGGATCGATCGGATTGATCCTAAGACATGGTTGATTTTTTGGGGTTTGACTAAGTCTAATGATGGTTAATGCCAGGAAAGTAAAGACACTTTATGTAAATTGCATGAAGAAAAGCTTGATAGAATAAATGAAAGCGTTAAATAAAGGCTTCGACATAGAAGGGTAAATGAAAAGGCAATAAAGTGCTGGAATATAAAAGACTTTGATTAATTTAAATGGTGTTTCACACATACATTCTCAACAATTCTTTCGCTCACACTGGGTACTTGAATCTAAATGAGTGACTTGTATATAATGGTGAACACACGCGAAAACTACGTGAACAACTAGTATTTATACTAAACACATCTCAAGTAACCGTTGGGCAGTTACGCTGCTTCGAGATGACACCACTTGGCATGCTCACAGCATTCGACGCTCCTGATCTTGGCACGTTGCACTTGGTAACTGCTGGGAACCGTTTTCCCTCCAAACATTCGAATCTCAAACCGTTCCACTCTGAGCATCAAATACCTTTGTCGAGAAGCTCCTTCGACGTTGAAGGCAACAAGATTCCTACTTAAAAGAAATTCTCTAAGTACCTTGCCACCTTCTGATGAGCATTTCGACAGGATCAGCTGGTCGAAACCATTCCTCATGATTAATGGTCTATATTAATAAAAACAAGGGTGTCGAATTTAGGAGCCAACAAATTTCCCCCCAAGAATGCCTTATTTCGACGCTGAAAAGAAAAAGGCATTTTTTGAGATTCCACCCGACACCTGTCCTTCATTCTTAGCCACAGATTAACTTATGCGCTTTTCGTCTTCTACCAACCAACTGACAATCCCAAAAAGCCATCATTCCAACTGTTCCTAAGACGTCACTTCCGTAAGGCGTTTGGCGTGCCCAATGTCTTTTCACAGATTGTCATCATGACAATTTCCCAAAATCGAGGGTGCATGCTGCATCGTTTCCGTTCTGCAGAACGACTATGTCAGCGAATGAGCGCCACGTGCCCCACTATCGTCTGAAACATTAAATGACCTCGAGTTTTGTGATTTTCCAATCACTATAAATAGCGCTAGGTGCCCCTCGTGGGACTTTTTCACGCTATTCTTCATCCAAGCCTTATTATTGAACAGAAACTTCTGCAAACACTTTGTTCTTCATCCACCTTCATCTTAACCCAAAAATGGCTTCAGGTTCCCGTTCTTCTAATGCTCCCAGTTCTAACATTCCTTCTAAAACTTCCCAACCAAAAATCTTCTCAACTGTTCCAACAGTTAACTCCAAAGGCATGCGAAGGGTTCCTGAACCCTTGGGAACTACTGAACGCGAGGCTTATTCTTCTCAACTGCTGATTCCGGTTGGATACTCCAACCTGGTTTTCGCCATGTCTGGCCCTTTATCTACATGCATTGCTGACTCTACGAAGATCAAGAGCTTCTTCCCGATGCTTGAGGCACTCAAACCTGTTGGGTGCTCTAAAAAGGCTGCAGATGACAACGAAGATCCTGCAAAAGAAAAGATAGATCTTCGTTTCTTCAACAGAGGGGTTAGGGATTTTAGGTCTAGCCCTAGCCTTACACCAGACTACAGCGCTTGGCTAGACAAGATGGAAAAAAGCCAGGCTTCGATTTGGAAGAACCTGGGGATTTATGACCTAGTCATGCTGTCGAAGACTGGTCCCAACTACTCCCCTGAAATGCTGGTAGCCTCTTTGCTATTCTGGGACTATACTCACTTCACCTTCCACCTGCCTTGTGGAATGATAACACCCACTCTCTTCAACGTGGCTGCCATCACCGGTCTTCGACCAACTGGGGATTACTTCGACCCAGAGGAAATGTCTGAAGACCAGATTAGGTTTTCATCTACCAAACCCACTTACACCACCTACATCAACCACTATCATGACAGGTCGACAGCTAATGTGACGGACGTGGAGCACATTGCGTTTCTAGCCCTTTGGTTGTCACGCTTCGTGTTCTGCACGAAGTCTCTATAGGTGACGAAGAAAATGGTCACCCTTGCTACCCAGCTTCACCACGGTCAAAACATCTGTTTGGCCGAATTAATACTGGCGAACCTATATGAGTCGATAAGCAGTGGAGCGACTCTATTAAAGGTAATAGAAAATAGAGCCATTTTGTTGCTTGCAGGACCCTTCTGGCTACTACAACTATGGCTAAATGCCACTTTTGAGTCTTTCTTACCTCAGAAAACTCAGATAAACGAACAAGCTCCTGAGATAGCCAAAAGGCGTATCGAAGGCACCAGACTGGCTTTACTGACTCCCACTGAGGATGGGCTGGAACTCCAACAGACCTTTGCAAACTTCGTTTTGATGTTTGCAGGAAGAAAAGAATTCACCTCGACCATGGCTCCTTTCGCCCGTCGAAAGTTTGGTCCAGAATGGTTCACCAGGCCCCATCCCAAGTCATCAGGTGACCCTCATCTCGAAGAACACACAACACTGGGAAGAATTTCTCACTCCCAGAATAATGCCACTGCGCTTTAAGAGTTCCAAGAATCACCTGAGCCTAATCGCTTATCAGCCAAATTTGGTCTCTCGATAGTTTGGTATCATCCAATCACTTCCTTCTCCCATTTTCCCTAGGGAGAAATCAATGTTGTATTTTTGCAATGATTACACTGAGGATGCTGCTACCAAGCACATTGGCAAGTATGCTGGTCGGACAGTACTCTCACTGTTCGACTATCAACTCAACTTCCTCTGTTCACCATCTTTTGAAGACTGGTGGAAGAGTTATTATGCTGAAGAGTTCTTTGATGAAAAAGATTTTGCGGACGAACTCCAGAAGTCCTTCGTTCTGGTCCTTGACAAAATAAAGAAATGTACGTTCACTCTCCAAATTATATTTGTCTTTCTATTTCGACTTATAACTTGTTAAATATAACTTGTGAACGCGTCTTCTTTCAGTCGTTCGAAAGCCTGCAGCAAAGAAAACCACAGAAAGCCAACAGGGAGGAGGCCCCTCTACAACCTTCAGCACCGGTAACCAGACTTTTATTATTTCCTTCTGGTTTTAACATCCTGATTTTCGATGTGGCACTCTAAATCGACTCCATTTGGTCTTCAGGAACCTGCACCTAAGAAACGACCTGTACTAATGGTCGAATCTGCGAGTGACAACGAGGACGAATCTCCCCCCGCTCCTCTTAAACGGAGAAAACTGAAGAAAGATGCCCCTGCTCCTGAGCCTCGACCCATGATCAGAATAAAGTTTGCAGGGAGAAGACCCAGGCCACCTCCCGTGATCATCGAAGAGCCCACGGAGGAGGAGCTGAACGTCTTGCTCAGAAAACCCGTCGAAAGTGATAATTCCAACCCTGGGGCTGAAATTCCTCTACAGGTAGTTTCTCTGACCATTTTTAACTTAGGTGTCGATGCTCACATTCGATTGTGTATCTTTCTAAATCAGAAGATTCTTCCTCTTCTATTTTCAGGAGACCACCGAAAGTTCAGCACCAAAAACTTCAGAGACACAAGACTCTGCTGAACATAGTAGGCAACAAGAGGAGAAATTGGCGAACGATGAAGCCATTGCCGAAGCAGAGGAACAACAACCAAAGGAAACTCAAGTGGTCGATCTGACAGAGGAGCAACATGACGAAGGGGATCATGTTGATGCTGGCACTACTGAACTACAGGTCGAAAAGAGTCATGTCGATGCAAACACTACTCAACAACTTCAACCCCAAGCCAACGCTGCTGTAAGGGCTACCACCTCGACAAAGCCCAAGTCTAAAGAAGACTTGGCCCTTTTGAAGCAAACTGATCCTATTGGCTACCTGAATGCCATCATTAAGAGTAGGGGAAGTTCATCTGACCTTAGTCATGATGCTTCTACTGCATCGGGGAAGTCCACTTCGACTTTTCCTCTTGATGAGGCTTTGATGAAGGTCAAGGCTCAGTTCTTCAAAAAGGATCTGATGAAGGCTTTGGAGGGGGATCCTACTGCTCCGTCTTGTCTGGGAGCTGTTTTGAATGCAGTCGATTTGCTTGCTGTGTCTCCAGAGGTTTCCAGCTTTATCTTGGAGTTATACTCCATTGTTGACCAAGTCTCTGCGGACTATCGACGTCAGAGGGGCTTCAACAGCCAACTCGAAGCGCTACATGGCAAGAGTTCTTCTGCCTGGACTGAGGTAGCTGAAACGACTTCTCGAATTGCAGAGTTGTCGAAGCAGAAGGCATCCAAGCAGGAAGAAATTGACGCCATAGATCGAGATAATGCCTCTATAAAGGCGCAGATCGAGGAGCTGGAGGCCAAGATAAATGCTAACACCAAGCGCAAAGAGGAGCTCCTCTCGACTGTTTCGGACACAGAGAGCCAAGCTGAAGTTACACGAGGCCTAGAGTTCGCTGAGAAGGCCCAAGCCTTCAATGACCAGATTGCCAAACTTTCTCAGGCGACTGCCTTGTGTAGCAAAAGGCTGGAGTTGCAGCAGGCCAAGTATCTTTGACTTAAAGATTCTATCCCTTTCTAATTTGCTCATCCATTTATTAACCATGTACTGTAATATTTGTAAGACAATGTAACCATTTTGGCTAATTCTTATATAATTTTCCATTTTGGCTCTTTATGGTTAATTTGGTCATTAATTGCTATTTATTTTGATCTCTTGGAGCATAGGTTTATATTTTTTCAAATATTTGCCGTTTACTCTCAAGAGTCTTTTATCTTCACCTAACTCTTCGACTTCATAAGCTCCACCAGAAAAAATTTGGATAATTCTGAACGGTCCTTCCCATTTGGGTGACCATTTTCCCATGCTTCGATCCCTTCGATCCATGGGGAGAATCACCTTCCAAACTAATTCTCCAGGCGAGAATGCCTTAGGTTTTACTTTTTTATTGTAAGAGTCTTCCACTCTCTTCTTCTGAATTCTTAGTAGGTCGAGAGCGCGTAGTCTTTCTTCGTCTAAATCTACTAGGTTGTCCAACATCATATCCCAATAAACCTCAGAGGGGATATCATGATGTCTCTGAACCCTTGCTGATTGAAGACAAATTTCCGCTGGCAGCACTGCGTCATGACCGAAAGTTAGCCGATATGGTGTTGTACCTATGGCTTCTTTTGGGGACGTTCGACAGGCCCACAAGATCTGGTCTAACGTCTTATGCCAATTTTTTGGCTTCTTTCCTACATGCTTTTTTATCAGGCCAATCACTATTTTATTCGCTGCTTCAACTTGACCATTTGCCTGTGCATAATAAGGTGTTAATGTTAGGAGTCTAAAGCTTGTTTCTTGAGCGAATTCCTGCATCTTTCGACCGGTGAACACTGATCCTTGATCAGTCGTTATAGTTTCAGGGATTCCAAATCTAAAGATAATGTTCTTTTGAATAAATTCAATGACATTTTCTTGGTCTGCATTGACTAAAGGAATAGCTTCGATCCACTTAGTGAAATAATCAATGCCTACCAGTATATACTTCTGGCTCTTTGATGATGCTGGTCGAATCTCTCCAATAAGGTCCAACGCCCATCCTCTAAAGGGCCAAGGTTTCACTATTCAGTGAAGTTCGCTTGCTGGTACATGTTGGATGCCCGTATGGACTTAACATTCCTGGCAACCCTTCGCGAACTCAACACAATCTTTCAAGATGGTGGGCCAGTATAGTCCTTGTCGAAACAACAACCATTTCATCTTATGGCCTACTTGGTGAGCCCCACATGCTCCAGCGTGCGTAGTCGAAAGGGCTATGTATGCTTCAGTTTCGCTTAAGCACTTTAGCAGTACCCCTTCAGGCGTCTTTTTAAATAACTCATTACCCATGAGTACATAACTCAACGCCCTATATTTTATTTTCCGTTCTGTCAAAGCTGCTGGATTTTGTAGATAATCTACAATGGGTTTCCTCCAATCTTGCTCTGACAAATTGTCTATGAATGATATTTCAAAGTTCCTTTGATCAGCATACCCTAGTCTTGTCGATTTCAAATCTGTTGGTGACAGACTAGTTGCTTTTATTTTTTCTCGGACTTCGATTGCTCTTTGTAATCTCGTTTTTGAAATTTTGTACCCAGATGCAATTTGTGCCAAATCATTGGCTATTTGATTTTCCAATTTGGGTATGTGTCGAATGTTGACCATTTCGAATTTTTTCAATAAATGATTTGCTATCACAAAGTACATAATAAGATTTTCTCTTATGCACTTATATTCTTTTGTGACTTGCTTAATGACTAACTCTGAGTCTCCCATTATTTCGACTCGAGTTGCCCCCAATTCCAACAATATCTTAAGGCCAGTAATTAGAGCTTCGTACTCAGCCTCATTGTTCGAACAAGTACCTGATATCTTGTACTTGAATGTTGTTGGAATTTTTTCTGGAGAAATAATCAAGACCCCTACTCCTGTTCCATCTTTATGGCTGGAACCATCGAAGTAGAATTTCCAAGGCTCTATCTCCACATAATTTATATTCTCAACCTGAATTGAGTGGTCGACTATAAAGTCTGCCACCACTTGCCCTTTCACTGCCCTAAGAGGCATAAAGGTCAAGGAGTACTCAGTTAACGCTAGCGCCCACTTGCCAATTCGACTGTGCAGGATGGGTTTCGACAACATGTACTTGAAAACATCAAAATGAGACGAAACGTACACATCAACTAGTTTTATATATTGTTTGAGCTTTGTACAAGAGAAATAAAGACATAGACATAATTTTTCAACTTCGCTATATCTAGTTTCTGCATCGTTCAAAACTCTACTAAGATAGTAAATGGGTCTTTCGACTCCATTTTCATCTTCCTGGGCTAACATGCTTCCCAAAGTTTTGTCGGATGCAGCTATGTACAATCTCATACTCCTGTTGCTGCAAGGAGGCACCAAAACAGGCGGCTTGGTGAGATACCCTTTGATTTTGTCGAAGGCTTCTTGTTGCTCTTGCCCCCATTCGAATCGTTCCTTATTCAATCGAAGTAAGGGTGAGAAGGCTTGAGCTTTTCCACTTAGGTTAGATATGAATCTCCTTAAGAAATTTATCTTGCCTAGCAGAGATTGCAGTTCCTTTTTGTTCGCTGGCGCTTTCGCTTCCAGGATTGCCTTCGTCTTGTTCTGGTTGATTTCGATTCCTTTCTTGTGGATGACGAAGCCCAAGAAATCTCCAGCTTTTACACAGAACACACACTTCAAAGGGTTCATCTTCAGACCATGTTCTCTCATTCTTTCAAATGATTGTCGAAGGTGGTCTATATGGTTCTTCTTGGAAACAGATTTTATAACAATATCATTAATATATACTTGCATAAAAGTGTTAATAAAATCATGGAAGATAGAGTTCATCGCTCGCTGATATGTTGCCCCAGCGTTCTTTAGGCCAAAAGGCATCACTACCCACTCGTAAGTGCCTAAAGCCCCGGGGCATCAAAAAGCTATTTTCGACACATCTTCTTCGGCAATGAATATTTGATTATATCCTGAATAACCATCGAGCATGCTCAGGTACTCATGGCCAGCGGCAGAATCGACTAGCATTTCCGCCACAGGCATAGGATATTCATCTTTGGGTGTAGCAACATTCAAATCTTTGAAATCTATGCATACCCTCAATGTACCGTTTTTCTTAATCACTGGCACAATGTTTGCAATCCATTCGACATACCTCGTAGCTCGTATGAATTTGCACTTCAGCAGTCTTTCGACTTCTGTTTTGATCTTCGACAGTATTTCTGGAGCGAAGCGTCTTGGACTTTGCTTGACTGGCTTCTTCCCAGGTTTGATTGGCAACTGAAGTTCTACCAATCCTCTGTCGAGACCAGGCATCTCGTCGTAATCCCATGCAAAGTAGTCCTTGAACTCCTTTAACAAATGGATCACTTCCAACCTGAGTTCTGGGTCTATTTTTGCGCTAATGTAAGTTGGCTTTTTCTCTAACCCTTCGCCCAAGTTGATTTCTTCTAAAGGATCATGCGCTAACATTTTGATGTTGTTCGCTAAGGGGTCCTTTTCGAATCCCAAAGGCTCATCGTCGTAGATGGCGTCGAGCCTTTGTTCCTGCATTTCTTCTGGCATGATATCAGGAGGTTCTGGGTCGAAATCCTTTCCAGGACCTGCAGAAGGTAACTCTTGATCATTGGCCTGTGTGGCCATATATTTTACTTCGGCTTCAAGAGCCGTTATCATCCTTGTTTCGGCTACATAAGCCGAAATTCGCTGCAGTGATTGTGACTTAGTCATTGTCACTGAATTCGCTTCCCCAACCAGTTGGCTGGATGTCAGTTAGCCCACTGAAATCAATGTGGGACAAGTATTCTCTGTCCCATTGAAAACCATGCTCAGGGTGCAGGTATAAGGAACAAAAAGCATTTGGCGCTGGCGCCATGTCGAAGTCAGGTGCTGGGCATGGCCCAACGTGAGCCAAATTTTTGTCGAAGTTTGCTCTCCCTAGGTGATTTACTTCGCCCAAGTAATAGCTCTGATCCGCTTCTATGTTTTTGACCATTCCATCAGGACGCTATAGTATCAACCTTTGGTGCATTGATGATGGTACTGCTCCAACACCATGTATCCATTCTCGACCCAACAAAAGATTATAATTTGGTTTGGCCGATATGACCATAAACATAGTTGGTCGAAGGATGGATCCCACTTTGAGGTCTAGTTGGATCACACCCATGGTGGTCCCTATTCCGCCTTCATAATTTGACAGGACCATGTTGTGAGGCTTGATGTTTTTATCGCTCTTGCCTATTTTTCTCAGCATCAAGTGAGGGATGATGTTGATGGTTTCCCCACAGTCCACCAAGATCTTATTTACGATGGTTTCTTCGAGTTTTGCCCTTATAAATAAAGGCTTGAGGTGATTTTTCATCGCCTCTGTAGGAGGTTCGAAGAAACCATTTTGCTCTTCGGTGGCGCCATTATCCATGACGAAGTAGCATACTGGCCTATGCTTGGCCATTTCTTGTTCGACTTCCCAATCGTTCGCTTCGACCTCCACCTGGCGGTTGAACTCTCTTGGAAAAACTGAGACTATGTTCACCATGATATCTAGGGTGTCATCAGACTCAGAGCCATCTTCGTTATCAACTTCGCCCTGGTTAGGCCAGACTAGTCTATTGGTCACTGGTTGTCTTTCCAGAGGCTTTCTCTGCTTTCTCTGAGGGACATTTGAACTTGATTCTGGCTTTGGTTCATTGGTAGCTTCCCTCTCAGCCTTTCGCCGCCTTTGGTATCTTCTCCATTGGGATCGAGACATGGGATTCTTTCCTTTGTAGTTGCTTGATACCTGGGTCACTTTAGAGGCGACAACCTGAGGTTCTTTATTTTGTGTCAAAGATGAACCTCTTGGCACTTTGAAAGAGTGCCACCTTTCCTCGCTCGGCCTCTTTCGACCTGATGTTTTATACCATGTATCAACTGGCACATTGGTTGGAGGCCTGAAAGTCAGTGGCCTCTTCTCTTGACTTGAACCCTTTTGGTAGGTTCTTCTGGGGTCATGTCGAGTATCAACACTTTCCCTTCTTCTGTTTGCTGCTCTTACACCTTGGATGTGTTCAGCAGCTTTTTTGTCGAAAATCGAGCTACATCGAGGACACAGCATCACTTCTGACTTCTTCTTCTGGCATCTTTGCAAGAAATCTGCTAGATTTTCGTTTTCCATAGGGAAAGCCGTTTTGTTGGCCTGTTCTTGCCTAGTGGCCTCCTCTGATGCTTTTGGTTCAGAGATTTCGACCATGTTGACATTCATGGTGTCTTTGGTGGCAAGAGTCATTTGCTTCATCTGGGCCTCCAAGCCCTCTGTCTGGCCTTGGACTGCAGCCAAGTAGGAATTGGGTTTTGCTCCAGATTTTGGGGCTCCAACTGTCTCCAGTTTTGGGCTTTCAACAGCTTTTTGGACTGCTTCAATTGTCTTTCTAGAAAGACTCCCAGAAAAACTGCCAAAGATTGGCATGTTGACATGATCCTTGGTGACTTCGACCATAGTTATTCCTGGCCTTTTCACCTGGCTTCTGGACGCCTCGATCACATTCACCTCTGAAGGTTCAGCATAATGGGCTTCAGCCTGCAAAGGGTTAGAGTCCACAGTCATGGGGGTCTTATCAGCAAATTTCAGCCTCCCTTCTTCGATAGTGTCTTGCACGAGATTCCTGAAAAGAAAACATTGAGATGTTTTATGGCCCAGAAAATTATGATATTTACAAAAGCCTCTTTTCTTTCTTTGATCAAGAGGAGGTACTTTTACCCCTGGGGGCACTATCATTTGGCCATCTTTTACAAGTAAGTCAAAAATTTCATCACATTTTGTAATATCAAAACTGTAAGTCTTTTTGGGGAACCTATCGTTGGCCCTTTCAGGACCAGTGGGGTTTTTTCCACTTGAAGGGACTAGCAGTTTGCAAGAGTATGGTGGCCCTTGTTTTAGCTCCGCTAAATCGACCTCGCTTTCTTCGACGGTTATAGTTTCGTCGAAGGTTTCTGGATCTTCATCGTCCATTTCGACATATGCTATCCTTTCTCTTTTATGAGTTTTTGTCGCCTTGGCTTTTTCAGCTTTAAGGCGTTCTACCTGTCGAACTCTATCGGCCAATTGGGCCATGTCTCTCAGGTATTGAGTGTCTAATTTCTTCCTAATGGAATAATCTAAGCCTCCTGCGGCTATTTCGACTAACTCATGTTCTGGCA
Source organism: Vicia faba (assembly GCA_948472305.1). NCBI lineage: Eukaryota > Viridiplantae > Streptophyta > Magnoliopsida > Fabales > Fabaceae > Vicia > Vicia faba. The sequence continues at coordinate 260,166,797 of OX451736.1, read as the reverse complement.
CTTGTGTAAAGCATCTTGCTTTGAGCAACCTAAACTTATTTAGATATTCGTCTATAGGTTCAGTGAATCGCCTCTTTACACTGGCCAATTCTTTCAGGCTTATCTTGGTTTGTCCCATGTAGAATTGCTCATGGAACAATCTCTCCAACTGGGTCAAATGGTGGATCGAATTGGGGGGGAGAGTTGTGAACCAAGTAAACGCGTTCTTTGTTAGGGAACTTGGGAAATACTTAATCCTCAGGTTTTCGTTGTTTGAAATATCTCCTGCTTCAATCAAGTATCTCGCCACATGTTCGACAGTAGATTCTGTCGTGTCCCCTGAAAATTTAGTGAACTTAGGGACTTTACATCTAGGAGGTAAGTCTGTTTGTAACACATATTCTGACAGTGGAGATGTAAAGTTGGGCCTACGAAAGCCCGTATTCATCCCATTTTGCGTCATGATTCTTGCGATCATGGCTGTCAGGTTATTTTCCAAACCCATATTCTGGTATTGGATGTGTTGAACTATTTCGTCAGCATTTTGGTTTCTGTTGACTATCCTTACTTCCGGGGCTATGACCCTAGGTTCTTCGACTCCGGGTTGTTCCAATCGCGTCCTAAGGTTTTCTTCGACAAGCTGCTGGACTTGGTTAATGGTGGTTTCTTCCTCTAAAAGTGTACCTTGGTTTCCCCTTATTTGCGCCCTTTGGGACTGTCGAATAGGTTGGGGTACCCCAAAGAAATCGGCTAGACGCGCCATTTGCGCTGTCATCTGCTGATTCGACTGGGTGGTATTTTGTATTAGAGGATTTAGCACTGTACTTAGAGTTTGTGCCAACATTTGAACCATATCGTGGTTGCTTTCGTCCATTTGCTGCCTCAAGACTGCTGTCGAGGCATTCGTAAGGCCATGCGCTACTAGGGACGTTCCTCCTAAGAGTTGGGTCCTACTCCTGTTCGCCATACCAACTCCAGAACCTTGGAGTGGCAAAGAGGCACTCACCAAGGGATCTGAAAAAGTGGACGCAACGTTCGTCAGGCTAGCCAATTCAGAAGTTGGCATGCCATAGAGTGGTTCTCGATTTGGACCGCCTGTCGAAAATCCTGGGGGAACATAAGGCCTAGTTCCTGGATTTCCCCTTGGTGGGGGAGTTCCCAAAGGCATTCTGGGGCCTGTGAACGGAGGTAATGGCCCCGTTTGTGTGACTGTTACTGCTGGTGTTGAACCAACGATTAGCGTTTCACTTACGGTTGGGATAACCGTTGTTCCCACATTTGTTTGTGGGATTTCGCTATTGTTTGGCGGATTCGCCATCACTTCTCCTCTTCTCGTAGTATTGGTATCGTTAGTGTATATTATACCACTTCTCAATAACATGCAATACTTCTCGAAAAAGATGATGTTCTATACGAATATGGTTAACCTTAAAAATCAACACAAGGTCCCACCGGGTGTTCCAATTTGTTTACCGTGGAAATTGGTAAACAACCGCTGATCCTCCAAAAGGTTACTTATTTGGTGACTCGCAGGATCGATCAGATTGATCCTAAGACATGGTTGATTTTTTGGGGTTTGACTAAGTCTAATGATGGTTAATGCCAGGAAAGTAAAGACACTTTATGTAAATTGCATGAAGAAAAGCTTGATAGAATAAATGAAAGCGTTAAATAAAGGCTTCGACAGAGAAGGGTAAATGAAAAGGCAATAAAGTGCTGGAATATAAAAGACTTTGATTAATTTAAATGGTGTTTCACACATACATTCTCAACAATTCTTTCGCTCACACTGGGTACTTGAATCTAAATGAGTGACTTGTATATAATGGTGAACACACGCGAAAACTACGTGAACAACTATTATTTATACTAAACACATCTCAAGTAACCGTTGGGCAATTACGCTGCTTCGAGATGACACCACTTGGCATGCTCACAGCATTCGACGCTCCTGATCTTGGCACGTTGCACTTGGTAACTGCTGGGAACCGTTTTCCCTCCAAACATTCGAATCTCAAACCGTTCCACTCTGAGCATCAAATACCTTTGTCGAGAAGCTCCTTCGACGTCGAAGGCAACAAGATTCCTACTTAAAAGAAATTCTCTAAGTACCTTGCCACCTTCTGATGAGCATTTCAACAGGATCAGCTGGTCGAAACCATTCCTCATGATTAATGGTCTATATTAATAAAAACAAGGGTGTCGAATTTAGGAGCCAACACTAATTCAAAGATAAAAGCATGAAAATGGACAACACCAATCACACTTGCACCCCCTTAGGGCTACTCCACTTGTTGCCTTCAATAATGGGCCATGTTGCATGTTAGGTATTTTTGGGCAAAACAAAACAAATTCAAATGATCATAGTCCCTCGATGACGCTTTCAAAAGTTGCCTAAAAAATGATCAAGTCCCTTAAAGGAAAAAATTGCCCAAAGATACTTGGCACCATTGCAATCATGGTCTAAACGATGACCCGCGCCCGTCCCGTTCACATCCTAACACAAGATTGTCCACCAAATACAATGGTGGAACAAAATTGTTAAAAGGGTTAAAAACATAGCAAAGATCTTTGAGTAAATTTAGGAGTAGACAACTCTTGGTTACTTGCCAACTTGCAAAACAAAAACACTTACCTATTTTCAAAACACACATCACAACACACTTTCAAAACAACTTTAAAAAACATTGAAAACTTTTCAAAAGACATACACCTTTGTATACATCCCAACATGGATCATTACAAAGGTTGCCACCACATTGGCCTCTTTTCAAAACACTTTCAAACCCACACACACAAAGCACCATTTCAAACAATTGAAAATCAAGGCAAGCTGATCTAAGCAAGTAACTAAGAGCCCATGGATAACCATGGATAGAAAGGGTGCTAATACCTTCCCTTTCTATAATCTACTCCCCGAACCCAAGAAAACATCTCAAAGGTTTTTGCTGTGTTTTTTAACCTTTCCTTAGGATAAAATAAAAAGTCGGTGGCGACTCTTGCTCAACCGAAACATTTGCGAAAACAAACGCAAAACCCAAGTCAGTTCTCCCACCGTATCACAGAACTGGCGACTCTACTGGGGAATTCTTTTAAAGTGGAGTAACCTTAGGGCTTAGATCACCCTCTTGCATGACTAATTATTTGCTTTGATTGCTTTATATCTTGGTTCTCTTGTTTGGGCTTGAAATCCTACACCCGGATTTGGGGAAACATTCATAGATAGCAATAGGTTGTGGAAACTGTGCGAGGTATACCGACACGGTTGAAGAAATAGCTATATTAGTGTGACATATTTGTGAGTACCGGTAACCCTTGAGTTCAATCAAGGAGAGTACGGGGCCGCTGAGTGATGTCACTAAGCACTAATTACCTAGAACCTTACTTGACCATCTTGGCCTTTCATTAGGGGTAGTGAGATGACCGGCTTTGGTGTAGTCCGAAGTTGGTAGATACTCGATACTACACTCATTGAGGGTTGTTTTCTTGGGATATTTTGGTCGCTAGTTAAGTGGCTAAACCAAAATAATGAACATGGAAAACAATCCAGTGATATTGAGCTCCTTAGAACCCGGTTACTATTTATAGGACAGGTTTTTAAGCCAACTACACTCAAGAGGGTACTTACCTATGAAACCCCATGCAAGCCTGAAACTAGGGTTTGGTGTGAATTGCTTGTACATATGTTTTGTGCATACATCATAAACATCATAAAGCATCATATGCATTCACTAACTATTTTGAGGGTTTGGATCTTCATCTTTGTTCTTGTTTTGTGGGTCATGGAAATTCCTCGCAGGAAAACTATCCAAGTCAACCTTGTGAGGATCCCCCCTCAACTCAAGGAGCTCACATCAAGAATTCCGGAAAGCTCTCCCTTCAGTGAAAGACATGGTAGACTGCTCAGCCTAGTCAACACCAGCATTGAAGAAGACATGATAAAGGTGTTGTTCCAGTTCTTTGACCCCCTTCACCACTGTTTCACTTTCCCCGACTACCAGTTGGTGCCCACTTTGGAGGAATTTTCTCAACTCCTGAGAATTCCTATTCTTAATCAACTACCCTACAACGGTACAGAAAAAGAACCAAAGCCTGAAGATGTTGCTCAAGCACTACACTTGCAACCACCTGACATCAAGGGGCATTGGGAGACTAGAAGCGGTGTCGAAGGCTTCTTGGAAAAATTCTTGTTTGAGAAGGCACAAGAGTGTTGGAATTCATTGGACCTACAAACCTTTGAAGAAATTGTGGCACTCCTTATCTATGGGTTGGTCTTGTTCCCAAATCCTGACCAGCTTGTAGATGTCAACACCGTCAAAATCTTCTTATCCAGGAATCCAATACCGACATTGCTTGGGGACATTCTTCACTCATTTTACACACGAACAATGAGAAAGAGGGGTGTTCTCATGTGCTGTACTCCTCTCCTTGCAAGGTGGTTTATTTTGCACCTTCCACAATCTGTTTTGAAGAATGACCAAGGCTTAAGGTGGTCACAACGGTTGATGACCCTCACTCACTCTGATGTACATTGGTGTTCTCGGTCCAGAGAAAATGTCATCATCGTCGATCGTTGTGGAGAGTTCCCTAATGTTCCATTACTTGGCATTAGGGGAGGCATTACCTACAACCCTTGTCTAGCTTTGAGACAATTTAGATATGCACGAAGAGATGGCCCTCACAACATGCTGATTCCTGACCTAGTTTTTGACTTCGACAACGATGCGCAAGGACTTCACCAAATATTCATCAGAGCTTGGAGGATGCCTAACAAGGTTGATAGCAAGACACTGGGACACAAGAACTCCATCCCTCTTGAGCCTTATCTCAAGTGGGTACGAACCCGAGCCCAGAGTCTAATGATGCCTTATCCTCATGTTCTCCCTGTGATTAAAGAGCCCGTTAAGGAAGGAGAGGTTCCCTACACCATCCTATATCCTGACATGCCTACATCGTGGGAGGAGATGCAGAAGAGCTGGATCCAACTCAAGGAGGAACAAAACACTTTTGAAGCCAGCTTCTACGCCAGTGAGAAGAAGGTTTTGGAGCTTACCCGTCGACTCCACGAGGAAGAGACCCTCAACACCTACATCGCACCAAAGAGGATGCGCAACGTCTTTTTACCTTGAGAAGTTTTTTGTAATATTTGGCCCATGGGGCATTTATGTACTGACAAATTTCTTCTTATTAATATGACGTGCGTTCTTTTTGTTTGCAACAATTTTGAACTTTCTAAATCCTTGAATGCATTGCATACATAAGCATACCATTCATCATGTGCATAAGCAGGTCTCCACACCAGGTTTCCTTATCTTTCTGCTGTTTATTTCAATAAGATGGATCTCGAACAGACGGTCAAGGACTTGCAGTCTCAGAATTCACAGTTTCAACAACTCCTGATGACCTTGGCTAAGGGTCAGGAAGATATGAAAGCCGTGCTGGGGAAAAAAGAGAAAGTGAAAAAGAAGAAGAAAAGAATCGGAGTGGCTACCCTAGGAAGAAGGTTTGAGGGTGAAGCCAGAAGAGTCCTTGAATTTCCCCCTACATCTGAAGAGGGAACCAGTAAAGGGAATGCGGCTGCAGTACCTTCCGAATCCGAGGTTGAAGAAGAGGAGGCTGAAGAGGACGAAGACTACTCTGATCAATAATACCCTCCCGCCGATGATAAGTACAAGGGTTTGGAAGACAGGTTGGCAGCTATGGAGCTACAGAGAGTTCCCGGCTTAGATTTCGAAGATTTGGGATTAGTTGCTGGAATTGTCATCCCCCCGAAGTTCAAAGTGCCAGTTTTTGCAAGGTATGACGGGCTATCCTGCCAGAAGATGCATCTCAGATCATATGTAAGGAAGATCCAACCTTACACTGCAGACAAGAACCTTTGGATCCATTTCTTTCAGGATAGCCTTTCGGGGGCTCAACTCGAATGGTTCTATCAGCTGGATGGAGCCAGTATCTGAAACTGGGAGGACTTGGCTACTGCCTTTTATAAACAATATCAGTACAATTCTGACCTCTCTCCCACGCGTACCCAACTCCAGGGTATGTCACTGGGGACGGGCGAAGGATTCAAGGAGTATGCGCAAAAGTGGAGAGACCTGGCTGGCAGGGTGCAGCCACCGCTGACTGACTGTGAACTTGTTGACATGTTCTTAGGGACCCTGTCTGGTCCGTTCTTCAATCATCTGATTGGTAATTCCTCTGCTGGGTTTACAGATTTGATCTTGACTGGTCAGAGAATAGAAGCTGGTATCAAGTCAGGGAAGATACAGAAAGGTGCCGCCGCGAGTACTGAAAAGAAGCCTTTCAAAAAGGAAGCTAGTGCTACTTATGGTCCCAGAAGACAAGTTAAGCCGGAACGCCGCCAAGCTGTCAATGCCTTGGTAATTTCAAAGCCTGCTGCTGCTCCTCAGCAATTCAACTAGCCAAGGGGTGAGAGAGCCAAAAGACAGTACACTCGGCTCAGTATGAACCTGTCTCAGATTTTGCCGCAACTACTGTCAACCAATCTGGTAACTGTCAAAGAAGCTCCGAAGGTAGTGAACACAGCTTCTCCAAAGTACAACCCCAATGCCCGTTGCGCTTATCACTCTGATAGCCCGGGGAATACTACGGACGATTGTTGGGTGTGATCGGTGGATCTGGAACTGACTGTTTAACGCTGGTTCGCGAAATGTCGTGGAAGCAAGAGTCGCCACCGTCTTTTATTTTCTCCAAATGGAAAGGACAAAAGCACAGAAAAATTCCTTATAGAGATTGCTCTCGGTTCGGGAGGTAGATTATAGAAAGGGAAGGTGTTAGCACCCTTTCTATCCACGGTTATCCATGGGCTCTTAGATACTTGCTCATCGTGTTTTCAAAAATGGTTTGTTTGCTTTTCAATTGTGGGTTTTAAAAAAGTTTCTTTGAAAATTCCAGTTCGACTCTTGTATCGGTCCTCAAGAGTGTTTGAAAAATTGCTTTCGAAAGCTTTTTGAAAAGGTGTCGGTGTGAAAAGTATTTTGGATTTGTTTTTGAAATTAGAGCGAGTATCTAGAGTCGTCTACCTACCCTAAGGAATTCGTCTGTGTAGATGTCCTTTAAAGTAGTGCCATCCCACCATTGAGAGGTAGGTAGCACCACCGTTGGAGGTGTACGGGTCAATTCGAGGTTCGGGATATGGTGATCACCAGAGCAATGGGAAGACACCTTAGAAGCTACCCTCATGCCAGGTTCCCGGATCATGAGGACTTACTAAGACATCCTCTACTCGACGATCACCTTTCGAGGCAAGGCAACAGTGAGGCGTACCCTAGGGGTGGTGTGTGATTTGTGTGTCAGATTCGTTTATTTTTGTCTTGTTCATGTCAAAGTGATCTATGCTTTGTTTTTATTTTTGTCATTCATTCTTGCATGCATTTATTTAACAGTTAAAAAGTGCGGAAAGATAAAATTCCTAAACTATTACAAAGGCGCGGGTCCACATCGCCAAAACTTCCAGGACCCGATTTGACAGAAAATAAAGAAATAAAGTAAAGTGCGAAAGATAAACGTCCGAGTTTACAAGGCTTTGGGAGAATTACATAAATATTTAAAAGAAAGAGATAAATAAAATGCGCGAATTGGAATTAAAATTGCAAGCGAGGGCGTTGGACCCTTTTTAATGAAATTAAATTATATTGAGCAAATTAATTAAATTAAAGAGAAAAAAGAAATTTTTTTTTTTTTTTGAGTTTTTGGTATTTATGTTTTTTATGTATTTTTATGAGAAAGATTAAATGAAATTAAAATATTAACCCTAATTCTAATTTTTTTTATTTATTAAGAAAAACATGTTAAAATTAAGCCTAAAATTAATCTAATTATTTACATGCAATTTTGATTTATAAAAATAAATAATTAATTATTAGTGAAATTTATTTACAAAAAATATTAATTAAATAAATATATTTTGATTTTTATGACTTTTCTGTTTTTTTACTATTTTTTATATTTTATGAAAATAAGTTAAATTAAAGGAATTAATTAAAAAATAAATAATTGAAATAAATAAAATAAGGAAAAGAAAGAAAATACAATACCTTGGGGGGTTTCTGTCCCCTTTTTGGAGGTGAATTGGAGTGGTTTGGCCATTTGTGTTCTGGCCTCATCATGCATAAGTTGTTCTACTTTGGCCATTTGGCTTTTGGCTTTTAGCCATTTGTGTTTTGGCCTCAACGTTCCTTAATCTTCTCAGGATGTCTGTCTCGCCACGTATTGGTGTCATGTGTAAAATGTTCTGTTTTGGCCATTTGGCTTTTGGCTTTTGGCCATTTGGCTTTTGGCCTCAACGTTCCTTAATGAACCTGCATGGGATCCTGTCTAAATCTGCAACCTCATGAACACATTAAATAAAATCATAAAAATTCAAATAAAACCAACATATGAAGAAATTTAATGTTTAGGCACAATATGGCATGTATGAATGATTATACCCTTTTGATCATGGAGATTAAATCAACCTTACCCTTACTGGAAAAGTAGTGACATGAATGCTTTTATGCCCTTTGGATCATGGAGATCAAGCCAGCCTTACCCTTACTGAAGAAGTAATAAGATGTTGGTTTGTAACTGAGATGGCTTGTTTGTAGTGAGAGAGGGGTTTGTAATAAGGATTTCAAGGTTTTAGGGTTCTTGAAAGAGTTTGATATTCTGACAGTGTTGTGGCAAGGTTTTTTCTCTCTTTTCCTCCTCTTCTCTGGTTTGTGTGAAAAGAAGGTGATTATATAATGGAAATTAGGGTAAAGCAAATGGGCTTTGAATGTGCAATTGGGCCTCCAATATTCACTTGAATTCGTCATTTTCCAGGCTAAATCGCAGGGACTTAAGTGCATTTTTTGAAGTTGAAATGTGAAAACAAAATGTAGCTGACATCGATAACTAATTCCTGTCTGAAAATCGGCTCAATCGGATAAACGGTGAATTAGTTATGAATTTTTGAAGTTTCAGCTCAGACAAACTTATTTTGGGCTCCAGTGTCGACTCTGACACGTTCTTCAATAAAAAACTGGTATTGATCGGTGCATAATTTGGTCTCGACTTTTGAAGCAAAGTTTTAGATCTATGAGTCAGGGACCTTGTGTAAAAATATGAGCCCAATCCGATAAAAATTGACCGAGTTATGAATTTTTGAAGTTTCGGCCCAGATGAAATAATATTCAGCATTCAGGATTTTCAGCGTGTCACGCACTCTGAGCAAAAAATGAAGGCCTTTTGAACACCATTCGAACTCGATACCTCCTGTGAAAATGTAGCCAACTCAATTTGTGAAATTTTGGCGCCGGAACCAGCTCGATACGATGAAAATCGACCAAGTTATGATTTTCTGAACATGACGCAAATAAACTTCTGTCACAAATTTTCTGCACGAAAATACTTGATAAATCCACATTTTTGAAGACCTTCTGATCGAAATTTGCTTCCAGCCGTGAGAGATGAAAACGTAGATAATGTCAAGACGGAATTTTGGCCACCAGAACGGGTTCAAAACGAGTCACGATCTTCAAGTTATGAATTTTTTAGCGCGTAAAAACTACACTTTCAGCACACTTTTTCACTATATTTCTTCAAGAAAACTCACACATTCGGATACCTTCTTTAAAGAATTGACTCTTGAGTCGAACCTGAAATTGAGAATATGTTATCAGAGATATCTTGGCGAAAGAACACCTGAATATAACGCGCCGGGTTGGACTTGTGAATTTTCTTGAAATGTTTTGAGAAATATGGGAGGGCAAATTTTGGGGTACAACAGTTGCCCCTGTTCAATCTTCTTAGACCTGAGGATGCAGATTGGCTGACGTGCCTTTCGTAATCCGAAGGTGGAAGATGATTGAACACTAGAGTGCCCAGAAATTTGCACTCACATAGTAGCAGTGTGATGGTGGAATGGGCTTATAGATGCCATTTGGAGATTGATGGATAGGATGATGGGCTTATAGAGGCCATGCTAAGAGATGATGGAAGGTGGATGGGCTTATAGATGCCATCTGGATGTTGATCCCATAAGAGATTCCTTAGCGAGAACTTGCGTACCTGCAAAAGAAAGATGAGTACCTGACGTGTTGCAGGAGCTGGTTTTCAGATGCCTTGTATAGATGTGTCCTGACTGGTTACAGGAGCTGGATCTGGAGCTTCAAACGGCGATGAATGAACCAGGGGTGATTACTACCTCAGCAGGAACGGTGAGAGAACCTTGGATGACCTTAACCTCAACAGCAATCATTGAGAAAATCTGGGGTGGAATTATCGTCTCCGCAGGATCGGGGAGAGAACCATAGGAAATTATAATCTCAAAAGCGGACGTTTGAGAAAAACCTAGAATGGAATTATCGTCTCCGCAACATTGGGGAGAGAACCATAGGAAATTATAATCTCAAAAGCGGACGTTTGAGAAAAACCTGGGATGGAATTATCATCTCCACGACATTGGGGAGAGAACCATAGGAAATTATAATCTCAAAAGCGGACGTTTGAGAAAAACCTGGGATGGAATTATCATCTCCACAACATTGGGGAGAGAACCATAGGAAATTATAATCTCAAAAGCGGACGTTTGAGAAAAACCTGGGATGGAATTATCATCTCCGCAACATTGGGGAGAGAACCATAGGAAATTATAATCTCAAAAGTGGACGTTTGAGAAAAACCTGGGAGGGAATTATCATCTCCACAACATTAGGGAGAGAACCATAGGAAATTATAATCTCAAAAGCGGACGTTTGAGAAAAACCTAAAATGGAATTATCATCTCCGCAACATTGGGGAGAGAACCATAGGAAATTATAATCTCAAAAGCGGACGTTTGAGAAAAACCTGGGATGGAATTATCATCTCCACGACATTGGGGAGAGAACCATAGGAAATTATAATCTCAAAAGCGGACGTTTGAGAAAAACCTGGGATGGAATTATCATCTCCGCAACATTGGGGAGAGAACCATAGGAAATTATAATCTCAAAAGCGGACGTTTGAGAAAAACCTGGGATGGAATTATCGTCTCCGCAATATTGGGGAGAGAACCATAGGAAATTATAATCTCAAAAGCGGACGTTTGAGAAAAACCTGGGGTGGAATTATCATCTCCACAACATTGGGGAGAGAACCATAGGAAATTATAATCTCAAAAGCGGACGTTTGAGAAAAACCTGGAATGGAATTATCGCCTCCGCAACATTGGGGAGAGAACCATAGGAAATTATAATCTCAAAAGCGGACGTTTGAGAAAAACCTTTGATAACTTCTACTGAGTCTTCATCTGAAAAATCTGTTTGGGGTCGATTTAACTGGACTAGGGAAAGCCTTGGACTGGATAAGAAATCTTTGGAGTTGATTAACTGAACCGGTCTAGGTCTTGAAATATGATTGAGAATTTAACTGAATCCTTCCTGAAAGGTAAAGGTCAGTCATATGCAATGCATGATATGAATCAAGCAATGATGCTCTCAATATAAATGAGATTTGTAAGATATGATGCGTCTATGCATGCTATAATGATGGATGTTTATGAATGTATCTTCGTTGTCTAGGAAAGTAAATCCTCGACGGGTGCCGGGAAGTCACTCCTGGGCTGATGTTGGCAAGTGGATCTTTGCTTCCGCTGGGGACGATAGTTGCAAGAATACCGGTAGGAGAAGATAACTCCGTTGGGGAATAAACTTGGCGAATGGAACACTTCGCGGGGGGAAAACACTCTAGCACTCTTGCTGGGCAGCAATGCTCTGTGGGGAGAAGGATACCTTGTTGAGTTGTTGATAACTTGCTGGGGATACTCTTGTTGTATTGGAAGTAATAATAGACTTCACTGGGGATAAGAAGGTTCTGTCGACGACGATCTTTCCATGGCTTTTGGCTGAGGATAACCCAGTTATATCCTGTTAAGGAAATAACTCTTTAAATAAGGCTGGGAGACGCGTTCGTGTTTTGCGCGGATAAGCTTCCAGAATCTACTGGGGATAAGCTTACTGCTTGGGGAGATAAATTCCAACTTTCCTGGGGAAACTGGATTGGACTCTTTTGGGGAAGTTTTGAATTGCGGGGGAAGTGATTCCTTTGGATATTGGTACGCTGCCGGGGAACAATCTTTAGACCAAGACTGCCGGGGATGCTTGTTAAGAGTACATGTATACTGCTGGAGACTGTTGTGATCTGCTGGAGGATACTCAACTTCCTTAAGGTTGATAATATAGCTTAGCTTGAGGAGAGTATACTTCTTGCTGGCTCACTCTCTGGGGAATTGAGATACCTGGTTATGTTCTCTAGCTGAATCTTACCTTGATACCTTGATACCTTGGAGGATAGAACAATCAGATTGCTTAGACCACCCATTATTGCCCCTGTTTCTATGGGGGAGGCACCTGTGGGATGCTGATAATTGTTGAGGGTCAAACCTTCTTCAGGTAGACAGGTGACAAGATGACAGGACATAGTCGTACGCTTTGATCCCTAACTTTTGCCTGGACCGCCCTTTCGGGTTTTCAGTCCACCGGGATACCCATTTTTGCCCAAGCCGCCTTTTCAGGTTTTCGACTTGCCGGGTGTACAGATTTTTCATTTCATCCCTTTATTTTGCCCGAACCCTTTTGGTTCGCCGGGAAGCCCTTATTTTTGCCTAGGTATGTCAACCTAGTGGGTCTTTGATTATGCGTAGTATTTTTTCGACTATGTCCGTGCTTTCAGAAGGTAGGGAGTTGCCCCTGTTAGAAGTATTTTGCCACGCCACCAGAAGGTGTTTGATCAGACAAGATTCGTTGTTGAAATGCCCCAAGTGACTCAGGCGGAGATTTGCCCCAGGCTATTTGGCCTTTGAAAGATTCTCCGAATCTTGATTGGACTGCCCCAGATGATGGACAATGATTAGGCCATGCCCCTTGATTGGAGATACTTCTGTTCATTAGGCATTCGTCGTGCGAACTTCTATGCTGTTCAAACAAAAAGTCATATGCAAACAAAGTTATGTTAAAATGCACAGCCTATGTCTGTCTTGAAGATTTTGAAAATGCATTCTTTTTCATAAAACAAATGAATGTTTGTAAAATGTGATGTCAACTCCTTCTTTATAGTAAGCCTTAAGGAGTCAGGATACCTTTCGTCACAGTATGCTTTCGAACTAACCCATGCTTCAGCTAGGACTTTTAAGGGTTATAACGTGGCCTGGTTCACGGTTTAAGAAACAAAGGATAAAGGCTCAAATTTTATTTGTACCCACCCGCTCTTCGTGATGTTCTCCAAACCTAAACTCAGTTGATCATACGTTAGACCTTGTTTGAGTCTTTGCTCTGATTTTCCGGTGATGATTCAGATGTTGATAACTTATTTTGAATAGGCAGTCATTTCTTTTTTGTTGAGGGTTTGTAGGACCTCTTTCTTTTTGATTTTTGTTATCCCTTTCTTTTTTGCCTGAACTGTTTCCTTTTTTGGAATTACAGTCAGCGGGATGCCCCAGTTTTGTAAGTCTCCTTCATGGGTTTTGACTTTATTGGTTTTTGATTTTTTGAGATAATGACTGCCTTTCTTTATTGATTATTCGGAACCATCACTGTCTTTCTTCGTTTTGTGAGGACTTCTTTGGTGCCATTCGTTATGCACTTGGATCAACTGAGAGACTACCCTGCCCCAGGTTATGATTAAGGGTTTTGAATTTCGAAAAGAAAAACTCCTACTTCTTTGGCTCAGAGGGGTTGACGAGGGATTATCATCCTTATAACTCCAGTGTTTAGGGATTGAAACAATGCCTGTACCTCATCAGCGGGGTCTGTTCAAAAGCATACTGTAATGATCGTGGTATCGTTTTCGTCATCCTCCCTCAAGAGGCTTTAGAATTTTAGATCAAGAGTTGACATCAGAAAAAATATGAAAACAGTTTGCATATAGTGAATGCGAATATATTGCTTCAAAACAGACATATGCGATGCATTAATGAAATAACAATGTTTAACATGAGTAAATGTTTGAACAAAAGAGAATTGCAACTTGAACATTCGAATGAACAAAACTTTCTCAATCCTAGCCATGTTTTGGTAAGGGAGCAGTGATCACGTGGGGAGTCTTGGGTACTTTAAACTGAATCTCTCCAGCGTCGATCATGTCTTGGATCTTATTTTTCAAGCTCCAACAATCATCTGTAGTATGCCCCGGGCTGTCAGAGTGATAAGCGCAGCGGGCGTTGGGGTTATACTTCGGTGACGTTGTATTTTGGTTCTTCGGAGCTTCTTTTAGAGTTACCAGCTTAGTCTCCAGCAACTGTGGCAATATCTGGGATAAGGTCATGCTGAGCCGAGTGAACTGCCTTCTCTCGCTCTTTTGTTGGTTGTGATGTTGAATTTGTGACACTGGAGCTGTTTGAGGAGCTCTCCCCTTACCTCCTTGTCTCAAAGGTGGTTGAACGATGACTGGCTTTTTGCCCTTAGACTTTTGCCCCAGTTGGTTACCCTGAAGCAGTTGGTTGACGAGAAAACCGAGCTCATCTTGTCTTTGAGCTAACTCTTGAATGGCAGTCACCTGCCCCAGCATCTGGACCCTCAATGCACCCACCTCAGCTTGTAGGTGTTTCAGCCTTTCATCCTCAGCACTGTTCCTGACAAAGGTCTCCATGAGAAGTGTCCTTAGTTCCTCCTGCCCCTTGGATAGATTCAGGAGGATCTCCCTGAACTGAGTCTCTTGAGCGAGAAGGTCCTGGTTATCTGGTTGGAAGGCCATTGCTGAAATAAACAGCGAGAAAGGTAAGTGACCTGCAACAAAGATATCTGTTACGTAATGATGTGTATGACATGCATGCAATGTTTTCAAGGACCTCGCGGGGTAAACAAGAAAATTGGTTAGCATCTGGATCCGGTAGCTTGATTGAAAGAACTTCATATTTGTTGAGAGTCTTTCTTCCAAGGGTCAAAGGCTCACCATATCAAGTGGGTCATAGCTCCTGACAACTTTGGCTAGAGGAAAATAAATCCTCTTTGCCCCTTGCTGGGATAGTTGATTCACCGTGACCTGCATCTTGAGATCCTTGAAATGGGTTAGGATGTATGCAATGGTATGATGTCATGATGCATGGGGTAATGTGAGTAGCCCTGTTATGAGTCCCAATTAAGGACTGCAAACCAAAACCTGCAAGAAACTTAGTAAACCCTGTCATGAGTCCCAATTAAGGACTATAAATGAAACCTGCAAGAAACTTGGTAAACCTTGTTATGAGTCCTGGTTAAGGACTAAAACAAAAACCTGTAGGAAATTCAGTAAACCCTGTTATGAGTCCTAGTTAGGGACTATAAACAAAACCTGCAAGCAAACTCAGTAAACCTGCCATGAGTCCTAATTAAGGACTATGGACAACACCTGCAAAAACTTAGCAAACCCTGCTATGAGTCCCCATTAAGGACTCTAAGCCAACCCTGCAAGTAATTCCTGTGTTAGATAACAAGCATGCAAATAGTCAAGTACGAAGGCACACAAGTCACACAAGAGAAGCCCTTAGAGTTTAAGGCCAGCATGAGGTCTGGGTATTACCCTCTTGAAGTTGGTGGGCTCAACCTGTCCTATTAGAAGTAACCGGGTTCTAAGGGTCCCAATATCACGGGATTGCTTTCATTGTTCATCGTTTCGATTTAGCCACTGAACTGGCGACCGAAATATTCCAGGAAAGCAACCCTCAATTGAGTGTAGTATCGAGTATCAACCAACCTTGGACTGCACCAAAGTCAGTTATCTCACTACTCTAAAGAGGCCAAGATAGTTCAATTAAGGTTCCTAAGGTCTGTTGATGCTTCATGACACCACGCGGAGGCCCCGTACTCTCCTTGACTGAACTCAAGGGTTACCGGTACACACCAAAGTGCCACATCAACGTAGCAGACTGTTTCAACCATGTCGGTATACCCCGCACAGTTCCCTCACAGCCTTGTTGCTACTTTCTAAGAAGGTATCCCCCAGATCCGGGTTAGGATCTATGTAGCTCCCAGGCAACCCACAATTTAAAGCACACAAGGAAAACAATTGAAAACACAGTTATGAACTAGCCCTAAGGTACACCTCACTTTAAGATAGGTTCCCCAGCAGAGTCGCCAGTTCTGTGATCGGTGGATCTGGAACTGACTGTTTAACGCTGGTTCGCGAAATGTCGCGGAAGCAAGAGTCGCCACCGTCTTTTATTTTCTCCAAATGGAAAGGACAAAAGCACAGAAAAATTCCTTATAGAGATTGCTCTCGGTTCGGAAGGTAGATTATAGAAAGGGAAGGTGTTAGCACCCTTTCTATCCATGGTTATCCATGGGCTCTTAGATACTTGCTCATCATGTTTTCAAAAATGGTTTGTTTGCTTTTCAATTGTGGGTTTTAAAAAAGTTTCTTTGAAAATTCCAGTTCGACTCTTGTATCGGTCCTCAAGAGTGTTTGAAAAATTGCTTTCGAAAGCTTTTTGAAAAGGTGTCGGTGTGAAAAGTATTTTGGATTTGTTTTTGAAATTAGAGCGAGTATCTAGAGTCGTCTACCTACCCTAAGGAATTCGTCTGTGTAGATGTCCTTTAAAGTAGTGCCATCCCACCATTGAGAGGTAGGTAGCACCACCGTTGGAGGTGTTCGGGTCAATTCGAGGTTCGGGACATGGTGATCACCAGAGCAATGGGAAGACACCTTAGAAGCTACCCTCATGCCAGGTTCCCGGATCATGAGGACTTACTAAGACATCCTCTACTCGACGATCACCTTTCGAGGCAAGGCAACAGTGAGGCGTACCCTAGGGGTGGTGTGTGATTTGTGTGTCAGATTCGTTTATTTTTGTCTTGTTCATGTCAAAGTGATCTATGCGTTTGTTTTTATTTTTGTCATTCATTCTTGCATGCATTTATTTAACAGTTAAAAAGTGCGGAAAGATAAAATTCCTAAACTATTACAAAGGCGCGGGTCCACATCGCCAAAACTTTCAGGACCCGATTTGACAGAAAATAAAGAAATAAAGTAAAGTGCGAAAGATAAACGTCCGAGTTTACAAGGCTTTGGGAGAATTACATAAATATTTAAAAGAAAGAGATAAATAAAATGCGCGAATTGGAATTAAAATTGCAAGCGAGGGCGTTGGACCCTTTTTAATGAAATTAAATTATATTGAGCAAATTAATTAAATTAAAGAGAAAAAAGAAATTATTTTTTTTTTGAGTTTTTGGTATTTATGTTTTTTATGTATTTTTATGAGAAAGATTAAATGAAATTAAAATATTAACCCTAATTCTAATTTTTTTTATTTATTAAGAAAAACATGTTAAAATTAAGCCTAAAATTAATCTAATTATTTACATGCAATTTTGATTTATAAAAATAAATAATTAATTATTAGTGAAATTTATTTACAAAAAATATTAATTAAATAAATATATTTTGATTTTTATGACTTTTCTGTTTTTTTACTATTTTTTATATTTTATGAAAATAAGTTAAATTAAAGGAATTAATTAAAAAATAAATAATTGAAATAAATAAAATAAGGAAAAGAAAGAAAATACAATACCTTGGGGGGTTTCTGTCTAGGGATGTCAATGGGGCGGGGCGGGGCCGGGGGGACACTTCCCATCTTTTTCCCCGCCATCAAATTCATTCCCCGTCCCCGTCCCCGATCGCCGTCACGGGGGAATTTCTATCCCCATCCCCGTTCCCCGCGGATCCCCGTTCCCCGCGGGGATCCCCATAGATCCTACATTTATTCATTAATATTTTATTTTTTTAAAATGTTTATATTTTCTATAAAAATAAAAAGCACAAAGAATTCACATATTTATTATGTTATTAAAAAATACTAGTATTTGACATTTATTATTTTTTATTAAAAATACTAATGGAACACAAAATAATAATATTTTTTTTTATAAATTTCTATAAAATGCTATAAAATTCAACAAAATGAACTATAATACTTTTTAAAGTAACAATATGCCTAAACAACTAAAAAAATCCAACAACATAATTATGCTTAAAAAACTATACTTCATCAAAACTAATAAGGGATAATTATAAAATTTAGCATCATGAGTATGCTTGAAAAGCTAAAAAATACTTCATAATAAGTCAACTAAAAGCAAAAGTCAACATATCTCTATTTGCTCAATTGATAACACATGAATATTTATTTATTTATTTTTATAAATAAACATAAAGGAAATGACTAAAAAACCTAATCTAAAATATATATATTAAATTAACTATATTAAAATAATAGGCGGGGCGGGGGGTGTATTCCCCGTCCCCGTCCCCGAAATGCTCTCGGGGGAATTTTTCTCCCCATCCCCGCCCCCACGGGGGAAAATTCCCCATCTTTGGGGCCCCGAACGGGGCGTTCCCCGCGGGGATCCCCATTAACAGGTCCAAACTGACATCCCTATTTCTGTCCCCTTTTTGGAGGTGAATTGGAGTGGTTTGACCATTTGTGTTCTGGCCTCATCATGCATAAGTTGTTCTACTTTGGCCATTTGGCTTTTGGCTTTTGGCCATTTGCGTTTTGGCCTCAACGTTCCTTAATCTTCTCAGGATGTCTGTCTCGCCACGTATTGGTGTCATGTGTAAAATGTTCTGTTTTGGCCATTTGGCTTTTGGTTTTTGGCCATTTGCCTTTTGGCCTCAACGTTCCTTAATGAACCTGCATGGGATCCTGTCTAAATCTGCAACCTCATGAACACATTAAATAAAATCATAAAAATTCAAATAAAACCAACATATGAAGAAATTTAATGTTTAGGCACAATATGGCATGTATGAATGATTATACCCTTTTGATCATGGAGATCAAATCAACCTTACCCTTACTGGAAAAGTAGTGACATGAATGCTTTTATGCCATTTGGATCATGGAGATCAAGCCAGCCTTATCCTTACTAAAGAAGTAATAAGATGTTGGTTTGTAACTGAGATGACTTGTTTGTAGTGAGAGAGGGGTTTGTAATAAGGATTTCAAGGTTTTAGGGTTCTTGAAAGAGTTTGATATTCTGACAGTGTTGTGGCAAGGTTTTTTCTCTCTTTTCCTCCTCTTCTCTGGTTTGTGTGAAAAGAAGGTGATTATATAATGGAAATTAGGGTAAAGCAAATGGGCTTTGAATGTGCAATTGGGCCTCCAATATTCACTTGAATTCGTCACTTTCCAGGCTAAATCGCAGGGACTTAAGTGCATTTTTTGAAGTTGAAATGTGAAAACAAAATGTAGCTGACATCGATAACTAACTCCTATCCGAAAATCGGCTCAATCGGATAAACGGTGAATTAGTTATGAATTTTTGAAGTTTCAGCTCAGACAAACTTATTTTGGGCTCCAGTGTCGACTCTGACACGTTCTTCAATAAAAAACTGGTATTGATCGGTGCATAATTTGGTCTCGACTTTTGAAGCAAAGTTGTAGATCTATGAGTCAGGGACCTTGTGTAAAAATATGAGCCCAATCCGATAAAAATTGACCGAGTTATGAATTTTTGAAGTTTCGGCCCAGATGAAATAATATTCAGCATTCAGGATTTTCAGCGTGTCACGCACTCTGAGCAAAAAATGAAGGCCTTTTGAACACCGTTCGAACTCGATACCTCCTGTGAAAATGTAGCCAACTCAATTTGTGAAATTTTGGCGCCGGAAACAGCTCGATACGATGAAAATCGACCAAGTTATGATTTTCTGAACATGACGCAAATAAACTTCTGTCACAAATTTTCTGCACGAAAATACTTGATAAATCCACATTTTTGAAGACCTTCTGATCGAAATTGGCTTCCAGCCGTGAGAGATGAAAACGTAGATAATGTCAAGACGGAATTTTGGCCACCGGAACAGGTTCAAAACGAGTCACGATCTTCAAGTTATGAATTTTTTAGCGCGTAAAAACTACACTTTCAGCACACTTTTTCACTATATTTCTTCAAGAAAACTCACACATTCGGATACCTTCTTTAAAGAATTGACTCTTGAGCCGAACCTGAAATTGAGAATATGTTATCAGAGATATCTTGGCGAAAGAACACCTGAATATAACGCGCCGGGTTAGACTTGTGAATTTTCTTGAAATGTTTTGAGAAATATGGGAGGGCAAATTTTGGGGTACAACACTGGGCTTTGAGGAATAAGGTTCAAGACCTTATTGATGCTAAAGAAATACAGTTTGAGGCGCCCGAAAGACCCAATGTTGTAACTGCTCCCATGCCCCAGCATGGAGTGAATGATGTGGAAGAAGATCGGTATGTGGCCTCCGTGGAAGAGATTGTTACTCCGTTGTTGACTGTCAAAAGGAACCTGTTGCTAGCCGGTTTATTTCTGGGATGTGGTGAAGGTTGCCTTCTATGTGCTGTTTTACCTGCTGATTGTCCCTTGCTGAAATCAGGTATCCAAAGCCTGATGGATATCAAAGAGATCTTGTTCGAGAAGATTGATGTTCCTGCTGTCCCTGCTGAAGAAGTTTCTATTGTCACTATTTTCAACAAACCTCCTAAGGCTCCCTCAAAGAAGCCTGTCAAAATCATGTCCACTCAGAAGATTGCTCCTATCATCATTACTGTTCCAGGGCCTCTCCCTTATACATCTGACAAAGTTGTCCCATGGCACTATGGGGCAGACGTTTATGTTCTTGGAGTAAAACAAGAGTTTGATACAAGTACCGGTGTCAGCAATATCACCGGGCCTGCCAAAATTACTCGCAGTGGCAGGTTGTTCTCGCCAGATATTGCGCCACCAACTATTCAGAAACCTCTTATCATCACACCTGCAAGTGTGCCTGTTCCCCTTCCTAATCGAGTTCCTGTTTCTACCCCTGCTGCCGAATCATCTAACGCTCGGGGCAAAGGGATTACTACTGATTTGCCTGCCCTGACGGAGGCGCCGAAGACAACCACTGTTGAAGCCTCCCAGCAAGAGATGGAGGAGATCCTCAAGATTATCAAGAAAAGTGATTTCAACGTAGTTGAGCAGCTGGGGCACACCCCATCAAAAATTTCTATGCTATCACTGTTGTTGTGTTCAGAGGCCCATGCCAAGGCCCTGATCTCCTTCCTGAAGACGGCCCATGTGCCACAAGAAACGTCTGCTGATCAATTTACTGATTGTGTGGCCAACTTGACTGCTGATAATGGGTTGGGCTTCTCTGACGCCGATCTGACTGCCAAAGGAAAGAACCATAACGACGCCCTGCATGTCTCCATTGAATGCAGGGGCACTACTCTTGCCCATGTGTTGGTAGACACCGATTCTTCATTAAACGTATTGCCCAAGAAGGCCCTAGACAGGCTGGATTATGAGGGGCTGGAGCTCAAGCCCAGTAACATTGTTGTCCGAGCCTTTGACAGTTCGAAAAGGATGGTACATGGGGAAGTTGACATTCCAATCAGGGTTGGTTCTCAAGTTTTTGATTCTACTTTCTTTGTGATGGACATCCGTCCATCCTACTCTTGTTTGCTGGGTCGTCCATGGATCCACAAGGCTGGAGCTGTGACCTCCACACTACATCAGAAGCTTAAGTATCCAGTTAGAGGGAAGATTGTCACAGTTCAGGGGGAGGAAGAATATATGGTCAGCCACCTTAACTCGTTCCGGTACATAGAAATGGATGGGGAATTCATTGAGACCCCCTTTCAACACTTTGAAGAGGTGCCTCAGACACTGGCGTCAGCTGAAACTGTGATTGAAGACCCTCCTTTGAAGATGGCTTCCTTAAAGGATGCCCGGACTGTGATTGAGAAGGGTGAGTTTGCAAACTGGGGCCGACTTCCTGACTTTACTCCGAAGACCGACAAGTTTGGCTTGGGTTTCACTGCAGAGGCTCAGAGGGCTGTTCGTAAAGCAAGGATTGGAAGACCTCCTGTGTTCATCACCAACCCGGGAGTGAATGCTATTGGGGACGAAGTGGAGGAATCTGAATTCGATAGCTGGATCTACCCAACAACCGACAGTGGACCAAGCAACTGGACTGCAAAAGACTTCACACCTATTACTTTTGTCACTCAGTAATGAACTCTTTTGTTTTCAATTTGTAACAAACAATATGTTGAAACTTTTATGGCTCGGTGTCCTACCCGGGGCACCGTGGCTCCATTTGTGAGGGCTTTTGTGTGTCATTTTCATATATCATCAATAAAAACATTGGACGTTTGTTGCATTTCAAAATCTTGTGATCCTTTTTATTTCTTTGTTATATATTGCAAAACAACTATATTTACACACACTCACTTATACAGGTTCCAATCCACTATGGATCTCACTGGTAACGACTCTGCTACCGCCAGTTATGACTTTGAAAATCCAATCAACTTAGCCGAAGACGAAGGTGAAGATGATTGCGAAGTGCCTGGTGAACTTGCAAGACTGTTACTCTAGGAAGAGAGGGCCATTCAGCCACATGAAGAGCCAGTGGAAATGGTAAATCTGGGTACTGAGACAGACAGAAAGGAAGTCAAGATTGGTGCCAATCTGGAGGCTAGTGTGAAACAACGGTTGATTCAGATGCTGCATGACTATATGGAAATCTTTGCCTGGTCTTACGAAGACATGCCTGGGTTGGATACCGACATTGTGGTTCATCACCTGCCCACCAAGGAAGACTGCCCTCCGGTTAAACAGAAGGTCCACCGTATGCGTCCAGAGATGTCCGAGAAAATCAAAGCCGAGGTTATGAAACAATTTGATGCCGGGTTCCTAGCAGTGACTTCTTACCCTCAGTGGATTGCCAACGTGGTTCCAGTGCCGAAAAAGGATGGTAAGGTCCGGATGTGTGTTGATTACAGGGATTTGAACAGGGAGAGCCCTAAGGATGATTTCCCTCTGCCTCATATCGACGTCCTGGTTGACAACACTGCTCAGCATAAGGTTTTCTCCTTCATGGACGGCTTCTCCGGTTATAATCAGATCAAGATGGCTCCTGAAGACATGGAGAAAACCACTTTTGTTACTCAGTGGGGCACCTTTTGCTACAAGGTCATGCCTTTTGGGTTGAAAAATGCTGGGGCAACCTACCAACGTGCCATGGTTGCTTTATTTCATGACATGATCCATCACGAAATAGAAGTATACGTCAACGATATGATTGCAAGGTTCCAAACTGAGGAGGAACACCTTGACCATCTACGGAAGCTGTTTGACCGTCTAAAGTTGTACAAGCTGAGGTTGAACCCGAACAAGTGCACCTTTGGGGTGAGATCTGGAAAACTACTAGGTTTCATTGTAAGCGACAAGGGTATTCAGGTGGATCCTGCCAAGGTGAAAGCCATACAAGAGATGCCAACTCCCAAGACAGAGAAAGAAGTCAGAGGCTTTCTAGGACGTTTGAACTACATTGCCCGATTCATCTTACATCTAACTGCTACCTGTGAGCCAATCTTCAAGCTGCTGAAGAAAGATCAAGTAGTACGTTGGAATGATGAATGTCAGGCCGATTTCGAAAAGATCAAAGAGTATCTCCAAGAACCACCCATTCTTATGCCACCAGTTGAAGGGAGACCTCTAATCCTATACTTAACAGTACTTGACAACTCAATGGGGTGTGTGCTGGGGCAGCATGACGAGTCTGGCCGAAAAGAACACGCCATTTATTACCTGAGCAAAAAGTTTACCGACTGTGAGACTCGGTACTCACTGCTCGAGAAAACTTGCTGCGCTCTGGTATGGGCTGCTCGCCAGCTGAGACAGTATATGTTGACTCACACTACTCTGTTGATTTTAAAAATGGATCCAGTCAAGTACATATTCGAAAAGCCTGCTCTGTCTAGAAGAATAGCAAGATGGCAAATGATCTTGACGGAATATGACATCCAGTACACGACTCAAAAAGCAATCAAGGGAAGTGTACTGGCAGACCATTTGGCACACCAGGCTGTGGATGATTACCAGTCGTTGAACTTTGAATTTCCAAACGAGGATATCATGGTAGTGACTGATTGTGAAGTACCTGGACCGGATGAAGGACCTGAGGAAGGATCCCGATGGTCTATGCACTTTGACGGAGCCTCGAATGCTTTGGGTAATGGTATCGGCGCTGTGATCATATCCCCTAAAGGCACTCATACTCCCCTCACCGCCCAACTGTGTTTCAACTGCACCAACAACATGGCGGAGTATGAGGCATGCATCATGGGTCTTCAAGCTGCAATTGAGTTAAGGATCAAGTTTCTGAGTGTCTTCGGAGATTCCGCTCTCGTGATCAATCAGGTCAAAGGCGATTGGGATACGAAACACCCAAACCTTATTCGCTACAAGGAGTATGTGTCGACGTTGATTCCCCACTTCGAAGAAATAACTTTTGAACACTTCCCAAGAGAGGAGAATAAGTTAGCGGACGCGTTGGCTACAATGTCTTCTATGTTCAAAGTCAAATGGGACAACGAGGCTCCCCGGATCATTATCTGGAAATTGGATGAACCTGCACATTGCTGCGATCTCGAGACCGAAGAGGTAACGGAAAAACCTTGGTATCATGAGGTGAAGAGGTACCTTGAAGCTCATGAATACCCCGAAGGCGCATCGATCAATGACAAGAAATTCCTAAGAAGGTTTGCGGCAAAATTCTTCCTCAGCAACAGCATTCTCTACAAGCGAAACCATGATTCAACCTTACTGCGTTGTGTGGATAAGACTGAAGCAGAAAAGATCATGGCAGAGCTACATGAAGGTACCTTCGGAACACACTCCAGTGGACATACCATGGCAAAGAAAATCCTTCGGGCAGGATATTTCTGGTTCACAATGGAAGCCGACTGTTACCAGCATTCTCGGACGTGTCACAAACGCCAGATCTATGCTGATAAGGTGCACATTCCTCCGGTACCTCTGAACATATTGACAGCACATTGGCCTTTTGCAATGTGGGGCATTGATATGATCGGTGAGATCAGACCTACGACATCTAACGGGCACCGCTTCATCCTGGTAGCGATTGATTATTTCACAAAGTGGGTTGAAGCAGCTTCCTACGCCACCGTAACCAAGAGCGTCGTGGCACGGTTCATTCGGCACAACTTGATCTGTCGATACGGTATACCTGAAAGGATCATTACGGATAATGGTACCAATCTTAACAACAAGATGATCACTGAGCTCTGCGAGCAATTCAAGATACAACACCACAACTCTTCTCCTTACCGGCCGAAGATGAATGGGGCTGTAGAAGCAGCGAGTAAGAATATCAAGAAGATGACAGTGACCTATAAGGATTGGCACGAGATGTTACCGTTTGCTCTTCATGGGTACCGCACCTCAACACGGACGTCAACAGGGGCAACTCCCTTTTCCTTGGTCTATGGCATAGAGGCAGTCTTGCCTATTGGAGTCCAGATACCCTCTCTCCGGATAATGAAGGATGCAGGTTTGAGCGAAGATGACTGGATCCAGACTCAGCTTGATCAATTAAACCTAATTGACGAAAAGAGACTCACTGTTATTTGTCATGGTCAGACGTACCAAAAACGAATGATCAGGGCATTTAACAAGAAAGTCAGACGACAAGAGTATCAAGTCGGAGACCTGGTAATCAAGCGCATCATTCTTCCTCAAAGTGATCCCAGGGGCAAATGGACCCCTACATACGAAGGGCCATTTGTGGTTAAACATATCTTCTCAGGAGGAGCTATGATCCTAACCACCATGGATGGTGATGACCTTCCTCACCCCGCCAATGCAGACATAGTAAAAAGATACTACGCATGAATAAAAGACCCGCTAGGTTGACACACCTAGGCAAAAATAAGGGCTTCCCGACAAACCAAAAAGGTTCGGGCAAAAATAAGGGACGAAATGAAAAAAATTTGTACACCCGGCAAGTCGAAAACCTGAAAAGGCGGCTTGGGAAAAAATGGGTATCCCGGTGGACTGAAAACTCGAAAGGGCGGTCCAGGCAAAAGTTAGGGATAAAGCGTAATACTATGTCTCATTGGATCACTTTGCATCCAGAATTCGGCATCAACTATCAGGCTCAGATAAATTCAATCAATCAGCTTCATCTTCAACTAAGCAGCAAAGTGATGAGACGATTGAAGACATAAAGGCGATATCAGAGTTGGAACCCAGTGGGATTATTTTCACATAGCTGTTTTGTTTACTTTTCACAAAATTGTATAAACTATATTTTGCTCGGCGGCGTTCTCTTACTAGGACGTCAGCCTCTTGTACACAAAAACGCCTATTTACAGGCAAATTTCAAAATCAATACAAGTTCAATTTTTCAGACAAATTATCCATTGTTTTTCCTTTTTCTGTTTTGTTTTGCGAAGAACGTCTAATGTTCATTTTTGATATATGCATTTGACATTAATTGCTAATCATGAATAGTTGCATATGAAACAAAGGACTGATTACAGGTGGCATCAGAAACAGGGGCAATGTAGAAATGTCTAAGCGATCTAGTTGCTCTGTCCACCGAGGTACCAAGGTAGGTTCAGCTGAAGAACGTAACCAGGTCACCTCAACTCCCCACAGAGTAAGACCAGATTTCAGCAATACTCTCCCGTCAGCCCCGAAAAGGCACAATATTCCCCTAGCAAGTCAGCAATTCTCTCCTCAAGCAGAGTTAGTCTACGGCCAGCCTAAAGGAAGTTGGGTATCCCCAGAAGATCTCAACATTCCCCAGCGGAGTATAGACATTCCTCAGCAAGCATCCCCGGCAGTCTTAATATAAGATTGTTCCCCGGCGGAATACCAACACCCCAGTACAGTCTGAAAGGTTTCCCCAGGAGAGTTGAATCATTATCCCCAGCAGGTCTTGAAGCTTATTCCCAGTAGATTCTGGAAGCTTATCACCTGCAGAGTACGTACGTCTCTCCCCGACTTTACTCAAAGGTTATTTCCCCACCAGGGTATAACTGGGTTATCCTCAGCTAATAACCACGGAAAGATCGTCCTCGGCGAAGTTTTTCCTATCCCCAACAGAGTTCATCAAGTTCCCCAACATAACTTATCAGTGGAACCCCCAGCGGGACTCTCATCAAAACCTCAACGAAGTATCTCTTCCCACAGAGTAATTCCCCGCAGAGTAATTTCTCCAACAAGTTTATTCCCCAACAGAGTCATCTTCTCCTACCGGTTTATTTTTGCAACCATCATCCCCAGCGGAAGCGAAGAACTCTACTCTTCAACATCAGCCCATGATTTGATTTCCCGGCCAGTCGTCAAGGATTTACTTTTCTAGACGAAAATACGTTCATAGACATTTTACATTTCAAACATACTGCTTACATACATGATAAAGTGCATACGACACTATCTCATTTGGAGCATCATGATATCATGCATCTCATACATCATGACATTGCATACAACTAATGTTTTACCTTTTCAGGAAAAAGGTCAATCAAAAGATGATTACTATCAACTATCGCAATTCCAGATTCGATACCTGTATCTAGCCAGAGCATATCTGTGAGTGAGTGATTGTAGATTCGATTCCTGTATCTAGCCAGGGCATATCTGCATGAAGAGTTTGAAGATTAACCCCTGTAACAGGCCAGAAAATTATCTTTCATTCTCAGGTCAGAAGTTTACACCTGTACCCAGCCAGGAAAGCTATCTCTACCAACCTTTTGCAATTCCAGATTCGATTCCTGTATCTAGCCAGGGCACATCTGTGAGCAACTAATTCCAGATTCGATTCCTGTATCCAGCCAGGGCATATCTGTAGACGACAATTCCAGATTCGATACCTGTATCCAGCCAGGGCACATCTGTAGACAACAGTTCCAGATTCGATTCCTGTATCTAGCCGGGGCACATCTGTGAGCAACCAATTGTAGATTCGATACCTGTATCTAGCCAGGGCATATCTGCATGAAGAGACTGAAGATCAACACCTGTAACAAGCCAGGAAACCATCTTTCTTTCTCAAAGTACGCAAGTGCTCGCTGAGGAATCTCTTACGCGATCAACACTTCCAAACGGCATTTATAAGCCCATTCCCAACAAGGTTCTGTCACATCTCCAAATGGCATCTATAAGCCCATCCTCCTATCCATCCTATCTCCAAATTGCATCTATAAGCCCATTCCCGCCATCACATTGCTGACACTCCAGCATGCGAATGCAAATTT
The DNA here is from genome assembly GCA_948472305.1 of Vicia faba. Lineage (NCBI taxonomy): Eukaryota > Viridiplantae > Streptophyta > Magnoliopsida > Fabales > Fabaceae > Vicia > Vicia faba. The sequence continues at coordinate 260,138,790 of OX451736.1, read as the reverse complement.
CCGGGCACTCTAGTGTCCAATCTCCTTTTACCCTCGAGTTGCAAAAGGCAAACTTGCCAATCTAACTCTTCAGGTTCAAGAAGATTGAACAGGGGCAACTTTTGTACCCCAAAATTCGCCCTCCCATTTCCTCAATATTTTCTCACCATAAGACCCTTGGAGCTCAAGATCCAGTTAGGGTTTGCTCTGCTCAAGACTCCCCCTTTGCACTATTGACCCAAATTAGGGTTTGAGTTTGCACAAAGATGTTTTGACCTAAAATGCCTAATATGACTTTCATGCTTCATATTGGACCCCCAAGTTTATCCATACCAAGTTTCAAGCCTTGATTCCAATCTTTGCCCAGTCAATTGGACAGTTGACCTAGAAATCAGCTGTATTGGGGAAAAAGTCAACTGTGGTCAATTGACAGTCAAACCTCATGATTTTTGACCCACATCAATATTATGAACTCATATGGACCATTTGGTCAAGTTTGGATCACAAATCCACAAGAAATTTGATCAGATCACCAAAAGGGCAAAATGGTTATTTTTAGGGTTTTGACTGCACAAAGGCAATTTTTGACTGTTTGACCTAGCCAATGGCCAACCAAGCTCACATATGGACTCAAGGACCTCATGGAATTGTCTTGACATGTTCAACAATTTCAAAAGATCCCAAATGCACAAGATTGACAGATGAATTTTCCAGTCAACTGAGCCAAATTTGACTGTATACTGAAAAGTCAAACTTTGACTTTTTGGTCAAAATCAAGTGTCAAGATTCATTTTTCATCAATACATGTCAAATTATGAAACTTGTTCATCAAGAAATCAAAAATCACAAATTAGGGTTTGAAATGAAGAATTTTCATAACTTAGAATTTTTCTAAGTTATGAAAATCCCTAATTTTTTCCTAACTTTGTCCCATTTTTTCACCAAGATACATTTGGATTCAAGGAAAACTCAAAACATGAAAGTTGTATTCCATTGCAAAATCTACAACTTTTATTCACAAAGTTTCCTCAAAAGAAGCTTGTAGCTCAAGTTACAATTTTTGGAACAAGGGTGCAAAACATTCTTAACTTAGAAATTTTTTGACCTATTCTAGGCAGGATTTTTGCCCAACTTCATGGCCACTTTTCACATGCTTCCACTTGGAATGTCAACTTGCATTACAAAGATGGATTGTAGTACACATTCCAAGCTTTCCAAAATGTCCAAGAACTTCTCAAACACCCTTGTGGTTAGGGAGAATCGAATTTGACAATATGGGCAAAAGTCACTTTGTTCATGAGCCATTTCCATGTTCATAACTTGTGCATTTTCAAATTCAGCATATGCAAGCTACATTACAGGCCTCTAATCTCATTTACACTCAAAAATTAAATGCCAATCCATTGTGTTCTAGCTTTTTTTTGTTCATATAGTCATTACACAAAGAATTAAGCCTTAATTGGAAAAAGCAATTTATCCATTTTTGTAAAGTTGCACTTTATGTCAAATTTGCAATCCAAGTGGTACAATGCATATCTTTGGACACAAGATTCATGGAGATATCACACTGATCAAGAGGGATTGAGGCAGCATACTTGAGGGGCCTAGGAAATCTTGTAAACCAACTTGTCATTTTTTGCTTAAGATAGAAGAAACCTTGCATTTTGAATACAATCTCACATTTCTGCCAAGAGAAGCTTAGACAAACTTGTTGAACACATTCCAAACATCATAACTGAGCTAAGACACGAGATAACCACCTTCCAAACCTCATCATTCATCAAAACACCATCCTACTGCAAAAAATAGAGTCCCTTCTGCAGTTGGACTTCTACAACTCAATCTACTCGTGCGCCTTGGCCAAAACCAGTTCATACACACTCCATACCACCTATACAAACTATCCCAAGCATTGGACACGAACTGTAACACCCCTAACCAACTCCACCATTTTCACTTTTTCTGTTTTGCAGGTTGACTCCTATAGCTCGATTCATTTAGTTTTAAAGCAAGCTAAAGGTTGGAAAAGCATCCCTGAACTTCAAGCAAGCTGTACAAGTCCTCACATTGCACTGAAAGTACTTCCATTGTCAGACACGATCCAAGCTGAACAGGTAAGTTCATGGATTTCTATCTCTCAATCTAGGAAGAGTTAGCTTTAGGTTTATGAATGAAAAATGCTCTACTCATGGCCCTGAAGCTACACATATAATTACTTTCCAATTATATTGCATGTGCTGAGAGAATTTGGAACCTGAATATTAGAAAAAACTTAGGTCAAGAATTAGGGATGGAGAAATTCTCTCTCATTTCTGAGAGTTAAGTCAAGTTTTTTATATGTATGGATTCGTCTCTTGATGCTCTACATTTTTTGTGTTATGAGTTTTGCTTGAAAGTCCAGGAATCAGGAGTTAGGAAACGCGTGTTGTTGTTGTTCATACAAGTCTGGAGGTTGAAGACAACCCCTATTGGGCTGGACCTGAGTTTGATTTTCTTTTTGCACCACATTCTCACACATGCACCCCCTTGGCCCATTGCATTTTATTTTCATTATTTTTTACTTTTGATTTTTGTTTCTGACTCATTTATTTTTGTCAAAACATAAAAAATATTAAAAATATTTTTCTCACATTTTTTGCATATTATTTGATATTTATTTGTTTCATTTAGTTATATATGTAAATAAATACATAATACTTTTTTATTTAAAATACTAAAAACAATACAAAATACATTTATTTTCTAATTTTACTTTATTTTATCTTTTGAAAACATTTCCTAAAAAATATACTTTTTTTTTTGTAAATATTAAATATTTTTTTTTGTGCATATTTAATATATTTAATAAATAATATAAATACTTATATATTTATTAGTATATTTAGGTTAAAAACATAAAAATAATACATTTTTATTTTTATTAATATTTGACTTGAAAAATCATTTTTTTACAATATACTTCCTTTTTATTTATTTCTTATACATAATTAATAAATATTGCATATAATAAATAATTAATACATTTTTATTTAGTAAATTAGGGTTTTTGCCCTAAACCCTAAAAAATCCAAAAAAATTAAACCTTTTTATTTTTGTTTGTTTGTCACATAAAAAACACTTTTACATACATATAAAAAAAATCATTTTTTGCATCTTGCATATTTATTGTATTTTTATTTAATTATTGTGTATTAAATAATTTGTATAATTCAATTTGGATGTAATAGTTTAGTTTTAATTTCTTGCTAAAATATCCCCATTTGAACATTTGTACCCCCCATCCCATGATTGTGTTGTAATAATTTAGGACCTTTAAATTTCGCACTTTAAAGCTTTCTAATTATACCATGATAGACTTAGGGTTTGTATGCAAAAATCAACCAAAATAGTTTGACCTAATTCAAAGATAAAAGCATGAAAATGGACAACACCAATCACACTTGCACCCCCTTAGGGCTACTCCACTTGTTGCCTTCAATAATGGGCCATGTTGCATGTTAGGTATTTTTGGGCAAAACAAAACAAATTCAAATGATCATAGTCCCTCGATGACGCTTTCAAAAGTTGCCTAAAAAATGATCAAGTCCCTTAAAGGAAAAAATTGCCCAAAGATACTTGGCACCATTGCAATCATGGTCTAAACGATGACCCGCGCCCGTCCCGTTCACATCCTAACACAAGATTGTCCACCAAATACAATGGTGGAATAAAATTGTTAAAAGGGTTAAAAACATAGCAAAGATCTTTGAGTAAATTTAGGAGTAGACAACTCTTGGTTACTTTCCAACTTGCAAAATAAAAACACTTACCTATTTTCAAAACACACATCACAACACACTTTCAAAACAACTTTAAAAAACATAGAAAACTTTTCAAAAGACATACACCTTTGTATACATCCCAACATGGATCATTACAAAGGTTGCCACCACATTGGCCTCTTTTCAAAACACTTTCAAACCCACACACACAAAGCACCATTTCAAACAATTGAAAATCAAGGCAAGCTGATCTAAGCAAGTAACTAAGAGCCCATGGATAACCATGGATAGAAAGGGTGCTAATACCTTCCCTTTCTATAATCTACTCCCCGAACCCAAGAAAACATCTCAAAGGTTTTTGCTGTGCTTTTTAACCTTTCCTTAGGATAAAATAAAAAGTCGGTGGTGACTCTTGCTCAACCGAAACATTTGCAAAAACAAACGCAAAACCAAAGTCAGTTCTCCCACCGTATCACAGAAGTCATCCAAGATTCCTTCATCATCCTGCTGAGGTAGTAGTCATTCAAGATTCCTTCATCATCCTGCAGAGGTAGAAGTCATCTAAGATTCCTTCATCATCCTGCTGAGGTTGTAGTCATCCAAGATTCCTTCATCATCCTGTTGAGGTAGTAATCGTCCAAAATTCCTTCATCATCTATTTGGAGTAGCAATCGTCTCAGATTCCTTCATCACACATCATTATCAAAAAAGACCTTCTCTGGTTAAATTTATTTCTTCCAGTTAAAATAGGCGACCAAAGACCTTCTCTGGTTAGATTTATTTCTTTCAGTTAAAACAGGCGACCAAAGACCTTCTCTGGTTAGGTTTATTTCTTCCAGTTAAAACAGGCGACCAAAGCCCTTCTCTGGTTAGATTTATTTCTTCCAGTTAAAACAGGCGACCAAAGACCTTCTCTGGATTAGATTTATTTCTTCCAGTTAAAACAGGCCACCAAAGACCTTATCTGGTTAGATTTATTTCTTCCAGTTAAAACAGGCGACTAAAGACCTTCTTTGGTTAGAGTTATTTCTTCTAGTTAAAACAGGTGACCAAAGACCTTCTCTGGTTAGATTTATTTCTTCCAATTAAAACAGGCGACCAAAGACCTTCTCTGGTTAGATTTATTTCTTCCAGTTAAAACAGGCGACCAAAGACCTTCTCTAGTTAGGTTTATTTCTTCCAGTTAAAACAGGCGACCAAAGACCTCCTCTGGTTAGATTTATTTCTTTCAGTTAATGACAGGAAACCAAAGACCTTTTTCGGAAATAGTGCAGATGCGATCCAGATATGGCTGACATTCTGATACTTACTCTAGATTCTTTTCAAACCCAGTTCAGATACGCTCCAGACACGGATGGCGTTCTGATACACATTCAAAATCCCTCTCAAATACAGTTCAACAATCACCTCTGGATGGCATCTTTAAGCCCATCTCTAACAACTATCCATTGTCTCTCCAAATGTCATCTTTAAGCCCATTCTCTACACAACCAACTAACACATCTCCGAGTGCAAATTTTTTGGGCACTCTAGTATTCAATCATATTCCACCTTCAAGTCACGAATGGCAGAACTACCAATCTAACTCTTCAGGTGTAAGAAGATTGAACAGGGTCAGTTGTTGTACCACAAAATTTTCCCTCTCATTTCTCAAAGGATCACCCTGGACCCTCAGGTTTGCTTCCATCCAATTCCAAGCCTTGAATTATCATTTTTCCAAGCAAGTCATTCACAAGGGCAAAATGGTCATTTGCACACTGAGAAGTCTAACTTTGACTTTTGGATCAAAATCAAGCTGCAAGAATCATATTTCATAAAGACATGTTAGAATGTGAGATTTGATTCATCAAAAAATTAGGAGTCAGAAGTTACTCTAAAAAAGTCAAATTTCTAAACATTTGGAAAATTTTCTAAGTGTTAAGAGAATGTAATACTTCAGAACTTCTGAGTCAGCCTCCACGCAAGTGCAGTCAGAAGTTGCAAGCATGGTTCAGAACATAGACTTCAATCAGAACATGACTCTTCAACGCAGGGAGGTTACGTTTCTGATCTTCTGTGACCAGATTATCACCATAACGCTCAGCAAATTCTGGATATTCTCAAGACAGAGTTTGGTCAGAACTTCTGGGCAAGTTTTCACAAAAATCTCAGTAAGAGTTTGCTAGGTTAATTCAAAGAAGGTTAATAAGCGTGCTGCAAGCTTTCTAGAAAGTCTGAAAGCTCCTTCAGAACATGCTGGAGCCAGAAGATAAGAGGATCAAAATATTGGATGCTATGCAAGCTCAGAACTTCTGATCCAGAACTAAGCCTTGGTGTAGAATCTCACGTGTAGGATTTCTGGTTGTGATAAGTCTCATAATCATTTAATGCTCACAACCACTTGCTGAGTCTTTATCCAAAGGATTTTCACCACGTGCACCTCTACTGTCTTGGGATAGCAAACTCTGATACTAGGCCCATGCTTTACTTTTTGCTTTTCCTTAATTCCTGTTGACAACCACCATGATTGCTTCAAAAACAAGGCAGCGCTTCAGCATATGAAGGCTATATTCAACGCTTTGGTTAGAACTTGACCAAATCCCAAAACCTTGTTTATACAACCTGCTGCAGACCTATAACCAACAGCTAGTTCATCCTACGCCTGCATCCCATAATTGCACCAAACTAGCATACGAAAGCTGTGATTAAAAAGAAAAGGAACAGTATTCAAAAAGTGTTTTAAAACTCATTTGTTTTCCCCCCAAAATCACAACAAATTCACCTATAAATACTTTGCTCTATCACACGTTCAAGGCGCTGGCTTTTGGAGAGAGAGATTGGCCAAAAGAGAGAAAAGGAAGTTGTGAAACCTTCATAAAATCCAGATTTCTCATACACAAAAACAAACCTTTATTCTTCCCTTTGAATCAAAGAACTTGGCATTTCCTCTTCCGTTTCTCTTGCTGACTCAGAACATCCAAAGGCAGCAACTCAAAGCTCTAAGCATGCTCCAGGTTCAAGGTAAGTCTTTCTGACTTTGCTTGTTTTTCATTCTGAACATCATTAACATGTAAATATCATAGTATTAATATTGTCCATATCATTGCATAAGTAGAAAAACTGTAGATCAGAACTTTTTGATTAAGGCTAGGCTCAGAATCAGGATTAGAACTTCTATGAACTATTGTGCTGTTATCATTCTGATTTGCTGTTTAAAAAGAATTGAATAAGTTGCTGACGTGCTGATTAATATGAGAAAAGAGTTGAAATGTAATATAGAACTTATGATTTTCACATGCTGATAACACACATAACTTCTATGATTTTTTCTCACTATTAACACACACTGAACTTCTGATTCTTATATGCTGATAACGTACTAAACTGCTAATGTTCACTCACTGGCTCAGCATAACACTGAACTTCTGATGTTTCCATCAGCTGTTTTCAAACACTCAGAGTTTTTGATTTTCACATGCTGATAATGCACTAAACTGCTGATACTTACTCCCTGTTTTAGCGTAACATAGAACTTCTGACTTTTGGTTCACTGGCTGAACACCACCTAGAACCTTTGTGTTTTCCCTCTAACGTTTTTTGCCGGACTTCAGAATGTACCGATCCAGAACCTCTATTCCTTTACCCACTGACGTTTCCTGCTGAGTCATCACACGCCTAGATTCAGAACTTCTGAACTTCCATATTTCTACTAACATTTGTTTCAGTTGGTGCAGCACGTCAGAGCCAGAACTTCTGACCTCTTCTGTTTCAGCATTTACGCTGATTCTGTTTTATTTCTCTTTGAGTATTTTTTGCCATCATCTTTATTTTTCATTAATCAAAAATACCAAAAATATTTCATATTCACGTATTATATTTTATTTTCTTTTAACATAAAAAGACAAAAAATATTTTCTTAAACAAAACTTAATTCTTTTCTTAAATAAATAAGCATTTTACATTTTCTGTACATTCTTATACATTTCAATATGGTTGTAATAGTAACTTAGGACTTAAATTCCTTGCAATCTCCATTTGTAAATATGTACCCCCATCCCCTAAATATTGTAATAGCGTAGGACTTTACATTTCTACAATTTATTGCTTTCAAATATAAATGATAGTAATTAGAGTGTGTATGGCAAGATATGAAAATAAATAAATAGATCACCCTAATCAAGACTAAATGCATGTAAATAAAACACATTTTCATACTTACACCCTTAGGGTAATTCCACTTGTTGCCTTACAAAAATGGCCATGTTATGCATGTGGGATGTCTTAGCATAAACAAATCAAAATACAAGATCATAGTCCATCGATGATGCTATCAATGTTGCCTTTCAAAATGATCTTAGTCCCTAAAGAAAAATGCTGTCATCTCACAACATTGCTATCATGGTTATACGATGACCCATGCCCGTCCCTTCACATCCAACGATGGGGCTTCTTACCAAGTCAATGGTAAGATAGCCACGTCTAAAGGAGGAGGAAAAGCACATCTAAGACCTTTTGAGTAGGTAGATTACTCCTAGTTGCTTGCTCAATTTCAAAACAAACATCTTTGCTATTTTCAAAAACAATCACATACACTTTCAAAACATCTTCAAAACATTTCCAAACATTGAAAACATTTTCAAAATCTCAACACTTTGTATACGTTCTTACGAACAAAGACTATTATAAAGTTTGCCTAAACGGTGGCGCCTTTTCAAAATACCTTCAAAAAACCACACAAAGCACATTTTCAAACAAAAGCAAGTGATCTAGCAAGTAACTAAGAGCCCATGGAAAACCATGGATGAAAATGGTGCTAATACCTTCCCTTTTCATAATCTACCCCCCGAACTCAAGAAAACATCTCTAAAGGTCTTTCCTGTGCTTTTTCACCTTTCCTTTTGGATAAAAGAAAAGTCGGTGGCGACTCTTGCTAACCGCAACATTTACGAACACAAACGCAAACACCCAAGTCAGTTCTCCCACCGTATCACAGGACTGACGACTCTTCTGGGGAATTATCCTAAAAGTGGGGTTACCTTAGGGTTAGATCACATTTACTTGCTTACATTATTTGATTTGTTTGCTTTACATTATGGTTCCTTGTTTGGGTTCGTTTTAAATCCTACACCCGGATTTGGGGACACCTTTTAGGTAAGTAGCAATAGACTGTGAGGGAACTGTGCGGGGTATACCGACATGGTTAAAGCAGTAGCTACGTTGATGTGGCACTTTGGTTGGTACCGGTAACCCTTGAGTTGAATCAAGGAGAGTACGGGGCCGCCGCATGGTATCGTGAAGCATCAACTGACCTTAGAACCTTACTTAACCAACTTGGCAATTAGGAAGTAGTGAGATAGCCGGTTTCGGTGTAAAGCTGAAAAATTGGTTGATACTCGATGCTACACTCATTGAGGTTTGACTCTTGAGTTTTGTTTGGTTGCGAGTCAATCGCCTATTGAACGAAGCTCGGGGGAAAGATCGGTGATATTGAGATCCCTTAGAACCCGATTACTATTAACTAGGACATGTTGATCCAACTAAACTTCAAGAGGGTACTTACCTACAAACTCCATGCAAGCCTAAAACTAAGGATTTGTTTGCTTTGTGTGAATATGATTATTTGTATATAAACTTGCTTACCTCGCATATCTGTACATAACATCATAACATAGCATTTTCAATAACCATTTCAAGGATCTTGAGGGTCTTTGATGCAGGGTCACATTGAACTAGACGTCTATCAAGGGGCAAGAAGATTTATTTTCCTCTAAACAAACGCCGTCAAAGATCAAGTACAACAACTTGAGTCAAGGGCTATGACCCACTCGATATGGTGAGCTTGACTCTTGAAGAAAGACTCTCAACGACACGAAGTTTATTCAATCAAGATGCAATCAAATTCTAACAGTTTCTTGTTTACCCCGCGAGATCCTTGAAAACATTGCATGCGTATCATACACATCATTACAAGTACCATTACAGGTTTCTCATCTTCTTCGCTGTTTATTTCAGCAAAAATGTCTTCCGAACAAAGCATCAAAGATCTCCAAGCTCAAAACGCTCAGTTCTAACAAATGTTCCTGGCTATGGCTAAGGGGCAAGAGGACCTGAAAACTCTCCTTCTCAAAGACAAGAGGAAGAAGTCCAAGAAATCAGTAGGTATCCTGAACTCGAGAAGAAGACCCGGAGGACCAGTCAAGAGAGCTCTAGATCTTTCAACTCCGTCCAACATGGGGGATAGTCTTGAAGAAGACCACAGTCTGGAGATTGGTGAAGCCGAAGCTGACTTCTCTGAGGAACAATATCCTCCCACTGATGACAAGTACAAACAGTCAGAGGATCGCCTCAGTGCTATGAAGATTCAAAAGATACCTGGCCTAGATTTAGGAGACATGGGTTTTGTTTCTGGAGTGGTCATCCCGCCAAAGTTCAAAATCCCTACCTTTGCCCTGTACGATGTAGTCTCTTGCCCTAAGATGCATTTAAAGTCTTATGTCCGCAAGATTCAACCATACACAACTGATCTGAAGCTTTGGATCCATTTCTTCCAAGAGAGCCTGGTAGGGACTCAACTTGAATGGTTCTATCAATTGGAGAGTTCTCGCATCCACACCTGGGAGGATTTAGCTGCTGATTTCTACAAACAGTATCAGTATAATGCTGATCTTGCACCAACTCGTCTGCAATTGCAGAACATGACCATGGGTTCCAACGAGAGTTTCAAAGGGTACGCTAAAAAATGGAGAGATCTGGCTGGTAGGGTGCAACCCCCTTTAACTGACAGGGAGCTGATTGGCATCTTTATGGGAACCTTGATGGGACCTTTCTTTAAACACCTAATCGGAAGCTCCTCGGAAGGGTTCACCGAGATAATACTGACCGACGAAAGAGTCGAAGCTGGCATCAAAAGTGGAAAGATTCAAGAAGCTACACCTTTTGATGCTCATAAAAAGCCATATAATGGGAAGAAAGAGTCCAATGTTGTGTACAATCAAAAGAGTCATCGTGACCAACACGTGGGGGCAGTCCTGATCTCATATTCACGTATTATATTTTATTTTATTTTAACATAAAAAGACAAAAAATATTTTCTTAAACAAAACTTATTTCTTTTCTTAAATAAATAAGCATTTTACATTTTCTGTACATTCTTATACATTTCAATGTGGTTGTAATAGTAACTTAGGACTTAAATTCCTTGCAATTCCCATTTATAAATATATACCCCCATCCCCTAAATATTGTAATAGCGTAGGACTTTACATTTCTGCAATTTATTGCTTTCAAATATAAATGCTAGTAATTAGGGTGTGTATGGCAAGATATGAAAATCAACAAATAGATCACCCTAATCAAGACTAAATGCATGTAAATAAAACACATTTGCACACTTACACCCTTAGGGTAATTCCACTTGTTGCCTTACAAAAATGGCCAGGTTATGCATGTGGGATGTCTTAGCATAAACAAATCAAAATACAAGATCATAGTCCCTCGATGACGCTATCAATGTTTCCTTTCAAAATGATCTTAGTCCCTAAAGAAAAATTCTAAGTCATCTCACAACATTGCTATCATGGTTATACAATGACCCATGCCCGTCCTTTCACATCCAACGATGGGGCTTCTTACCAAGTTACAGGTAAGATAGCCACGTCTAAAGAAGGAGGTAAAGCACATCTAAGACCTTTTGAGTAGGTAGATTGCTCCTAGTTGCTTGCTTAATTTCAAAACAAACATCCTTGCTATTTTCAAAAACAATCACATACACTTTCAAAACATCTTTAAAACATTTCCAAACATTGAAAACATTTTCAAAATCTCAACACTTTGTATACGTTCTTACGAACGAGGACTATTACAAAGTTTGCCTAAACGGTGGCGCCTTTTCAAAATACTTTCAAAAAACCACACAAAGCACATTTTCAAACAAAAGCAAGTGATCTAGCAAGTAACTAAGAGCCCATGGAAAACCATGGATGAAAAGGGTGCTAATACCTTCCCTTTTCATAATCTACCCACCGAACTCAAGAAAACATCTCTAAAGGTCTTTCCTGTGCTTTTTCACCTTTCCTTTTGGATAAAAGAAAAGTCGGTGGCGACTCTTGCTAACCGCAACATTTGAGAACACAAATGCAAACAACCAAGTCAGCTCTCTCACTGTATCACACACATCTATGAGTTGGTATGGATTAGGGAATAGTACCAAACCATAGATCAACAGAGCCAAGATCTCCTCAAAAGCATGAAAACTCATAGAATCTAAAAACAACTGAGCTTTCTCTATCAAAAATCTAGCAAGAAAACCTTTAGCTCCACTTCTTGTTTCCCAATTAGATACAATGTCTTACCACTTCAGATGTAAGGTTATTGCAATAACTTCAGGTTTTGGAACTTTCTCTAAACCGATGAGGAGTGTCTGATCAAGAATAGGTACTCCAAGTAGCTTAGAGAACTCTTCCATTTTGGGCACCAATTGATAATTTGGAAAGGTAAAGCAGTGATGCTTAGGATCAAAGAACTGGAACAGAACACTCATCATATCTTCTTCAAAACCAGAGGTAACCAAACTGAGTAGATAACCATGCCTTTTGGTGAATTGAGAGTTTTCGGGAACCTTTGAGACAAACTCCTTAAGCTTGGAAGGTACTCTTACAAAGTTTATTTAGATAGTGTTTCTGCGAGCGGGGGCCATAACCTGCAACAAAGAACAAAGATAAATCCCTAGGTCCTTGAAATGGTTAGTGAAAATGTTATGATGATATGATGTCATGATGTTATCTTCATGTTAAATAAGTAGAAAACACAAAAAAGTCACGCAAGAACCTTAGGTTTAAAGGCCTGCATGAAATCCATAGGTAAGTACCCTTCCCCCACTGAAGTTAAGTTGGCTCAACCTGTCCTAAATTAATAACCGGGTTCTAAAAATCTCATATCACAAATCTTTCTTGAAGGCTTTATTTTAGCACGACAACTGACTTGCCAACAAAATGTCCCGAAAGTTGAATCTCAATGAGCGTATCCTCGAGTATCAACCAACTCCGAACTTCACCAAAGCCGACTATCTCACTACTTTATAATGGCCAATATGGGTCAATTAAGGTTCTAAAAGCAAGTTAGTGCTAACGACACCATGCGGAAGCCTAACGTTATCCTTAACTGACTCAAGGAACATCAGTATAAACAAAAGTATCGCACTAACTGTAGCTATCATGTTAACTATATCGGTCTACACTGTACAATCTTTATTATTTATTGCTACTTATCTAAGGAATCACTAGATTCGGGTGTAGGATCTTTTACACAAGCAATACCCAAACAATCCCTTAAATTTAAGGCACACAATTCAAAGAATTAAAGCAAGTAAAAGTGATCTAAACTTTAAGGTAACCCCTCCTTTTGAGTTTACTTCCCTAGGAGAGTCGCCAGTTCTGTAATACGGTGGGAGAACTGACTTTTTTAGTGTTATCGCAAATATGAAGTTAGCAAGAGTCGCCACCAACTTTTTTTATCCAATGCTTAGGAAAGGTGAAAAGAACTGGAAAGACCTTTTAAAGATTTTGAGTTCGGGGGGTAAATTATGTAAAGGGAAGGTGTTAACACCCTTTACATCCGTAGTTATCTACGGGCTCTTGATTTCTTAGCTCGCTTGCTTTTTGTGTATGAATTGTTTGAAAATATTTTGAAATGCTAATGTAAGGCTGACTTTGTAATAATTCTTGTATCAGTCCTCAAGAATGTATACAAAGTGTTTTTGAAAATACTTATTGTTTTGAAAGTGTGATGTGAGAAAATGTTTTGTTTGTGAGCAAGCATTCAAGAGTCCTACCCACTAGTTTTTTTTTCTTTCCTACTCTTTTCCTTTTCCTTTGGAGATAGTATTATCCATACCATTAGTTTGTAGGTAATCTTATCTATTGGATGTGAATGGATGGGTGTAGGGTCATTGTATGGTCATAGAAGGCAACATGTAAGGATACTTTAGCAATTATATCGAATGGGCTATCATCATATTATTTATAGGGTCACCGAGGGACTAGATCATCTTTTCATAGGAAATTCGAGGGACATTGAGGGACTATGATCTTTTGTATCGTAGGGACTATGATGATTGTATCGAGGGTCTCTTGCTAAAGCATTCTTACTTTCGAGGGACATGACCAATATTCGTAAGGCAACAAGAGAGGTTACCCTAAAGGTGCAAGTGTGATTGTGTGTTAATTCATTTATTTAGTCTTGAGAATTAGGTTTTCAATGTCCAATTTTAGTCTTTCCATACAAACCCTAATTACTAACAGTTTAAAAAATATAATTTGCAAGAATATAAATGTCCTACGCTATTACATCCTTTGAGCAGTTATATAATAGGAAAAAAAGATGAGGAAAATAAATCTAAGCTATTACATTAGAGAGTGTGTCCTATACACTTGACTAAGAAAATAACTGGCAAAAGATGAATGAAAGTTTTAGAAAAAGATGTTTAAAACCTTAAGATTCTATGTGTTAGAAAATATATTTTTTTGGTGCTTTTGTAGAAAATAATTTTAAGTGTTAAAAGTAATTAAAAAAATCTAATTTCTAATTCATTTTAATTAATAAAACCTAAAGTCTAATTAGTTAAAGAAAATTAATTGGTTAAGAAATAAACTTAAAATTAATTATGTTTTGAAAAAAGGTATTTTAGGGTTTTTGGTTAATTGGTTAATTAGAACAAGATCATTAAATAGAATGAAAAATAAGGGTTAGAAAACTGAGAAAATAAGATGCATGAGGTGGGGATCGAACCCACCCCCTCTGGCTTAAAGGTGACAACTTCGTCCATCAGGGCATATGCTTGTTTGTGATTGAGAATGAGTAGAAATAAATACATAATGAACCTGCGTTAACCTGGAAAATAAAGAAAATATTTTGACAAAAGGGAGGATCGAACCCACGCCCTCTCGTTTAACAAGCGTATCATTTACCACCTAGCCATAATTGTTTCGCGTTAATTCAATAACATGTAATATATATAAAACAAGTTAAAATCTAAAAATCAGAAATAAAAAAGAATTGAAAATGCGCGCTAGTGGTGGGGTCAATTGTTTTTGAATGGACCAATCAGAGAGAGAGAGAGAGAGCCACGCGTGCTTTTGAATCAGGTTAGTGCCACCACCAATGGTGGCACAACCTTCTTCTCCGGTGAGGCCAAATGTCAAACCTATGAAATCAAAACAAAACGATAAAGAAAAGCATCACGATCCATTAATTGAGACCTTGCGAATTCAATGGTGGTGTTAGTTTAGACTGAGAAGGCCTGTAGCTAGGGTTTCGAAACTTTGAGAGCTTCGAGCCCTAACAATGGTGAATTGAGATATCTACACTCAAACTCAGAAACAATGGTTCAAAATAATTCCAATCATCAATATGAGCATGAATATATGCATATAATTCATTTATATTGCATGAGTAAATAGTTTGAAATCACGAAACATGAATAGACCAGAGATGTTTGGTTGGAGAGTTCTGAGATGTTATAGGCTTGAGTAATGATTAGGAACGACTCCTAGAGGTCTCAGGAAGCTGATGGAATGCTCAAAGCTGATTAAAATTTGCTGGAGAACAAGTTTACTCATGCCCTAGTTTTTTTTGCAAATTTGAAGAATTAGGGTTGACTCCCTTTGTGATGAGTATATATAGAAGAGATGATTAGGTCAAACTTGTGGGATTGGATCTCATGATTAAGAGATGTGAAGATTTGATTTAAAATTAACACGAAAAGTTTCTAAATTTGGCCAAATAATATCTTCATGAGCTCACACGTTATCTTCCTTCTCAAGGTTTATATTTGAGCCTCTAACATGATTAAAACAATATCCACACGCCTTAATCCATTTAATTGATATTTGATTTGATTTATTTTGAATTTAAATGAATAAATCAATATAAAAAGAAATAAAAATCACAAAAATGCATGAAGGGATTTAGGAGTCCTCTAAGGTACCATACACATGTTTAGACCTCAAAAGTTTGGCCCATTGGTCCAAAACTTCAAAATTATTTAATGAAAGTTTCATGCATTTCTCCAAATTTGCTCAACTTGCATCAATCATAACTCTCTCAATTTTTTTCATATGAAGGTGATCTTGGAATTTTTGGAAACCTAAATATGTCTCCTACTACTTTCATTTTGATTGTTTTTTCATTTGAAGTCTTTAACTTGATGTGAATTTCCTTCACAAAAAGTCTCTTTTTGTTGACTTTCAAAATGACCTGTAAAGTTTTGGCTCATATCTCCCAAATGAGGCATTTTTGCCTTGAGCTAGAGAGAAAAAGTTGTAGAGAATTGAATTTCCTTCAAGGTAGGCTTTGGTTGAGGAATTTTTGATGAAGTATGTGAAAGTTATGCTTGGTCAAAGTTCAATTGACTTCTCCTTATGAAAACCTTAATTTAGTAACTTTTGACATTTGATGAATCTTGAGTTTTCTTGATGAATCATGATCAACCCTTGATCAAATGATGAATGTGACTTCAAAATATTAATGTTGACCAAAAATCTTGAAGTTTGACTGTAGATTGATCAATGTTGACTTTTAACCCAACACAACTGATTTTCACTCATCTGAGCAATTAACTGAGCAAACTTGTGAAGCAAAGCTTGAAACCTGACATGAGAATTATTTGAAGCATATGAGGAACTATGAAACCAAATTTAGGAATTAGAAGCTCAATTTTCTTGAGAAAAACAAAACCCTAGTTGTAGGTGAATTTCTTAGGAGGAAGACTTATCTGATCAATTCCTGGAGTACCCTTGAGCAATTGAAACTTCTATGAGCATGAGGAAGTGTTTAAAATTAATTTTTCTTGGAAATGAGAGGGTAAATTTTGGGGTACAACACATTTACGGTGGCAACTGTATGTTTATTTTGGTTCCTGTTGCAACTTAACCACACACTACCTCTTCCCCTTCCTCATTTCAGAAACCATTTGAAAAACAATACAAACCCTCCCAAACTCTCTCGAAACCCATTGGTTCAAAGTCATCCCATTTTGTGAAAAGTTCATCAAGATTCATCAAGCATCAGAAAAATTTCATTGTTCAAGCAAACAAATCATCACTTGTAAGTTGTTTTTGAGATTTTTAGAGTTTATGTAACTTTACCTACAAATTTTGTTTTAGGGTCAAAAATTCAACTTTGTTTAGTGTTTGCAATGTTAGGATTCATAACAAACTTGTTAGGTACGTATTTTTGACGGTCAATGACCATATTTTTGAGGTCATTGGGGCTGAGCTTCACCATTGACGAAGCATAAATGTTGCAGGTCGAACCGAATATGCATTTCCTGTTTTGTTAAATGTTCTAAAATTGGAACTACATATCCGGTTTTAGTCAGTCATCATTTTTCCAATTTTTTTGAACCTAAGCATTATTGTTAACGTTTGTTTCGTTCTTCTACAGAAGTAATGGCTGAGAGACAATCTAGGCTAAGGCTCAGGAGAGTTTCACAACATGCCTCTGTGTATAGGGAAAATAGTCAGGCATCCCAGGCTCAGATTTCCTCTAGACAGGTTGTTCTGGATGCATCCACAACCTCTAGTGTTTCTACATATACACAATCGACCTCTCGGAGCAGGCGTGGATATCCAATTCATCCCTCCCCGACTCCGTCCTCCCGGAGACACGCTTCGTCATCGACTGCATCCCCTCCAGTTCATCCCTCTCTGCTTCTGTCATTTGACAGACACATTTCCTCACCGACTGCATTCCCTCAAGTTTGTTCATCCCCACCCCCGCCGTCCGACAGACGCCCGGTGGTATTTGAGACAAGACAAACATCTGGTTCTTGGCCCACCCTAGAGGTAACATTTCTTGTTCTTATTTTTTATGTGTCCCATCATGTAAATTACATTTTTGTTGTTACTAACTAATGATTATACTTCCATGCATACAAAGATCACCGTGAGATGGTTCCTTTTGACGAGGTTGTGTTGTACTCTGGATGGTTAACATGTGGATCGCGTAAGATGGTTGCTTATCTTCTTGAGCATGTCATGCGCTAGTTCGGCTACATGTAGTACATTCCCAGACATCCTTCTGAGTATGCCCCTCCCCTGGTGAAACGCAGGGATATGGATTCCATGTTTGATGATTATCTTAATCATCTAGTACCTGATGAGGCCCAGAGTACCCTAACACCCGAATGAAGAGAGCTATGTAGAGGGTTACATCATATGGTTCTTCAAGGTGTCCCATCCATATCTGGTACAGGAAGCTCCAAGTAACCCACCGAGGCTAGCTCATGCAGAGATTCTAGAGGAAGAGCAGGCTATGGTCGATCATGCGACTGATGTGTTACCTAGGTGCTATCATATCATGGAGATTGCGCATGCATGTATTGATGGAGGTTTGTTTCCTGATGGATATGATGTTAGAGGTGTTCTAGATGCCATCATGGTGGAGGCTCGATAGACTCTGCTGTACATGAGGCAGCAGAGGAATGCCTGGAGGATCACAGGCCGACTCATAGTCCACCATACTCAGTAGTCTTCATAGTTGTATATGTATTTTGGTTAGAGTACTATTTTTTTAATCGATTTTTGATTATTTATTTGGATAATATTTTGGGTTACCGTCTTTATCGACTTCAAACACCTTTTGTATTGATGACTAATATATTTCCAATTTTCCGAGGGCATTTTTGGAATTTTGTGGGGTCCTTTTCCCCTATATAGGGTGTGGTAAGGAATTATCCTTTTTAAAAAGATCCAATTTAAAAAGTTTAGTTTGTTTTTGAATTGTTTAGGATGTGGACGGGGGAGAACTTTGATTTGGCCCAAGAAGAGCTTAACCCATAAATCAGGTTCCTATTAAATGGGGGAACTAGTCTCCTTATCTCTTCCCAATCACCATTGTAAGCAGGATCATCCTCATTGTATTTTTACAAATAGATTTGGAACCCATCACAAGGCCTTGTTAAAACTAACCTAGGCCACACTTACCTTAGATTTCATTCCCTTAGTCATATTCTTCAACACAGTGATACAATGAGGCACCATAATAACTAGCAACACCAACGACAATGAGGTCTTAGCAGAAATTCAAGTTTCTATGAAAGACTTTAATTTTTCCAACCAAGCTTTTGAGGCCAACATCCTGAACCTTCAAGAGAGACATCATGAAAACATCTAATTTGAAGGCGAGGTCTTGTACCCCCTCCCCTAGACATCCATGATTTAAATCACCATCATTGGTGAAGTATGATGGGAAAAGCAACCTCTAGAAACAAATTGTCACCACCAATACTCATATGAAAATCATAGGCACCTCTGACTCCTTTAAGTGCAAGCTCTTGTTCTAAATTTCAAGGAGGTAGACCTGAGTGTTTCATGGACCTCTCCATCTTTAGGTAACCAACTATCAAAACCTCTCAAGGAAAATGGTCCATCAATTTTCGGTGAGTAAGTACTAAAAGGTTTCAACGAATAACCTATTCAATGTCCTCAAAGGACACTTCAAGTCATAAATGGAATACCTCGCCCATTTCAATGATGTGACTATCAAAGTGATACATCCAAACTAGGACATGTTCGTGGAATCATTCTAGAATGGTTTAAGAGTTAGACATTTCAACGAGTCTTTCACCTGGAATCCCACCATCGAAATTATAGCATGTACTGGATGTTATATTAAGGGGGAAAGAGAAATGCAAAAAATAAATCTGTGGACGTTAAAGAGCGTTCCTCTGGTGGATCTGATTCATCGCGTCAACAACATAAAAGCCACTACACCTCTCCCGTGAAGGATATGGCAAATTTCAAACAAAGTGGAAGATTCACAAACAACTTCTCACCAACACTCGTCAAGACAATATCTAGTGTGAAGTCCTCCACACCCAAGAGAAGAGAGAAGGAGATGTCAGTCCACCACACTCTGAATAACATAGCAGGAGGGTTTGAAGAACAGAGAATCTAGCTCCTCCTGTAGAAGATATGCCCGCCAAGTCATGGGGGTAGAATATTTTCCCACCAAACCTAAGGAATATCCAAGGGTGATCTAGACCCTAAGATCACTTTCTCCCGTGATGGCATCGTAGAGATTTTCCCACATGAAAATGACCCTATTATCATAAAGGAGTAGTGTAATGACTGAGGGATCAAAAGAATGTTGATAGATCTAGGAAGTTTAATTGATGCCCTATATTGGGACGCCTTTGAAAGACTAAATCTAGATTCATACTAATTTCAATCTTTCAGGTTCCTTGGTTGGCTTCTCTGGCGAACAAGTTCGAGTGAAAGGTTATGTTACTCTCAAGATGGTGTTCAGACTTAAGGAGAATGCCAAATTGATAAAACTTGGGTATCTCATAGTATATTCCAATCTTTCTCTATGGTCCAAAGATAATTAGGTTTGTCTACTACTTCATTATTTATAAATTAATAGGGACAAAATGATTATTTAGAACAAAATTTCATAAATCAAAATCAATCGAATCAAAAAATATTTTAATTATTTATTTTCATATATCAAACCTTTCACCATCAAATGGTGGACGTGTGATAACTCACATTTTGTGAGTTATTACAAGATTTAATACTTAAACCTATATTTTTATTTTCATCATTCAGTAGTTTAATTGATTGCATTTTGTTGTTTTAGAGTAATTTGTAAAGAGCACAATATGTTCTCTTTTTTATTAGTTTTTATGCGTAGGGCATGCATGGCAAAAATTTCCATATTAAAGAAAAACTTAATTGATTTTTGAAATGGATATGAGGTAGGCACTAAAAGAATTTTTTTTGTACCATAGTACATCCACTACAACACGACACTGCTGTAGAGGATAACACCACCTGATTTCCTGTAACACCAGCTTGCCACATTTCACCTTGTCCCTCATATTTAATTTGTACCTGACATTGGTAAGAATTGGAAGAAATTAATGGATTATTATTGTTTTCTTTGGGCCTGATTTCACAATTATCCACAAGCTCGTTGTAACACAATGGGAGATCTGACTTGGTTTTGCGTTTTTATTGCAAATATTGTGAATAGCAAGAGTCGCCACCGACTTTTCTTTTATCCAATAAGGAGAGGGTGAAAAGAACAGGAAAGACCTTGATAGATTTGATTTCAGGGGGTAGATTATGAAAAGGGAAGGTGTTAGCACCATTTTCATCCGTAGTTATCTACGGGCTCTTAATCGTTTAGCTCACTTTTTGAAAATTGTTTTGTATCGTGTGTTTGAAAATATTTTGAATACCAATGTAAGGCGAAAACTTTGTAATGACTCTTGTATCCTTAAAAGTGTATACAAAGCGTTTGTTTTGAAAATATTTTGAATAGTATAATTGTGTGAAATGTTTTTGTTTTGAAAAGCTTTGTGAGAAAGCGATTAAGATCTACCCTACCCAAGGTCGTTCTTGTATATTCCTCCTCCTTTAGATAGTTTTATCCTACCATTAGTTAGTAGAAGCCCTATCGTTGGATGCGAAGGGACAAGCGTGGGTCATTGTACAGTCATCGGAGGCAACTGGTATCAAGGGACTAGATCATTTACCGCAACATCTAAAGGGTCATCGAGGGACTATAATCTTTGTATCGAGGGACTTTGCTCAAGCGTCCCCACGTTTGAGGAACATGACTGTTTTCCGAAGGCAACAAGGGAGGTTACCCTAGAGGTGCGAGTGTGAAAAGTGATTTGTTTTTCAGTTATTTTGTCTTTGATATTAGGTTATATACCGTTTGATTTTATCTTGTCATACAATCCTAGTTACTAAGCAATAGTAGAAAATATAGGATACAAAAATGTAAAGTGCGGAAAGTAAAGACGGAAAGTAAACCCTAAACTATTACAATGCTTCCGGGCAGTTACAAAATGTAAAAGCGGAAAGTAAAAACTTATAACTATTACAAACCAAGAACAATTACAATAATGAAAAAGGACAACATGAGAAGAATAATGTGATACGGTGGGAGAACTGACTTGAGGTTTTGCGTTTTTTTCGCAAATGTCGCGGTTAGCAAGAGTCACCACCTACTTTTCTTTTATCCAAAAAGGAAAGGTGAAAAGCACAGGAAAGACCTTTAGAGATGTTTTCTTGAGTTTGGGGGGTAGATTATGAAAAGGGAAGGTATTAACACCCTTTTCATCCATGGTTTTCCATGGGCTCTTAGTTATTTTCTAGATCACTTGCTTTTGTTTGAATGTGTGCTTGTGGTGTGTGTTTTTTGAAAGTATTTTGAAAATGGAACTTCGTAATGGTTCTCATTTCTATAAGAACGCCTACAAAGTGTTTGTTTCGAAAATTGTTCAAAAGTGTGTTTGTGAGATGTGTTTTTGAAAGTATTTTGAAAATGGAACTTCGTAATGGTTCTCGTTTCTATAAGAACGCCTACAAAGTGTTTGTTTCGAAAATAGTTCAAAGATGAGAGTGTGGGTAAAAATGTTTTTGTTGTGAGCAAGCGAGTAACTAGGAGTGAATCTACCTACTCGAATGGTCTTAAATGTGCTTTTTCTCCTCCTTTAGATGTGGCTATCTTACCATTGATTTGGTAAGAAGCCCCATCGTTGGATGTGAAGGGACGAGTATGGGACGTTTGTATAGTCATAGAAAGCAACTTATGAGTCGTTTTAGCAATGTCGTTTTATGGACTAGATCATTTACCAAAGGCAACATCGAGGGTCATCGAGGGACTACGATCTTTTATCGAGGGTCTTTGCTAAAACACCCATGCTCGAGGGACATGACTATTTTCCGATAGGCAACAAGTGGAATTACCCTAAGGGTGCATGTGTGAATAGTGTGTTAGTTTGCATTCATTTTGTCTTGTTTTTTGAAAGTAATCTATTTGTTAATTTCATCTTGCCATACATCTTATTTACTAGCAATATATGAAAAGCAAGTAAAAAGCGGAAAGTAAAATATAAGCTATTACATCACTTTAGGGGGATGGGGATACAATTTAACAATGGGGATGAAGTAGGAACTTAAATATTACAACCACATCGAATGATAATGAAAAGAATGTGAAAACAATGTAGAATAAAGGAAAAATGCATTTTGAACTGCTATGTGTCGACCCATGCTGCTATGCATCGACACATAGCTTTTCCCTGCCCCTGTAAAACAAAATTAGTTCAGTATGGGTCGATACATAATGGGATGTGTCGACTCATGCACCTTCTTGTATCGACGCGAAATGGGTATGTATCGACTCATAGGCTTTTCCAGCTTCTTTTAAGTGAAATCTGTTCAGTATGGGTCGACACATAATGGGATGTATCGACTCATACACCTTTTTATATCGATGCGAAATGCGTATGTGTCAACTCATAGTCCTTTCCAGTTTCTGTTTTGTGACCTGAACTCAGTATGGGTCGATGCATGAGGGTCATGTGTCGACTCATACCCTGTATTTTCACTAAGATGGGTCGACACATGTTGATATGTGTCGATACATACTGCATTTTCTGCCTTAAACACCATTCTTTGCATACATCAGTTAGTTTTTATCATATGAGTGAATAACAGGAACAACAAATAAATGATTAACTTCAAAAAATAGTGATTGCTACATCCTATAAACAGAAAAATTGATGTATGGAAAAGGCAAGGTAAAGATGACTTACCTTAAAATTGCACTTTAGGTTTTGAATCCAAATACCCTTCAAGATGTTGTATGAACCTTAAGGAAGCTCCAATAGGCTGCTAGACTTTCCTTTTTGTTGAAGGTTACTAAACAACCTCTGTGTGGTATGAAATGTTTGGATGGTTTTTAGATGGAATATGTAAAGTGTGAGAGGTTTAAAGGTTTGGACTTTGAAACTCAAGAGTGGAGGTTTTATGGACTGTTATGGCTTTTCGTGAATATGAGATTTTAAGGGTTTATCAATGTAACTTATGGCTTTTCTCCTTGTTCTTTTCTCTCTATTTTTTCTAACCCCCTTGTATTGTAATTGGCCTCTCTATTTATAGAGAAGGTTTGAGACTTGAAAAATTCAGACTTTTTTTGAAAATCACATGTTATGCCCTTTTTTCAAATTCATAAAGACAAGTTGCTTCATGATGAAGAAAGATTTTTCTGTCATCTTTGGAACATATTTCAAGCTTTGAAAGAAGAGAGTGGTTGGAAAAGTGAAACTTTATGCAAATGGTAATGTTGCTTTTGCATTTCTAATGCTTGTGTAATACACTTAGGGTTTGTGTAATTGCTTGATTATGCATGGATTTGGAGAGAACATAGCCTGAAAAGAGAGATCTTGTAGCTTTGGTTGGAATTTAGTCAAGTGTTCATCATAAATTCTGCTTTGTAATTCAAGAATGAAACCCTAACTTCATCTCTTCGATCCTCTCAGCTCAAGAATGATCTCAACGAGTTCTTGGGCTTTTTGGAAAGATTGGAACCTCCCCTACAACTTTCATGTTGACCACTTTTGTTAAATCAAACTGGAACTTGATGAAAATTGGCCAAGAAGTTGGAATAAAAATCTGACCAAAACTACTGAAAATTTCTCTAAGTGTTAAATGAAAATGTCACGACTTCATGAATTTATAACTTGAAATCCAAGCATATTTAGAAGAAGTTGTGTAAAGAAATGTTGTAGATAACATGGAGATATATAACTTTCATGTTGAAAGTTTCCCTTGAACTGTCCTGCATCTTAGTGAAAGAATGGCATGAAGTGATAAAATTATCATGTATAAAGACACTTAGAAAATTTCTAAGTCTTGGAAATCTTGACTTTTCAAGTTGACTTTTGACTTTCTTGACTTCTTGATGATCAAGCTTGATATTCTTGAATGTCTTCATGAAATTTGATCTTTGGGTTGTAATGTTGCCAAAAAGTCAAAGTTTGACTTTCTAGTATGCAATTGACCATTTTGCCCCTTTTGCCAATTCCAAGCCTAAATTGATGTATTAGTGCTGTAAACTTGATGTCTTAGAATATCTTGTGAGAAAATACTTGACAAATGAGAGGGAAAATTTTGGGGTACAACAAATAAGCTATGCAAAAAATGTAAGAATAAGAAAAAGGAAAACGAAAATATTTTTTTCAGTGATTTTTGATAGAAAAAGGTTTTTGACGATTAATTAAATAAACCTAAAAAGTCTAATTAATTTTAATTAAGAAGAAGTTGATTAATTAAATTTTAAAAAACCTAAAGCCTAATTTGATTATGGTTTATAAAAAAGAGGTTTTGAAAAGTTAGGTTTGTTAAAAAAAGGTTTATGGTTTTGTGAATTAAGGGTTTTTAAGGGAAAAGGAGAAAAAAAGTATGAAAAATAGAAAAAAACCATAAAATTATAGGTGTGGGTGTTGAATCCACGCCCTCAACTCTTCTGCCAAACCAGTTCACCACTGCGCCAAGCGCGTGTTTGTGTTGAAAGGATAGAACCAATGCACTTTATGTCAAACCTGTAAAACATAAAAAAACATGAAAGAAACAAAACTCCAAAAGGCAGGAATCGAACCCACGCCTTGGCATAATAATGATTTAGAGGCAAGCGCACTACCATTAGGATGGTGATACATCCGATGATATTGATGAAACAAAACAAATATAAAATAACAACGTTGCATGGACCGGAGAAGAGTCAAAGCCCTAGCTCCGGTCGTCTTCTCTGGTGACTATTCTTTTTGTTCCTGCAAAAAACAACAAATGTTAGGGATCCAAGGGTTCCCTACCCCCCTAAATCCAACCCCGCGAGTTCAATGAGAGTGGTATTTTTGGCCAGATCACGCTGAATCGTGAGCTACAATGAAAATAGCACGGATCGGTATGAACATGGTGGTTCATGATTCCGGTAGCACGGAGACCATGCAATTGGTTTAACATGCGTCTTGAGATCTCAGAAGCATGTTAAACAAGTTAGTACACATTAAAACATAATGAAAGCAAAGATATGAAAATCATGCAATGAACCAAAAACGACAAGGTGCGTATAAGGGTTTCAGGCCATTTGTATCTTCAAAGATACTCCATTCTTACCCTACAGTGTTACTGGAAGCGAATGGGCATGTTTTTTTGCTTTGGAAACGACTGCAATTAGGGTTTTAAGGTTGCCATAGTTTTGATTTTTTTTGGAACTTTTGGGGAGGTGTTTCTTGCAAAGATTTCATGGCTTGTCATGTCTGAATGAGGAGGATATATAATGCTTGCAATTAGGTCAAACCATTTGGGCTTGGAACTTGTAAGAAAAGTACTTATTTTATTTCATTTAATTTTGACTTTAAATTAATAAAATTAAAATAAATAGAATACAAAAGTCTAAGGGTTTATGAGGTAATTCAAAGGTTCATTATGGATTGTATCACACGCATGGAATTTGAAAAAAAAAATAGCCCAAAATTCCAAGTTTGATCACTTTTAGTTTCATGCATTTGCTCAAAATTTCCCAACTTGAACCAACTATAAGTCTCTCAATTTTAATCATTTGAAAGTGATCTTAGACTTTTTGGAAATCTTAAGATGTCATCTACAATCTCTATTTTGATCATTTTTGCATTTGAAGACTTTATCTTGATGTAAGTTGCCTTGACAAGAAGTGTCTTTTTGTTGACTTTTGAAATGACCTATAATGTATTGGCCCATATCTCTCAAATGAAGCATTTTTTGGACTTGAGATTAGAGAGAAAAAGTTTTAGAGAATTTAATTTCCTTCAAAATAAGATTTGGTTGAAGAAAATCTGATGAAGCATGTGGAAAATATGCTTGGTCAAAGTTCAGTTGGCTTCTCCTTAAGAAAACCCTAATTTGGCCACTTTTGACTTTTGATGATTTGAGAGTTTTATTAATGAATCATGATCAACCCTTGATCAAATGATGAATTTCACTTCAAATTGTTGATGTTTGACCAAAAATCTTGAAGTTTGACTGCATGTTGACCATAATTGACTTTTTCTCCAATACGGTTGATTTCAAGTCATCTGAGCCATTGACTGAGAAAACTTGTGATGAAAGGCTTGAAACTTGGTATGAGGATACTTAGAGACATATAATAAACCATGAAATCCACTTGAGGCATTATAAACCCAATCTTCCTTGTTAAAAGTGAAACCCTAGTTGTGGATCCTTTGCTTAGGAGGAGAATTTGTCTGATCAATTCTTGAGCAACTGAGAACCCTAGAAGAATGTCTTGAATGAAATTGGGAGAGAAAATTTTGGGGTACAACAGCTTCCCCTGTTCAATCTTCTTAAATCTGAAGAGTTAGATTGGCATGTCCGCCATTCGTGATCTGAAGGTAGAAGAGGATTGAACACTTAAGTGCCCAGAAATTTGCACTTGCATGTGCAGGAGGTAACATTGTTGGTTGATAATATTGCTTGAATGAGCTTAAAGACGCCATTCGGAAAGGTGACGGAATATCGTTGGAGATGGGTTTATAACTGCCATCCAAAGTGACTATTGATAGGAGTACCAGAATGAGTCTATGCTCGACTGTATTTGAAGAATGTCTTTCAAGACGAATCTCTGGGGAAAGTGCTCAAGTAGATGCTTGTCAGATTTAGTCTCCGAGGGAAGTGCTTATCAGATTTAGTCTATGAGGGAAATGTTTTGGTCATGTAGATAGTCGCCTCGTCCTATTTTGGGAATTGATCCATGTAAGTGTTTATTGTCAGCAATTTTGGTAAAACAAGACTTGTTAATGTTTTGCTAAATGTCTTAACATTTGGAGCAAAACTGTTTTGAATGATGTCAAAGAAGATGTCTTGACATCTGCCTACTAAACTGATCTCAGTCCAAAATCAGTTAAGTCTTTTGTTTCCTGATTTCCAACACTCTATAACTCAAGATTTGTGAACTACAGATTGTGAAAAATATGGAGGAATATTTTTCAAATTGCATAATTATATCTTAGCCTATTTTTATGGAAATATTCAAAAGATTTGAATATTTGTTTTCAAGCCCAAGCCCAAAGCTGCACATATATAAGGACTCGTTACCTTATTCAAAGTCAAGCAATTTTTGAAGAAGAATACTTTCTTTCTGATTAGAAGTTTAGGCTTGTTATTTTTAATACACTCTAAGTATTAGTTTAAGTACTTGAGTTGTTATTTGGGCTGTTAATTGTGTATCATTCATAAGCTTTTAAGCATTAAATGATTGAAGTGTTTCAAACTTATTAATTCTATAAGTGATTGAAGGGACTTGAGAATGGCCTCATATCTAGGTGAGTCTTAGGTATAAGTTTAGCTTGGATAGTGATTAAGTGATTAGACCGTAAACTGGTTGTTTACTGAGGGTCTATGAATTGATACTATTTGTTAGAACAATGTTTGAATCTACTACCCTATATTTGAGTTTTGATGATAACAAAGTGAAAAGATATAGTATTTATATGTTTCATGTTTGAACGATCTGCTGCCTAAAATTGTTATGCTCTGACTTGCAGATACTCTGATGAAATAAGCAAGATCCATCTATTCAGCATCAGAATTTGATTTCATACACCAGCATCAGAAGTTGCTGAATCAGAACGTCAAGATCAGATGATCAACTCACGTACATGCTGAAGCTTGATGAACAGAACTGCGCGTAAACACTCTGATACAGAAACACAATAGTTCATCAGCAGCGAAGCAGAATCAGAATGAGCCAAGCCAGAACGTGCATTGAAGAAGCAACGGTACTGTGCATTGAAAGCTAATCAATTCCAACGGCCTCATTCCAGACAAGATCTGCTCAAAAAGGAAAGCTTGTTATTAGCATTGAATCAAGAATATTGCATTCAACGTTCATCTTCTCAAGTGCTATATAAACAAGGCTTCGAAGATTATAATGGCTAATGCTCTCCAAATCTCCACACGCACAAAGCTGAACAATAATCTTCATCTACCAGTTTTGCTAAACCACAAACTCTGATACTCCATTACAGTTTAGCAATCTAGTTTCTAAGCTTCATTTTGTGTATACATCACAGTTGTGATAAAGTTTTGTAGAAAACATTCACACACATTGTTTTATACCTTTGTAAGAAAGTGTTGCCTTGACAAACCGGATTGTGGTTTGAATCAAGAAGGCTTTAGCAGTTGTTAAAGCAGTCTGTAATATTCAGTTGAATATAGTGAATTAAGACCTCGTTGGAGAGAGGCGAAATCACCTTGACGGGTGGACTGGAGTAGTTTGAGATCAAACGAACCAGGATAAAAATATCTTGTCAATTGCTTTAAGATTTCAGTTTTACAATTCAACCCCCCCCTTCTTGTGTTTTTCACCCCTTCAATTGGTATCAGAGCGCCTGGTTCTGAGCTAAAACACTTAACCGTGTCAGTACAAGATCCAGCGTCAGAAAAACACAATGGCAGGAAACAACTCTCACTTCAGCAATGACAATAATGAGGACAGAGACAGATTCAGCGGCAAACCTCCAGTCTTTGATGGAGAAAACTTTGATTAATGGAAAGACAGAATTGAAAGCTTCTTTCTAGCACATGATGCTGATCTGTGGGATATGGTGACAGATGGATACACGCACCCTGTGAATGCAAGTGGTCAGAAGATTGATAGAAAATCAATGACTGATCAACAAAAGCGTGATTTCAAGAATCACCATAAGGCCAGAACCATCCTCCTCAGTGCCATCTCCTATACTGAGTATGAAAAGATCTCCAACAGAGACACAGCAAAGAACATCTTTGATTCTCTCAGAATGACGCATGAGGGCAACGTTCAAGTCAAAGAAACAAAAGCTCTGGCGCTCATTCAGAAGTATGAGGCGTTCAAAATGGAAGAATCTGAATCCATTGAAGCTATGTTCTCTAGATTCCAGATTCTGGTAGCTGGTCTCAAAGTTCTGGACAAAGGATACTCTACTGCTGACCATGTCAAGAAGATAATTAGAAGTTTACCCAAGCAGTGGAGGCCTATGGTTACTGCTCTGAAGCTAGCGAAAGATCTCAACAAGATCACTCTGGAGGAACTTATAAGCTCCCTCAGAAGTCATGAGATAGAGCTAGAAGCTGACGAGCCTCAGAAGCAAGATAAGCCTTTAGCTTTAAAATCTAACAGAAAATCTGAGTCTAAAGTTTTGCAGGCAGTTGAAGAAACATCTGATGGATCCTCATCAGAAGAAGACGAACTTTCCCTTCTCTCCAGAAGAGTAAATCAACTGTGGAAGCAAAGACAAAGGAAGTTCAGGAATCCCAGAAGATCTGATCAGAACGAGTCTTCTTCCAGATACAGAAGGACAGACTCTTCCTCTGGATACAGAAGATCTGAAGGCTCCTCCAGTAGCAAGAAGCCAAATACCAAAGACATCATCTGCTACGAGTGCAATGAGCAAGGACACTACAAGAGTGACTGCCCAAAGCTTCAGAGGGAAAAGCCCAAAAAGAAGTTTGGAAGAGAGAAGAAGAAAAGTCTCATGGCCACATGGGATGACTCTGACTCGTCTGAAGCTGACTCAGAATCAGATGATGAAAGGGCAAACATAGCGCTCATGGCTAACATTCCAGATGATAGTGAAGCTTCTGAATCAGACTCAGAATCAGACACAGAAGAGGTATTCCCTAACTTCGCTGTTAATTTTACAAAGGCTGAACATGCTGAAAGCCTCAATGAAATTCTGGAACGTTATCAGCAGATTAGAGCTAAATTCAGAGACCTGAAAAGGAATCTTGAATCTGACTCTAATAAGTCTGAGAGTCTCAAATTGGAAAACTCTGAGCTGAGAGATAAAATTTCAAAATTAGAAAACTCTTTACAAAACTCTCAAAAGGAACCAATTTCTGAAACTCCCAGCAACGCTGATGAGATCATCAAGGAGTATGATCACAGTTTCCAGAAGTTCCTTGCTAAAAGCATAGATAGAAGCAGAATGGCTTCAATGATCTATGGAGTTAGCAGAAACGGCAGGAAAGGAATAGGATACCTAGGTAAGGTTCCTACACCAAAGAATGTCATGGACTTGACCATTAAACACACTCCTCTAAATTCACACTTTGTGTATGGTCACACACATGATATCAAATATACTAGCAGTAAGCACTCTGTGAAACCAAAATTCAACCAGAGTTTTGGTAAAACTAACAAATCAGGACCCAAGAAGATCTGGGTACCTAAGGATAAAATAATACATGTTGCAGATATCTTTAGCAGCAAGTCAGAAACACCAGTCATGGTACCTGGACTCTGGCTGCTCACGACACATGACGGGAAGAAGGCATATGTTCCAAAGCCTGGAACTTAAGCCTGGAGGCCACGTTGGCTTTGGAGGCAATCAGAGGGGAAAGATAATTGGCTCTGGAACTGTAGGTAATGGAAATCTTCCCTCTATTAATAATGTTCTGCTAGTTGATGGATTGATGCATAATCTGTTATCCATAAGTCAATTAAGTGATAACGGTTATGATATAATCTTTAATCAAAAATCATGTAAAGCTGTTAGTCAGAAAGATGGGACTATCCTGTTTAATGGTAAGAGGAAAAACAACATTTACAAAATCAAACTTTCTGAACTAAAGAGTCAGAATGTAAAATGTCTTCTGTCTGTTAACAACGAGCAGTGGATCTGGCACAGAAGATTGGGGCATGTTAGTATGAGAAGAATATCTCAGATTAACAAACTCAATCTGGTCAGAGGACTTCCTAATTTGAAGTTCAATTCAGATGCTCTGTGTGAAGCATGTCAGAAAGGCAAATTTGCAAAACCTTCTTTTAAATCCAAAAATGTTGTTTCTACCTCTAAGCCATTAGAACTTCTGCACATTGACTTATTTGGACCAGTTAAAACTGCCTCAGTCAGTGGTAAGAAGTATGGGTTAGTAATCGTAGATGACTATAGCAGATGGACATGGGTAAAGTTCTTAAGACACAAGGATGAGTCACACTCTGTGTTTGTTACCTTCTGTAACCAAGTTCAGAATGAAAAAGATCTTAGAATCGTTAAAGTCAGAAGTGATCATGGTGGAGAATTTGAAAATAAAGATTTTGAGTCATTCTTTAATGACAAAGGCATTCTGCATAATTTCTCTTGTCCTAGAACTCCCCAACAAAATGGAGTTGTAGAACGAAAGAACAGAACATTGCAAGAAATGGCCAGAACCATGATCAATGAGACAAACGTTGCTAAGACTTTCTGGGCAGAGGCAATAAACACAGCGTGCTACATTCAGAATAGAATCTCAATAAGACCTATTCTGGAAAAGACTCCATATGAATTGTGGAAGAACAGAAAGCCCAACATTTCATATTTTCATCCATTTGGATGTACTTGCTTTATATTGAATACAAAGAATTATTTGAACAAGTTTGACTCTAAGGCACAGAAGTGTATTATGTTAGGATACTCTGAACGCTCAAGAGGGTACAGAGTATACAATACAGAAACACAGATTGTGGAAGAATCAATCAGTGTTCGTTTTGATGACAAGCTTGACTCTGAAAAGTCAAAGCAGAATGAAACTTTTGCAGGTATAGAAATTGAATTTGCAGGTTCTGAAGACAAGTCATCAGAAGCTCTCAACACAGACATTCCTTCAACGTCTGAAAGGAGCACTGCTAGAAATCCTCCAACAGCTGCTGATCAACCTCAGAAGAGATTACCCAGAAGCAGCTTGGATCACCCAGAAGAGACTATCCTAGGAAGAAAGGAAGATCCAATCAGAACAAGAGCAAGCTTCAGAAACTCTGAAGAAACTCTTATGGGACTTGTGTCTCTGATTGAACCTTCTTCTATTGATGAAGCACTTCTGGACAATTACTGGATTCTGGCAATGCAAGAAGAGCTGAATCAATTCACCAGAAACGACGTATGGGATCTCGTTCCCAGACCAAAAGGATTCAACGTCATTGAAACAAGATGGGTGTTCAGAAACAAGTTAAATGAACAAGGTGAAGTCATCAGAAACAAGGCACGACTGGTTGCACAAGGTTATAGTCAGCAAGAGGGGATAGACTATACAGAAACCTTTGCCCCAGTCGCCAGGTTAGAATCTATCAGACTTTTAATCTCATTTGCTGTTAATAGAGGCATCACTCTGTATCAGATGGATGTCAAGAGTGCATTCTTAAATGGTTATATAGAAGAAGAAGTTTATGTTCACCAACCCCCAGGTTTTGAAAATACAAAACATCCAGAACATGTTTTCAAACTAAAGAAGTCACTGTATGGTCTGAAACAAGCTCCCAGAGCTTGGTATGAAAGGCTAAGTAACTTTCTGCTTGAAAATGAATTCACCAGAGGGAAAGTGGACACTACTCTATTCTGTAAAACAGTTAAGAGTGACATTTTAGTCTGTCAAATTTATGTTGATGATATCATTTTTGGTTCTACTAATCCTTCTCTTGGAAGAAAATTTGCTAAGTGTATGCAGGCAGAATTTGAGATGAGCCTCATGGGGGAACTGAAATTCTTTCTAGGAATTCAGATCAATCAAACTCCAGAAGGAACTTACATTCATCAGAGCAAATACATCAGATATCTTCTGAAGAAATTTGACCTCTCAGAATGTAAGCCATCAAAGATTCCAATGCATCCCACGTGCATTCTGGAAAGAGAAGAGGTAAGCAAAAGTGTAGAACAAAAAGTCTACAGAGGTATGATTGGTTCTCTCCTCTATCTGACTGCTTCAAGACCTGATATCTTATTCAGCGTATGTATTTGTGCTAGATTCCAATCAGATCCTAGAGAATCTCACTTAACAGCTGTTAAGCGAATTTTCAAGTATCTGAAAGGTACTACTAATCTGGGTTTGTTTTATAGAAAATCTAGTGATTACAGCTTAGTAGGCTACTGTGATGCTGATTTTGCTGGAGACAGAGTGGAACGTAAAAGTACTTCTGGAAGCTGCCAGTTTCTGGGAGAAAATCTGATCTCTTGGTCCAGCAAAAGGCAATCAACAATTGCTCTGTCAACAGCAGAAGCTGAGTACATAGCAGCAGCAGGATGTAGCACACAAATGCTCTGGATGAATAGTCAGCTTGAAGACTTCCAGATCTTTGAGAGTAACATTCCTATACTTTGTGATAATACTTCTGCTATTTGCTTAAGTAAGAATCCTATTTTACATTCTAGAGCTAAGCATATAGAAATTAAGCATCATTTCATTAGGGACTATATTCAGAAAGGTATTTTGAACTTAAAATTTATAGATACAGACCATCAATGGGCTGATATCTTTACTAAACCCCTTTCAGAAGATAGGTTTAATTTCATTCTGAAACATCTCAGCATGAAAGTATGCCCAGAATGAAAATGTTTTAATTCCATATATTTACCTTCAGAATGTAATTATATTATTGTGAACTTCTGATCAATCTTCTTTCAGAAAGATAGAACATGCAGATTGTATCAGATGCAAGTCTAAAGATCTGAGAGTTTAATCTCAAAGACAGACGTGCTGATCACTACATCAAACAAGTGTCATCCAATCATCAGCATATCTCTGAAGCAGAACGCGTGCACGCTTCTGAGAAGGCAAAGCGCTGATTGGGTGCATTGAGACACATGTCTGGTAACCGTTTTTAAGTATCTTTCTCAAATCCCCCAAAATCAGCAAGCATTTAATGAAAAGTAATCACGCTTGTTAAATGGCAATCATTATTTTTTTTCTCTCTCTTAAAAACGTTTATTTTTTCAAAATAATCTTGAAAACTCTATTTAAGCACATTAATCCTTCATTCTTATTCTTTACGCTTTCTCATTAACACTCAAGCTTTTTCTGCATATTTCTGAGTTCATCTCCTACAAACCTTTTGCCCCCTCACGCATGCCCCCTCAACCTTAAATCTTTTTCATGCATAATCATTTTAACTATGTTCTGATGTCCTGTTTTGACTATGTTTTTGTAATGTTCTTTTGCTCTGAACTATTTTAATATAATTTGTTTTTCTGATCTAAATTGTTTTAGCACATCACCAACACTTTTTGATTGCTGACAAAAAGGGGGAGAACAAGAATGATATTTAAAATCAATAACGGCTAACTAGACAGAAACTCTCAAACATTCTAACTCTATTACTTGAAATGTTTTTCTGTTTTGTTTTAAGTCTACAGGCACAAGGAAGCTCCTGAACACTATGAAGACTAGAAGCTCTGATCAAAATGTAGAAGCTCTGATCAATGTTGCTCTGATCAAATATGAAGTTCTGATCGTCCTAACACTCTGATCCAAAGCAAAGCTCTGACAAGAAAAGCTCTGAAGCTCTGCTTTCTGATAAGTCAAGACTCTGATAATCTGATGTTCAAAGAAAGAAAAAGATCTGATCCTAAAGTACACGTATCATCAAAGGGAAGTAATCAACTCAGGGGGAGTATCTCTTAACTCTGATTTCTCCTTACTTCTTAACTCTGAAACATTTCCCAGATACCTTTTCACGTTATTCTTTCATTTAAAATATCTAGTTTTTGTCATCATCAAAAAGGGGGAGATTGTTAGAACAATGTTTGAATCTACTACCCTATATTTGAGTTTTGATGATAACAAAGTGAAAAGATATAGTATTTATATGTTTCATGTTTGAACGATCTGCTGCCTAAAATTATTATGCTCTGACTTGCAGATACTCTGATGAAATAAGCAAGATCCATCTATTCAGCATCAGAATTTGATTTCATACACCAGCATCAGAAGTTGCTGAATCAGAACGTCAAGATCAGATGATCAACTCACGTACATGCTGAAGCTTGATGAACAAAACTGCGCGTAAACACTCTGATACAGAAACACAATAGTTCATCAGCAGCGAAGCAGAATCAGAATGAGCCAAGCCAGAACGTGCATTGAAGAAGCAACGGTACTGTGCATTGAAAGCTAATCAATTCCAACGGCCTCATTCCAGACAAGATCTGCTCAAAAAGGAAAGCTTGTTATTAGCATTGAATCAAGAATATTGCATTCAACGTTCATCTTCTCAAGTGCTATATAAACAAGGCTTCGAAGATTATAATGGCTAATGCTCTCCAAATCTCCACACGCACAAAGCTGAACAATAATCTTCATCTACCAGTTTTGCTAAACCACAAACTCTGATACTCCATTACAGTTTAGCAATCTAGTTTCTAAGCTTCATTTTGTGTATACATCACAGTTGTGATAAAGTTTTGTAGAAAACATTCACACACATTGTTTTATACCTTTGTAAGAAAGTGTTGCCTTGACAAACCGGATTGTGGTTTGAATCAAGAAGGCTTTAGCAGTTGTTAAAGCAGTCTGTAATATTCAGTTGAATATAGTGAATTAAGACCTCGTTGGAGAGAGGCGAAATCACCTTGACGGGTGGACTGGAGTAGTTTGAGATCAAACGAACCAGGATAAAAATATCTTGTCAATTGCTTTAAGATTTCAGTTTTACAATTCAACCCCCCCCCCTTCTTGTGTTTTTCACCCCTTCACTATTTAGTGAATTTGTCCCTGGCTTGGTAGCCCCCAGAGTAGGTGTTGTTGTACACTGAACTGGATGAACAATCTCTTATGTTTTTTACTGCTTTTGATTTTACCGCACCTTACTTTCAAATAGATATTTATGTCGTGACATCTCTTTCGATATCACATATCTGATACCAGAATTTCAATTGGTATCAGAGCAGGCATCCTGCTCTTTATCTGGGTAAGATCCAGGGAAGATACTTTCTGGTAACATGGACAAGGAAGGAGGATTTGTGACCAGACCACCCATTCTGGATGGAAGCAATTATGACTACTGGAAACCACATATGGTTGCCTTTCTAAAGTCCTTAGACATCAGAGCTTGCAAAGCTGTTTTAAGAGGATGGAAACACCCTGTCAAATTGGGAGAAAATGGAGAACCTACTTCTTAATTAAAACCAAAAGAAGATTGGTCTAAGGAATAAGATGAGATTTCTCTTGGAAATTCTAAAGCCTTGAATGCAATATTCAATGGAATTGACAAGAATATTTTCAGATTGGTGAATACTTGTGAAGTTACTAAGGATGCATGGGGAATTCTTCAATCTACTCATGAAGGCACATCCAAAGTTAAGATGTCAAGACTTCAGCTTCTCACCACAAAATTTGAGAACTTAAGGATTAAAGATGATGAAAGTATAAATGACTTCCATACGAACATCCTTGAAATTGCTAATGCCTCAAGTGCTTTAGGAGAGAAAAATGCCCGAAGGCAAATTAGTGAGAAAGATGCTCAGGTCTCTTCCCAAGAGATTAGATATGAAGGTAACTGCTATAGAAGAAGCCCAAGACATTGACAAAATGAAAGTTGATGAACTTGTTGGATCCCTTCTAAGATTTGAATTGAGTATAAATGAAAGATCTTAGAAGAAAAACAAAAGCATAGCTTTTGTATCCAATACTGAAGATGAAGAAGAGGAATGTGATATGGATTCAGATGGTGGAACATCAAATGCTCTAGCTATGCTTGGAAGACAATTTAATAAAGTGATAAAAAGAATAGACAGGAACCAAAGGTCAAATGTCAAGAACATCTCATCTGACATGGGAAGAAAAAGGGCTGAAGAAAAAAGTTCTCAAGGGAAGGGAATACAATGTCATGAATGTGAAGGCTTTGGTCACATCAGAGTTGAATGTCCTACATATCTAAAGAAACAAAAGAAGAATCTATATTTTACTTGGTCTGAAGAGGACTCAGAGAGTGATCTTGAAGAATCTGCCAAAAATATGAAAGCATTTATAGGCAAATAAGTATCTGATGAAAAGTCTATTGATGGGGAACTAACCTTTGATGAGTTAGCTGCTTCATACAAAGAATTATGTCTCAGAAGTGCAAAAGTATGTCTTGAAGGGGAGAGACATAAAGCCCTTATAACTCAGCTGAAGGAGGAAAGGGAAGAGAACCTTAAAACTAT
Source organism: Vicia faba (assembly GCA_948472305.1). NCBI lineage: Eukaryota > Viridiplantae > Streptophyta > Magnoliopsida > Fabales > Fabaceae > Vicia > Vicia faba. Next base: position 260,101,302 of record OX451736.1, on the reverse strand, counting down.
TACTGATCTGGAAAGTGAAGTGTCCTCTCTAAATTCAAATCTTGATAGAATGGTCAAATCTCTCAAGATGCTGAAAAATGGGTCTGACACATTGGATGAAATTCTCCAAGTAGGAAGAGTGATAGGAGATAAGAGTGGTTTAGTTTTCAATGAGAAAAAGGAACCTAACTCAGAAGAGCCTTCATCTATTTCCACTCATGCCAAGCCTAAACCAAAGACGTCGAATCAAATGTCTCAACATCATGGTAAGAAAGGACATCCTGGCAGACATCATATAAAGAATGAACATCATGGCAAACATCATGCATCTGTTTTCACATATTCCAAGGCTAAACCAAAGATGTTGAATCAAATGTATCAACATGTGGGCAAACATCATGATAAGAAATGACATCTTGGGAAACCCAATGTGAAGAAAGGACATCATGGGAAGGAAAAGCTTAATAACACCAGAGAGAATCCTCAGCCCTGGAAATGTCATCATTGTGGAAGGCTTGGACATGTAAGGCCCTTCTGTTTCAAGCTGTATGGGCATCCTAAAAATTCTCCTCCTCCTAAAAATGATAAGATTCCCCAAAACAGAAAAAAAGAAGAAACAATGGGTTCCTAAGTCCAATGTTAGAAGTCTCATTTCCCACACCTCTCTCAGAGTATCAACCAAAGATGACTGGTACTTTGATAGTGGCTGTTCTAGACACATGACAAGTGTCAAGAATCTGTTGGTGGATGTCAAATCTCATTCCACCAGTTATGTGACTTTTGGTGATGGAGCAAAAGGAGAAACCAAAGGTGTTGGCAAGCTTGACTGTTTAGGAGTTTCTAAACTTGATAATGTGTTACTTGTAAAAGGGTTAATAGTTAACCTAATAAGTATAAGCCGACTATGTGATCAAGGATTCAAAGTTAACTTCTCTAAAGAAGAATGTCTAGTGTGAAATGAAAAGAATGAAGTTGTCATGAAAGGAATTATATCAAAATACAAATGTTATCTACGGGTTCCTCAAGAGTTAAACCTCTCCTCAATATGTGTTTTAGCCAAAGATAATGGGGTTAAACTATGACATAAAAAATTGGGGCACTTGCATCTGAAAGGTATGAAGAGAATTATATCTGAAGAAGCAGTGAGAGGATTCCTAAGCTCAAGATAGAAGAAGGAAGGGTATGTGGTGACTGTCAAATTGGAAAGCAGACTAAGATGTCACATCAGAAGATTCAACATCTTACTACATCAAAAGTATTGGAACTCCTTCACATGGACTTGATGGGTCCTATGTAAGTTGAAAGCCTTGGTGGTAAGAAGTATGCCTATGTTGTTGTAGATGACTTTTCTAGATACACATGGATAAGCTTTATTAGAGAAAAATCAGAAACTTTTGAAGTATTCAAAGATCTTTGTTAAAAACTTCAAAGGGAAAAGGAAAGTCATGTCATAAGAATCAGGAGTGATCATGGAAAAGAATTTGAGAACAACAAATTTGCTGAGTTTTGCTCCTCTGAAGGAATCAACCATGAATTCTCTTCTCCCATTACGCCTCAACAGAATGGGATTGTAGAATGAAATAATAGGACTCTCCAAGAATCTTCCAGAGCCATGATTCATGCTAAGAAGCTTCCCTACCATTTCTAGGCTGAAGCTATGAATACTGCATGCTACATTTATAATAGAGTCACTCTAAGGAAAGGCACTTCAGCTACTCTGTATGAAATATGGAGGGGGAAGAAAACCAAGTGTAAAATACTTTCATGTTTTTGGAAGTAAATGTTACATCTTAGCTGATCGTGAACAAAAAAGGAAGGTGGATCCCAAGAGTGATGAAGGAATATTCCTGGGATACTCTACAAACAACAGAGCATACAGAGTGTTTAACTCTAGAACCAAAGTAATGATGGAGTCAATAAATGTCACTATTGATGATAAAGGATGGAATGTTGAAGAAGATGTCTCAGAAGATGTTGGAACATATTTTCCTGATAGTCCAATTGAATCAAATGACACAAGTATTGATTCTAATCCTCCTCAAGAAGATCCCCAGCCTAGTCAGCTCAATAAAGGACCTTCAATCAGAACTCAGAAAGATCATCCTAAGGAGCTCATCATAGGAGATCCAAACAAGGGAGTTACTACCAGATCAAGAGAAGGAATTTATAACTCTTGCTTTGTATCAAAAATTGAGCCTAAGAATGTCAAAGAGACCCTAACTGATGAGTTCTGGATTAATGCTATGCAAGAGGAGTTGGAACAATTCAGTAGGAATGAAGTTTTGGATCTGGTCCCAAGACCTGAAGGGACAAATGTGATTGGCACTAAATGGGTATACAAGAATAAATCTGATGAAAAAGGGGTGGTCACTAGAAATAAGGCAAGGTGAGTTACTCAAGGATACACTCAAATTGAAGGAGTGGACTTTGATAAAACCTTTGCTCATGTGGCTAGACTTGAATCAATCATACTTTTTTTAGGAGTTGCATGCATTTTGAAATTTAAATTGTTTCAAATGGATGTAAAATGCGCCTTCTTGAATGGATACCTGAATGACGAAGTTTTTGTTGAGCAACCAAAAGGATTTGTTGATCCAAGCTTTCCTAAACATGTCTATAAACTGAAGAAAGCTTTGTATGGATTGAAGCAAGCTCCAAGAGCTTGGTATGAGAGGCTGACAGTATTCCTTGGAGAAAATGGATATAGGAAAGGTGGCATAGATAAGACTTTCTTTGTCAAAGAAGAAGAACGGTAGATTATGATTGCTCAAATCTATGTTGATGATATTGTATTTGGTTGGATGTCAAATGAGATGGTTCAACATTTTGTCAAGCAGATGCCGTCTGAATTTGAAATGAGTCTAGTTGGTGAACTAACCTATTTTCTTGGCCTGCAAGTTAAACAAATGGAAGACTCCATATTTTTATCTCAGAAAATATGCCAAGAATATAGTAAAGAAGTTTGGGGCGGAGAATGCAAGTCACAAAAGAACCCATGCTCCCACACATCTGAAGTTGACTAAAGATGAAAAAGGAGTGAGTGTAGATCAAAGTCTCTACAAAAGCATGATAGGCAGTCTTCTATATCTCATTGCTAGAAGACCAGACATTTCCTTTGCTGTAGGAGTGTGTGCAATATATCAGGCTGATCCCAAAGTTAGCCATGCCAACCATGTAAAGAGGATTCTCAAATATGTGAACGGGACAAGCGGCTATAGTATGCTGTATTCTCATGGATCAAATTCTGCCTTAACTGGTTTTTGTGATGCTGATTGGGCAGGGAGTGCTGATGATAGAAAGAGTACATCAGGAGGATGCTTCTTTTTAGGAAATAACCTCATATCTTGGTTTAGAAAGAAGCAAAATTATGTGTCTCTATCCACTGCTGAGGCTGAGTACATTGCTGCAGGAAGCAGTTGTTCCCAATTGGTTTGGATGAAACAAATGTTAACAGAATACAATGTCAAACAAGATGTCATGACATTATTCTGTGACAATTTAAGCGCCATAAACATTTCAAAGAATCCTATTCAACATAGAAGGACCAAGCATATTGACATCCGTCATCACTTCATAAGAGAGCTTGTTGAAGAAAAAATTATGGCCTTAGAACATGTAGCCACTGAATTGCAACTGACTGACATCTTCACAAAGGCTTTGGATGCTAATCAATTTGAGAATTTAAGAGCAAAATTAGGGATATGGTTATATGAGGGTTTGTAGCAATTAAAAGTGTGTGGGAATATCATTAAAGTGATATTATATTGTTTGTGTTTCCAACACATAAATTTTAGAAAACAATCATTACAAGACTGCCTAAAATTGTTTCCCACACGCTACTACTTCTCCTCTCTCTACTTTCACAAACTCTTCATTCTCCTCAATAGAAGAAGAACCCTTGCCATTCCTCATCTCCATGCCATAAATTTTTCAAACATGTCTCAACATCACACATCATCTTCCTCAAAGTCTGCAAACGAAAATCTTTCTCTTGACAGAGTACTAGATGTTACTCCTCTATCAACGACCCCTCCGCTTGATAAAAAGGTCAATAAACCTAGATCATCACCAGCCAAGAAATCAAAAGATGATAAAGGAAACTCCTCTTCTGCTATTGACAATAGAACTGAAGAAGAAGCTGTCAATGTTGATAGAAGCATCAGAAGGCTTGTGGGCAGAGTTTTAAATGAAGGATTTGTTATGCCTGGGATTTATACTCCCCTTTCTCGCATGCCCCCTCCTGCTGACAAAGGATGTAACCCTAAGAACAATGCTGCTGAATCATCCAAAAATGATGCTGCTAAATCAACCAAGAATGATGCTACTGATAGAAAACTTGAGAAGCTTGCCACCTCAGGCCTAAAAGATATGGAAGAAGAAAATGTTGATCAAGATGATCAAAATGTAGAAGAAAATGGTGTTGCCTCCAAGGATGGAGAATGTCACAATGTTGTGGATGTTATCAATGTTGAAGAGCTCTTTGACAATGAGCTCATCACTAATGTTGTACCTGGTATTGCTAGAATGCTAAAGTCCAGGATTGTGAAAGATGCAAGCATCACACCCCCTCCCGAGACTATCAAGAAGAAAACCATGTATGGATCCCCAAAAGCAGGAAGTAAAGTGGTCCCTCCTTCTAGTAAGAGAAAAGCTAGACCTGTTACCTCTACTGATGATGATGAGGATGCTGTAAAGAGGTCCAAGAGTAAGAAGAAAGTTGTTCTAGTTGAAGAGACTAACTCTGAGTATGATGTCGAGCAAGATGTCCAGGACATCTCTCCTATCAAAAAGTCTGCAACAAAGAAATTTCTGTTAGGGTTTCTGATGCCCCACTTGACAACATCTCCTTTTACTCTATTGGGAATGCTGAAAAGTGGAAGTATGTGTATCAAAGAAGGATTTCCCTGGAGAGATATCTAGGAGCTGGTGCCTTGGAGTGTAAGAAAATCATGGAGTTGATCTCCTATGCTAGACTGATGAAAACAGTCACCAGATTTGCAAATTTCTATGAAACTCTTATTAAGGAGTTTATTGTTAATATTCTTGTTGACTGTGCTGACCATAAGAGTAAGGAATATAGAAAGGTTTTTGTTCGAGGAAAGTGTGTTGAATTTTCTCCTGCCATTATAAACAAGTTTCTAGATAGGTCTGAAGATGTCTGTTGTAAGATGGAAGTTACAAATAATCAAGTATGTAGAGCCATTACTGCCAATCAAGTAAGTGAGTGGCCAATAAAAAACAAACTTCCTGTCAGCAAAATGAGTGTAAAATATTCTATTTTACACAAGATTGGAGCTGCAAATTGGGTCCCCATTAATCACACCTCAACCATCTCCATTGGTTTAGGAAAGTTCATTTATACTATTGGAAACCAAAAACTTTTTGATTATGGGACTTATATCTTTGACCAGACCATCAAACATGAAGGAACTCGTGCCATCAAGATTCCAATAACTTTTCCTTACCTCCTCTGTGGAATTATCCTAAATCAGCATCCTGGAATCCTAAGTGGAAATGATGTTGTATGCAAAAGGGAGTCTGCCTTGACCCTCCACTTTAAGCTCTTTTATGGAAACATGTCCCAGACATTGTTTTAACATCTGCTCCTACTGACAAGACCTCCACTAAGGATGATATGATCAATGAACTAAAGGAAGCTTTCAAGGAATTAGATGATGTGATCAGAGTGAGCTCATCTAGGAAGCTAGTCTTTAAAAAGATGATCAAGGACCTGCAAAAGGATAGAAACCTTGATGATGCTGTGAGCTCTGAAGGTGAAGATTCCAGTGAGGAAAGAAGTTCTGGTTCAACCCAGTCAACTGGGCAGGATGACAATTAGACTATTTGATGTTTCTCTGAACAATTTGTTTCTTTTTTTGGCACTTACATGTGCTTGACATTTGAATTTTATGGTATGTACCCTAATACTGATATTCCTTTAATTACATCTTTTCTTTGGCATATTATGACTAAAAAGGGGGAGTGAAAGTGAGTGAGTGACTGACTAACCACTAACCACTAACTGACCACTAACCATTTATTGAGGGGGAGCTCAATACTTGAGGGGGAGCCTCATGTCCCAGAAGATTTTTAGACATCTCCCTGTGCTAACAGCTAACTGCTAACTGAATGTATGTTTTGAATGCCTTGCTTGCTGCTGCCCTGATAATGCTCTGATAATTGTGCTGCTGCTCTGATAAAATACTCTAACAATGTTTTAGCCAAAATTTTCCAAAGGGGGAGTTTGTAAGTGTTTATTGGCAGCAATTTTGGTAAAATAAGACTTGTTAATGTTTTTCTAAATGTATTAACATTTGGAGCAAAACTATTTTGAATGATGTCAAAGCAGATGTCTTGACATCTGCCTACTGAACTGATCTCAGTCCAAAGTTAGTTAAGTCTTTTGTTTCCTGATTTCCAACACTCTATAACTCAGGATTTGTGAACTACAGGTTGCGAAAATATATGGAGGAATATTTTTAAAATTGCATAATTATATCTTAACCTGTTTTTATGGAAACATTCAAAAGATTTGAATATTTGTTTTCAAGCCCAAGCCCAAAGCTGCGCATATATAAGGACTCGTTACCTTATTCAAAGTCAAGCAATTTTTGAAGAAGAATACTTTCTTTCTGATTAGAAATTTAGGCTTGTTATTTGTAATACACTCTAAGTATTAGTTTAAGTACTTGAGTTGTTATTTGGGTTGTCAATCATGTATCATTCATAAGATTTTAAGCATTGAATGATTGAAGTGTTTTAAACTTATTAATTCTGTAAGTGATTGAAGGGACTTGAGGATGGCCTCATACCTAGGTGAGTCTTAGGTAGAAGTTTAGCTTGGGTAGTGATTAAGTGATTAGATCGTAAACTGGTTGTTTACTGAGGGTCTATGAATTGATAATATTTAGTGAACTTATCCCTGGCTTGGTAGCCACCAGAGTAGGTGGTGTTGTACACTGAACTGGGTGAACAATCTCTTGTGTTTTTTTACTACTTTTGATTTTACTGCACCTTACTTGCAAACAAATATTTGTGTTGTGACATCTCTTTTGACATAATATATCTGATACCAGAATTTCAATCCACAATCTACTTTGGTTGGTAAACCCGTCTTATTTTGGGAATTCATACCAGCTGGTCATATCGATAATTGCTCGTCCTGTTTCAGGAATTAATCTTTGCCTAGTTATATAGATAGGTTCCCCGTCCTATTTCGGAAGTTAATCTTTGTCTGTCATGTAGATAGTCGCCCCGTCCTCCTTCGGGAATTGATCTAAAACCTGTTTTTGTTGGTAAACCCATCCTGTTTTGGGAATTTATACCACCTAGTTATATTTATAATTTCCCCGTCTTGTTTCAGAAATTAATCTTCAACCTGGTCATACAGATAGTTGCCCCGTCCTGTTTCAGGAATTAATCTTTGACTTGTTCGAAAATTGCTGATGATATTCGTCTGTTTGTAGATTTTGACATGAAAAGACAAAGTTAGTCTTTATGCAATGTCATGATATATATATAATGCATTGCATAATAATGTTCTCAAAGTAGATGAGAGTGTACTATATGCATTTCGTATGCCTATGCTATGATATTTGTAAATGATGTATGGATGTAAGATGCTGCTGAGGATGAAGAATATGAATCTTCAATCTAGTTTACAATGTCTCTGATGGGGGTTCCTGCTTTCTATTTTGAGGATACTCCACTGGGAATTTTTGAATTCTGCTTGGGGATAGAAGAGTTCAGGAACATTGGTTGTTCATTGCTCTACTGGGGAATTTAGTTCTTATATACCCTGATTGGGGATAAAATAGATGGATAACCTTCTGAGGCGTTGTCTGACCAAGTTTTATATATGGACGTCCATTCTTCTGGGGAGGAAAAAGTTAAATGATATCTGGCCCGGTTTCAGATCTTGTAGTAACTCTCTAGGGATAGCAACCTTGACTACCCTTTGCTGGAGAAGGGAATCTTGTCGGAGATTTACCGTAATCGGAGAAATGATTTTTTTTAGGGAAATAAACTCTGTTGAGGAGATGACCCTGCCGGAGAAGAGAATTATGCAGGGGATTTTGTAGTGTTGGAGAAATAAAATCAGCTGGAGAATTAAATTCTTGTAAACTGTGCTAAGGAATCATTTCTTACGGGAATTGGAATTCCACAGGCTCTGTGGAGGAAGTTTCCAATATATGCTGGAGAAATGATCAAACTCCTTTATCCTCTAGGCAGATCTGCTGGGGAGTATGGTTATGTTAATAGTTGGAAGATGCCCTAATTTCTGTCTTGAAGGCATATTAGACTTGTGGGGGAATGTATCTCCGTCGAGGCTGAGCTTGTGAAGGTAGCTTATACGAGTATTTCTTTGTGGAGATTATTCTGTGGGGATTTGTGGATGACTTGAACATTATCCCAACTCCTAGAGTCTTCAGTAAATGTTTATTACTATTTTTATGCATATATATTTATTAACAGTAATCATATTCATATGCATATGTTCATTCAATTTAATCACTTGACGTTTTTGCGAACAAAACAGAGAAATTAAAACAAATTTGAATTTCGAAATTGTATTTGTATTGAAAGTTTTCCTATAAACAGGAGATTTTGTACATAGAGACAGAAATCCTAGTAAGAGGAAATCATCATGAAATGAAAAGAATACAACGTAAAACAAAGAAAAATATCTATGTGGAAATAGTCCCATCAAATTTCAACTCCGATATTGCGGTTATGTCTTCAAGCATCTCATCCTTTGCTGTCGGAAGAAGTTGACTGAATTGATCTGTATCGTTTGAACTTGACGTTGGTAACAAAGCTTGCTGTAAGTAGATGATCCAATGGGATATATTCGTACGTTTTAATCCATAATTTTTTGTCTGGACTGCCCTTTTGGGTTTTCAGTCCACCGGGATACCCTTTTCTACCCAAGCCGCCTTTTCGGGTTTTCAACTTGCCGGGAGTACAATATATATATATATATATATATATATATATATATATATATATATATATATATATATATATATATATATATATATATATATATATATATATATATATATATATATATATATATATATATATATATATATATATATATATCCCTAATATTTGCCCGAACCCTTTTGGTTCTCCAGGATGTCCTTATTTTTGCCTAGGCCAGTTGTTGTACCCCAAAATTTGCCCTCTCATTTTATCAAGATTTTTCCTCACAAGACCTCTTGGACTCCAGACAGGATTAGGGTTTGCTCAGCTCAAGACCTCCTCTTACACTGATAACTTGAAATTATGGTTTGAGTTTGCACAAGGATTTTTGGACCATCAATGCTCCATGTGACTTTCATACACCATCTTGGACCCCTAAGATTGCTCATGATAAGTTTCAAGCCTTGAATCACATTTTTGCCCAGTCAATTGGACAGTTGACCTAAAAATCAACTGTATTGGGGAAAAAGTCAATCATGGCTAATTTACAGTCAAACTTCATAATTTTTTATCCACGTCAACATTATAGACTCATATGAACCATTTGATTAAGTTTGGATCACAATTCCTCAAGAAATTTGATCAGATCATTAAAAGGGCAAAATGGTCAAAATTAGGGTTTTGACTGAGAAAGGGCAATTTCTGATTTTTGACCTAGCCAATGGACAATTTGGTTCAAGCATGATTTCAAGGACTCAATATCATCATCTTGACCTAATAACATATTTCAAAAGATCTCAAATTCATAAGATTGACAGATGAATTTTACAGTCAACTGATCAAAAGTCAAATGTACACTGAAAAGTCAAACTTTGACTTTTTGGTCAATATCAAGTGCCAAGGGTCATAATTAATCAAGATATGTAAAAATGTGAAACTTGTTGAACAAGAAACCTAAAATTGCAAATTAGGGTTTTACTTTGAAATTTTTCATAACTTAGAATTTTTCCAAGTTATGGAAATTTCTTATTTTTCCCCAACTTTCCATAACTTTTTCACCATGATGAAATTGGATTCAAAGAAAACTTCCAACATTAAAGTTGTAGTCCTCCATGAAATATACAACTTTGATTCACAAAGTTTTCCCAAAATATGCTTGAATCTCAAGTTATGATTTTGTGAATAGGGGTCCATAAACTTTTTAACTTAGTGAAATTTTGCCCTAATTTAGGTAGGATTTTGACCTAACTTCATGGGAATTTTTCACCTAGTTCCAAGAGGTATATCAAAATGCATTTCAAATATGGATTGTATAGAATGTTACAAGATTTCCAAAATTTCCAAGAACTCTCCAAGATCATTTATGGTTAGGGAGAATCGAAGAAGGGAAAAATGGCAATTTATCACTTTTGTTCAAGGCATTTTCACAATGGTTCAAGTTGCAAATCTGTCCTAGCATGCTTGTACTTGGTATTACAGGTCCTAATCCTTTCTACACTCCATAATTGAATGCTAACACAATGGATAATGATTTTATTTTGATCTTTGAAGCATTGTACAATGAATTAATCCAAAAATGGCATAAAGTTCACAATACCATTTTGATAAAGCATGCTTTTGCAACTTTGCATTTCTTGAGCCATGGACCTGATCTTTTGTTGCAAGCAAGATCCACAAACACCAGGAAAAGTACACAAACCCTCTGCAGTCCACAAGCTAGCCTGTACAGGCCTTTGGCATGGTCATGTCAACTTTCTTCAAAAGCAAGCAAACTTGCAAAAGTCAAGTTAACTTGTCCAGCTGATAAAGGCAAGGCTTGGCTTCATTTGAAACAACTTCAAAACCTTGTAACAAGTCAATACACGATTGCCTAACATCCCAAACACTCTCAAACACCAAAATCACACTTTTCTGCCCAAACAAAGCATCATCTGCAGAACACTTGCCAACTTGAAACTTGCTCATGCGTTTGGCCTTTCAACCCTTGAAACATCTTCCCTACATCACATCCAAGCTATCCAAGCATTCATCTTGCAACTGTGAGCTCAGTTTCACACTTCACCATTTTCATTTTGCAAGGTTGCAGGTTGACTCGTGTAAGGAGATTCAAGCATCTACAAGGCCAGCTAAGCATTGGAAAAGGTTGAGGGAACTTCAAGGAAGCTCACACGATCTTCAGGCCTCACTCAAAGTTCCCACATTGCCATATCCAAACTCAACTGAACAAGGTATTTTTCAAAGTTCTATCTCCTTATTTAAGCATCCTTAAGCTTTGATTTGTGAAGCAAAAATGTAGTCCTTAACTTGCTTAAGCTGTACATATGCATAGTTGTCATTTATATTAACTAAGCTAAGAGTATTTGATTGTTGAAGTTCATGAAAAAATTAGGTCAGGAATTAGGGCCACTGAAATTCTCCCTGGTTTCTTAGAGTTAGGTTACAAACTTTATATCACTAGAATCGTGAGATCATGAGCTACATTTTTCATGTTACAAGTTTTTGATTTTATGCAAAGAATAGCAAGTTACAGGTTGAAGCACAGAAACGCGCGTTTGAGAAGAGCTGGAGGACAGGGACGACCTGTCTGGGCCTAGCGCGCCTGGGCCTTGTTTTTTCTACTTTCCACACCCCCCTGTTTCCTATCTGCACCCCCTTTGATTATTTTTATATTTTTTCATATTTTCTTGCATATTATATTTGTGACTTGCATTTATTTTTTTGAACATTAAAAATCATAAAAATAATTTTCTTAATTTTTTGCAACTTTATTTTTTTTTACCATTTTTTTCACATATAAAATAATTTTATTTTAATAAATAGAGCTTATTTTCTTATTTATTCATGAAAATAATTTAAAATACTATACCTTTTTATTTTATTATTTTTCACACAAAACATTATTTTCACACATATTTAATTTTTAATATTTATGTATTATATTAATTATTATTTTTCTTGTACAAAATGAATAAAAAAAATAATTAGAAAACAATATTTTCTTTGAAAACAAGATTAGGGTTTCTCCTTTCAAAAATAATAATATCATTTTTTCTTATTTTTAGGACTTAGATAATTTTATTTTCTCATACCTAAAACAATTACAAAACATTTTTTTTTGCATATTTACATTTTTATTGCATATTTAAATAATTGTTTATTTATTTATTGTACAATAAATTCAATTGGGTTGTAATAGTGAATTAGGGTTTTATTTTATGCAAATATCCCTATTCAAAAACTTGTATCCCCCTCCCATAATATTGTTGTAATAGCTTAGATTTACTTTACGCAATTTATCGCATTATATACATGTTTAGTAAATTAGGGTTTGTATGATAAGACAAAAATCAAACAAATAGCATGACCTAAATACAAGACAAAATGCATGAAAAATGACAACACCTTGCACACAAGCACCTCTAGGGTTTCACCCACTTTGTTGCCTAAAAAATGGCCATGGTATGCATGCTAGGTATCTTGGCAAAACAAAACAAAACAAAACAAAACAAAAGATCATGGTCCCTCGATGACACTAGACAAGGTTGCCTAAAAACAAATGATCTTAGTCCCTCAAAATGCTAAAGATACTTGGCAACATTGCTATCATGGTCATACGATGACCCACGCCCGTCCCGTTTAACATCCAAAGATAGGGTTGTTTACCAAAGGAATGGTAAATCAACAATATCAAAGGAATAAAAAAAGTACAAGAAAGACTTTTGAGTAGGTAGATAGCTTCTAGTTACTTGATCATTTCAAAAACCATCCTTGCTATTTTCAAACAAACACGCACACTTTCAAAACATTTTCCAAACAACTTTCAAAACATTGAAACATTTTCAAAAGACAAACATCTTTGTATACATTCTTACGAACGAGAATCATTACAAAGATTGCCTAAATGATGGCCTCTTTTCAAAATACTTTAAAAACCACACAAAGCACCATATCAAACAATTGAAAAAGCAAAGCAAGTGATCTAAACAAATAACTAAGAGCCCATGGAAAACCATGGATGAAAAGGGTGCTAGCACCTTCCCTTTTTATAATCTACCCCCCGAACTCAAGAAAACATCTCAAAGGTCTTTCCTGTGCTTTTTTACCTTTCCTTTTGGATAAAATAAAAGTCGGTGGCGACTCTTGCTAAACCGCAACATTTGCGAACACAAACGCAAAACCTCAAGTCAGTTCTCCCACCGCATCACATAACTGGCGACTCTGCTGGGGAAGATTATAAAAGTGGGGTTACCTTAGGGTTTTAGATCACCTTTACATGCTTATATTGCTTGACTTGTATGCTTTACACTTTGGTTCTATTGTTTGGGTTTGAATCCTCTACCCGGATTTGGGAAACATTCATAGGTAAATAGCAGTACATTGTGGAAACTGTGCGAGGTATACCGACATGGTCTAAGCAATAGCTATATTAGTGCAACATATTTGTGGGTACCGGTAGTCTTTGAGTCAATCAAAGAGAATACGGGGCCGCTGAGTGATGTCATGAAGCACTAATGGACTTTTAGAACCTTTACTTGACCAACTTGGCCTTTTAGGATGTAGTGAGATGACCGGCTTTGGTGTAGTCCGAAGTTGGTAGATACTCGATACTACACTCATTCAGGGTTGGTTCTTTGGAATATTTAGGTCGCCAGTAAAGAGGCTAAATTGAAACAATGAACAAGGAAACAATCTAGTGATATTGAGCTCCTTAGGACCCGATTACTATTTCTAGGACAGGTTGAGCCAACTAAACTTCAAGAGGGTACTTACCTATGAAACCACATGCAAGCCTAAACTAGGAACTTGTGTGACTTGCTTGTACATATATACTTGTGCATAACATCATGGACATCATGAAGCATCATATGCATCCACTAACCATTTCAATGATTTTGGATTTTCATCTTTGTTCCTATTTTGTAGGTTATGGATTCACTTCGCAGGAAAACCATCCAAGTCAACCTTATAAGAATTCCTCCACAACTCAAGGAGCTAGTGTGATCGGTGGATCTGGAACTGGCTGTTTAACGCTGGTTCGCGAAATGTCGCGGTAAGCAAGAGTCGCCACTGTCTTTTATTTTCTCCAAATGGAAAGGACAAAAGCACAGAAAAATTCCTTATAGAGATTGCTCTCGGTTCGGGAGGTAGGTTATAGAAAGGGAAGGTGTTAGCACCCTTTCTATCCATGGTTATCTATGGGCTCTTAGATACTTGCTCATTGTGTTTTCAAAATGTTTGTTTGCTTTTCAATGTGGGTTTAAAAAAAGTTTCTTTTGAAAATTCCAGTTCGACTCTTGTATCGGTCCTCAAGAGTGTTTGAAAATTTGCTTTCGAAAGCTTTTTGAAAATGTGTTGGTGTGAAAATTATTTTTGATTTGTTTTTGAATTTAGAGCAAGTATCTACGAGAACCTACCTACCCTAAGGAATTCGTCTGTGTAAATGTCCTTTAAAGTAGTGCCATCCCACCATTGAGAGGTAGGTAGCACCACCGTTGGAGGTGTTCGGGTCAATTCGAGGTTCGGGACATGGTGATCACCGGAGCAATGGGAAGACACCTTAGAAGCTACCCTCATGCCAGGTTCCCGGATCATGAGGACTTACTAAGACATCCTCTACTCGACGATCACCTTTCGAAGCAAGGCAACAGTGAGGCGTACCCTAGGGGTGGTGTGTGATTTGTGTGTCGTTTTCATTTGTATTTTATCTTGTTCATGTCAAAGTGATCTATGCGTTTGTTTTTATTTTTGTCATTCATTCTTGCATGCATTTATTTAACAGTTAAAAAAGATGCAGAAATTAAAAGTTCTAGACTATTACAAAGGCGCGGGTCCACATCGCCAAAATTAAAATCCAGGACCCGATTTGACAGAAAATAAAGAAATAAAGTAAAGTGCGAAAGATTTAATTTACACGGCTTCGGGAGAGTTACATAAATATTTAAAAGAAGGAAGTAAATAAAATGCGCGAATATGAATTTAAATTGGAAACGAGGGCGTTGGACCCTTTTTAATGAAATTAAATTAAATTAATAAAATTAAAATGAAAAGAAATTGTTTTGAGATTTTTGGATTTATGGTTTTTTATGGGAATTAAATGAAATTGATAAATTAACCCTAATTCTAATTTTTTTATTTATTAAGGAAAACATGTTAAAATTAAACCTAATTAATCTAATTATTTACATGCAATTTGATTTATAAAATTATATTATTAATTATTAGTGAAAAGAAAAGAAAAGGGATAAAAAATTGATACAAACCCTAATTCTACAAGTTTTTAATTTATTAAGGAAAATATTTGAATTAAACCTAATTTTACAAAGCTAAATTAATTAATAATATTTACTTAAAAAATATCAAAATAAAATATATTTTTAATTTTTGTTTTTTCTGATTTTTATATTGTTTTTATGTTTTTTATATTGTTTTTATGTTTTTTATAAAAATGTTAAATCAAAGGGTTAAAAGAAATTAATTAAAACAAAGAAAAGAAAAATATAAAAAATAGAATAAAAGAAGCAAACCCTGGGGGGTTCTGTCCCCAAATTGGAGGTAAAGTCCAGTAATTCTGGCCCATTAAGCCTTGGCCTCGTTTGACTTTTGTGCCAGCGTGTAACTTCTTTGACTAGCGCCTATGGTATTCAGCAAATCTGGACCTTTGGACTGAGACCATTGCACGCGTGGCAAGCATGGATGTGGAGAATATGGTAGACCCTCATAGTGAAACTACACAGAAACATCATTAGCAAAATAATATGGAAAGGGAGAGGGGACCTGGGGTTCGAACCCAGGTCCCAGGGATTACCAGTAATACGCTTTGCCAACTGCTCCACACGCGCGTTTTGATTATATAATAATAAACAAATAATATAAGAGAAAATAAGAGTTAATGGTTAGTTTAGCGCGAAAATTCAAATAACCCAATCATTGCTGGACACTTCATCATCTTCTTCTTCGTTTTGCTTTTCCTGAAATATGCAAAGGGTTAGCGGGGGTTTTAAACCCCCCCAAAATATGCTTGTTTTCAAAATAGCGATTAGGCCATGGTATTATATAAATTAGGCGCGAGGGTTGCTTTAGAATCGTCCAAGCATGCTGAGTCCATTCATGGTATTAAGGTGTTCCAATTTTACAACATTCATAAACGCCCAAATTAGAACTCAAAGAACCCTAGCCTGTATCAATGGTGAAATCGCGTACAGTTCATAAAAACTCAATCAAATTATAGGGTTAGCTTCAGAATCATGAGAGCAACACAAAACAAGTATTAGAATTTAAAATCATGCCATGAATGATAAAATACGATTTATGCAAAAAAGTGAAAAAGCTTGAGTTCTATTCACCAATTCTGGGCGTTAGGGACGTGGAAAACTATTCAAACACGTTTCTTAATGTCTCAGGAAGGTGATGAGATAATTATTTTGGCTTGAATCGTACTGGAAGACAGTTTTCAGTATTTGGAATTTTTGTCAAAAACTCAAGTTTGGTTATGGAGGTATGGCGTAGCTGGGAGGTCTTTAGGAGTAGGGTTTGCATCAATATATACATGTGAATGATTAGGGTTAAGAAATTGGTCCAAGGAATCAAGGAATTAATGAGAAAATATTTGATTTTCCATGCATATATTTTTTCAATCTTTTCATGCAAATTTGATTCAAATTATGTCCAATCACCATGATTCTTTCTAAATCTGATCATGCACGAAATCTTAAGCCTATTCCATGCACAAAAAGATTTAAAAACCTAAGTTTAGTATTTTCCACATATTTAATTTAATTAAATGAATTATTAATAATTAAAAATCCAAATAAATAAATAAAAATGATAAAAAAAACTTCCCTTTGGGCCAAATGGTCGTGCACATGCCTTGGATGATGAATTGTGGAAGAAAAAGAGGCCCATTGGCATTTTTAAGACATTTGAAGCAATGTTGACTTTTCAAAATATCCAAAAATTTCCCAACTTCCACAAGGCATAACTTGCTCAATTTTTAAGCTTTGCTCATGTTCTTGGACATTTTGGAAAGGTCTTTGAGTCCTCTAACCAATGTCTTTGGTCCCATGTCATTTTAATTTACCAATCCCAAGTTATGGCCTTTGACTTAAAGTCCCTTTTTGTTGACTTTTGAAAATGACCTCTAATGTTGAAATTGATAACTTTTTGTGAGAGCATTTCTTGGACTTGAAGTTTGAAGAGGAGTTGTAGGGAATTTCTTTCTCTTCAAAATGAGCTTTGGAGGGAATATTTCTGATAATCCATGTGGAAGTTATGCCCTGGTCAAGTTACAGTTGACTTTTTCAACTGTCCAAATATGGAAACTTTTGCATCTTGAGATTTTTTGAGCCAAGTTTTGAGAATCATGATCAAGCATTGATCAAATGATGTTTATGGCTTCAAAATGAGATGTTTGACCAAAAATTTGAACTTTTGACTGTCAAATGACCATTTTGCCCCTGCAGTTGACTGTAGTGCAATTAGGGTTTTTGACTGTGCAATCTTGTGCTGTAAGTCTTGAAACTTGGTATGAGGATGCTTGACCATGTTTATAGGCATGTGGGACTTTATTGGACCCTTGGAAACTTCATTTACTTTGTCAGAACCAAAACCCTAGTTTTTTGATTGTTTAGGAGACCCTTGAACTATGCAACCCTTGGGGAGATTTTGAGGCTTTGACTTGGCAAATCTTGAAGAAAATGGGAGGGAAAATTTTGGGGTACAACAGCTAGCTTCAAGGATTCCTGGGAATTCTCCATTCACCAAGAGGCATGGTCGTCTTCTCAACTTAGTCACCACCAACACTGAGGAGGATATGCCGAAATTTCTCTTCCAGTTCTTTGACCCTTTGCATCATTGCTTCACATTTCCTGACTACCAACTTGTGCCCACTTTGGAGGAATTTTCTCAACTCTTGAGGATTACTATTCTCAATCAACTACCCTTCAACGGTACGGAAAGAGATCCAAAGCCAGAAGATATTGCTCAAGCCTTACACTTGCACTCCTCTGATGTCACAACACATTGGGAAACTAGAAGTGGTGTCAAAGGCTTCTTGTCAAAGTTTCTGTTTGAGAAGGCCCAAAGCTGCTGGAATTCCTTGGACTTATAAGCTTTTGAGGAGATTGTAGCTATTCTCATCTATGGGATGGTCTTGTTACCTGTTGTACCCCAAAATTTTCCCTCCTATATTTCTCAAAACATTGCAAGAGTAATCTCCAGGTGGCTCAAGGTTGCTCAAGAGTTGGACAGTTAAATCATCTCCTAAGGCAGTCAACCTCAAATTAGGGTTTTGTGTTGCATCAGGTTCCTTGCATACAAATGACCTAAAGTTCTCCCCAATGTCCTAATATGTTCTCAAGTTCATCCATGTCAAATTTCAAGCCTTGCAGAGGAAGTTTGGTCAGTAAATTGCTCAAGAAGTCCAAAAATCGACTGTGCTAGGGCAAAAGTCAACTGTGACCTATAAACAGTCAAACTTTAAGATTTTTTGTCAACATTCTCATTTTGGAGGATAATTCATAATTTGATCAAGGTTTGATCATGATTCATCAAGGATTGCTCAAAATTCATCAAGACTCAAAAGTTGCTAAATTAGGGTTTTGTAGGAAAAGTCAACTCAACTTTGACCAAGCATAAATTTCTCATAATTTATGAGAAATGACCCATCCAAATATCATTTTGAATAGGATGCAATTTCCTACAATCCATCTTCACACCCCAAGATCAAGAAATGCACTCACAAAAAGTTACAAATTTGGACATTATAGGTCATTTTTGGAAGTCAACAAAAACACCTTTTTTGCCAAAGCTTATAACTTGAGCATGGAATATAAAAATGAGATTAGACCAAAAGGGTTGGTTAGAGGACATCTCAAGGTTTCTAAAAAAGTCCAAGAACACCTCCAAAAGTTCAAAATTGAAGATGTTATGCATTGTTGAAGTTGGGCATTTTTCCAAAATTGCCAAAAGTCAACTATCCCCAAAACTTCAAATTTTGTCAAATGGGCCCACTTTTTTCCACTTGATTTGATCTTGTCACACTACACACGTGTCCTATATTCAGTCTTATGTCCATTCATTGATTTTTCTATTTTATTTGATTTTTATTGAATTAATTCATTTTAAATCAATTTAAATCCAAATAAAATCTAAATAATGATAACTTGGTATCTTTTTTATTGATACAGGCCTTAATTGTCATCATGGACAAGATCAAACTCGTATCAAGCCATATCATGCACAAAATATTGGATTTGGAATCAAATTGGAAGCTTTTTAATGGAGGATCATATCATATCTCCAAGCATTGATTTACAAAGATTCAAGTCCAAATTTTTAACCTAATGCATTGCCTTATACATATACAATGCAAAGGCACGAAAATTAGAACCTAGAGGCTGCATAAACACCAAAGCAAAACTTGGAAAAAACTTTAAAATGCTTGAATCTGAAATCGATCCTAGAGGTGCTTTCAACATAAAGTCTCAACGCTATCCTCTTGCTGGACATCCACTGAGTCTGTAGCAATCAAAAGCAAGGCCATTCATCTCCTAAAAAGTGCTGTAAGTCCTTCAAAACACGACCCTGTATTTGAAATCGCAATCTCTTATTCTGGCATTTTCTTGAAAAATCATTGGCATGTTCATGATCCTTTTGTGATTTCTGAACTTTCTACATTATTTAATTGTATTTATATGACCTATAGTGCCATACCCGAATCTAGGGTTTTTGGTTCTTGTTTTTAGGCGTTTTAGTTTCAGGCAAAATTGTCGCAAACAATGGACATGGACGTGATCAGGGAAAGGAGACGAGGATGGCTATGTTTTTAGATTGAGTTTTAATGGCCTAAAATTGATTTTAGAAGACACCTACGCATTTAGTTGCGGATGAAAATCCGCAGGTAAAATAACCAGGTCTCCACGAGGAAGACGAAGGCGTGTCTCCCTCCTATTGGGCAATTTAAACTTTCGTGCTTATTTTTTTATAATTTATGGCATTTGTTTTGTTTTCTAATATATTAATTGTTACCTAATCCAATAACAAAAGAAGCACATTGGCTCAGTGGTGAAGGCATTAGCGTGAGAACCAACGAGACCTGGGTTCGAATCCCAGGTCCCCAACCTATTTGTTATATTTTTCTTTCAGATATTCCAGCGTATCTCATGCCTTGCAGTGCATCATACTCCCTCAGATCTCAAGATGCCAGATGGTCTCCAGGCCAAATCTGATGGCCCAAAGGTGATGACTATCATAAAGCCAGGTCAACGTGCCACATGGAATCAAGGAAGGTCAATGCATGCTTGCACGTTTGGGCCTTTGAATTGCTGAACAAACCTCCCAAATCAGGCCCAACACCCCTTGGTTATTATTTTTTCCTTTTTATTTATTTATTTATTTATTTGTTTTGTTTAATTATTATTTTTATTATCACTAACCAATTAAATTCTTTTTCCTCATAAAATCAAAAACACAAAAAATATATTTTATTTATTAAAATTAAATTCATCATTTTATTTGTTTTGTAAATAAATTAATTCAATTAACTTAGTTTTAATTAGGTATAATTTTTAATATCTTTTGCAAATAATTAAAATTAATGTAGAAAATTAGGTTTTCACTAGCTTTAAATAAAAATTATTTATTTCTTTAAATATCCAAAAATCCAAAAAAATATTTTCAATAATTAATTAATTAATTTATTTAGTTAACTTATTTAATTTCTTCTTAATTCAAAAATAACAAAAAAATTCTTTCTTTAATAAAAAAAAAGGGTCAAAACCCTAAAGTGCGCCCGATTTAATTTTCTCGCATGCGATCCGTTTATCATATTAATGTAATTGTTTCCGGAATGTAATAGCTTTAAATAGGACTTTAATTATTTTATCGCTTTCTTTTATTTTCCGCAATTTAATTTCAAGGGTTGTTTTTGGTGATGTAAATACCTGACGCCTTGTAATAGTTAGATTTAATTTCCGTAATTTAAATTCTGCAATCTATAAACTATTAGATGTTTGATAATAGGGAATGCATGACAAGATCGAATGTATGAACTTAAAATCAACATAGCTCACCATGACATGTACAAAGATAAAATTAACCTAAATAACACACTCGCACATGCACACTCCTAGGGTACACCTCGCTTGGTTGCCTTCGAACGTGGTCATTGAGTATAGGAAGTTTTAGAGATCACCCTCTTGTCCAAAGACCATAGTTGCCTCGAAACGGTTGCCTCGGAAAAATGATCTAAGACATTAGAGTTATCGCTAAGGCGTCCTAACATTGCTTTAGTGACCACACGTCCCTTAATCGAATTGACCCTTAAAACTCCAACGACGATGCTACCTACTCATCAATAGTGGGATAGCATTGTCTAAAGGACATTTGTACAAATTAATTCCTTTTTCGAGTAGGTAGATGGTTCTTAAGTACTTGCTCCTTTCAAAACAAAACAAAACTTTTCACACTTACACCTTTCAAACAAAAAACTCTTTTCAAACCCACAAACACAAAGAAAGGCAATTTTTTAAAACACTTTGAGCAAGTACCTAAGAGCCCGTGGATAACCACTGATAGAAAGGGTGCTAACACCTTCCCTTTCTCTAATTTACCCCCCGGACCCGAGAAACATCTCGAAAAAGGAATTTTTCTGTGCTTTTTTCCTTTCCTTGTTGGATAAAATAAAAGACAGTGGAGACTCTTACTTACCGCGACATTTTGCGAAAACAAACGCAAAACGCGAACCAGCATTCCAAAAACAGTCAGTTCTCTCCCACCGTATCACAGAACTGGTGACTCTGCTGGGGACATATTAATAAGTGGGGTGTACCTTAGGATTATATCATTTTGTTTTCAATTGTTTGCTTTGTATGCTTTATATTTGTGGGCTTGTATCAGAGTTTCTATAGATCCTAACCCGGATCTGGGGGTACCCTTTAGGTAAGTAGCAATAAACTGTGAGGGAACTATACAGCGTAGACCGATACGGTTGAAGCAGTAGCTACGTTGGTGTGGCACTTTAGATTGTACCGATATCCCTTGTGTTGGAACAAGGAGAATATGGGTCATCTAAGGAGTCATTAAGCACCAACTGACCTTAGAACCTTTAAATTGACCAACTTGGCCATAAAACAGTAGCAGTATGCTACACTCATTGAGACTAAACTCTCACGATGATTCTGGCCGCAAGAAAAGGTTGCTAAACTGGAATTATGACCGATCGAGGGTAGTCAATGATATTGAGATCCTCTAGAACCCGGTTACTATTTTTAGGACAGGTTTAAACCAACTGAACTAAAAGAGGGTAGTACCTAAGCTCCTTGCCAGCCTGAAATGTAAGGGCTCTCTGTGTGACTTGTGTGCCTTTACCATGTTTGCTGTTTGTGGATACTTGTGGTGTGCCTTTTATCATGACATCATGACATCATAACATTGCATACATCCTGCATTGGACTAACCTATTTCAAAGACAGGAGGGATTCATCTTTATTCTGTTTTATAGATTATCATGATGCCCATGCGTAGGAATACCATCCGGATCAACTTTGTCCAGGTTCCCACCTTGCTTAAAGAGTTGATTACAAAGATGCCTGATACTACTTCCTTCCTCAGGAGACATGGTTATCTTCTCAGTTTGGTTACCTCCAAATTGGACGAGCAGATGATGAGTGTTTTGGTCCAATTCTATGATCCGCTGTATCATTGCTTCACTTTTCAAGACTACCAGTTGGTTCCCACCTTAGAAGAGTTCTCTGAGCTGCTCGGTATCTCTGTTCTGGAGCAGACCCTGTTTACTGGTTGAGAGAAGATCCTTAGACCTGAAGAGATTGCTGCAGCCCTTCATTTGACAAAGGAGGAGGTAATGGCTAATTGGGAGACTAGAAGCGGAGCAAAGGGCTTTCTGACTAAGTTCTTGGTTGGTAAGGCTAACTATTTCTGGGATAGTCTAGACTTCAAGGCATTCGAGGATATTCTGGCTCTTTTGAATATGGCTTGGTATTGTTTCCGAACTCTGACTCCCTTGTTGATGATAATGCGGTAAAAATCTTCATCTCTCGCAATCCTGTACCCACTCTCTTGGGTGACATCCTTCATCAGCTTTATGCTCGTACCGCCCGAAAGCGGGGAACCTTGATGTGCTGTGCTCCGTTATTGGCAAGGTGGTTTATTTTTCACCTTCCCAAGTCAGTGCTGAAGAACAAAGAAGGCATGGGTTGGGCTTATAGGGTCATGTCTCTCTCTCACAGTGATATCATTTGGACTCTTAAGGGTATGGACGAGGTGGCCGTTATTGATCGTTGTGGGGAGTACCCCAATGTTCCACTGTTAGGAACCCATGGAGGAATTTCTTACAACCCATGCTTAGCTCTACATCAGTTCGGACGTGCCAGAAGAGAAGGACCTCATGAGATGCTAATGCCTAGTATCATCTTTGATTTTCAAGGGGATAGCGACGAGCAACGTTGCAGATTCATAAGGGCTTGGGATAGAGTTCACCAATATGATCCACATGAGCTGGGTCCAAAGACTTCACTTCCGATGGAGCCATATCTCAGATGGGTCCGTACCCGTGCCCAAAAGCTGGGTATGCCATATGAAGCTGTCTGGCCTATCATTGTTGAAATTGCTAATGAAGAAGGGGTTCTTCCAACCATCCTCCATCCTTATATGCCCACTGACATTAGGGCATTGAAGAGATCTTGGATGCAGCTGAGAGAGGAACGGGATTCCTACCGAGAGAAGTTCAACGAGCAAGAGCAGAAGATCCAGAGGTTGACTAGGCAGTTGGAGAACGAGCGGATTCTCAACAACTATGTCCGCACTGATAAGAAGAGACCATGGGAGCATTGATTGACCCTTGATTGTTTCCTTTCCAGTTTTTATTTACTTTTCAGTATTTCCTTTCATGTAACGCCTTAAGGGCATCAGTTGAACAATTTGAATTCCAAAGTTTATCTAATAAAGTGTGTTTCATTTCTTGTTTACAAATTTGAATCTCCCGATTGTCTTTGAAATCATGTCATACGCATTACATCCCATGCACTTCATAAACAGGTACCCATTACAGGTCTCTTATCTTCTTCGTTGTTTATTTCAGCACTCATCATGTCTGCTGAACCTTCAACTGAGCAAGCCATCAAGGCCCTCCAGGCCCAGAATGCCCAATTCCAAGAGCTGTTCATGAATCTAGCTAAGGGTCAACAAGATCTGAAGACCCTGATTCTGAAAGAGAAGAGAAGAAGAAGAAGAAGAAGAAGAGGACAATCCTGTTTAACATAGGGCACAGGTTTGGAAACAGGCTACAGAATGAAGTTTACTTGACCACCTCATCTGGAGGGAAAGATAGTCAAGAGGAAAGGAGGGCTCCTAGCCCTGTGGTCTCCGACAACGAGACGGACTTCGATGAAGAACAGTATCCTCCTGCTGAGGATAGATACAAGCAACTGGAAGACCGGTTGAGTGCTATGGAAGTTCAGAAAGTGCCTGGTCTGGACTTTGGTGATCTAGGTCTATCATCTGGGGTAGTGATTCCCCATATATTCAAGGCGCTATCCTTTGCTAGGTATGACGGAGTTTCTTGTCCGAAGCTGCACCTCCGGTCATATGTAAGGAAGATTCAGCCGTACACCGCTGATAAAAACCTATAGATCCATTTCTTTCATGACAGTCTCTCAGGGACTCAGCTTGAGTGGTTCTACCAGTTGGACGGAGCCGGTATCCGTAATTGGGAAGATTTGGCTACTGCTTTCTACAGGAAGTATCAATACAACTCCGACCTCGCTCCCACGCGTACCCAACTCCAGGGTATGTCAATGGGAACGAGTGAAGGATTCAAAGATTATGCTCAGAATTGGAGGGACCTTGCCGGAAGAGTACAACCACCCTTGGCTGATCGGGAGCTTGTGGACATGTTTCTAGGGACCCTGTCTGGTCCATTTTCAACCACTTAATCGGAAGCTCTTCGTCTGGGTTTACAGAGCTTATTTTGACTGGTGAGAGGATTGAGGCTGGTATTAAGGCTGGTAAGATGCATAAGGGTGCCTCATTGAGCACCGAGAAGAAGTCCT
The DNA here is from genome assembly GCA_948472305.1 of Vicia faba. Taxonomy (NCBI): domain Eukaryota; kingdom Viridiplantae; phylum Streptophyta; class Magnoliopsida; order Fabales; family Fabaceae; genus Vicia; species Vicia faba. The sequence goes on along the minus strand of OX451736.1, from coordinate 260,076,331 downwards.
TTAAGAAAGAGTCCAGTGCTGTCTACAGTGCGAGAAGACAGAATAGACCTGAACACCGCCAAGCTGTTAATGCGGTTGTTATTTCAAAACCTGCTGGTGCTCCTCAGTACAACAATCAACAAAAGGACGAGAGACCTCGAAGGAAGTTCACCCGTCTCAGCATGACTTTGTCTCAGATTCTTCCACAGTTGTTGAAAACCAATCTGGTGATCCCAAAGGAAGCTCCGAAGAATCCAAATACAACATCACCGAAGTATAACCCTAATGCCCACTGTGCGTTTCACTCTGATAGCCCGGGGCATAATACGGATGATTGCTGGGTTTTGAAGAACAAGGTACAAGACTTGATCGATGCGAAAGAGATTGAGTTCGGAGCACCAGAGAAGCCTAAACAAGATGCAGGGGTGAATGCTATCGGGGGTCACGATGATGAAGAGTTTGATATCGACGGTTAGATCTACCCGACTGCCGACGGTGGACCAAGCAACTGGACAGAAAAGGACTTCATCCCTATTACTTTTGTTACTCAGTAATGAAACTTTTTGTTTTGAATATGTAACAGACAATGTTTTAAACTTTATGGCCCAGTGTCTTACCCGGGGCACTGTGGCTTCATTTGTGAGGGCTTTATGTGTGTCATTTTCATATATCATTAATAAAAGCATTGGACGTTCTTGCATTTCAAATTTTGCGCTCCTTGTTTTTCTTTATTATATATTGCAAAACAACTATTTTACACACACTCACATATACAGGTCCACATCCACTCTGGATCTCACTGGTAACGACTCTGCTACTGCCAGTTATGACTTTGAAAATCCGATCAACTTAGCCGAAGACGAAGGTGAAGATGATTGCGAAGTGCCTGGTGAATTTGCAAGACTGCTACTTCAAGAAGAGAGGGTTATACTGCCACATGAAGAGCCGGTGGAATCAGTGAATCTGGGTACTGAGATAGACAAGAAGGTAGTAAAGATTGGTGCAAATCTGGAGCTTAGTGTGAAGCAACGGTTAATTCAGATGCTGCGTGACTATGTTGAAATCTTCGCCTGGTCTTACGAAGATATTCCTGGGTTGGATACCGATATTATGGTTCACCGCCTGCCTACCAAGGAAGACTGTCCTCCAGTGAAGCAGAAGGTCCGCCGGATACGCCCAAAGATGTCTGAGAAAATCAAGGCTGAAGTTATGAAACAGTTCGACGCCGGTTTTCTAGCAGTTACTTCTTACCCTCAGTGGGTTGCCAATGTGGTTCCTGTGCCGAAGAAGGATGGTAAGGTTCGAATGTGTGTTGACTACAGGGATTTGAACAGGGCAAGCCCCAAGGATGACTCCACTCTACCTCATATTGACGTTCTGGTTGACAACACTGCTCAGCATAAAGTCTTCTCCTTTATGGATGGTTTCTCAGGTTATAATCAAATAAAAATGGCTCCCGAAGACATGTAGAAGACAACCTTTGTTACTCAGTGGGGTACCTTTTGCGACAAGGTCATGCCTTTTGGATTGAAGAACGCCGGGGCAACATATCAGCATGCCATGGTTGCTTTATTTCATGACATGATCCATCATGAGATTGAGGTATACGTCGACGATATGATTGCAAGGTCCCAAACAAAGGAGGAAAACCTTGACCATCTACAGAAGCTGTTTGACAGGTTGAAGTTGTACAAGCTGAGGTTAAACCCGAACAAGTGCACCTTTGGGGTCAGATCTAGTAAGCTGTTGGGTTTCATCATAAGCGACAAAGGTATTCAAGTGGATCCTGCAAAGGTGAAGGCCATACAAGAAATGCCAACTCCCAGAACAGAGAAAGAAGTCAGACGCTTTCTGGGACGTCTGAATTACATTGCCCGATTCATCTCGCACCTAACTGCTACTTGTGAACCAATCTTCAAGATACTGAAGAAAGATCAAGTGGTACATTGGAACGATGAATGCCAGGCCGCTTTCAAAAGGATCAAAGAGTATCTCCAAGAGCCACCTATTCTGATGCCACCAGTTGAAGGGAGACCTCTGATCTTATACTTGACAGTACTCGACAACTCAATGGGGTGTGTGCTGGGTCAACATGACGAGTCTGGCCGAAAAGAGCATGCTATTTATTACCTTAGCAAAAAGTTTACCGAATGTGAGACCCGATACTCACTGCTCGAGAAAACTTGCTGCGCTTTGGCATGGGCTGCTTGCCGGTTGAGACAGTATATGTTGACTCACACTACTCTGTTGATATCAAAGATGGATCCAATCAAGTATATCTTCGAGAAGCCTGCCTTATCGGGAAGAATAGCCAGATGGCAGATTATCTTGACTGAGTATGACATCCAGTATACGACCCAAAAGGCAATTAAAGGAAGTGTGTTGGCAGACCATTTGGCACATCAGGCAGTGGATGATTACCAGTCTATGAACTTTGAATTCCCAGACGAGAATATCATGTTGGTAACTGATTGTGAGACACCTGGACCAGATGAAGGACCTGAGGAAGGATTCCGATGGTCTATGTACTTTGATGGAGCTTCGAACGCTTTGGGTAATGGCATTGGCGCTGTGATCATATCTCCTAAAGGCTCTCATACTCCGTTCATCGCCCGACTATGTTTCAACTGCACCAACAACATGGCGGAGTATGAAGCGTGCATCATGGGTCTTCGAGCAACAATTGACCTAAGGATTAAATTTCTAAGTGTCTTCGGAGATTCCTCTCTCGTGATCAGTCAGATCAAAGGCGAGTGGGATACGAAACACCCAAATCTTATTCCTTATAAGGAGTATCTATTGACGTTGCTTCCCCATTTCGAGGAGATAACCTTTGAACACTTCTCTAGAGAGGAGAATCAGTTGGCGGACGCGCTAGCTACGATGTCTTCTATGTTAAAAGTCAATTGGGACAACGAAGCTCCCTGGATCATTATTGAAATATTGGACGAGCCTGCATATTGCTGTGATATTGAGACTGAAGAGGTAGCAGATAAACCCTGGTTTCATGAGGTGAAGAGATACCTTGAGGCTCAGGAATACCCCGAGGGTGCATCTGTTAATGACAAGAAATTTCTGAGGAGGTTCGCAGCAAAGTTCTTCATCAGCAATGACATCCTTTACAAACGTAACCATGATTCGACCTTACTGTGTTGTGTGGATAAGAATGAAGCAGAAAAGATCATGGCAGAGTTACATGAAGGTACCTTCGGAACTCATTCCAGTGGACACACCATGGCAAAGAGAATCCTTCGGGCGGGATATTATTGGTCCACAATGGAAGCTGACTGTTAACAGCATTCTCGGACATGTCACAAGTGCCAAGCCTATGCTGATAAGGTGCACATACCTCCAGTTCCTCTGAACATCTTGACGACACCTTGGCCTTTTGCAATGCGGGGCATTGATATGGTCGGCGAGATCAGACCTACGGCATCCAACGAGCATCGTTTTATCCTGGTGGCAATTGATTACTTTACGAAGTGGGTTGAAGCAACTTCCTTTGCTACCGTAACCAAGAACGTCGTGGCATGGTTCATTCGGCACAATCTGATCTGTCGATACGGTGTACCAGAGAGGATCATTACGGACAATGGTACATATCTCAACAACAAGATGATCACCGAGCTCTGCGAGCAATTCAAGATAGAACATCATAACTCTTCTCCCTACCGGCCGAAGATGAATGGGGCTGTAGAAGCGGCTAACAAGAACATTAAGAAGATTGTGCAGAAGATGACAGTGACATACAAAGATTGGCACGAGATGTTACCATTTGCTCTTCATGGGTACCGTACCTCAACACAGACGTCAACAGGGGTAACACCCTATTCCTTGGTATACGACATGGAGGCAGTCTTGCCCATTGAAGTTCAGATACCCTCTCTTCGGATCATGAAGGATGCAGGTTTGAGCGAAGATGACTAGATTCAGACCCGACTTGATCAGCTTAATTTAATTGACGAAAAGAGACTTACTGCTATTTGTCGTGGTCAGACGTACCAAAAACGGATGATCAAGGCATTTCACAAGAAAGTTAGACGACAAGAGTATCAAGTTGGGGATCTGGTAATCAAGCGCATTATCTTACCTCAAGGTGATCCCAGGGGAAAATGGACCCCTACTTACGAAAGGCCATTTGTGGTTAAGAACATTTTCTCAGGAGGAGCTATGATTCTAACCACCATGGATGGTGACGACCTTCCTCACCCCGTCAATGCAGACATAGTGAAAAGATACTATGCATAATCAAAGACACACTAGGTTGACTGGCCTAGGCAAAAATAAGGGCTTCTCGGCGAACCAAAAGGGTTCGGGCAAAAATAAGGGATGAAAATGAAAAAAATCTGTACACCCGGCATGTCGAAAACCTGAAAAGGCGGCTTGGGCAAAAAAGGGAATCCCGCTGGATTGAAAACCCGAAAGAGCGGTCCAGGAAAAAATTAGGGATCAAAGCGTAACACTATGTCTCATTGGATCACCTTACATCCAGACTTCAGTATCAACTATCAAGCTCAGACGACACTAATCAATCTGATTCATCTTCAACCAAGTAGCAAAGTGATGAGATGCTCGAGGACATAAAGGCAATAGCAGAGTTGGAACCCAGTGGGATCATTCACATAGATGTTTTGTTTCTCTTTACAAATTGTGTAAATTCTATTTGTTCGGCGGTGTTCTCTTACTAGGACGTCAGCCTCTTGTACAAAAAACGCCTATTTACAGGCTAAACTTAAAAATCAATACAATTCATTTTCAAAGAAATCTCAAACTATTTTTCCTTTATCTGCTTTGTTTTGCAAAGAACGTCCGATGTTCATTTTTGATATATGCATTTGACATTAATTGCTGCTCATAAATATTTACATGCAAACAAAAGATGAATTACTAGTAATAGCAGAAACAGGGGCAAATAAGAATTGTCCGAACTGTACAGTTGTTCTGTCCACCAGGTACCAAGGTATATTCAGCTGAAGAATATGGCTAAGATACTTTCACTCCCTGCAGAGTAAGACAATAATGGCAACTCTCCCAGCTGAGACTTGCAACTACGAACAAATCAGCAATACTCTCCCCAAGCAGAGTTAGTCTACTATCAGCACTAAAAGGGTCTTAATATTCCCCAGCGGAGTGTAAGAATATTCCCTAGCAAGTATAAGAGTATCCCCGACAGTCTTAATATTCCTCAACGGAGTATAAGAATATTCCTCGGCAGAATACAAGATACCTCTAGTGGAGTCCATTTTCCCAATACGGTCTGAAAAAGGCTTCCCCAATGGAGTTGAAGCATCATCCCCAGTAGACTCTGGAAGTTTACCCCCAGTGGAGTACAAAATAAATCTCCCCAGCCAAATTCAGAGGGTTATCCCCACAAGAGTCTAACAAGGTTATCCCTAGCAAGTCACGACTGAAAGATCATCCCCAGCGAAGTTATTTCCTTTCACGAACAGGTATTCAATCCTCAATAAGATTCAATGTCACCAGCAACGGTAATCCATCCCCAGCAGAGTTTATCAGTGGTATCCTCAACAGAGCATCTCTTCCCCCACAGAGTAACCTCCTCATCAGTTTATTCCCCAACAGAGTTATCTTCTCCTACAGGTTTATCCTCGCAATCACCTTCGTTCACCCTCCCCAACGGAAGCGAAGAATTCAACTCTATTCTCCAGCAGCTCCGAGATTTATTTTCCCCAGCTAAAACATTACATTTCCATACATCATGATACATGCATATACACATCATACCATACAATCTCATTTATGTTGAGAACATCATTGCTTGATCCATATCATGCATCACATATGACTGACCTTTACCTTTCAGGAAAGATCCAGTTAAGTTCTCAGCTATGTCAAAAACCTCCTTTGGTCCAGTTAAATCGATTCCTAAAGATTTTTCTGAGGCCAATCCAGTCAAAGAAGACAAAACCAGTTAAATCGATTCCTAAAGATTTTTCTGAGGCCAATCCAGTCAAAGAAGACAAAACCAGTTAAATCGATTCCTAAAGATTTTTCTGAGGCCAATCCAGCCAAAGAAGACAAAACCAGTTAAATCAATTCCTAAAGATTTTTCTGAGGCCAATCCAGTCAAAGAAGACAAAACCAGTTAAATAGATTCCTAAAGATTTTTTTGAGGCCAATCCAGTCAAAGAAGACAAAACCAGTTAAATCGATTCCGAAAGATTTTTCTGAGGCCAATTCAGTCAAAGAAGACAAAACTAGTTAAATCGATTCCTAAAGATTTTTCTGATGCCAATTCAGTCAAAGAAGACAAAACCAGTTAAATCGATTCCTAAAGATTTTTCTGAGGCCAATCCAGTCAAAGAAGACAAAACCAGTTAAATCGATTCCTAAAGATTTTCTGAGGCCAATCCAGTCAAAGAAGACAAAACCAGTTAAATTGATTCCTAAAGATTTTTCTAAGGCCAATCCAGTCAAAGAAGACAAGACCAGTTAAATCGATTCCTAAAGATTTTTCTGATGCCAATCCAGTCAAAGAAGACAAAACCTTCTCTGGTCCAGTTAAATCGATTCCTAAAGATTTTTCCGATGCCAATCCAGTCAAAGAAGACAAGACCTCCTTTGGTTCAGTCAGATCGCCGATAAGATTTCCCTGATTCGTATTCCAGTTAAAGTTCAGACCACCCATCAACAGTCTCCAAATGGAATCTGTAAGCCCATTCCCGACATCACAAGGCTGATACTACATCATGCGAGTGCAAATTTCTGGGCACTCTAGTGTTCAATCATCTCCCAACTTCGGATCACGAAAGACATGAAAGCCAATCTACATCCTCATGTTTAAGAAGATTGAACAAGGGAAGCTGTTGTACCCCAAAATTTGCCCTCCCATATTTCTCAAAACATTGCAAGAGTAATCTCCAAGTGGCTCAAGGTTGCTCAAGAGTTGGACAGTCAAATCATCTCATAAGGCAGTCAACCTCAAATTAGGGTTTTGTGTTGCATCAGGGTCCTTGCATCCAAATGACCTCAGGTTCTCCCTAATGTCCTAATATGTTCTCAAGTTCATCCATGTCAAATTTCAATCCTTGCAGAGGAAGTTTGGTCAGTCAATTGCTCAAGAAGTCCAAAAATCGACTGTGTTAGGGCAAAAGTCAACTGTGACCTATAAACAGTCTAACTTCAAGATTTTTTGTCAACATTCTCATTTTGAAGGATAATTCATCATTTTAACAAGGGTTGATCATGATTCATCAAGGATTGCTCAAAATTCATCAAGACTCAAAAGTTGCTAAATTAGGGTTTTGTAGGAAAAGTCAACTCAACTTTGACCAAGCATAAATTTCTCATACTTTATGAGAAATGACCAAACCAAAGATAATTTTGAAGAGGATACAATTTCCTACAATCCATCTTCACACCCCAAGATCAAGAAATGCACTCACAAAAGTTACAAATTTGGACATTATAGGTCATTTTTGGAAGTCAACAAAAACACTTTTTTTGCCAAAGCTTATAACTTGAGCATGGAATATCAAAATGAGATGATACCAAAAGGGTTGGTTAGAGGACATCTCAAGGTTTCTAAAAAAGTCCAAGAACGCCTCCAAAAGTTCAAAGTTGAGGAAGTTATGCATTGTTGAAGTTGGGCATTTTTCCAAAATTGCCAAAAGTCAACTATCCCCAAAACTTCAAATTTTGTCAAATGGGCCCACTTTTTTCCACTTGATTTGATCTTGTCACACTACACACTTGTCCTATATTCAGTCTTATGTCCATTCATTGATTTTTCTATTTTATTTGATTTTTATTGAATTAATTCATTTTAAATCAATTTAAATCCAAATAAAATCTAAATATTGATAACTTGGTATCTTTTTGATTGATACAGGCCTTAATTGTCATCATGGACAGGATCAAACTCGTATCAAGCCATATCATGCACAAAATATTGGATTTGGAATCAAATTGGAAGCTTTTTAATGGAGGATCATATCATATCTCCAAGCATTGATTTACAAAGATTCAAGTCCAAATTTTTAACCTAATGCATTGCCTTATACATATACAATGCAAAGGCACTAAAATTAGAGCCTAGAGGCTGCATAAACACCAAAGCAAAACTTGGAAAAAACTTGAAAAAAGCTTGAATCTGAAATCGATCCTAGAGGTGCTTTCAACATAAAGTCTCAACGCTATCCTCTTGCTGGACATCCACTGAGTCTGTAGCAATCAAAAGCAAGGCCATTCATCTCCTAAAAAGCGCTGTAAGTCCTTCAAAACACGACCCTGTATTTGAAATCACAATCTCTTATTCTGGCATTTTCTTGACAAATCATTGGCATGTTCATGATCCTTGTGTGATTTCTGAACTTTCTACATTATTTAATTGTATTTATATGACATGTAGTGCCATACCCGAATCTAGGGTTTTTGGTTCTTGTTTTTAGGCGTTTTAGTTTCAGGCAAAATTGTTGCAAACAATGGACATGGACGTGATCAGGGAAAGGAGACGAGCATGGCTATGTTTTTAGATTGAGTTTTAATGGCCTAAAATTGATTTTAGAAGACACCTACACATTTAGCTGCGGATGAAAATCTGCAGGTAAAATAACCAGGTCTCCACGAGGAAGACGAAGGCGTGTCTCCCTCCTATTGGGCAATTCAAACTTTCGCGCTTATTTTTTTATAATTTCTGGCATTTGTTTTGTTTTCTAATATATTAATTGTTACCTAATCCAATAACAAAAGAAGCACATTGGCTCAGTGGCGAAGGCATTAGCGTGAGAACCAACGGGACCTGGGTACGAATCCCAGGTCCCCAACCTATTTGTTATATTTTTCTTTCAGATATTCCAGCCTATCTCATGCCTTGCAGTGCATCATACTCCCTCAGATCTCAAGACGCCAGATGGCCTCCAGGACAAATCCGATGGCCCAAAGGTGATGACTATCATAAAGCCAGGTCAACGTGCCACAGGGAATCAAGGAAGGTCAATGCAGGCTTGCACGTTTGGGCCTTTGAATTGCTGAACAAACCTCCCAAATCAGGCCCAACACCCCTTGGTTATTCTTTTTTCCTTTTTATTTATTTATTTATTTGTTTTGTTTAATTATTATTTTTATTATCACTAACCAATTAAATTCTTTTTCCTCATAAAATCAAAAACACAAAAATATATTTTATTTATTAAAATTAAATTCATCATATTATTTTTTTTGTAAATAAATTAATTCAATTAACTTAGTTTTAATTAGGTATAATTTTTAATATCTTTTGCAAATAATTAAAATTAATGTAGAAAATTAGGTTTTCACTAGCTTTAAATCAAATTTATTTTATTTCTTTAAATATCCAAAAATCCAAAAAATATTTTCATTAATTAATTAATTTTATTTAGTTAACTTATTTAATTTCTTCTTAATTCAAAAATAACAAAAAAATTCTTTCTTTAATAAAAAAAAAGGGTCAAAACCCTAAAGTGCGCCCGATTTAATTTTCTCGCATGCGATCCGTTTATCATATTGATGTAATTGTTTCCGGAATGTAATAGCTTTAAATAGGACTTTAATTATTTTATCGCTTTCTTTTATTTTCCGCAATTTAATTTCAAGGGTTGTTTTTGGCGATGTAAATACCCGACGCCTTGTAATAGTTAGATTTAATTTCCGCAATTTAAATTCCGCAATTTATAAACTATTAGATGTTTGATAATAGGGAATGCATGACAAGATCGAATGTATGAACTTAAAATCAACATAGCTCACCGTGACATGTACAAAGATAAAATTAACCAAAATAACACACTCGCAGATGCGCACTCCTAGGGTACACCTCGCTTGGTTGCCTTCGAACGTGGTCATTGAGTATAGGAAGTTTTAGAGGTCGCCCTCTTGTCCAAAGATCATAGTTGCCTCGAAACGGTTGCCTCGGAAAAATGATCTAAGACATTAGGGTTATCGCTAAGGCGTCCTAACATTGCTTTAGTGACCACACGTCCCTTAATCGAATTGACCCTTAAAACTCCAACGACGATGCTACCTACTCATCAATAGTGGGATAGCATTGTCTAAAGGACATTTGTACAGATTAATTCCTTTTTCGAGTAGGTAGATGGTTCTTAAGTATTTGCTCATTTCAAAACAAAACAAAACTTTTCGCACTTACACCTTTCAAACAAAAAACTCTTTTCAAACCCACAAACACAAAGAAAAGAAATTTTTGAAAACACTTTGAGCAAGTACCTAAGAGCCGGTGGATAACCACAGATAGAAAGGGTGCTAACACCTTCCCTTTCTATAATCTACCCCCCGGACTCGAGAAACATCTCGAAAAAGGAATTCTTGTGTGCTTTTTTCCTTTCCTTGTTGGATAAAATAAAAGATGGTGGCGACTCTTGCTTACCGCGACATTTTGTGAAAACAAACGCAAAACGTGAACCAGCATTCCAAAAACAGTTAGTTATCTCCCACCATATCACATTCCCTAACCCTGATCAACTCATAGATGTGAATGCTGTTAAAATCTTCATGACTCGCAACCCAGTGCCTACATTGCTTGGGGATATCCTCCACTCTTTTCACACTCGTACAATGAGGAAAATAGGTGTTCTCATGTGTTGCACTCCTCTCCTGGCAAGATGGTTTATTTCTCATCTTCCCTAATCAGTCTTGAAGAATGAGCAAGGTTTGAGGTGGTCACAACGATTGATGGCTCTTACCCATTCAGATACCCATTGGTGTTCTCGATCAAGAGAGAATGTTATTATCATTGACCGTTGTGGGGAATTCCCTAATGTCCCTCTACTTGGCATTAGGGGAGGCATCACCTACAACCCTTGCTTGGCTCTGAGACATTCTGGTTATGCCCGAAAGGATGGCCCACATGACATGCTGATTCAAGGTTTGGTTTTCGACTTCGACAATGACAACCAAGGACTTCGTCAAAGGTTCACCCGAGCTTGGAGGATGCCCAACAAGGTGGACAGTAAGACCTTGGGACACAAGAATTCCATCCCTCTTGAGCCTTACCTCAAGTGAGTACGAACCCGCGCCCAAAGTCTTATGATGCCTTACCCCTCCATTCTCCATGTGATTATAGAGCATGTTGTGGAAGGAGATGTTCCATACACCCTCCTACATCCTGACATGCCAACATCACTAGAAGATTTACAAAGGAGTTGGATACAACTCAAGGGAGAGCGCGACACTTTCGAAGCCCAATTCTACACAAGCGAGAAGAAGTTTTTGGAACTCACTCGGCTACTTCACGAAGAGCAGAATCTCAACACCTACATTGCACCAAAGAGGATGCGCAACGTCTTTTTACCCTATAATTTTGTATTGTTTTTCCCAAGGGGCATTGATGTACTAACAATTCTATCTTATTAATATGACGTGTGTTTCTTTTTTGTTTAAAACAAATTTGAATTTATGAATCCTTAAGAGAATTAGATGAATACATATCATTCATCATATGCATAAACAGGTCTTCACACCAAGTTTCCTCATCTCTCTGTTGTTTATTTCAGCAAGATGGATATTGAACAAACGGTCAAAGACTTACAAGCTCAGAATTTAAAATTTCAACAGCTACTCTTGACCTTGGCCAAAGGGCAGGAGGAGCTCAAGACTCTACTAGAGAAAGAGAAAGAGAAAAAGAAGAAGAAGAGAGCTGGTGTGGCTATCTTAGGCAGAAGGTTTGAAGGAAAAGCCAGACGGACTTTGGAATTCCCATCAACGTCTGAAGAGGGGGAAGGAAAAGGAAAGGGTACTGCAGCGCCATTTGATTCTGAAGCAGAAGAAGAGTCCCGGGGGTTGGATTTTGAAGAGTTAGGGCTGGTTTCTGGAATTATAATCCCTCCTAATTTTAAAGTGCCACTGTTTGCTAAGTATGATGGGGTGTCTTGCCCAAAGATGAACCTACGATCTTATGTTAGGAAAATTCAACCACATTCTTCTGACAAAGACCTGTGGGTCCACTTTTTCCACGACAGTTTATCGGGGACGCAACTGGATTGGTTCTACCAGTTGGAGAGGTATGATGTGCATAATTGGGAAGATTTGGCAGCCACCTTCTATAAACAGAGACAATACAACGCTGACTTGGCGCCAACCCGTACTCAGCTACAGAGTATGGCTATGGATACCAATGAGGGTTTCAAAGACTACGCCCAAAAATGGAGGGATTTAACCGGAAGGGTGCAACCACCTTTATTTGAAAGAGAGCTAGTGGACATGTTCTTGGGGACTCTGTCAGGTCCTTTCTTTAATCACCTGATTGGAAGCTCCTCTGCAGGTTTCACTGAGTTGATTCTAACTGGCGAGAGGGTGGAAGCCCATATTAGAAGCGAGAAAATTCAGAAAGACGCGTCTACCTCTGCTGCTGTAAAAAAGCCCTTCACTTGAAAGAAGGAAGTGTCTGTTGTTTATGCCCAGAGGAATCAGGGAAGAACCAAAAGACGACCAATAGTGGGGGCCGTTATGATTCAGAATTCTGCATCAGACCAGCCAAGAAACAACCAACCGAGAAATGATCAGCCGAGGAATAACCAGCAAAGGGTGGAAAGGCCTGTAAGGCAGTTCACCAAGATAAACATGACTCCTGCTCAAGTATTACCACATCTCTTGAAGTTGAACCTGGCCATGCTGAAAGAGGCCCCTAAAAATCCTAACACTGCTTCTCCACATTACCATCCCAACGCCAGATGCGCGTACCACTCAGAAAGTCCAGGGCACGACACCAACAACTGTTGGGATATGAAGAATAAGATTCAAGACCTGATTAACGCAAAGGAAGTTGAATTTGAAGCTCCTGAAAAGCCTAATGTTATCTCCGCTCCAATGCCTAGGCATGGACACAATGCTAGTGCTGTGGAAGAAGATATGTTTGTTTCTACTGTGGATGAACTATTAACTCCTTTCCTGACCATCAAGTTGAATTTGTTGAAAGCTAGGGTGTTCCCAGGTTGTGACCAAGATTTCCATGCTTGCCTGTTGCGATCGGTGGGAATGAGAACTGATTGTTTTGGAATGCTGGTTCGCGTTTTGCGTTTGTTTTGGCAAAATGTCGCGGTAAGCAAGAGTCGCCACCGTCTTTTATTTTATCCAACAAGGAAAGGACAAAAGCACAGAAAAATTCCTTTTTGAGATGTTTCTCGGGTTCGGGAGGTAGATTATAGAAAGGGAAGGTGTTAGCACCCTTTGTATCCGTGGTTATCCACGGGCTCTTAGGTACTTGCTCATTATGTTTTCAAAAGTTTGCTTTTCTTTGTGTTTGTGGGTTTGAAAAGAGTTTTTGTTTGAAAGGAGTGTAAGTGAGAAAAGTTTTGTTTTGTTTTTAAAAGGAGCAAGTACTTAAGAACCATCTACCTACTCAAAAAGGAATTAAACTGTACAAGTGTTCTTTAGACAGTGCTATCCCATTATTGAGGAGTAGGTAGCACCGTCGTTGGAGTTTTTCGGGTCAATTCGATTAAGGGACGTATGGTCACTAAAGCAATGTTAGGACGCATTAGCGGTAACCCTAATATCCTAGATCATTTTTCCGAGGCAACCATTTCGAGGCAACTATGATCTTTGGACAAGAGGGCGACCTCTAAAACTTCCTATATTCAATGACCACGTTCGAGGCAACCAAGTGAGGTGTACCCTAAGAGTGGCATGTGCGAGTGTATTGTTTTTCAGTTATATTATCTTTGTACATGTTATGGTGAGCTACTGTTGATTTTAAGTTAAAAATTTGATCTTGTCATGCATTGCCTATTATTCAAACATCTAACAGTTAATGGTTGCGGAAATTAAATTGTGGAAAAATAAATCTAAGCTATTACAAGGCGTCGGGTATTTACATCGCCAAAGACAAACCCTTTTAAAATTAAATTGCGAAAAGTAAATAAAAGGGATAAATAAATAAATAAAGTCCTAAGTTGAAAGCTATTACATTCCCGAAGCAGTTACAATATTGAAATATGGATCAAAAAATAATACGCGCGCGAGAAAATTAAATCGGAGTGTCTTAGGGTTTTGACCCTTTTTTATTAAATAAAGCATATTTTTTGTTATTTTTTGAATTAAAAATTAATCTAAATTAATAATTGAATTAATTAATTAAATGAAAATATTTTTGGGTTTTATTTTAATTAAGGAAATAAAATAAGAATGATTAAAAATATTTAAAAAAACAACCTAATTCTAAATTAATTTTAATTTATTGCAAAAGATATTAATGTTAAACCTATTTAAACTAAATAAATTAATTAATTGTTATTTACAAAAATAAATAATAAAATTAATGGAATTAAAAAATATTATTTTTTGATTTTATGAAATAAAAGTTAATTGGTTAATTTTTTAATTAGGAATAACAAAATAAAATAAATAAAGAAAATGTTAAAGAAAAGAAATAACCAAAAGGGGGGGTTTGGGCCTGAAGAGGGTGTTTGAATTGCAATTTCAGAGGCCCAATTGTGAGCAGCCTCGTTGACCCTTTCAATCCAGTATGCGCCTTTGACTTAAGAATATGGTGAGGACCCCATTCTGGCCATTGGATCTAGTCTACAGGCCATCTGGACGAGATCTGGATGAAGGCATATGATGCACTGCAAAGCCTGAAACACACGCAATTGCCTGGAGAAAAACAAGACAAATAATATTGAGGGACCTGGGATTCGAACCCAGGTCCCAATGGTATCATGCGCTAATGCCTTGCCAGCTGAGCCATTGGTGTTTCTTGTTAATAGGATAATCAATAAACATTATATGCGCAACAATCAACTATGCCTGAAATAAAAAAATAAAAGCGCGTAATTTTAAATGGGCCAATGGGAGGGCGACGTCTGGTCGTCTTCTCCAAAATAACTCTGGTTATTTACCTGCGGATTTTTATCCGCAGGAAGATTCGTGGGGTGATTCAAAAACTCGTTCTAGGCCATAACAAACCCCTCCAAGCACATGGACGTGATCACCCCTTCCTCCTGAGTTCAACCATGGCCAAGATTCGTCCTAATTGTCCCTGCAAAACGAAACCCCAAATGGAAACCTCCAAAACCCTAGGTTCGGGTATGGAGGTATAGGCTACAAAAAAACAATTGAATGATGCAGAACGACTGGAAATTTAAGGGCAAGCATGATTATACAAAAATATTGGCAAGAGGATGCAAGGAAATAGTTTCACGATGTCATGTTCAGAGCAAGGTTCGTGGAGACTTACAGTGCAATTTAGGCAATGAGAAGGCTTGGTTTTGATTGGTATTGCTTCAGGAGGTTGCTGGCAAGAGAGCTACGTTGTGATTTTGCTTTGTATCGAGCTCCAAGATGGATTTCAGAATTCAAGTTTCCAAGCTTTTTTCCAAAGTTGTTCTGGCCGTTTCAGCAGTATCCTGTGCGTGTTCTAGGTTTGCCTCCCTTGTGTGCATATAATAGAATGTATTTAGGTCAAAACTTGGGCCATAATCCCTATGCATTGAAGGTTTTGAGATTTGATATGATCACCATTGATAAGCTTTCCATAATTGCATCAAATCTGAGATTGTGTTCTTGTTTTGAATTGGCACGAGTTTGATTGAGTATCACATGATATTTGCAAGCTGTAATGATCACAAGAATCCCCTTACATCAATTTTTAGATTTTATTTGATTTAATATTGATTAAAAATGAATTAAATCAATAAAAATTAAATAAAATAGAAAATTAAATGAATGGCCATGAAATCAAATATGAAACACGTGTGTGGCATGACAAGACTATATAAAGTGGAAAAGAGTGGGCCCTTTTGTCAAAAATTGGAGTTTTAAGGATAGTTGACTTTTGGCAAATTTGGAAAAATGCCCAACTTCAACAATGCATAACTTCCTCAATTTTGAACTTTTGGAGGTGATTTTGGACTTTTTAGAAACCTTGCGATGTCCTTTAATCAACTCTTTTGGTCTAATCTCATTTTGATATTCCATGCTAAAGTTATAAGCTTTGGAAAAAAAGGTGTTTTTGTTGACTTTCAAAAATGACCTATAATGTCCAAATTTGTAACTTTTTGTGAGAGCATTTCTTGATCTTGGGGTGTGAAGATGGATTGTAGGAAATTGCATCCTCTTCAAAATTAGCTTTAGATGGGTCATTTCTCATAAAGTATGAGAAAGTTATGCTTGGTCAAAGTTGAGTTGACTTTTCCTACAAAACCCTAATTTAGCAACTTTTGAATCTTGATGAATCTTGAGTAATCCTTGATGAATCATGATCAACCCCTGATCAAATGATGAATTATCCTTCAAAATGAGAATGTTGACAAAAAATCTTGAGGTTTGACTGTATTTGGGACACAGTTGACTTTTGCCCTAGCACAGTCGATTTTTGGTCCTCTTGAACAATAGACTGACCAAACTTCCTCTACAAGGCTTGAAATTTGACATGGATGAAATTGAGAACATATTAGGGCATTGGGGGGAACTTGAGGTCATTTGGATGTGAGGACCTTGATGCAACACAAAACCCTAATTTTGAATTGACCGCCTTAAGAGGTGATTTGACTGTCCAATTCTTGAGCCAACTTGAGCAACTTGAATATTATTCTTGACATGTTTTGAGGAATATGGGTGGGCAAATTTTGGGGTACAACACCTGTCCTCCCTATTTGACTGTCCTCTATTGAAGAAAGGAATCCAACAATTGATTGATAACAAGTAAATTTTGTTTGAGAAAGCTCTTGTCTCACCCATTCCAGTTCCAGAAGTTTCAATAATAACCATATACGCCAATCCTTCCAGGGTTCCTAAAAAACCCGTTAGGATTACATATGCTCCAGTGACTACTCCTTTGAAGATAACAATGCCCGGGCCAACCCCATAAAAAACCGATAAGATGGTACCATGGAACTATGGTGGAGAAATCTACTACCATGGTGTCAAACAAATTGAACAGACCATTGAAGAAGAAAGCTCTGAGGAGGATAATCCCGACATCAGTAACATTGCCAGAACAAGCAAAATTACTCGTAGTGGGAGAATATTTTCTCCAGAGATTGCTCCTCCAACAGTAGTCTTTGGACCCACGACCATTCCGAAGATCACCCATGTGACTATACCTGCAAGTGTACCCGCCAACAAAAACAATACAATTCCCATCCCTGTTTCTGTTGTTGAGAAAAAAAGGAAAGAATGTTCAAGAGGAGCCTGTCTTGACGAAGGCTCAATCACTAGTCATTAAGAAAAGTGATTTTGATGTTGTTGAACAACTGGGGCAGACCCCCTCCAAGATCTCTATGTTAGCCCTGTTGCTGTGTTCTGAGGCACATGCTAAAGCTTTGGTCAAGTTATTGAAGATGGCCCACGTGCCGCAAGAAACCTCCGCTGATCAGTTCCAGGAATGTGTGGCTAGTTTAACAGCTGACAATGGTCTAAGATTCTTCGATGCAGATTTAACTTCGAAAGGTAGAAAACATAATGATGCTTTACATGTCTCGGTGGAGTGTAGGGGAACAACCCTAGCTCATGTTTTGGTTGATACTGGATCATATCTAAATGTATTGCCAAAGAAAGCCTTGGATAGGTTGGATTGTGAAGGCCTAACCCTGAAACCCAGCAACATCATTGTCAGAGCCTTTGATGGTTCTAAGAGGATGGTCCATAGAGAGGTGGACATCCCGATCAAGGTGGATACCTAGACGTTCAATTCAACATTCTACATGATGGACATTCGTCCTTCCTACACAATGCCGGAGCAGTCACATCCACCTTGCACCAGATGCTCAAGTACCCCATCCAGGGGAAAATTATAATTGTTCATGGTGAAGAGGAATATATGATTAGTCATCTGAATTCCTTCTGTTATGTGGAGTTAGATGGCGAATTCATAGAGACCCCTTTCCAACATTTTGAAGAGGTTTCTCCTCAAATAGCAGCGACCAAGGCGGTGTCCTCAACTCCTGTGATCACAAGACCTGTACCTCGGATGTCATCTCTCAAGGATGCTAGGGAAGTAGTGGAAGAATGCGGATCCACTATCTGGGGCAGCTTCCCGACTTTCCTTTCAAATCAGACAAATTCGGATTGGAATTTACTTCGACTGGCCAGAAGGCTGTGCGCTGCTCCTGTGCCGGAGGGCCACCTGTGAAGATCAGCCACTGAGGGGTTAATGCACTAGAGGACAGTGAAGAAGAGGGCAGCTTGGAAGATTGGATTTTTCCTACTGTTGACGGAGGATTGTGCAACTGGGAAGTAAAAGACTCTGTTCCGATTACTTTCATACTGCAGTAATTTATCTTTTCCATTTCTGTTGGACTATAATAATTCGCAAACAATTCGTACTTTTTCAACCTTGTGTCTTACCCGAGGCACATAGGTCCATTTGTAAAGGTTCTCATTTCATTTTCATATGTCATTTTAATGAATCATGGATGCTTTTCATATTTAAACCTTTTTTTCTCATTGTCTTTCTTTTACATTTTGGTGTTTTAAGATGGCTATGTCCTTACACACACCCACACTCACAAATGCAGGTACCCTTCCATTCCAGAACCCATGGGTAACGATACTGCTATAAACTTCAGTGACTCTGAAGATCTGATCAACCAAGCCGAATACGAAGGTGAGGAAGATTGTGAGGTGCCAGGGGAATTGGCCAGACTATTACAGCAAGAGGAAAGAGCAATTCAGCCTCATGAAGAGCAGTTGGATACAATCAACTTGGGAACTGAGGATGACAAAAAGGAAATCAAGGTAGGTGCCAATCTAGAGCCGAGTGTCAAGGAGCGCCTAATTCAGCTATTGCATGATTATGTTGAGATCTTCGCCTGGTCATACGAAGACATGCCGGGACTTGATACAGACATTGTGGTTCACCGCCTACCCACAAGAGAAGACTGTCCACCAGTGAAACAAAAGGTCCACCGCATGAGACCTGACATGTCCGAGAAGATCAAAGCAGAAGTTATGAAGCAGTTCAATGCTGGATTTCTGGCTGTTACTTCCTATCCACAATGGGTTGCTAACATTTTGCCCGTGCCAAAGAAGGACGGAAAAGTGAGAATGTGCATGGATTACAGAGACTTAAACAGGGCAAGCCCTAAAGATGACTTTCCACTTCCGCACATCGACATCCTGGTTGACAACACAACTCAGCACAAAGTATTTTCTTTCATGGACGGATTCTCAGGCTATAACCAGATCAAAATGGCACCTGAGGACATGGAGAAAACTACTTTTGTTACACAGTGGGGTACGTTCTGCTATAAAGTGATGCCATTCGGACTAAAGAATACCGGGGAAACCTATCAACGAGCCATGGTAGCTTTGTTTCATGATATGATACATCATGAGATAGAAGTCTATGTAGATGACATGATAGCCCAATCACAAACTGAAGAAGAACACCTTGATCACTTGCAAAAGCTGTTTGTCAGGTTGAAGGAGTATAAGCTCAAATTGAACCCAAACAAGTGTACATTCGGAGTCTGGTCCGGTAAACTCCTAGGTTTCATTGTCAGCAACAAAGGCATCGAGGTCAAAGGTTTCTTGGGACGCCTAAACTACATTGCAAGGTTCATTTCTCACCTAACATCTACCTGTGAACCAATCTTCAAGTTGTTGAAGAAAGATCAAGTAGTCAAATGGAATGATGATTGTCAATTTGCTTTCGATAAAATCAAGGAGTATTTGCTAGAACCTCTTATCTTAATGCTACCCTTCGAAGGAAGACCTCTAATCATGTATCTGACCGTCCTAGATAATTCAATGGGGTGCGTATTGGGCCAACATGATGAGTCTGGACGAAAAGAGCATGCCATTTATTACCTTAGCAAAAAGTTTACCGACTGTGAAACAAGATATTCACTGCTCGAGAAAACTTACTGCGCTTTGGCATGGGCTGCTCGCCGGCTAAGGCAGTATATGTTAACTCATACCACTTTGCTGATATCTAAGATGGATCCGATCAAGTACATCTTTGAGAAGCCTGCTCTATCTGGAAGGATTGCTAGATGGCAGATGATCCTAATGGAATATGACATACAGTACACGACCCAAAAAGCTATAAAAGGGAGTGTGCTAGATGACCATCTGGCTCATCAAGCTGTCGAAGACTACCAATCCATGAGGTTCGACTTCCCAGACGAAGACATCATGACATTGGACAAAGTTGAAGATTTCAGACCATATGACAGACCTGAACAAGGATCCCGATGGACCCTGTACTTTGATGGGGCCTCTAATGCACTTGGTAACAATATCGGTGTTGTGCTTATATCTCCAGAAGGTTGCCATACTCCTTTCACAATCAGACTTTGCTTCAACTGTACGAACAACATGGCAGAGTATGAAGCATGCATCTTTGGACTCAAGGCTGCCATAGACTTGGGAATCAAATCTTTGATTGTGTTTGGGGACTCAGCTTTGGTCATCAGTCAGATCAAAGGAGAGTGGGATACTAAGCATCCAAACCTCATCCCTTAAAAAGAACATGTCTTGACATTGTTACCACATTTCGAGCAGATTACCTTCGAGCACTTCCCGCGAGAAGAAAATCAGCTAGCAGATGCTCTAGCTACAATGTCCTTCATGTTTAAACTTAACTGGGATAATGAGGCTCCCCAAATCACCATTGAACGAATGGACGAACCAGAACATTGTCACGAGATCAATACCGAAGAAGTAGTGGACCAGCCGTGGTTTCATGAAGTCAAAAGGTATCTCGAGGCGCAGGAATACCCTGAAGGAGCTTCAGTCAATGACAAAAAGTTCTTAAGGAGATTCTCGGTGAAGTTCTTCCTAAGCAATGGCATCCTGTACAAGCGTAATCATGATTCTATTCTGCTCCATTGTGTGGACAAAACTGAAGCTGAAAAGATCATGGCTGAATTGCATGAAGGTACCTTCAACACTCACTATAGCGGGCATACGATGGCAAAGAAGATTCTAAGGGCAAGATATTACTGGTCTACCATGGAAGCTGACTGCTATCAACACTCCCGGACTTTCCATAAATGTCAAATCTATGCAGACAAGGTACACGTACCTCCATTTCCTATAAATGTCTTAACAACTCCTTGGCCATTCGCTATGTGGGGAATCGACATGATTGGAGAGATCAAGCCTACAACATCCAATGGACACTGTGATCGGTGGATCTGGAACTGACTGTTTAACACTGGTTCGCGAAATGTCGCGGAAGCAAGTGTCGCCACCGTCTTTTATTTTCTCCAAATGGAAAGGACAAAAGCACAGAAAAATTCCTTATAGAGATTGCTCTCGGTTCGGGAGGTAGGTTATAGAAAGGGAAGGTGTTAGCACCCTTTCTATCCATGGTTATCCATGGGCTCTTAGATACTTGCTCATTTGTGTTTTCAAAAGTGGTTTGTTTGCTTTTCAATGTGGGTTTTAAAAAAAGTTTCTTTGAAAATTTCAGTTCGACTCTTGTATCAGTCCTCAAGAGTGTTTGAAAGAATGCTTTCGAAAGCTTTTTGAAAATGTGTTGGTGTGAAAAGTATTTTTGAATTTGTTTTGAAATTAGAGCAAGTATCTAGAGTCGTCTACCTACCCTAAGGAATTCGTCTGTGTAGATGTCCTTTAAAGTAGTGCCATCCCACCATTGAGAGGTAGGTAGCACCACCGTTGGAGGTGTTCGGGTCAATTCGAAGGGTTCGGGACATGGTGATCACCGGAGCAATAGGAAGACACCTTAGAAGCTACCCTCATGCCAGGTTCCCGGATCATGAGGACTTACTAAGACATCCTCTACTCGACGATCACCTTTCGAGGCAAGGCAACAGTGAGGCGTACCCTAGGGGTGGTGTGTGATTCGTGTGTCGGATTCAGATATTCTTGCCTTTTCATGTTATGGGTGATCTAGCGTTTGTTTTTATTTAATCATTCATTCTTGCATGCATTTATTTAACAGTTCTAATATTGCGAGAAATAAAAGTTCTAAAGCTATTACAAAAGGCGCGGGTCCACATCGCCAAAATTTCCAGGACCCGATTTGACAGAAAATAAAGAAGTAAAGTGCGAGAAATAAAATGTCCGAGTTACATGGCTTTGGGAGAATTACATAAATATTTAAAAGAAGGAATAAATAAAATGTGCGAATTGAATTAAAATTGAAAACGAGGGCGTTGGACCCTTTTGAAGTTAAATTGAAATTAAAAATTAATTAATTATTTATTGAAATAAAAGAAGTGTTTTTTAGGTTTTTTTGTATTTATGAAATAAGAAAATTAAAATTAAAATTAAAAGAAACCCTAATTCTAAGTTATTTTTAATTATTTGAAAAAAATGTTAAAGTTTAACTTAATTTACTAAAGAATTTATGCACATGTTTATTTACAAAATAAATTAGTAATTAATAATAATAATAATGATGAGAAAATTATTTATTAAAAAAAATGATGAAAAAGTTAAAAAAAACCTAATTTCTACATATTTAATTTATTAAGAAAAATATTAAAGTTTTGAAACCTAAATTAATCTAATTAATTGTTTAAAGTTTATTTACAAAAATAATAATAGTAAAATTAATATTAATAAAATAAACATTTTTTTGATTTTTTCTGTATTTTATATTTATTATGAAAATTATTTTATGGAATTAAAAAAAAAACAATTAAAAAACAATTAAAAGAATAAAAAGGAAAAACAAATAAAAATTAAAAATTGAGCAAACCATAGGGGGTGTCTGGCCCAAGGGGAGGTTTTTTTGAAGTATTGACTCCTGAGTACCGTGGTCTGCATTCTTTGGCCATTGGATTGAGTTTCATGCATAAGTTGTTCTACTTTGGCCAATTGGCTTTTGGCTTTTGGCTTTTGGCCATTTGTGTTCTGGCTTCAACGTTCCCTTAATCTCTGGCTTAATGTCTGCCTCGCCATGTATTGGTGCCATGTATTGGTGTCATGCATAAGTTTTTCTAGTCTGGCCATTTGGCTTTTGGCTTTTGGCCATCTGGCTTTTGGCCTCAACGTTCCTTAATGAACCTGCCTGGGATCCTGTCTAAATCTGCAGCGTTGAATCTCACAAACACATCAAATAAAATCATAAAATGTAAATAAAACCAATATATGAAGAAATTTAATGTTTAGGCACAATATGGCATGTATGAATGATTATACCCTTTTGATCATGGAGATCAAATCAACCTTACCCTTACTGAAAAAGTAGTGACATGAATGCTTTTATGCCCTTTGGATCATGGAGATCAAGCCAGCCTTACCCTTACTGAAGAAGTAATAAGATGTTGGTTTGTAACTGAGATGGCTTTGTTTGTAGTGAGAGAGGGATTTGTAATAAGGATTTCAAGGTTTTAGGGTTCTTGAAAGAGTTTGATATTCCAACAGTGTTGCGGCAAGGTTTTTTTTCTCTCTTCTTCTCCTCTTTTTCTTTTTTTTTTGGGTTTGTGTGAAAAGAAGGTGATTATATAGTGGAAATTAGGGTAAAGCAAATGGGCTTTGAATGTGCAATTGGGCCTCCAATATTCACTTGAATTCGTCACTTTCTAGGCTAAATCGCAGGGACTTAAGTGCATTTTTTGAAGTAGAAATGTGAAAACAAAATGTAGCCGACATCGAGAACTAACTCCTGTCCGAAAATCGACTCAATCGGATAAACGGTGAATTAGTTATGAATTTTTGAAGTTTCAGCTCAGACAAACTTATTTTGGGCTTCAGTGTCGACTCTGACACGTTCTTCAATAAAAAACTGGTATTGATCGGAGCATAATTTGGTCTCGACTTTTGAAGCAAAGTTGTAGATCTATGAGTCAGGGACCTTGTGTAAAAACATGAGCACAATCCGATAAAAATTGACCGAGTTATGAATTTTCGAAGTTTCGGCCCAGATGAAATAATATTCAGCATTCAGGATTTTCAGCGTGTCACGTACTCTGAGCAAAAAACGAAGGCCTTTTGAATACCGTTTGAACTCAATACCTTCTGTGAAAATGTAGCCAACTCAATTTGTGAAATTTTGGCGCCGTAACCAGCTCGATACGATGAAAATCGACCAAGTTATGATTTTTTGAACATGACGCAAATAAACTTCTGTCACAAATTTTCTGTGCAAAAATACTTGATAAATCCACATTTTTGAAGACCTTCTAATCGAAATTGGCTTCCAGCCGTGAGAGATTAAAACGTAGATAATGTCAAGACGGAATTTTGGCCACCGGAACGGGTTCAAAACGAGTCACGATCTTCAAGTTATGAATTTTTTAGCGCGTAAAAACTGCACTTTCAGCACACTTTTTCACCACATTTCTTCAAGAAAACTCGCACATTCGGATACCTTCTTTAAAGAATTATCTCTTGAGCCGAACCTGAATTTGAGAATATGTTATCAGAGATATCTTGGCGAAAGAATACCTGAATATGACGCGCCGGGTTGGACTTGTGAATTTTCTTGAAATGTTTTGAGAAATATGGGAGGGCAAATTTTGGGGTACAACAGTTGCCCCTGTTCAATCTTCTTAGACCTGAGGATGCAGATTGACTGACGTGCCTTTCGTAATCCGAAGGTGGAAGATGATTGAACACTAGAGTGCCCAAAAATTTGCGCTCACATAGTAGCAGTGTGGTGGGAATGGGCTTATAGATGCCATTTAGAGGTTGATGAATAGGATGATGGGCTTATAGATGCCATCTGGATGTTGATTGCGTAAGAGATTCCTTAGCGAGAACCTGCATACCTGCAAAAGAAAAAAAAGTACCTGACACGTTGCAAGGACTGGTTTTCAGCTGCTTGGCATAGATATGTCCTGACTGGTTACAGGAGCTGAGTCTGGAGCTTCAAAAGATGATGAATGAACCAGGGATGGTTACTACCTTAGCATGAATGGTAAGAGAACCTTGGGTGACTTTAACTTCAACAACGCTCGTTGAGAAAATCTTGGTGGGAATTACCATCTTCGCATGATCGGGAAGAGAACCGTAGATCATTATAATCTGAAAGGGAGTCACCTCACTCACCGTCGGAGAGGGAATCATAGGAAAAGGAATTATCACCTCACTCACCGTCGGAGAGGGAACCATAGGAGACTATCACCTCACACTCATCGTCGGAGAGGGAAACATCTGAAAAGGACTTACCACCTCACACACCGTCGGAGAGGGAACCATAAGACTATCACCTCACACTCGTCGTCGGAGAGGGAAACATCTGAAAAGGACTTACCACCTCACACACCGTCGGAGAGGGAACCATAGGAGACTATCACCTCACACTCATCGTCGGAGAGGGAAACATCTTGAAAAAGGAATTACCACCTCACGCACTTGTCGGAGAGGGGACCATAAGAGGCTATCACCTCACACTCACCGTCGGAGAGGGAAACATCTGAAGAAGGAATTACCACCTCACGCACTTGTCGGAGAGGGGACCATAGGAGACTATCACCTCACACTCACCGTCGGAGAGGGAAACATCTGAAAAAGGAATTACCACCTCACGCACTTGTCGGAGAGGGGACCATAGG
The DNA here is from genome assembly GCA_948472305.1 of Vicia faba. Lineage (NCBI taxonomy): Eukaryota > Viridiplantae > Streptophyta > Magnoliopsida > Fabales > Fabaceae > Vicia > Vicia faba. Next base: position 260,050,943 of record OX451736.1, on the reverse strand, counting down.
AGATTATCACCTCACACTCACCGTCGGAGAGGGAAACATCTGAAAAAGGAATTACCACCTCACGCACTTGTCGGAGAGGGGACCATAAGAGATTATCACCTCACACTCACCGTCGGAGAGGGAAACATCTGAAAAAGGAATTACCACCTCACGCACTTGTCGGAGAGGGGACCATAGGAGATTATCACCTCACACTCACCGTCGGAGAGGGAAACATCTGAAAAAGGAATTACCACCTCACGCACTTGTCGGAGAGGGGACCATAGGAGACTATCACCTCACACTCACCGTCGGAGAGGGAAACATCTGAAAAGGACTTACCACCTCACTCACCGTCGGAGAGGGAACCATAGGAGACTATCACCTCACTCACCGTCGGAGAGGGAAACATCTGAAAAGGACTTACCACCTCACTCACCATCGGAGAGGGAACCATAGGAGACTATCACCTCACTCACCGTCGGAGAGGGAAACATCTGAAAAGGACTTACCACCTCACTCACCGTTGGAGAGGGAACCATAGAAGACTATCACCTCACTCACCGTCGGAGAGGGAAACATCTGAAAAGGACTTACCACCTCACTCACCGTCGGAGAGGGAACCATAGGAATTTATAATCTGGGATAACTTCTACTGAGTCTTTATCAGAAAAATCTGTTGGGAGTCGATTTAGCTGGACTAGAGAAGGCCTTGAAATATGTTTGAGAATTTTAACTGCATCTTTCCTGAAAGGTAAAGGTCAGTCGTATGCAATGCATGATATGGACCAAGTAATGATGTTCTCAACATAAATGAGATTTGTATGATATGATGTGTTATGCATGCTATAATGATGTATATGATGCTTTATGAATGTTTTCGTCTAGAAAAGTAGATCCTTGACGGGTGCCGGGAAGTCGTATCCTGGGCTGATGTTGAAGTATTGATTTTGCTTCCGCTGGGGATGATAATTGCAAGAATACCGGTAGGAGAAGATGACTCCGTTACGGAATAAACTTGGAAAATGGAAGATTCTGCGGGGAGAAAAATACTCTAGCGACCATGCTGGGGAGTGATACTCTGTGGGAAGAGGGATGCCTGTTGAGGATACCCTTGTTGTTGGAAGTGTTGATGGACTTCGCTGGGGCAAGAAGGCTTCGTTGACGACGCTCTTTCCGGGGCTTTTGGCTGAGGATAACCCAGTTATATCCTGTTAAGGAAATAACTCTTTAAATCAAGCCGGACGACGCGTTCGTGCTCTGTGAGGGGATAAGCTTCCAGAATCTACTGGGGATAAGCTTATTGCTTGGGGGAGATGAATTCCAACTTTCCTGGGGAAACTGGATTGGACTCTCTTGGGGAAGTTTTGAACTGCAGGAGAAGTGATTCCTTTGAATGTTGGTATACTGTCGGGGAACAATCTTTAGGTCAAGACTGCCGGGGATGCTTGTTAAGAATATATGTATTGCTGCTGGGGAGATGGATTCTAACTTTCCTGGGGAATCAGATTGGACTCTCCTGGGGATTTTCAACTGCGGGGGAATTGATTCCTTTGAATATTTGATATGCCGCCGGGGAACAATCTTTAGGCTAAGACTGTCGGGGATGCTTGTTAAGAATACATGTATCGTTGCTGGGGAAGGTTTGAGATCTGCTGGAGGATACCTAACTTCCTTAAGATTTGATAGCTCTGCTTGGAGAGGAGTGTACTGGCTGCTGACTTACTCTCTGGGGAATTAAGGTGTCTGGTTATGCTCTTTAGCCGAACCTACCTTGATACCTTGGAGGATAGCCCAATTAGATTGCTTAGACAACTCTTTATTGCCCCTGTTTCTGAGGTGGGAGAGGAAGACCTGTGAGGTGCTGATAGTCGTTGATGGGCAAACCTTCTTCTGGTAGGCAGGTGACAAGATGACAGGACATAGTCGTACGCTTTGATCCCTAAATTTTTCCTGGACCGCCCTTTCGGGTTTTCAGTCCACCGGGATACCCATTTTTGCCCAAGCCGCCTTTTCAGGTTTTCGACTTGCCGGGTGTACAAATTTTTTCATCTCATCCCTCATTTTGCCCGAACCCTTTTGGTTCGCCGGGAAGCCCTTATTTTTGCCTAGGTGTGTCAACCTAGCGGGTCTTTGATTTTGCGTAGTATTTTTCGGCTATGTCCATGTTCTCAGAATGTAGGGAGTTGCCCCTGTTTAGAAGTGTTTTTGTCATGCCACCAGAAGGTATTTGATCAGGCAAGATTCGTTGTTGGAATGCCCCAAGTGACTCAGGCGGAGACTTGCCCCAGGCTATTTGGCCTTTGAGAGATTCTCCGAATCTTGATTGGATTGCCCCAGATGATGGACCATGATCATGTCGTGCCCCTTGATTGGAGGTACCTCTGTTCATTAGGCATTCGTCGTGCGAACTTCTATGTTGTTCAAACAAAAAGTCATATGCAAACAAAGTTATGTTAACAATGCAAAGCTTATGTCTGTCTTGAAGATTTTAAAAATGCATTCTTTTTCATAAAACAAGTGAATGTTTGTAAAACGTGATGTCAACTCCGTATTTACCGTAAGCCTTAAGGAGTCAGGATACCTTTCGTAACAATATGCTTTCGAACTAACCCATGCTTCAGCTAGGACTTTTAAGGGTTATAACGTGGCCTGGTTCATGGTTTAAGAAACAAAGGATAAAGGCTCAAATTTTATTTGTACCCACCCGCTCTTCGTGATGTTCTTCAAACCTAAACTCAGTTGATCATACGTTAGACCTTGTTTGAGTCTTTGTCCTGACGTTCCAATGATGGTTCAGATATTGGTGATTTATTCTGAATAGGCAGTCATTCCTTTTTTTGTTGAGGGTTTGTAAGACCTCTTTCTTTTCTGATTTTTTTGTTATCCCTTTCTTTTTTGCCTTAACTGTTTCCTTTTTTGGAATCACAGCCAGCGGGATGCCCCAGTTTTATAAGTCTCCTTCATGGGTTTTGACTTAACGGGTTTTCATTTTTGAGATATAATGACTGCCTATCCTTATGATTATTCGGAACCATCACTGTCTTTTGATTTGTAAGGACCTCTTTGGTGCCATTCGTTATGCACTTGGATCAACTGAGAGACTACCCTGCCCCAGGTTATGATTAAGGGTTTTAAATTTCGAAAAGAAAAACTCCTACTTCTTTGGCTCAGAGGGGTTGACGAGGGATTATCATCCTTATAACTCCAGTGTTTAGGGATTGAAACAATGCCTGTACCTCATCAGCGGGGTCTGTTCAAAAGCATACTGTAGATTATGGTATCGTTTTCGTCATCCTCCCTCAAGAGGCTTAGAATTATTAATCGAGAGTTGACATCAGAAAAAATATGAAAATAATTTGCGTATAGTGAATACGAATATATTGCTTCAAAACAGACATATGCGATGCACTAATGGAATAACAATGTTTGACAATGAGTAAACGTTTGAATAATCAAAAGGGAATTACAACTTGAAAAATCCTAATGAACAAAAATTTCTAGTTTGAGACAGCCATCTCAGATGGAGAATTCTCAGCGGAAGATTTTCATCTCGCCATCCGGCATGAACTCTATCACCCCTTCGTCAATCAAATCCTGAATTTTGTTCTTCAAGGTCCAACAGTCGTCTGTAGCATGCCCCGGGCTGTCTGAATGATAAGCGCAGTGGGTGTCGGGGTTATACCTCGAAGCTGTCCTGTTGGGATTTTTGGGAGGGTCCTTTAGAGTGATCAGATTGACCTCCAGCAAGCGCTTCAGTATAAAGGATGAGGGTATATCAGTCTCCGAGAAATGTCTTCCGGGCGCATTTCGTTTACGTTGACTACCCCGTTGAGGCTGGGCTCGTGACCCTGAAGCAAGCTGAGGAGATTTTCCTTTGTCTTCTTGCCCCGCATGTGGTTGAATGATGGCTGGAGCTTCCACCTTGGCTGTTTGCCCTACTGGATTATTTTGAAGCAGCTTGGTGACGAGGACCCGGAGCTCTTCTTGTTTTTGAGCTAAGTCCTGAATGAGAGTCATTTGGCCCACCAACTGCCCCATCATTTGGATCTTCATGGTTGCCAACTCAATTTGTAGCCCTTCCAGCTGATCGTTCCTGATGCCCCCTGCATTCCCTAAGGTCAAGTTCCTGGTGAGGAGAGTCTTTATTTCTTCTTGCCCCTGGGATAGGTTCAAGAACATTTCTCGCAGTTGGGCGTTCTGAGCACGGAGATCTTGGTTGTCTGGTTGGAAAGCCATTGCTGAAATAAACAGCGAAGATGGTGAGTGACCTGCAAAAGGGATACCTGTAATGCAATGATGAGTATGACATGTATGCAATGTTTTCAAGGACCTCGCGGAGTAAACAAGAAAATTTGTTAGCATTGGAATTTATAGCTTGATTGAAGGACACCCATGTTGTTGAGAACTCTTCTTCAAGGGTCAAAGGCTCACCATATCCAGTGGGTCATAGCCTCTGACTTTAGTCATCAGGTCTAATTTTGATTTCCCAGCAACCTTGGTTAAGGGAACCTTCTTCAGGAGTCAGAGCTCACCATATCAAGTGGGTCATAGCCCCTGACAACCTTGGCTAGAGGAAAATAAATCCTCTTTGCCCCTTGCTGGGATAATTGATTCACCATGACCTGCATCACAAGCCCTTGAGATCCTTGAAATGGGTTAGGATGTATGCAATGGTATGATGTCATGATGCATGGGGTAATGTAGGTAACCCTGTTATGAGTCCCACTTAAGGACTGCAAACCAAAACCTGCAAGAAACTTAGGATACCCTGTTATGAGTCCCAATTAAGGACTATAAACAAAACCTGCAAGTAGTTCATGTGTCAGATAACAAGCATGCAAGTAGTCAAATACGCAAGTCACACAAGAGAAGCCCTTAGAGTTTAGGCCAGCATGGGGTCTGGGTAGTACCCTCTTGAAGTTGGTGGGTTCAACCTGTCCTAATCGAAGTAACCGGGTTCTAAGGTTCCCAATATCACGGGATTGCTTTCATTGTTCATCGTTTCGATTTAGCCACTGAACTGGCGACCGAAATATTCCAGGAAAGCAACCCTCAGTTGAGTGTAGTATCGAGTATCAACCAACCTCGGACTGCACCAAAGTCAGTTATCTCACTACCCTAAAGAGGCCAAGATAGTTCAATTAAGGTTCCTAAGGTCTGTTGATGCTTCATGACACCACGCGGAGGCCCCGTACTCTCCTTGACTGAACTCAAGGGTTACCGGTACACACCAAAGTGCCACATCAACGTAGCAGACTGTTTCAACCATGTCGGTATACCCCGCACAGTTCCCTCACAGCCTTGTCGCTACTTTCTAAGAAAGGTATCCCCCAGATCCGGGTTAGGATCTATAGAACTCCCAAGCAACCCACAATTTTAAAGCACACAAGGAAAACAATTGAAAACACAGTTATGAACTAGCCCTAAGGTACACCTCACTTTATAAGATAGTCCCCAGCAGAGTCGCCAGTTCTGTGATCGGTGGATCTGGAACTGACTGTTTAACGCTGGTTCGCGAAATGTCGCGGAAGCAAGAGTCGCCACCGTCTTTTATTTTCTCCAAATGGAAAGGACAAAAGCACAGAAAAATTCCTTATAGAGATTGCTCTCGGTTCGGGAGGTAGGTTATAGAAAGGGAAGGTGTTAGCACCCTTTCTATCCATGGTTATCCATGGGCTCTTAGATACTTGCTCATTTGTGTTTTCAAAAGTGGTTTGTTTGCTTTTCAATGTGGGTTTTAAAAAAAGTTTCTTTGAAAATTTCAGTTCGACTCTTGTATCAGTCCTCAAGAGTGTTTGAAAGAATGCTTTCGAAAGCTTTTTGAAAATGTGTTGGTGTGAAAAGTATTTTTGAATTTGTTTTGAAATTAGAGCAAGTATCTAGAGTCGTCTACCTACCCTAAGGAATTCGTCTGTGTAGATGTCCTTTAAAGTAGTGCCATCCCACCATTGAGAGGTAGGTAGCACCACCGTTGGAGGTGTTCGGGTCAATTCGAAGGGTTCGGGACATGGTGATCACCGGAGCAATAGGAAGACACCTTAGAAGCTACCTTCATGCCAGGTTCCCGGATCATGAGGACTTACTAAGACATCCTCTACTCGACGATCACCTTTCGAGGCAAGGCAACAGTGAGGCGTACCCTAGGGGTGGTGTGTGATTCGTGTGTCGGATTCAGATATTCTTGCCTTTTCATGTTATGGGTGATCTAGCGTTTGTTTTTATTTAATCATTCATTCTTGCATGCATTTATTTAACAGTTAAAATATTGCGAGAAATAAAAGTTCTAAAGCTATTACAAAAGGCGCGGGTCCACATCGCCAAAATTTCCAGGACCCGATTTGACAGAAAATAAAGAAGTAAAGTGCGAGAAATAAAATGTCTGAGTTACATGGCTTTGGGAGAATTACATAAATATTTAAAAGAAGGAATAAATAAAATGTGCGAATTGAATTAAAATTGAAAACGAGGGCGTTGGACCCTTTTGAAGTTAAATTGAAATTAAAAATTAATTAATTATTTATTGAAATAAAAGAAGTGTTTTTTAGGTTTTTTTGTATTTATGAAATAAGAAAATTAAAATTAAAATTAAAAGAAACCCTAATTCTAAGTTATTTTTAATTATTTGAAAAAAATGTTAAAGTTTAACTTAATTTACTAAAGAATTTATGCACATGTTTATTTACAAAATAAATTAGTAATTAATAATAATAATAATGATGAGAAAATTATTTATTAAAAAAAATGATGAAAAAGTTAAAAAAAACCTAATTTCTACATATTTAATTTATTAAGAAAAATATTAAAGTTTTGAAACCTAAATTAATCTAATTAATTGTTTAAAGTTTATTTACAAAAATAATAATAGTAAAATTAATATTAATAAAATAAACATTTTTTTGATTTTTTCTGTATTTTATATTTATTATGAAAATTATTTTATGGAATTAAAAAAAAAACAATTAAAAAACAATTAAAAGAATAAAAAGGAAAAACAAATAAAAATTAAAAATTGAGCAAACCATAGGGGGTGTCTGGCCCAAGGGGAGGTTTTTTTGAAGTATTGACTCCTGAGTACCGTGGTCTGCATTCTTTGGCCATTGGATTGAGTTTCATGCATAAGTTGTTCTACTTTGGCCAATTGGCTTTTGGCTTTTGGCCATTTGTGTTCTGGCTTCAACGTTCCCTTAATCTCTGGCTTAATGTCTGCCTCGCCATGTATTGGTGCCATGTATTGGTGTCATGCATAAGTTTTTCTAGTCTGGCCATTTGGCTTTTGGCTTTTGGCCATCTGGCTTTTGGCCTCAACGTTCCTTAATGAACCTGCCTGGGATCCTGTCTAAATCTGCAGCGTTGAATCTCACAAACACATCAAATAAAATCATAAAATGCAAATAAAACCAATATATGAAGAAATTTAATGTTTAGGCACAATATGGCATGTATGAATGATTATACCCTTTTGATCATGGAGATCAAATCAACCTTACCCTTACTGAAAAAGTAGTGACATGAATGCTTTTATGCCCTTTGGATCATGGAGATCAAGCCAGCCTTACCCTTACTGAAGAAGTAATAAGATGTTGGTTTGTAACTGAGATGGCTTTGTTTGTAGTGAGAGAGGGATTTGTAATAAGGATTTCAAGGTTTTAGGGTTCTTGAAAGAGTTTGATATTCCAACAGTGTTGCGGCAAGGTTTTTTTTCTCTCTTCTTCTCCTCTTTTTTTTTTTTTTGGGTTTGTGTGAAAAGAAGGTGATTATATAGTGGAAATTAGGGTAAAGCAAATGGGCTTTGAATGTGCAATTGGGCCTCCAATATTCACTTGAATTCGTCACTTTCTAGGCTAAATCGCAGGGACTTAAGTGCATTTTTTGAAGTTGAAATGTGAAAACAAAATGTAGCCGACATCGAGAACTAACTCCTGTCCGAAAATCGACTCAATCGGATAAACGGTGAATTAGTTATGAATTTTTGAAGTTTCAGCTCAGACAAACTTATTTTGGGCTTCAGTGTCGACTCTGACACGTTCTTCAATAAAAAACTGGTATTGATCGGAGCATAATTTGGTCTCGACTTTTGAAGCAAAGTTGTAGATCTATGAGTCAGGGACCGTGTGTAAAAACATGAGCACAATCCGATAAAAATTGACCGAGTTATGAATTTTCGAAGTTTCGGCCCAGATGAAATAATATTCAGCATTCAGGATTTTCAGCGTGTCACGTACTCTGAGCAAAAAACGAAGGCCTTTTGAATACCGTTTGAACTCAATACCTTCTGTGAAAATGTAGCCAACTCAATTTGTGAAATTTTGGCGCCATAACCAGCTCGATACGATGAAAATCGACCAAGTTATGATTTTTTGAACATGACGCAAATAAACTTCTGTCACAAATTTTCTGTGCAAAAATACTTGATAAATCCACATTTTTGAAGACCTTCTGATCGAAATTGGCTTCCAGCCGTGAGAGATTAAAACGTAGATAATGTCAAGACGGAATTTTGGCCACCGGAACGGGTTCAAAACGAGTCACGATCTTCAAGTTATGAATTTTTTAGCGCGTAAAAACTGCACTTTCAGCACACTTTTTCACCACATTTCTTCAAGAAAACTCGCACATTCGGATACCTTCTTTAAAGAATTATCTCTTGAGCCGAACCTGAATTTGAGAATACGTTATCAGAGATATCTTGGCGAAAGAATACCTGAATATGACGCGCCGGGTTGGACTTGTGAATTTTCTTGAAATGTTTTGAGAAATATGGGAGGGCAAATTTTGGGGTACAACAGTTGCCCCTGTTCAATCTTCTTAGACCTGAGGATGCAGATTGGCTGACGTGCCTTTCGTAATCCGAAGGTGGAAGATGATTGAACACTAGAGTGCCCAAAAATTTGCGCTCACATAGTAGCAGTGTGGTGGGAATGGGCTTATAGATGCCATTTAGAGGTTGATGAATAGGATGATGGGCTTATAGATGCCATCTGGATGTTGATTGCGTAAGAGATTCCTTAGCGAGAACCTGCATACCTGCAAAAGAAAAAAAAGTACCTGACACGTTGCAAGGACTGGTTTTCAGCTGCTTGGCATAGATATGTCCTGACTGGTTACAGGAGCTGAGTCTGGAGCTTCAAAAGATGATGAATGAACCAGGGATGGTTACTACCTTAGCATGAATGGTAAGAGAACCTTGGGTGACTTTAACTTCAACAACGCTCGTTGAGAAAATCTTGGTGGGAATTACCATCTTCGCATGATCGGGAAGAGAACCGTAGATCATTATAATCTGAAAGGGAGTCACCTCACTCACCGTCGGAGAGGGAATCATAGGAAAAGGAATTATCACCTCACTCACCGTCGGAGAGGGAACCATAGGAGACTATCACCTCACACTCATCGTCGGAGAGGGAAACATCTGAAAAGGACTTACCACCTCACACACCGTCAGAGAGGGAACCATAAGACTATCACCTCACACTCGTCGTCGGAGAGGGAAACATCTGAAAAGGACTTACCACCTCACACACCGTCGGAGAGGGAACCATAGGAGACTATCACCTCACACTCATCGTCGGAGAGGGAAACATCTTGAAAAAGGAATTACCACCTCACGCACTTGTCGGAGAGGGGACCATAAGAGGCTATCACCTCACACTCACCGTCGGAGAGGGAAACATCTGAAGAAGGAATTACCACCTCACGCACTTGTCGGAGAGGGGACCATAGGAGACTATCACCTCACACTCACCGTCGGAGAGGGAAACATCTGAAAAAGGAATTACCACCTCACGCACTTGTCGGAGAGGGGACCATAGGAGATTATCACCTCACACTCACCGTCGGAGAGGGAAACATCTGAAAAAGGAATTACCACCTCACGCACTTGTCGGAGAGGGGACCATAAGAGATTATCACCTCACACTCACCGTCGGAGAGGGAAACATCTGAAAAAGGAATTACCACCTCACGCACTTGTCGGAGAGGGGACCATAGGAGATTATCACCTCACACTCACCGTCGGAGAGGGAAACATCTGAAAAAGGAATTACCACCTCACGCACTTGTCGGAGAGGGGACCATAGGAGACTATCACCTCACACTCACCGTCGGAGAGGGAAACATCTGAAAAGGACTTACCACCTCACTCACCGTCGGAGAGGGAACCATAGGAGACTATCACCTCACTCACCGTCGGAGAGGGAAACATCTGAAAAGGACTTACCACCTCACTCACCATCGGAGAGGGAACCATAGGAGACTATCACCTCACTCACCGTCGGAGAGGGAAACATCTGAAAAGGACTTACCACCTCACTCACCGTTGGAGAGGGAACCATAGGAGACTATCACCTCACTCACCGTCGGAGAGGGAAACATCTGAAAAGGACTTACCACCTCACTCACCGTCGGAGAGGGAACCATAGGAATTTATAATCTGGGATAACTTCTACTGAGTCTTTATCAGAAAAATCTGTTGGGAGTCAATTTAGCTGGACTAGAGAAGGCCTTGAAATATGTTTGAGAATTTTAACTGCATCTTTCCTGAAAGGTAAAGGTCAGTCGTATGCAATGCATGATATGGACCAAGTAATGATGTTCTCAACATAAATGAGATTTGTATGATATGATGTGTTATGCATGCTATAATGATGTATATGATGCTTTATGAATGTTTTCGTCTAGAAAAGTAGATCCTTGACGGGTGCCGGGAAGTCGTATCCTGGGCTGATGTTGAAGTATTGATTTTGCTTCCGCTGGGGATGATAATTGCAAGAATACCGGTAGGAGAAGATGACTCCGTTGCGGAATAAACTTGGCAAATGGAAGATTCTGCGGGGAGAAAAATACTCTAGCGACCATGCTGGGGAGTGATACTCTGTGGGAAGAGGGATGCCTGCTGAATTGTTGAGAACTTGCTGAGGATACCCTTGTTGTTGGAAGTGTTGATGGACTTCGCTGGGGCAAGAAGGCTTCGTTGACGACGCTCTTTCCGGGGCTTTTGGCTGAGGATAACCCAGTTATATCCTGTTAAGGAAATAACTCTTTAAATCAAGCCGGACGACGCGTTCGTGCTCTGTGAGGGGATAAGCTTCCAGAATCTACTGGGGATAAGCTTATTGCTTGGGGGAGATGAATTCCAACTTTCCTGGGGAAACTGGATTGGACTCTCTTGGGGAAGTTTTGAACTGCAGGAGAAGTGATTCCTTTGAATGTTGGTATACTGTCGGGGAACAATCTTTAGGTCAAGACTGCCGGGGATGCTTGTTAAGAATATATGTATTGCTGCTGGGGAGATGGATTCCAACTTTCCTGGGGAATCAGATTGGACTCTCCTGGGGATTTTCAACTGCGGGGGAATTGATTCCTTTGAATATTTGATATGCCGCCGGGGAACAATCTTTAGGCTAAGACTGTCGGGGATGCTTGTTAAGAATACATGTATCGTTGCTGGGGAAGGTTTGAGATCTGCTGGAGGATACCTAACTTCCTTAAGATTTGATAGCTCTGCTTGGAGAGGAGTGTACTGGCTGCTGACTTACTCTCTGGGGAATTAAGGTGTCTGGTTATGCTCTTTAGCCGAACCTACCTTGATACCTTGGAGGATAGCCCAATTAGATTGCTTAGACAACTCTTTATTGCCCCTGTTTCTGAGGTGGGAGAGGAAGACCTGTGAGGTGCTGATAGTCGTTGATGGGCAAACCTTCTTCTGGTAGGCAGGTGACAAGATGACAGGACATAGTCGTACGCTTTGATCCCTAACTTTTGCCTGGACCGCCCTTTCGGGTTTTCAGTCCACCGGGATACCCATTTTTTCCCAAGCCGCCTTTTCAGGTTTTCGACTTGCCGGGTGTACAAATTTTTTCATCTCATCCCTCATTTTGCCCGAACCCTTTTGGTTCGCCGGGAAGCCCTTATTTTTGCCTAGGTGTGTCAACCTAGCGGGTCTTTGATTTTGCGTAGTATTTTTCGGCTATGTCCATGTTCTCAGAATGTAGGGAGTTGCCCCTGTTTAGAAGTGTTTTTGTCATGCCACCAGAAGGTATTTGATCAGGCAAGATTCGTTGTTGGAATGCCCCAAGTGACTCAGGCGGAGACTTGCCCCAGGCTATTTGGCCTTTGAGAGATTCTCCGAATCTTGATTGGATTGCCCCAGATGATGGACCATGATCATGTCGTGCCCCTTGATTGGAGGTACCTCTGTTCATTAGGCATTCGTCGTGCGAACTTCTATGTTGTTCAAACAAAAAGTCATATGCAAACAAAGTTATGTTAAAAATGCAAAGCTTATGTCTGTCTTGAAGATTTTAAAAATGCATTCTTTTTCATAAAACAAGTGAATGTTTGTAAAACGTGATGTCAACTCCGTATTTACCGTAAGCCTTAAGGAGTCAGGATACCTTTCGTAACAATATGCTTTCGAACTAACCCATGCTTCAGCTAGGACTTTTAAGGGTTATAACGTGGCCTGGTTCATGGTTTAAGAAACAAAGGATAAAGGCTCAAATTTTATTTGTACCCACCCGCTCTTCGTGATGTTCTTCAAACCTAAACTCAGTTGATCATACGTTAGACCTTGTTTGAGTCTTTGTCCTGACGTTCCAATGATGGTTCAGATATTGGTGATTTATTCTGAATAGGCAGTCATTCCTTTTTTTGTTGAGGGTTTGTAAGACCTCTTTCTTTTCTGATTTTTTTGTTATCCCTTTCTTTTTTGCCTTAACTGTTTCCTTTTTTGGAATCACAGCCAGCGGGATGCCCCAGTTTTATAAGTCTCCTTCATGGGTTTTGACTTAACGGGTTTTCATTTTTGAGATATAATGACTGCCTATCCTTATGATTATTCGGAACCATCACTGTCTTTTGATTTGTAAGGACCTCTTTGGTGCCATTCGTTATGCACTTGGATCAACTGAGAGACTACCCTGCCCCAGGTTATGATTAAGGGTTTTAAATTTCGAAAAGAAAAACTCCTACTTCTTTGGCTCAGAGGGGTTGACGAGGGATTATCATCCTTATAACTCCAGTGTTTAGGGATTGAAACAATGCCTGTACCTCATCAGCGGGGTCTGTTCAAAAGCATACTGTAGATTATGGTATCGTTTTCGTCATCCTCCCTCAAGAGGCTTAGAATTATTAATCGAGAGTTGACATCAGAAAAAATATGAAAATAATTTGCGTATAGTGAATACGAATATATTGCTTCAAAACAGACATATGCGATGCACTAATGGAATAACAATGTTTGACAATGAGTAAACGTTTGAATAATCAAAAGGGAATTACAACTTGAAAAATCCTAATGAACAAAAATTTCTAGTTTGAGACAGCCATCTCAGATGGAGAATTCTCAGCGGAAGATTTTCATCTCGCCATCCGGCATGAACTCTATCACCCCTTCGTCAATCAAATCCTGAATTTTGTTCTTCAAGGTCCAACAGTCGTCTGTAGCATGCCCCGGGCTGTCTGAATGATAAGCGCAGTGGGTGTCGGGGTTATACCTCGAAGCTGTCCTGTTGGGATTTTTGGGAGGGTCCTTTAGAGTGATCAGATTGACCTCCAGCAAGCGCTTCAGTATAAAGGATGAGGGTATATCAGTCTCTGAGAAATGTCTTCCGGGCGCATTTCGTTTACGTTGACTACCCCGTTGAGGCTGGGCTCGTGACCCTGAAGCAAGCTGAGGAGATTTTCCTTTGTCTTCTTGCCCCGCATGTGGTTGAATGATGGCTGGAGCTTCCACCTTGGCTGTTTGCCCTACTGGATTATTTTGAAGCAGCTTGGTGACGAGGACTCGGAGCTCTTCTTGTTTTTGAGCTAAGTCCTGAATGAGAGTCATTTGGCCCACCAACTGCCCCATCATTTGGATCTTCATGGTTGCCAACTCAATTTGTAGCCCTTCCAGCTGATCGTTCCTGATGCCCCCTGCATTCCCTAAGGTCAAGTTCCTGGTGAGGAGAGTCTTTATTTCTTCTTGCCCCTGGGATAGGTTCAAGAACATTTCTCACAGTTGGGCGTTCTGAGCACGGAGATCTTGGTTGTCTGGTTGGAAAGCCATTGCTGAAATAAACAGCGAAGATGGTGAGTGACCTGCAAAAGGGATACCTGTAATGCAATGATGAGTATGACATGTATGCAATGTTTTCAAGGACCTCGCGGAGTAAACAAGAAAATTTGTTAGCATTGGAATTTATAGCTTGATTGAAGGACACCCATGTTGTTGAGAACTCTTCTTCAAGGGTCAAAGGCTCACCATATCCAGTGGGTCATAGCCTCTGACTTTAGTCATCAGGTCTAATTTTGATTTCCCAGCAACCTTGGTTAAGGGAACCTTCTTCAGGAGTCAGAGCTCACCATATCAAGTGGGTCATAGCCCCTGACAACCTTGGCTAGAGGAAAATAAATCCTCTTTGCCCCTTGCTGGGATAATTGATTCACCATGACCTGCATCACAAGCCCTTGAGATCCTTGAAATGGGTTAGGATGTATGCAATGGTATGATGTCATGATGCATGGGGTAATGTAGGTAGCCCTGTTATGAGTCCCACTTAAGGACTGCAAACCAAAACCTGCAAGAAACTTAGGATACCCTGTTATGAGTCCCAATTAAGGACTATAAACAAAACCTGCAAGTAGTTCATGTGTCAGATAACAAGCATGCAAGTAGTCAAATACGCAAGTCACACAAGAGAAGCCCTTAGAGTTTAGGCCAGCATGGGGTCTGGGTAGTACCCTCTTGAAGTTGGTGGGTTCAACCTGTCCTAATCGAAGTAACCGGGTTCTAAGGTTCCCAATATCACGGGATTGCTTTCATTGTTCATCGTTTCGATTTAGCCACTGAACTGGCGACCGAAATATTCCAGGAAAGCAACCCTCAGTTGAGTGTAGTATCGAGTATCAACCAACCTCGGACTGCACCAAAGTCAGTTATCTCACTACCCTAAAGAGGCCAAGATAGTTCAATTAAGGTTCCTAAGGTCTGTTGATGCTTCATGACACCACGCGGAGGCCCCGTACTCTCCTTGACTGAACTCAAGGGTTACCGGTACACACCAAAGTGCCACATCAACGTAGCAGACTGTTTCAACCATGTCGGTATACCCCGCACAGTTCCCTCACAGCCTTGTCGCTACTTTCTAAGAAAGGTATCCCCCAGATCCGGGTTAGGATCTATAGAACTCCCAAGCAACCCACAATTTTAAAGCACACAAGGAAAACAATTGAAAACACAGTTATGAACTAGCCCTAAGGTACACCTCACTTTATAAGATAGTCCCCAGCAGAGTCGCCAGTTCTGTGATCGGTGGATCTGGAACTGACTGTTTAACGCTGGTTCGCGAAATGTCGCGGAAGCAAGAGTCGCCACCGTCTTTTATTTTCTCCAAATGGAAAGGACAAAAGCACAGAAAAATTCCTTATAGAGATTGCTCTCGGTTCGGGAGGTAGGTTATAGAAAGGGAAGGTGTTAGCACCCTTTCTATCCATGGTTATCCATGGGCTCTTAGATACTTGCTCATTTGTGTTTTCAAAAGTGGTTTGTTTGCTTTTCAATGTGGGTTTTAAAAAAAGTTTCTTTGAAAATTTCAGTTCGACTCTTGTATCAGTCCTCAAGAGTGTTTGAAAGAATGCTTTCGAAAGCTTTTTGAAAATGTGTTGGTGTGAAAAGTATTTTTGAATTTGTTTTGAAATTAGAGAAAGTATCTAGAGTCGTCTACCTACCCTAAGGAATTCGTCTGTGTAGATGTCCTTTAAAGTAGTGCCATCCCACCATTGAGAGGTAGGTAGCACCACCGTTGGAGGTGTTCGGGTCAATTCGAAGGGTTCGGGACATGGTGATCACCGGAGCAATAGGAAGACACCTTAGAAGCTACCCTCATGCCAGGTTCTCGGATCATGAGGACTTACTAAGACATCCTCTACTCGACGATCACCTTTCGAGGCAAGGCAACAGTGAGGCGTACCCTAGGGGTGGTGTGTGATTCGTGTGTCGGATTCAGATATTCTTGCCTTTTCATGTTATGGGTGATCTAGCGTTTGTTTTTATTTAATCATTCATTCTTGCATGCATTTATTTAACAGTTAAAATATTGCGAGAAATAAAAGTTCTAAAGCTATTACAAAAGGCGCGGGTCCACATCGCCAAAATTTCCAGGACCCGATTTGACAGAAAATAAAGAAGTAAAGTGCGAGAAATAAAATGTCTGAGTTACATGGCTTTGGGAGAATTACATAAATATTTAAAAGAAGGAATAAATAAAATGTGCGAATTGAATTAAAATTGAAAACGAGGGCGTTGGACCCTTTTGAAGTTAAATTGAAATTAAAAATTAATTAATTATTTATTGAAATAAAAGAAGTGTTTTTTAGGTTTTTTTGTATTTATGAAATAAGAAAATTAAAATTAAAATTAAAAGAAACCCTAATTCTAAGTTATTTTTAATTATTTGAAAAAAATGTTAAAGTTTAACTTAATTTACTAAAGAATTTATGCACATGTTTATTTACAAAATAAATTAGTAATTAATAATAATAATAATGATGAGAAAATTATTTATTAAAAAAAATGATGAAAAAGTTAAAAAAAACCTAATTTCTACATATTTAATTTATTAAGAAAAATATTAAAGTTTTGAAACCTAAATTAATCTAATTAATAGTTTAAAGTTTATTTACAAAAATAATAATAGTAAAATTAATATTAATAAAATAAACATTTTTTTGATTTTTTTTCTGTATTTTATATTTATTATGAAAATTATTTTATGGAATTAAAAAAAAACAATTAAAAAACAATTAAAAGAATAAAAAGGAAAAACAAATAAAAATTAAAAATTGAGCAAACCATAGGGGGTGTCTGGCCCAAGGGGAGGTTTTTTTTGAAGTATTGACTCCTGAGTACCGTGGTCTGCATTCTTTGGCCATTGGATTGAGTTTCATGCATAAGTTGTTCTACTTTGGCCAATTGGCTTTTGGCTTTTGGCTTTTGGCCATTTGTGTTCTGGCTTCAACGTTCCCTTAATCTCTGGCTTAATGTCTGCCTCGCCATGTATTGGTGCCATGTATTGGTGTCATGCATAAGTTTTTCTAGTCTGGCCATTTGGCTTTTGGCTTTTGGCCATCTGGCTTTTGGCCTCAACGTTCCTTAATGAACCTGCCTGGGATCCTGTCTAAATCTGCAGCGTTGAATCTCACAAACACATCAAATAAAATCATAAAATGCAAATAAAACCAATATATGAAGAAATTTAATGTTTAGGCACAATATGGCATGTATGAATGATTATACCCTTTTGATCATGGAGATCAAATCAACCTTACCCTTACTGAAAAAGTAGTGACATGAATGCTTTTATGCCCTTTGGATCATGGAGATCAAGCCAGCCTTACCCTTACTGAAGAAGTAATAAGATGTTGGTTTGTAACTGAGATGACTTTGTTTGTAGTGAGAGAGGGATTTGTAATAAGGATTTCAAGGTTTTAGGGTTCTTGAAAGAGTTTGATATTCCAACAGTGTTGTGGCAAGGTTTTTTTTCTCTCTTGTTCTCCTCTTTTTCTTTTTTTTTTGGGTTTGTGTGAAAAGAAGGTGATTATATAGTGGAAATTAGGGTAAAGCAAATGGGCTTTGAATGTGCAATTGGGCCTCCAATATTCACTTGAATTCGTCACTTTCTAGGCTAAATCGCAGGGACTTAAGTGCATTTTTTGAAGTTGAAATGTGAAAACAAAATGTAGCCGACATCGAGAACTAACTCCTGTCCGAAAATCGACTCAATCGGATAAACGGTGAATTAGTTATGAATTTTTGAAGTTTCAGCTCAGACAAACTTATTTTGGGCTTCAGTGTCGACTCTGACACGTTCTTCAATAAAAAACTGGTATTGATCGGAGCATAATTTGGTCTCGACTTTTGAAGCAAAGTTGTAGATCTATGAGTCAGGGACCTTGTGTAAAAACATGAGCACAATCCGATAAAAATTGACCGAGTTATGAATTTTCGAAGTTTCGGCCCAGATGAAATAATATTCAGCATTCAGGATTTTCAGCGTGTCACGTACTCTGAGCAAAAAACGAAGGCCTTTTGAATACCGTTTGAACTCAATACCTTCTGTGAAAATGTAGCCAACTCAATTTGTGAAATTTTGGCGCCGTAACCAGCTTGATACGATGAAAATCGACCAAGTTATGATTTTTTGAACATGACGCAAATAAACTTCTGTCACAAATTTTCTGTGCAAAAATACTTGATAAATCCACATTTTTGAAGACCTTCTGATCGAAATTGGCTTCCAGCCGTGAGAGATTAAAACGTAGATAATGTCAAGACGGAATTTTGGCCACCGGAACGAGTTCAAAACGAGTCACGATCTTCAAGTTATGAATTTTTTAGCGCGTAAAAACTGCACTTTTAGCACACTTTTTCACCACATTTCTTCAAGAAAACTCGCACATTCGGATACCTTCTTTAAAGAATTATCTCTTGAGCCGAACCTGAATTTGAGAATACGTTATCAGAGATATCTTGGCGAAAGAATACCTGAATATGACGCGCCGGGTTGGACTTGTGAATTTTCTTGAAATGTTTTGAGAAATATGGGAGGGCAAATTTTGGGGTACAACAGTTGCCCCTGTTCAATCTTCTTAGACCTGAGGATGCAGATTGGCTGACGTGCCTTTCGTAATCCGAAGGTGGAAGATGATTGAACACTAGAGTGCCCAAAAATTTGCGCTCACATAGTAGCAGTATGGTGGGAATGGGCTTATAGATGCCATTTAGAGGTTGATGAATAGGATGATGGGCTTATAGATGCCATCTGGATGTTGATTGCGTAAGAGATTCCTTAGCGAGAACCTGCATACCTGCAAAAGAAAAAAAAGTACCTGACACGTTGCAAGGACTGGTTTTCAGCTGCTTGGCATAGATATGTCCTGACTGGTTACAGGAGCTGAGTCTGGAGCTTCAAAAGATGATGAATGAACCAGGGATGGTTACTACCTTAGCATGAATGGTAAGAGAACCTTGGGTGACTTTAACTTCAACAACGCTCGTTGAGAAAATCTTGGTGGGAATTACCATCTTCGCATGATCGGGAAGAGAACCGTAGATCATTATAATCTGAAAGGGAGTCACCTCACTCACCGTCGGAGAGGGAATCATAGGAAAAGGAATTATCACCTCACTCACCGTCGGAGAGGGAACCATAGGAGACTATCACCTCACACTCATCGTCGGAGAGGGAAACATCTGAAAAGGACTTACCACCTCACACACCGTCGGAGAGGGAACCATAAGACTATCACCTCACACTCGTCGTCGGAGAGGGAAACATCTGAAAAGGACTTACCACCTCACACACCGTCGGAGAGGGAACCATAGGAGACTATCACCTCACACTCATCGTCGGAGAGGGAAACATCTTGAAAAAGGAATTACCACCTCACGCACTTGTCGGAGAGGGGACCATAAGAGGCTATCACCTCACACTCACTGTCGGAGAGGGAAACATCTAAAGAAGGAATTACCACCTCACGCACTTGTCAGAGAGGGGACCATAGGAGACTATCACCTCACACTCACCGTCGGAGAGGGAAACATCTGAAAAAGGAATTACCACCTCACGCACTTGTCGGAGAGGGGACCATAGGAGATTATCACCTCACACTCACCGTCGGAGAGGGAAACATCTGAAAAAGGAATTACCACCTCACGCACTTGTCGGAGAGGGGACCATAAGAGATTATCACCTCACACTCACCGTCGGAGAGGGAAACATCTGAAAAAGGAATTACCACCTCACGCACTTGTCGGAGAGGGGACCATAGGAGATTATCACCTCACACTCACCGTCGGAGAGGGAAACATCTGAAAAAGGAATTACCACCTCACGCACTTGTCGGAGAGGGGACCATAGGAGACTATCACCTCACACTCACCGTCGGAGAGGGAAACATCTGAAAAGGACTTACCACCTCACTCACCGTCGGAGAGGGAACCATAGGAGACTATCACCTCACTCACCGTCGAAGAGGGAAACATCTGAAAAGGACTTACCACCTCACTCACCATCGGAGAGGGAACCATAGGAGACTATCACCTCACTCACCGTCGGAGAGGGAAACATCTGAAAAGGACTTACCACCTCACTCACCGTTGGAGAGGGAACCATAGGAGACTATCACCTCACTCACCGTCGGAGAGGGAAACATCTGAAAAGGACTTACCACCTCACTCACCGTCGGAGAGGGAACCATAGGAATTTATAATCTGGGATAACTTCTACTGAGTCTTTATCAGAAAAATCTGTTGGGAGTCGATTTAGCTGGACTAGAGAAGGCCTTGAAATATGTTTGAGAATTTTAACTGCATCTTTCCTGAAAGGTAAAGGTCAGTCGTATGCAATGCATGATATGGACCAAGTAATGATGTTCTCAACATAAATGAGATTTGTATGATATGATGTGTTATGCATGCTATAATGATGTATATGATGCTTTATGAATGTTTTCGTCTAGAAAAGTAGATCCTTGACGGGTGCCGGGAAGTCGTATCCTGGGCTGATGTTGAAGTATTGATTTTGCTTCCGCTGGGGATGATAATTGCAAGAATACCGGTAGGAGAAGATGACTCCGTTGCGGAATAAACTTGGCAAATGGAAGATTCTGCGGGGAGAAAAATACTCTAGCGACCATGCTGGGGAGTGATACTCTGTGGGAAGAGGGATGCCTGCTGAATTGTTGAGAACTTGCTGAGGATACCCTTGTTGTTGGAAGTGTTAATGGACTTCGCTGGGGCAAGAAGGCTTCGTTGACGACGCTCTTTCCGGGGCTTTTGGCTGAGGATAACCCAGTTATATCCTGTTAAGGAAATAACTCTTTAAATCAAGCCGGACGACGCGTTCGTGCTCTGTGAGGGGATAAGCTTCCAGAATCTACTGGGGATAAGCTTATTGCTTGGGGGAGATGAATTCCAACTTTCCTGGGGAAACTGGATTGGACTCTCTTGGGGAAGTTTTGAACTGCAGGAGAAGTGATTCCTTTGAATGTTGGTATACTGTCGGGGAACAATCTTTAGGTCAAGACTGCCGGGGATGCTTGTTAAGAATATATGTATTGCTGCTGGGGAGATGGATTCCAACTTTCCTGGGGAATCAGATTGGACTCTCCTGGGGATTTTCAACTGCGGGGGAATTGATTCCTTTGAATATTTGATATGCCGCCGGGGAACAATCTTTAGGCTAAGACTGTCGGGGATGCTTGTTAAGAATACATGTATCGTTGCTGGGGAAGGTTTAAGATCTGCTGGAGGATACCTAACTTCCTTAAGATTTGATAGCTCTGCTTGGAGAGGAGTGTACTGGCTGCTGACTTACTCTCTGGGGAATTAAGGTGTCTGGTTATGCTCTTTAGCCGAACCTACCTTGATACCTTGGAGGATAGCCCAATTAGATTGCTTAGACAACTCTTTATTGCCCCTGTTTCTGAGGTGGGAGAGGAAGACCTGTGAGGTGCTGATAGTCGTTGATGGGCAAACCTTCTTCTGGTAGGCAGGTGACAAGATGACAGGACATAGTCGTACGCTTTGATCCCTAACTTTTTCCTGGACCGCCCTTTCGGGTTTTCAGTCCACCGGGATACCCATTTTTGCCCAAGCCGCCTTTTCAGGTTTTCGACTTGCCGGGTGTACAAATTTTTTCATCTCATCCCTCATTTTGCCCGAACCCTTTTGGTTCGCCGGGAAGCCCTTATTTTTGCCTAGGTGTGTCAACCTAGCGGGTCTTTGATTTTGCGTAGTATTTTTCGGCTATGTCCATGTTCTCAGAATGTAGGGAGTTGCCCCTGTTTAGAAGTGTTTTTGTCATGCCACCAGAAGGTATTTGATCAGGCAAGATTCGTTGTTGGAATGCCCCAAGTGACTCAGGCGGAGACTTGCCCCAGGCTATTTGGCCTTTGAGAGATTCTCCGAATCTTGATTGGATTGCCCCAGATGATGGACCATGATCATGTCGTGCCCCTTGATTGGAGGTACCTCTGTTCATTAGGCATTCGTCGTGCGAACTTCTATGTTGTTCAAACAAAAAGTCATATGCAAACAAAGTTATGTTAACAATGCAAAGCTTATGTCTGTCTTGAAGATTTTAAAAATGCATTCTTTTTCATAAAACAAGTGAATGTTTGTAAAACGTGATGTCAACTCCGTATTTACCGTAAGCCTTAAGGAGTCAGGATACCTTTCGTAACAATATGCTTTCGAACTAACCCATGCTTCAGCTAGGACTTTTAAGGGTTATAACGTGGCCTGGTTCATGGTTTAAGAAACAAAGGATAAAGGCTCAAATTTTATTTGTACCCACCCGCTCTTCGTGATGTTCTTCAAACCTAAACTCAGTTGATCATACGTTAGACCTTGTTTGAGTCTTTGTCCTGACGTTCCAATGATGGTTCAGATATTGGTGATTTATTCTGAATAGGCAGTCATTCCTTTTTTTGTTGAGGGTTTGTAAGACCTCTTTCTTTTCTGATTTTTTTGTTATCCCTTTCTTTTTTGCCTTAACTGTTTCCTTTTTTGGAATCACAGCCAGCGGGATGCCCCAGTTTTATAAGTCTCCTTCATGGGTTTTGACTTAACGGGTTTTCATTTTTGAGATATAATGACTGCCTATCCTTATGATTATTCGGAACCATCACTGTCTTTTGATTTGTAAGGACCTCTTTGGTGCCATTCGTTATGCACTTGGATTAACTGAGAGACTACCCTGCCCCAGGTTATGATTAAGGGTTTTAAATTTCGAAAAGAAAAACTCCTACTTCTTTGGCTCAGAGGGGTTGACGAGGGATTATCATCCTTATAACTCCAGTGTTTAGGGATTGAAACAATGCCTGTACCTCATCAGCGGGGTCTGTTCAAAAGCATACTGTAGATTATGGTATCGTTTTCGTCATCCTCCCTCAAGAGGCTTAGAATTATTAATCGAGAGTTGACATCAGAAAAAATATGAAAATAATTTGCGTATAGTGAATACAAATATATTGCTTCAAAACAGACATATGCGATGCACTAATGGAATAACAATGTTTGACAATGAGTAAACGTTTGAATAATCAAAAGGGAATTACAACTTGAAAAATCCTAATGAACAAAAATTTCTAGTTTGAGACAGCCATCTCAGATGGAGAATTCTCAGCGGAAGATTTTCATCTCGCCATCCGGCATGAACTCTATCACCCCTTCGTCAATCAAATCCTGAATTTTGTTCTTCAAGGTCCAACAGTCGTCTGTAGCATGCCCCGGGCTGTCTGAATGATAAGCGCAGTGGGTGTCGGGGTTATACCTCGAAGCTGTCCTGTTGGGATTTTTGGGAGGGTCCTTTAGAGTGATCAGATTGACCTCCAGCAAGCGCTTCAGTATAAAGGATGAGGGTATATCAGTCTCCGAGAAATGTCTTCCGGGCGCATTTCGTTTACGTTGACTACCCCGTTGAGGCTGGGCTCGTGACCCTGAAGCAAGCTGAGGAGATTTTCCTTTGTCTTCTTGCCCCGCATGTGGTTGAATGATGGCTGGAGCTTCCACCTTGGCTGTTTGCCCTACTGGATTATTTTGAAGCAGCTTGGTGACGAGGACCCGGAGCTCTTCTTGTTTTTGAGCTAAGTCCTGAATGAGAGTCATTTGGCCCACCAACTGCCCCATCATTTGGATCTTCATGGTTGCCAACTCAATTTGTAGCCCTTCCAGCTGATCGTTCCTGATGCCCCCTGCATTCCCTAAGGTCAAGTTCCTGGTGAGGAGAGTCTTTATTTCTTCTTGCCCCTGGGATAGGTTCAAGAACATTTCTCACAGTTGGGCGTTCTGAGCACGGAGATCTTGGTTGTCTGGTTGGAAAGCCATTGCTGAAATAAACAGCGAAGATGGTGAGTGACCTGCAAAAGGGATACCTGTAATGCAATGATGAGTATGACATGTATGCAATGTTTTCAAGGACCTCGCGGAGTAAACAAGAAAATTTGTTAGCATTGGAATTTATAGCTTGATTGAAGGACACCCATGTTGTTGAGAACTCTTCTTCAAGGGTCAAAGGCTCACCATATCCAGTGGGTCATAGCCTCTGACTTTAGTCATCAGGTCTAATTTTGATTTCCCAGCAACCTTGGTTAAGGGAACCTTCTTCAGGAGTCAGAGCTCACCATATCAAGTGGGTCATAGCCCCTGACAACCTTGGCTAGAGGAAAATAAATCCTCTTTGCCCCTTGCTGGGATAATTGATTCACCATGACCTGCATCACAAGCCCTTGAGATCCTTGAAATGGGTTAGGATGTATGCAATGGTATGATGTCATGATGCATGGGGTAATGTAGGTAACCCTGTTATGAGTCCCACTTAAGGACTGCAAACCAAAACCTGCAAGAAACTTAGGATACCCTGTTATGAGTCCCAATTAAGGACTATAAACAAAACCTGCAAGTAGTTCATGTGTCAGATAACAAGCATGCAAGTAGTCAAATACGCAAGTCACACAAGAGAAGCCCTTAGAGTTTAGGCCAGCATGGGGTCTGGGTAGTACCCTCTTGAAGTTGGTGGGTTCAACCTGTCCTAATCGAAGTAACCGGGTTCTAAGGTTCCCAATATCACGGGATTGCTTTCATTGTTCATCGTTTCGATTTAGCCACTGAACTGGCGACCGAAATATTCCAGGAAAGCAACCCTCAGTTGAGTGTAGTATCGAGTATCAACCAACCTCGGACTGCACCAAAGTTAGTTATCTCACTACCCTAAAGAGGCCAAGATAGTTCAATTAAGGTTCCTAAGGTCTGTTGATGCTTCATGACACCACGCGGAGGCCCCGTACTCTCCTTGACTGAACTCAAGGGTTACCGGTACACACCAAAGTGCCACATCAACGTAGCAGACTGTTTCAACCATGTCGGTATACCCCGCACAGTTCCCTCACAGCCTTGTCGCTACTTTCTAAGAAAGGTATCCCCCAGATCCGGGTTAGGATCTATAGAACTCCCAAGCAACCCACAATTTTAAAGCACACAAGGAAAACAATTGAAAACACAGTTATGAACTAGCCCTAAGGTACACCTCACTTTATAAGATAGTCCCCAGCAGAGTCGCCAGTTCTGTGATCGGTGGATCTGTAACTGACTGTTTAACGCTAGTTAGCGAAATGTCGCGGAAGCAAGAGTCGCCACCGTCTTTTATTTTCTCCAAATGGAAAGGACAAAAGCACAGAAAAATTCCTTATAGAGATTGCTCTCGGTTCGGGAGGTAGGTTATAGAAAGGGAAGGTGTTAGCACCCTTTCTATCCATGGTTATCCATGGGCTCTTAGATACTTGCTCATTTGTGTTTTCAAAAGTGGTTTGTTTGCTTTTCAATGTGGGTTTTAAAAAAAGTTTCTTTGAAAATTTCAGTTCGACTCTTGTATCAGTCCTCAAGAGTGTTTGAAAGAATGCTTTCGAAAGCTTTTTGAAAATGTGTTGGTGTGAAAAGTATTTTTGAATTTGTTTTGAAATTAGAGCAAGTATCTAGAGTCGTCTACCTACCCTAAGGAATTCGTCTGTGTAGATGTCCTTTAAAGTAGTGCCATCCCACCATTGAGAGGTAGGTAGCACCACCGTTGGAGGTGTTCGGGTCAATTCGAAGGGTTCGGGACATGGTGATCACCGGAGCAATAGGAAGACACCTTAGAAGCTACCCTCATGCCAGGTTCCCGGATCATGAGGACTTACTAAGACATCCTCTACTCGACGATCACCTTTCGAGGCAAGGCAACAGTGAGGCGTACCCTAGGGGTGGTGTGTGATTCGTGTGTCGGATTCAGATATTCTTGCCTTTTCATGTTATGGGTGATCTAGCGTTTGTTTTTATTTAATCATTCATTCTTGCATGCATTTATTTAACAGTTAAAATATTGCGAGAAATAAAAGTTCTAAAGCTATTACAAAAGGCGCGGGTCCACATCGCCAAAATTTCCAGGACCCGATTTGACAGAAAATAAAGAAGTAAAGTGCGAGAAATAAAATGTCTGAGTTACATGGCTTTGGGAGAATTACATAAATATTTAAAAGAAGGAATAAATAAAATGTGCGAATTGAATTAAAATTGAAAACGAGGGCGTTGGACCCTTTTGAAGTTAAATTGAAATTAAAAATTAATTAATTATTTATTGAAATAAAAGAAGTGTTTTTTAGGTTTTTTTGTATTTATGAAATAAGAAAATTAAAATTAAAATTAAAAGAAACCCTAATTCTAAGTTATTTTTAATTATTTGAAAAAAATGTTAAAGTTTAACTTAATTTACTAAAGAATTTATGCACATGTTTATTTACAAAATAAATTAGTAATTAATAATAATAATAATGATGAGAAAATTATTTATTAAAAAAAATGATGAAAAAGTTAAAAAAAACCTAATTTCTACATATTTAATTTATTAAGAAAAATATTAAAGTTTTGAAACCTAAATTAATCTAATTAATTGTTTAAAGTTTATTTACAAAAATAATAATAGTAAAATTAATATTAATAAAATAAACATTTTTTTGATTTTTTCTGTATTTTATATTTATTATGAAAATTATTTTATGGAATTAAAAAAAAAACAATTAAAAAACAATTAAAAGAATAAAAAGGAAAAACAAATAAAAATTAAAAATTGAGCAAACCATAGGGGGTGTCTGGCCCAAGGGGAGGTTTTTTTGAAGTATTGACTCCTGAGTACCGTGGTCTGCATTCTTTGGCCATTGGATTGAGTTTCATGCATAAGTTGTTCTACTTTGGCCAATTGGCTTTTGGCTTTTGGCTTTTGGCCATTTGTGTTCTGGCTTCAACGTTCCCTTAATCTCTGGCTTAATGTCTGCCTCGCCATGTATTGGTGCCATGTATTGGTGTCATGCATAAGTTTTTCTAGTCTGGCCATTTGGCTTTTGGCTTTTGGCCATCTGGCTTTTGGCCTCAACGTTCCTTAATGAACCTGCCTGGGATCCTGTCTAAATCTGCAGCGTTGAATCTCACAAACACATCAAATAAAATCATAAAATGCAAATAAAACCAATATATGAAGAAATTTAATGTTTAGGCACAATATGACATGTATGAATGATTATACCCTTTTGATCATGGAGATCAAATCAACCTTACCCTTACTGAAAAAGTAGTGACATGAATGCTTTTATGCCCTTTGGATCATGGAGATCAAGCCAGCCTTACCCTTACTGAAGAAGTAATAAGATGTTGGTTTGTAACTGAGATGGCTTTGTTTGTAGTGAGAGAGGGATTTGTAATAAGGATTTCAAGGTTTTAGGGTTCTTGAAAGAGTTTGACATTCCAACAGTGTTGCGGCAAGGTTTTTTTTCTCTCTTCTTCTCCTCTTTTTTTTTTTTTGGGTTTGTGTGAAAAGAAGGTGATTATATAGTGGAAATTAGGGTAAAGCAAATGGGCTTTGAATGTGCAATTGGGCCTCCAATATTCACTTGAATTCGTCACTTTCTAGGCTAAATCGCAGGGACTTAAGTGCATTTTTTGAAGTTGAAATGTGAAAACAAAATGTAGCCGACATCGAGAACTAACTCCTGTCCGAAAATCGACTCAATCGGATAAACGGTGAATTAGTTATGAATTTTTGAAGTTTCAGCTCAGACAAACTTATTTTGGGCTTCAGTGTCGACTCTGACACGTTCTTCAATAAAAAACTGGTATTGATCGGAGCATAATTTGGTCTCGACTTTTGAAGCAAAGTTGTAGATATATGAGTCAGGGACCTTGTGTAAAAACATGAGCACAATCCGATAAAAATTGACCGAGTTATGAATTTTCGAAGTTTCGGCCCAGATGAAATAATATTCAGCATTCAGGATTTTCAGCGTGTCACGTACTCTGAGCAAAAAACGAAGGCCTTTTGAATACCGTTTGAACTCAATACCTTCTGTGAAAATGTAGCCAACTCAATTTGTGAAATTTTGGCGCCGTAACCTACTCGATACGATGAAAATCGACCAAGTTATGATTTTTTGAACATGACGCAAATAAACTTCTGTCACAAATTTTCTGTGCAAAAATACTTGATAAATCCACATTTTTGAAGACCTTCTGATCGAAATTGGCTTCCAGCCGTGAGAGATTAAAACGTAGATAATGTCAAGACGGAATTTTGGCCACCGGAACGGGTTCAAAACGAGTCACGATCTTCAAGTTATGAATTTTTTAGCGCGTAAAAACTGCACTTTCAGCACACTTTTTCACCACATTTCTTCAAGAAAACTCGCACATTCGGATACCTTCTTTAAAGAATTATCTCTTGAGCCGAACCTGAATTTGAGAATACGTTATCAGAGATATCTTGGCGAAAGAATACCTGAATATGACGCGCCGGGTTGGACTTGTGAATTTTCTTGAAATGTTTTGAGAAATATGGGAGGGCAAATTTTGGGGTACAACAGTTGCCCCTGTTCAATCTTCTTAGACCTGAGGATGCAGATTGGCTGACGTGCCTTTCGTAATCCGAAGGTGGAAGATGATTGAACACTAGAGTGCCCAAAAATTTGCGCTCACATAGTAGCAGTGTGGTGGGAATGGGCTTATAGATGCCATTTAGAGGTTGATGAATAGGATGATGGGCTTATAGATGCCTTTAAAGAATTATCTCTTGAGCCGAACCTGAATTTGAGAATACGTTATCAGAGATATCTTGGCGAAAGAATACCTGAATATGACGCGCCGGGTTGGACTTGTGAATTTTCTTGAAATGTTTTGAGAAATATGGGAGGGCAAATTTTGGGGTACAACAGACACCGTTTCATTCTGGTGGCCATTGACTACTTCACCAAGTGGGTTGAAGCAGCGTCCTTTGCATCCGTTACAAACAATGTTGTTTCCCGCTTCATCAAGCAGAATCTTATATGCTAGTACGGTATCCCCGAAAGGATCATCACTGATAACGGTACAAACCTTAACAATTCTATGATCACTGCCTTATGCGAGCAGTTCAAGATTCAACATCACAATTCATCTCCCTATCGGCCAAAGATGAACGGTGCTGTCAAAGCTGCGAACAAAAATATCAAGAAGATCATACAAAAAATGACAGTCACCTATAAGGACTGGCATGAAATGTTACCGTTTTCTCTCCACGGGTATCGTACCGCGACACGCACATCAACTGGGGCAACACCTTATTCTTTGGTATATGGAATGGAAGTTGTTTTACCTATCGAGGTTCAAATTCCCTCTTTGAGAATCATGATGGATGCTGGTTTGAGTGAAGACGATTGGATTCAGACCCGACTTGATCAACTTAACTTGATTGATGAAAAGCGACTTACTGTTGTTTGCCACAGTTAGACGTATCAAAAACGGATGATCAAGGCTTTCAACAAGAAAGTCAGACGCCATACATATCAAGTCGGTGATCTAGTGATCAAGCGCATTATCTTTCCACAAAGTGATCCCTGGGGAAAATGGACTCCTACCTATGAAGGACCATTTGTGATCAAGAACATCTTTTCTGGTGGAGCAATGATTTTAACCACCATGGACGACGACGATCTGCCGCACCTTGCGAACGCAGACATAGTCAAAAGATACTACGCATAAATGACCCGCTTAGTTGACACACCTAGGCAAAAAAAGGGCATCCCGGTGAATCGAAACACGAAAGGGAGGTTCAGGCAAAAGTTAGGGATAAATAAAAAAATATGTACACCCGGCAAGTTGAAAACCCAAAAGGGCGACTTGGGCAAAAAAGGGTTTCCCGGTGGATCGAAAACCCAAAAGGGCGGTCCAGGCAAAAGTTAGGGAATTAAAGCGTATGACTATGTCTCGTCGGATCACTTTAAGGACAATCTCTTCACTGACAAACCTGAAGTTTATGATCAATCCAATCATCTTCGGACGAAGCAACAGATGGACAAGATATTCAGAGATACGAAGGCTATAGCAGAATGGGAACCCCATGGGATTTTTACACACATAGCTATTCTTTGTATAAAATTTTCTTATTATGACACCATCCTCTTACTAGGATGACAGTCTCCTTTGTACAAAACACTTATTCAAAGTTAATACAAAGATATCTCTTTCAAAGAACAAAAACTCCTTGTCTTTTTCTTTTACACTTGTGTTTTTATTTGCAAAAACGTCCAATGATTCATTGATGAACATATGCATTTGAACATAATTACTGTTTACAAATAAACAAGATGGAAAAGAACAATTACTGACAGATTGAAAGGATAGGAAAACATCTTTAGGCTATTCCATGAGCAATCCCTACAGTATATCATCCAGATCCCCAACGGAGCTAAAACCTTGAGATACAGATCCCCAACGGAGTTATAATTTCAAACCCTTAATCCCCATCAGAGTTAAAACTTCAAACTCCCAGATCCACAGCGGAGCAAAAACTTTGAGTTACAGATTCCCAGCGGAGATGAAACCTTCTTCCCCAGTCGAGTCAAGATTTCCAACTACCAATCCTCAGCGGAAACCATCCAGTTAATCCAATTTCCCCAACAAGTTATCTTGAAGCCTGGAAATCAACCAGATAACAATTAACTTTTATCTCTCCCCAACCTAGGATAACTTCCCAGTAGAGTGGCAGACGACCGAAAATTCCTGAACTTACTCTCCAACAATAAGCCTTCTTCCCACAGAGTTTTTATTCCTCAACAGAATGAAGATTCTCATTCTCAATTCCCCAGTGAAGTCACCAAAGTTTTCATTACTCCTCAACAGAATGAAGATTCTCATTCTTAATTCCCCGCAGAAGTCATCAGAGTCTTCCTCATTCTTCAGCAGATCAAGGATTTCCTTTGTATAATCCCCAGTAGAAGTCATCAAAATTCTCTGGATTCCCCAAGCAGATTACTCAGGCAGTATATGACAATACTCCAACTTTAAGACATGAAGGATCCTTATATCCCCACAGAAGTTGTCAAGATTTTTTCTATCCCCAACATTCGCCCAGGATTTCTCATCCTCAGCAATCAAAGATTTTGAATCTCCAGCAGCAGTCAAGGATTTATTTTCCCCGGCAGCAGTCAAGGATTTTATTATCCCCAGCCGTCAAGGATTTATTTTCCTCAGCAATACAGCTAATCAGCTTACATGCGCATACATTACATCCATATATCATAAACATTGATAAAGCACATTTATTGCAGCATACATTTCATGCAACATAACTTTGTGTTTCAGCTAACATTTTACCCTTTTCAGGATAAGATTAACAGCTATCATTAACAATATTCAACATTCAGATACAATAAAGATACACTCCAGACACAGAAGTCATTCTATTACTCATTCAGAATTCAAGGTCAAGATACAGTTCAGATACGCTCCAGGCACGGAAGTCATTCTGTTACTCATTCAGATTCTAGTCCAGGTACGCTCTAGACACGGAAGCCATTCTGTCACTTATTTAGATCTCTTATTCAACAATCATGATACAGTATAGATACACTCCAGACAAGGAAGTCATTCTGCTACTCATTCAGATTCTAGTTCAGATACGCTCCAGACACGGATGCCATTCTGGCCCTTATTCAGTTTCAGATTCAGATATAGTACGGATATGCTCCAAACACAGTTGCCATTCTGTCACCTATTCTGATTTTCCCCAGCTTAGAGATGCTCCAGACACGGATGCTATTCTATTGCTTATTCAGATTCAACATTCAGATACAACTTGCATACGCTCCAGATACAGATGTTATTCCTTTGCTCATTCAGATTCAGTCCCCAGATACAGTACAGATACGTTCCAGACGCGGATACCATTTTGATACTTATTCTTCTGAATTACAACTTACAACTCAACAAACATACTTGGATGGCATCTTTAAGCCCATCTCCAAAAAGATTCTATCACATCTCCAAATGGCAACTTTAAGCCCATTTCCTCAACTACATTTTGACGAGTGCAAATTTACGGGCACTCTAGTGTCCAATCATCTTTTACCTTCGAGTCACGAACGACAAAGCTCGCCAATCTAACTCTTCAGGTTCAAGAAGATTGAATAGGGGCAGCTGTTGTACCCCAAAATTTTCCCTCTCATTTTATCAAGATTTTTCCTCACAAGACCTCTTGGACTCCAGACAGGATTAGGGTTTGCTCAGCTCAAGACCTCCTCTTGCACTGATAACCTGAAATTAGGGTTTGAGTTTGCACAAGGATTTTTGGACCATCAATGCTCCATGTGACTTTCATATACCATCTTGGACCCCTAAGATTGCTCATGACAAGTTTCAAGCCTTGAATCACATTTTTGCCCAGTCAATTGGACAGTTGACCTAAAAATCAGCTGTATTGGG
Organism: Vicia faba; assembly: GCA_948472305.1. NCBI lineage: Eukaryota > Viridiplantae > Streptophyta > Magnoliopsida > Fabales > Fabaceae > Vicia > Vicia faba. The sequence continues at coordinate 260,018,662 of OX451736.1, read as the reverse complement.
GAAAAAGTCAATCATGGCTAATTTACAGTCAAACTTCATAATTTTTTATCCACATCAACATTATAGACTCATATGAACCATTTGATCAAGTTTGGATCATAATTCCTCAAGAAATTTGATCAGATCATCAAAAGGGCAAAATGGTCAAAATTAGGATTTTGACTGAGGAAGGGCAATTTCTGATTTATGACCTAGCCAATGGCCAATTGGGTTCAAGCATGATTTCAAGGACTCAATAGCATCATCTTGACCTAATCACATAGTTCAAAAGATCTCAAATGCATAAGATTGACAAATGAATTTTGCAGTCAACTCATCAAAAGTCAACTGTACATTGAAAAGTCAAACTTTGACTTTTTGGTCAAAATCAAGTGCCAAGGGTCATAATTCATCAAGATATGTCAAAATGTGAAACGTGTTGAACAAGAAACCTAAAATTGCAAATTAGGGTTTTAATTTGAAATTTTTCATAACTTAGAATTTTTCTAAGTTATGGAAATTTCTTATTTTTTCCCAACTTTCCACAACTTTTTCACCATGATGCAATTGGATTCAAAGAAAACTTCCATCATGAAAGTTGTAGTACTCAATGAAATATACAACTTTTATTCACAAAGTTTTCCCAAAATATGCTTGGATCTCAAGTTATGAATTTGTGAATAGGGGTCCATAAACTTTTTAACTTAGTGAAATTTCGCCCTAATTTAGGCTGGATTTTGACCTAACTTCATGGGCATTTTTCACCTAGTTCCAAGAGGTATCTCAAAATTAATTTCAAATATGAATTGTATAGCATGTTACAATCTTTCCAAAATATCCAATAACTCTCCAAGATCATTTATGGTTAGGGAGAATCGAAGAAGGGAAAATGGAAATTTATCACTTTTGTTCAAGGCATTTTCACAATGGTTCAAGTTGCAAATCTGTCCTAGCATGCTTGTACTTGGTATTAAAGCTCCTAATCCTTTATACACTCCATAATTTAATACTAACACAATGGATAATGGTTTTATTTTGATCTTTGAAGCATTGTACAATGAATTAATCCAAAAATGGCATAAAGTTCACAATACCATTTTGATAAAGCATGCTTTTTGGAACTTTGCGTTTCTTGAGCCATGGACCTGATCTTTTGTTGCAAGCAAGATCCACAAACATCAGGAAAAGTACACCAACCCTCTGCAGTCCACAAGCTAGCATGTACAGGCCTTTGGCATGGTCATGTCAACTTTCTTCAAAAGCAAGCAAACTTGTAAAAGTCAAGTTAACTTGTCCAGCTGATAAAGGCAAGGCTTGGCTTCATTTGAAACAACTTCAGAACCTTGTAACAAGCGAATACACGATTTCCTAACATCCCAAACACTCTCAAACACCAAAATTACACTTTTCTGCCCAAACAAGGCATCATCTGCAGAACACTTTCCAACTTGAAACTTGCTCGTGCGTTTTGCCTTTCAACCCTTGAAACATATTCCCTACATCACATCCAAGCTATCCAAGCATTCATCTTGCAACTGTGAGCTCAGTTTCACACTTCACCATTTTCATTTTTCAAGGTTGCAGGTTAACTCGTGCAAGGAGATTCAAGCATCTACAAGGCCAGCTAAGCATTGGAAAAGGTTGAGGGAACTTCAAGGAAGCTCACACGATCTTCAGGCCTCACTCAAAGTTCCCACATTGCCATATCCAAACTCAACTGAACAAGTTATTTTTCAAAGTTCTATCTCCTTATTTAGGCATCCTTAAGCTTTGATTTGTGAAGCAAAAATGTAGTCCTTAACTTGCTTAAGCTGTACATATGCATAGTTGTCATTTATATTAACTAAGCTAAGAGTATTTGATTGTTGACGTTCATGAAAAAATTAGGTCAGGAATTAGGGCCACTGAAATTCTCCCTGGTTTCTTAGAGTTAGGTTTCAAACTTTATATCACTAGAATCGTGAGATCATGAGCTACAATTTTCATGTTACAAGTTTTTGATTTTATGCAAAGAATAGCAAGTTACAGGTTGAAGCACAGAAATGCGCGTTTGAGAAGAGCTGGAGGACAGGGACGGCCTGTCTGGGCCTGGCGCACCTGGGCCTTGTTTTTTCTACTTTCCACACCCCCCTATTTCCTATCTGCACCCCCTTTGATTATTTTTATATTTTTGCATATTTTCTTGCATATTTTATATTTTTGACTTGTATTTATTTTTCTGAACATTAAAAATCATAAAAATAATTTTCTTAATTTTTTGCAACTTTATTTTATTTTTACTATTTTTTTTCACATATAAAATAATTTTATTTTAATAAATAGAGCTTATTTTCTTATTTATTCATGTAAATAATTTAAAAAATACTATACCTTTTTATTTTATTATTTTTCACACAAAACATTATTTTCACACATATTTAATTTTTAATATTTATGTATTATATTAATTATTATTTTTCTTGTACAAAATGAATAAAATAAATAATTAGAAAACAATATTTTCTTTGAAAACAAGATTAGGGTTCCCCCTTTAAAAAATAATAATATCATTTTTTCTTATTTTTAGGACTTAGATAATTTTATTTTCTCATACCTAAAATAATTACAAAACATTTTTTTTTGCATATTTACATTTTTATTGCATATTTAAATAATTGTTTATTTATTTATTGTACAATAAATTCAATTGGGTTGTAATAGTGAATTAGGGTTTTATTTTATGCAAATATCCCTATTCAAAAACTTGTATCCCCCTTCCATAATATTGTTCTAATAGCTTAGATTTACTTTACGCAATTTATCACATTATATACATGTTTAGTAAATTAGGGTTTGTATGATAAGACAAAAATCAAACAAATAGCATGACCTAAATACAAGACAAAATGCATGAAAAATGACAACACCTTGCACACAAGCACCTCTAGGGTTTCACCCACTTTGTTGCCTAAAAAATGGCCATGGTATGCATGCTAGGTATCTTGGCAAAACAAAACAAAATAAAAGATCATGGTCCCTCGATGACGCTAGACAAGGTTGCCTAAAAACAAATGATCTTAGTCCTTCAAAATTCTAAAGATACTTGGCAACATTGCTATCATGGTCATACGATGACCCACGCCCGTCCCGTTTAACATCCAAAGATAGGGTTGTTTACCAAAGCAATGGTAAATCAACAATATCAAAGGAATAAAAAATGTACAAGAAAGACTTTTGAGTAGGTAGATAGCTTCTAGTTACTTGATCATTTCAAAAACCATCCTTGCTATTTTCAAAGAAACACGCACACTTTCAAAAGACAAACATCTTTGTATACATTCTTACAAGCGAGAATCATTACAAAGATTGCCTAAACGATGACCTCTTTTCAAAATACTTTCAAAACCATACAAAGCACCATTTCAAACAATTGAAAAAGCAAAGAAAGTGATCTAAACAAATAACTAAGAGCCCATGGAAAACCATGGATGAAAAGGGTGCTAGCACCTTCCCTTTTCATAATCTACCCCCCGAACTCAAGAAAACATCTCAAAGGTCTTTCCTGTGCTTTTTTACCTTTCCTTTTGGATAAAATAAAAGTCGGTGGCGACTCCTGCTAAACCGCAACATTTGCAAACACAAACGCAAAACCCTAAGTCAGTTCTGCCACCACATCACACCAGTCAACCTAGCGGGTCTCTTTCATGCGTGGTATTTTTTGACTATGTCTGCATTCACAGGGTGCGGAAAATCTTCATTGTCCATGGTGGTAAGTATCATAGTTCCGCCAGAAAATATTTTATTGATCACAAATGGACCTCCATAGGTGGGAGTCCATTTACCCCTGGGATCACCTTGTGGTAGGATGATGCGCTTTATTACCAAGTCACCAGTCTGGTATACCTGATGCTTGACTTTCCTATTGAAGGCTTTGATCATACGCTTCTGGTACATTTGAACATGGCAAACAACCACAAGCCTTTTCTCGTCAATAAAATTCATCTGGTCTAGTCTAGTCTGAATCCAATCATCTTCATCTAAATCTACGTCTTTCATGATCCTTATGGAAGGAATCTGGACTTCGACAGGTAGGACATCTTCCATACCATAGACTAGAGAGAACGGGGTTGCCCCAGTTGATATCCTTACTGAAGTGCGATAGCCATGAAGAGTAAAGGGTAACATCTCATGCCAATATTTATACATCATTGTCATCTTCTGTATAATCTTCTTGATGTTCTTATTGGTGGCTTCCACTGCGCCATTCATCTCCGGTCGATATGGAGAAGAATTATGGTGTTTAATCTTGAACTATGTGCAAAGTTCTATGATCATAGTGTTCTTAAGATTAGTAACATTGTATGTGATAGTCCTTTCGGGGATGCAATATCGATAGATAAGTTTATGCTTAATGAACCGGGCGGCAACATTCTTGTCAACGAAGGCAAATGAGGCTACTTCAACCCACTTCGTGAAGTAATCAATGGCGACTGGGATGAAACGATATCAGTTAGAAGCAGTAAGCTTAATGTATCCAATCATATTAATGCCCCACTGTTGTACCCCAAAATTTTCCCTCTCTTTTATCAAGATATTTCTCACAAAGATCTTCAATGATTCAAGCTTGCACAAGTATTGACTAGGTCAAGCCATCTTCTGAACACTGATGCCTCAAATTAGGGTTTGAGTTTGCACAAAGACAGTTGGAATTCTAATATTTCAAATGACTTTCATGGATCATTATGGACCCTCAAGATTGCTCCTATCAAGTTTCAAGTCTTAGATCACAAAATTGCCCAGTCAATTGATCAGATGGCCTAAAATTAGCTGTATTGGAAAAAAAGTCACTATTGTCAACCTACAATCGAACTTCAAGATTTTGGACCAATATAAATATTTTAAAGTCATGTGTATCATTTGATCAATATTGGATCACAATTCTCCAAGAAAATTGTTCAAATCATCAAAAGGGAAAAATGGTCAAAATTAGGGTTTTGACTAGGAATGACCAATCTTTGACTTTTGACCCAGTACATGAGTTATTGGTTTGAAACATGATCTCAAGAATTCAAGTACATCATTTTAACCTAATGGCATATTTCAATTCATCTCCTGAGACTAGTGGATTCATAGATGAAATTTGGTTAACTGATGAAAAAAGTCAATTGTACACTGAAAAGTCAAACTTCGACTTTTTGATCAAATTTGAGTTTCAAAGATCACATTTCATCAAGACATTCAAAATATGAATTTTGATCATCAAGAAATTAAGAAAGTCAAACGTCATTTTGAAAAGTCAAACTTTGCAAGACTTAGAAATTTTTCTAAGTGTTTTTTATACATGTTAATTTCATTACTTCATGACATCTTTTCACCATAATTCAAGATAATTCAAGTTGCTACAAGTTTTCAAGTAAACAACAAGGCTGCATTTTAAAGTTAAAAATTGTAAGTTACAAATCCTAATCTTTGTCTTGTTTGAACTTTTCCCTTTGGCTCAGTCTTCAAACTTTGCCACTATGTTGTCCACAAATATGCCTTGTCTTTGTTACAAGCTGCATAAATCTATCCACAAAACCAGACCTGCATCATGCTACATACCCCGCTGTCCAAAACCTGTATAGTAATGCCAAGAAAACTGTCAAAACCTGCAATGCTGTCCTGAAAAATCTACATCATACCAGTCCCATATTTGCACAAACTTAGCACATAAGAGCTGCATCTAAAAAGCAATGAAATAGTGTACCCAAACAGTTCAAAAACTTATCTATTTCCCTCCCAAATTTCAGTCAATATCATCTATAAATAAGTTGTTTCACAACACACTATTGTACCCCAAATTTATCCTACCTCGATAATTTTATTTTTTTGAGATTAAAATTGAAGAAATATTCAATCAAAGATGGTACAACAGTATCTGATGGCCCGTCTTTAGCCAAGACTAAGGGGTGTACCTTAAATTCAGGAAAACAGGGCTTTCTAAATCAGAAGGACTCGTGTATCCGAGAACCCATTCGCATAGCATGTTGGCCAATGACCCATGCGATTCGAAAATGGAAAACTACTTTAAGAGAATAATAATTAAGTCCTTAATTTGTTAATTGTTGTTGGTAATTAAAACTAGTAGTTGAATTTACAATATGAGAGCCAATTGCGTTTGGCCCATTTCTATTTTTTGTGGATGGCCAAATAAGGGATATTGGTATCAAACGCCCATTAAGTCTTATTTTTAGTTAAAAGAAAAAGAACTATTTATAAATAATGTATACTGTGAAGTGAAAACTAACTATTTTGGTAGGATGTTGTTATTAATTTTGTCTATCTTAGGAAAATCCATATTGGGCCTAATTGCATAAAAAAATGTTTTGCTGCAAGTAAGAGAATAATATTGCTGTAATAAAAATGATGTTGTTGGACTAAATATTTAAGATGCCAGTCAGGCCTGTTCCAGGGAAAAGGAGTGTTTGTTGTAAACAAAGATGATTTTGGATCAATTGTTGAGAGTAATAAGGTCCATTGGAAAAAATTATCGTTTTTATTTCAATGAAAAAAGAATATATAAGAAAAAAAGTATTGTCGTTATTGTTAATTGTTTATTTCATTTTTATTATTAAACAACATTATGTTAAAATTGTCTTTATAAAAAGTTTGTTTAAGACAATTAATGTTGGGTTATGAAAAGACCAATTCGGCCTGACTATATTAAAAAACCTTTTTCTTGTTGTAATAAAAAAAACAACAATGATGCTGGACTGAATTCATGTAATCAGCGCTGGCCCAAATCTAATAAACTTTTACTGTATCAATTGAACCAAAAATAACGCACGTGCTTCTTCACTAACAAACACTGTTGAAATCAAATCTAATTGTTCTTGCCAATTAAATCTTTATCCTAAAATCAAATCGTAGAAAACACATACCAAATCTTGTAATTGAAATCCCCATAACATCTAATTAACTAAATCAAATCTGAAGTTAATATCGAGTCCAAGCCCATATTTCTTTAACAAAATTGAAAACTAATTTTATAACAGAAAACAAATCAAATATACAAATATGAGAAATAATCTAATACAAGATCAAATCACTAAGTTACAGAAACAATATCAATTACAGAATCCAATCAATTACAGAAATCACTAACCTAATCTCTAAATCTAAGGCTAACTGTAAATTTAAAACCCTAATTCTAAGACCCTATATATACAAAGTACAGAGGACAGAAAGAGGAGAGGCGGTAATACCGAGGGATTCTGGAAGAACCAAAGGGGACTGGAAGTACAGAATCAAGAAGAAGAATGCGCAGAAGCCGAGTCACCTCGTTTGTTGTGGAAGACCAGAGAAGAAGCAATTAGGGTTTCCATTTCTGAAACCCTAATTGCGTGTCTGCTGCCGGGCAATCCTCCATCACCGTCAACTTCAAAGCTCTCGCCGAGACCTGAAAACAAGAAGGAGAACAGGGGGTTAGCGGCAATCGGACAGACGCTCAACAATCGGAATATGGAAACGCAAAGGGGTAAACTTAGCTTGCTTTTGTTCTAATTGTAAATTGGGGGTTTCTGTAGGGTGTATATTTGTTAGGGATTCAGTCGTGGTTAAGCACCGCCAAGGGGGAAAGTTCTGGGATAGGGTTTTTTGAAAGCGGAGAAAAGGTTGAAAGGATGAAGAAGGAGCTCCAGAGCGAAACGCTTAAGACAAAATGAAAATGAATGACAATAATGTAAAAAAAACCTTATATCCTGTTGAATCCAGTACGTGCATGTTCACAGTAACCAACACGCGCCTTCGTTGATATCTCTTAAATCATCAGTGGATGGCCGTGAGGCCAAGTCCACGGTAACTCCCATGCTCCCTCACAGACACTATCCACCGGACCTCTCAATTTTCCATGGGCCAGGCCCATTCCTTTTCACACCCCCATTCTGCCTAATTACTAAACCAATAAACGAACTACACCCCCTTGTCTGAAAAACGAATGAGCCTAGACCAAATCCCCTTTTAACACCCCATGTTTTACTTGTCCATTAGAAATTGCACCCCCTGAACTTAATTTATTTATTTTATTTTTATAATTCAATTATCATTTCTATTTTTTTAATATACATATATATTATTTATTTACAATAATTATTATTATTATCATCAAATAGTAATTTTTTTATTATTATTATATTTTGATATTATTATTATATATTGTTATAATTACTTAATTTTTTTATATTATTTATAATTATCATTTATTATTTATAATCCCTTTTTATGTAAATATTATTATTAATATATTTTATTTACTATTTAAATATTACTATTATATGATCAAATAAATTATTTTATATCAAAATTGCATATATTATTTTATATATTATTTGCATTAAATCTTTTCTAATCATGCATTAATCAAGATATTTGCAATTAATACGATTAAAAAACACAAACAAATCATCAAACTATTTTTCGCAATAAATTAAACTAATCAATTGTGTTTTTGCAAAAGGGTTTCAAACTAGTTTTGACTCACTGCGCACTCAGTCAAAATCTCTGCAATCACTACTCCTGATTGAGTGAGAGGTGATTCAAAATATGTTTCCAAACCCCTAAAAAACACCAACCCCATACGGACTACAAATTGGGACTCTGATTCCTCATAAGAGGATACGTAGGCATACGATCAAAAATCATGGTGAGTCTTTCTGATTAAAACTTAAATCACGTTTATCCCGAACCTAAACCTAGAGCCTAATATCCTTGTGAAAAAGGTAGATAAAAGGTTCCTAACACCTTCCTTTCCTCTAATTGAGTCTGAAACCTAGAATATCTGTCTGCGAATTAAGGTTTTCTGTTAGATTCCCTTCCCTAGGATAAAAACTAATAGTGGCGACTCTGATAAAAAAAACCAGTTGCTACAACTGGCGACTTTGCTGGGGACTCTCCTTAACCCTAGGTATGATCGGTGGATCTGGAACTGACTGTTTAAAGCTGGTTCGCGAAATGTCGCGGTAAGCAAGAGTCGCCACCGTCTTTTATTTTCTCCAAATGGAAAGGACAAAAGCACAAAAAAATTCCTTATAGAGATTGCTCTCGGTTCGGGAGGTAGATTATAGAAAGGGAAGGTGTTAGCACTCTTTCTATCCATGGTTATCCATGGGCTCTTAGATACTTGCTCATTTGTGTTTTCAAAAATGGTTTGTTTGCTTTTCAACTGTGGGTTTAAAAAAGTTTCTTTGAAAATTTCAGTTCGACTCTTGTATCAGTCCTCAAGAGTGTTTTAAAAGTTGCTTTCGAAAGCTTTTTGAAAAGGTGTCGGTGTGAAAAGTATTTTTTGATTTGTTTTGAAATTAGAGCAAGTATCTATGAGAATCTACCTACCCTAAGGAATTCGTCTGTGTAAATGTCCTTAAAGTAGTGCCATCCCACCATTAAGAGGTAGGTAGCACCACCGTTGGAGGTGTTCGGGTCAATTCGAGGGTTCGGGACATGGTGATCACCGGAGCAATGGGAAGACACCTTAGAAGCTACCCTCATGCCATGTTCATGGACATGAGGACTTACTAAAACATCCTCTACTCGACGACCACCTTTCGAGGGGCAAGGCAACAGTGAGGCGTACCCTAGGGGTGGTGTGTGATTTGTGTGTCGTTTTCAGATATTTTTGTCTTGTCATGCATTGGTGATCTACGCGTTGCTTTTATTTTGACATTCATTCTTTCATGCAAATTAATTAACAGTTAAAAAGATGCGGAATTAAAAGTCCCACGCTATTACAAAGGCGCGGGTCTACATCGCCAAATTAATCCAAGACCCGATTTGAAATAAAACAAAATGCGGACAATAAATACCCTAATTGGTCTATTACACAGCTTTGGGACAATTACATTATATTCACAAAAAGAGGAAATGAAAATAAAATGCGAGAATAAGTAAAATCGGGAATGCGAGGGCGTTGGACCCTTTTAAGGAACTTAGATTGCAATTAATAAATTAATTAAGTTAGATGAGAAAAGGAAATTATTTTTGAGTTTTTCGTATTTATGGATTTTTTAGTAAGAAAATTAAATGAAATTAAAAGTTAATTAACCCTAGTTCTAACTATTTTTTATTTATTAAGAAATATTTTTAGTTTGACCTAATTTTAATTAATTATTTACATGACAAATTTATTTACAAAATAATAATTAATAATTAAATATGGTGAAAAAAGAAAAAAAGGATAAAAGTATAAAACCCTAATTCTACATTTTTTAGTTTATTAAGAAAAATATTAGAATTAAACCTAGAATTAAAAGCTAAATTAATCATTAAATTTATTTACAAAGAAAACATTACATAAAATATATTTTTTATTTTTCATAGTTTCTGAATTTTTTGGGTATTTTTTATGTTAGGAAAATATTAATTTATGAATTAAAAGGAAATAATTAAATTAAAACAAAGAATAAAAAAGATAGAAAAAGAAAAGAAATACAAACACTTGGGGGGTGTTGACCCCAATTTGGAGGTATTTGGCCAGCAATTAGGCCCAATCATTGGAGGCCTGGTTGACTTTCCTGAGAGGCGTGGGGCACGTTTGACTGATGCCCATGGTGTTCTTCAAATCATGGCCATTGGATTGATATCAGTGGGCGCGTGGCAAACACAGGCAAGAAGACGCATGGTAGGCCCTGGGGTTGAAACTGCATGGAATCACGTTGAAACAAAATTCATTGAAAAATATGGGGGACATGGGAATCGAACCCAGGTCCCAATGCTTATGTGACAATGCAGCTACCACTTGTACCATTTGCTTTCTTTGTTATTATGATAGAAAATAAATAATATATAAAACAAACCACGCTAATGATGTTAATTCAAAAAAACGCGCTAAAACTTGAATTGTCCAATCACCGGTTGACAACACGCCTTCTTCTTCGTTGATTCCTTGTTTCACCTGAAAAATATACATCAAATAGCGGGGGTTTTGAACCCCCACTAACCACTGCATAGGAAAATAGCGATTAAGCCATACTCAAATATAAAAACGGCGCGACTAGTGATTCTGGATCGTCTAAGTGCGCTGAGTTCAATGGTGTAGGTCTCATGTCTCAATTTTTCCAGAATAAGGAAGCCCCAAATCAAGGTTCCTGAAACCCTAGGAATCGTTCATGGCAACTCTCCATATATGCAAGCATTCTTCAATTAAATTATACTATTAGCTTCAGAATCAACACATTAGCATAAAACAATAATGAAAATGCATTGATATGGCGTGTAGATTCGAATACGATTAAGGAAAAATTCATGTACAGGGTAACTGTGTTCTACCGTTTCTTGAGGTGCAGAGGTCTGATTTCGATTGGGGCAGATTCCTGGATGTATCAGGAGTGCAATGGAATAGTTGTTTTGCTTTGAAACCTGTTGAAACTAGGAAAACAGTTTTGAATTTTTCTTCAAAAAATGCAAAGTTTGTCTATGGTTTTAGGCGCAGCTTTCTGGTTGTGAGCTTTAGGGTTATGATCAGTATATGTATGCCAATGGATTAGGGTTGAAATTTGAGTCCAAAAACCCTTGTAATCATGAATCAAATATTTGATTTTAATGGCATATTTTTTCAATCTTTTTCATGTGTTTTGATACCAATCATGGCCAAATCCTTCCTTTTTTTGATGTGCACGAATCTTTAGTAACCAATGAGAGCAAATGCTGCATAAAAAGATTCAAATACATTTGTTTAGTATTTTTTTCATATTTTATTTTATTAAATGAATTAATGGTGATTAAAAATTCAAATAAATAATAAAAAATGATGAAATAAATCCCCTTTGTGCCAAATGGTCGTGCATAGCCTTTGGATGATAAATCTTGGAAGAAAATGTGGCCCATTAGCAATTTTGAGGCATTTGAAGTAAAGTTGTCTTTTCAAAATTCCCAAAAATTTCCCAAATTCCACAAGGCATATCTTGCTTAATTTTTAAGCTTTGATCATGTTCTTGGACATTTTGGAAAGGTCTTGAAGTCCTCTAACCAATGCCTTTGGTCCCATGTCATTTTTATTTACCAATCTCAAGTTATGGCTTTTGACTTAAAGTGCCTTTTTGTTGACTTTTGAAAATGACCTATAATGTTGAGATTGATAACTTTTTGTGAGAGCATTTCTTGGACTTGAAGTGTGAAGAGGAGTTGTAGGAAATGTCTTTCTCTTAAAAATGAGCTTTGGATGGAATTTTTCTGATAAACCATGTGGAAGTTATGCCTTGGTCAATTTACAGTTGACTTTTTCAACTGTCCAAATATGGAAACTTTTGCATCTTGAGACTTTTTGAGCCATGCCTTGAAAATCATGATCAAGAATTGATCAAATGATGTTTGTGGCTTCAAAATAAGATGTTGACCAAAAATTTGGACTTTTGACTGTCAAATGACCATTTTGCCCCTGCAGTTGACTGTAGGGCAATTAGGGTTTTTGACTGTGCAATTTTGTGCTGTAAGTCTTGAAACTTGACATGAGGATGCTTGACCTTGTTTGTAGGCATGTGGGACTTGATTGGACCCTTGGAAACTTCATTTTCTTTGTCTGAACCAAAACCCTAGTTTTTGACTATTAGGAGGCCTTTGAACTGTGCAACCCTTGGGGAGATTTTGAAGCATGCTCTTTGCAAATCTTGAAGAATATGGGAGGGAAAATTTTGGGGTACAACAGTTGCCCCTGTTCAATCTTCTTAGACCTGAGGATGCAGATTGGCTGACGTGCCTTTCGTAATCCGAAGGTGGAAGATGATTGAACACTAGAGTGCCCAGAAATTTGCGCTCACATAGTAGTGTGGTGTGGGGAATGGGCTTACAGATGCCATTTGGAGGTTGATGGATAGGATGATGGGCTTATAGATGCCATGCTGAGAGGTGATGGATGAGTGGATGGGCTTATAGATGCCATCTGGGTGTCGAGCGCATAAGAGATTGCTTAGCGAGAACTTGCGTACCTGAAAAAGAAAGATGATTACCTGACCTATTACAGGAGCTGGTCTTCAAACTCTTTGTATAGATGCACCCTGGTTGGTTACAGGAGTTGGGTCTGGAGCTTCAAACGGTGATGAACGAATCCGGTATGGTTACTACCTCAACGGGACGGTGAGAGAACCTTGGACGATTACTACCTCAACGGGACGGTGAGAGAACCTTGGACGATTACTACCTCAACGGGACGGTGAGAGAATATGGGGGCGATTACTACCTCAACGGGACGGTGAGAGAATCTGGGGGCGATTACTACCTCAATAGGAACGCTGAGAGAATCTTGGATGTCTTCTACTGGGATAAGAATCAGGGAGATCTTAGGGTCGATTTAACTGAACCAGGCTAGGTCTTGAAATCTTCAACTGGATAAGAAACAGGGAGATCTTAGGGTCGATCTGACTGAACCAGAGAAGGCCTTTGACTGGATAAGAATCAGGAAAATCTTAGGGTCGATTTAACTGAACCAGGCTAGGTCTTGAAATCTTCAACTGGATAAGAAACAGGGAGATCTTAGGGTCGATCTGACTGAACCAGAGAAGGCCTTTGACTGGATAAGAATCAGGAAAATCTTAGGGTCGATTTAACTGAACCAGACTAAAGTCTTGAAATATATCTGAGAACTTAACGGGATCTTTCCTGAAAGGTAAAGGTCAGTTATATGCAATGCATGATATGAATCAAGCAATGATGTTCTCAACATAAATGAGATTTGTACGTTCATGATGCATATATGCATGCTATAATGTATGGAAATGCGATGTTTATGAATGCATCTTTTTCGTCTTCGGAAAATAAATCCTTGACGGGTGCCGGGAAGTCACATCCTGGGCTGATGTTGAAGAAAAGATTTTTGCTTCCGCTGGGGATGATAGTTGCAAGAATACCGGTAGGAAAAGATAACTCCGTTGGGGAATAAACTTGGCGAATGGATTACTCTGCGGGGAGAAAATTACTCTAACGATCTTGCTGGGAAGCAATACTCTGTGGGGAGAGAGGTACTTTGCTGAAAGGCTGATGATAACTCCGCTGGGGATACCGTTGTTGTGTTGGAAGTGTTAATAGACTTCGCTGGGGATAAGAAGACTTTGCCGAGGACAATCTTCTCATGGCTTTTGGCTGAGGATAACCCAGTTATATCCTGGTAGGGAAATAACCTTTGAATAAAGCCGGGAGACGCGTTCGTGCTCTGCGAGGATAAGCTTCCAGAATCTACTGGGGATAAGCTTACTGCTTAGGGAGATGGATTCCAACTTTCCTGGGGAAACTGGATTGGACTCTCCTGGGGAAATTTGAACTACTGGGGAAGTGACTCCATTGCATGTTTGATATACCGCCGGGGAACAATCTTTAGGTCAAGACTGCCGGGGATACTTGTTAAGAATGCATGTATATTGCTGGGGAACATTGAGATCTGCCGGAGGATGCCCAACTTCCTTAAGGTTGACTGTAACTTTGCTTGGGGAGAGTGCACTTACTTGCTGGCTCACTCTCTGGGGAATTAAGATATCTGGTTATGTTCTTCAGCCGAACCTACCTTGGTACCTTGGAGGACAGAACAATTAGATTGTTTAGATAATTCTTTATTGCCCCTGTCTCTAATGTTACCTGTAATTAATCCTTTGTTTCGTATGCAAATATTCATGAGTTAGCAAATTATTGTCAATGCATATATCACAAATTGAACCTTGGACGTTCTTCGCAAAACAAAACAGAAAAAGGAAAAAACAAAAGGCAGTTTTAACTGAAAAGTATATTTGTATTGATTTTGAATTTGCTTGTTAATAGGCGTTTATGTACAAGAGGCTGACGTCCTAGTAAGAGAACGCCGCCGAACAAAAGAATTTATACAAGTTTGTACAAAAGAAAATAAAAACAGCTGTGTGAACTGAATGATCGCACTGGGTTCCAACTCTGCTATTGCCTTTATATCTCCGAGCGTCTCATCACTTGATGACCTTAGTTGAAGATGAAGCTGACTGATCGATGACGTCTGAACTTGATGTTGATACCGGATTATGGATGCAAGGTGATCCAATGAGACATAGTATTACGCTTTATCCCTAACTTTTGCCTGGACCGCCCTTTCGGGTTTTCAGTCCACCGGGATACCCATTTTTGCCTAAGCCGCCTTTTCGGGTTTTCGACTTGCCGGGTGTACAGATTTTTTCCATTTCATCCCTTCATTTTTCCCGAACCCTTTTGGTTCGCCGGGAAGCCCTAATTTTTGCCTAGGTATGTCAACCTAGCGGGTCTTTTTCATGCGTAATATCTTTTTACTATGTCTGCATTGGCGGGGTGAGGAAGGTCGTCACCATCCATGTTGGTTAGAATCATGGCTCCTCCTGAGAACACATGTTTAACCACAAATGGACCTTCGTACGTAGTGGTCCATTTGCCCCTTGGATCGCTCTGAGGAAGGATGATGCGCTTGATTACCAGATCCCCAACTTGATATTCTTGTGGTCTGACCTTTTTGTTAAATGCCCTGATCATCCGTTTTTGGTACGTTTGACCATGACAAATAGCAGCAAGTCTCTTTTCATCAATAAGGTTTAGCTGGTCAAGTCGTGTCTGGATCCAATCATCTTCACTCAGATCTGCATCCTTCATTATCCGGAGAGAGGGTATCTGTACTTCGATCGGTAAGACTGCCTCCATACCGTAGACCAAGGAGAAAGGAGTTGCCCCGGTTGACGTCATGGCTGAGGTACGGTACCCATGTAGAGCAAACGGTAACATCTCGTGCCAATCTTTATAAGTCACTGTCATCTTCTGCACGATTTTCTTAATGTTCTTATTTGCTGCTTCTACAACCCCATTCATTTTCGGTCTGTAAGGAGAAGAGTTATGGTGCTGTATCTTAAACTGCTCACAGAGCTCAGTGATCATCTTGTTATTCAGATTGGTACCGTTGTCTGTAATGATTCTTTCAGGGACCCCGTATCGACAGATCAGATTATGCCGAATGAACCGTGCCACAACAGTCTTGGTTACCGTAGCATAGGAAGCTACTTCAACCCACTTCGTGAAGTAATCAATCGCTACCAGGATGAAGCGATGCCCGTTGGACGTTGTAGGTTTAATCTCACCGATCATATCTATGCCCCACATTGCAAAAGGCCAAGGCGCAGTCAGAACATTTAGAGGAACTGGGGGAACATGCACCTTGTCTGCATAAATCTGGCATTTATGGCATGTCCGAGAATGTTGATAGCAGTCAGCTTCCATTGTGGACCAGAAATACCTTGCCCGAAGGATTTTCTTTGCCATAGTGTGTCAACTGGAATGTGTTCCGAAGGTCCCTTCATGTAGCTCTTCCATGATCTTTTCTGCTTCAGTCTTATCCACACAACACAGTAAGGTCGAATCATGGTTTCGCTTGTACAGGATGCCATTGCTAAGGAAGAACTTCGCTGCAAACCTTCTCAGAAACTTCTTATCGTTGACAGATGCACCTTCAGGGTATTCCTGAGCTTCCAAATATCTCTTCACCTCATGGTACCAAGGCTTCTCAGTCACCAATTCAGTTTCCAGATCACAACAGTATGCCGGTTCGTCCAGTTTCCAGATGATGATCCGGGGAGCCTCATTGTCCCATTTGACTTTGAACATGGAAGACATCGTAGCTAACGCGTCCGCCAGCTGATTCTCCCCTCTCGGGAAGTGTTCAAAGGTTATCTTTGTGAAGTGGGGGATCAATGTCAACACACATTCTCTGTAAGGAATAAGATTCAGATGTTTCGTATCCCACTCCCCTTTGATCTGATTGATCACGAGAGCGGAATCTCCGAAGACACTCAGAAACTTGATCCTTAAGTCGATCGCAGCTTGGAGACCCATGATGCATGCCTCATACTCCGCCATGTTGTTGGTGCAGTTGAAACATAGCCGGGCCGTAAGTGGAGTATGAGTGCCTTGGGGGGATATGATTACAGCTCCGATACCGTTACCCAAAGCATTGGAGGCCCCGTCAAAGTGCATAGACCATCGGGATCCTTCCTCAGGTCCTTCATCTGGTCCAGGTACTTCACAATCAGTCACTATCATGATGCTCTCGTCTGGAAACTCGAAGCTCATTGACTGATAGTTGTCTACTGCCTGATGTGCCAAGTGGTCTGCCAATACACTTCCCTTGATGGCTTTCTGGGTCGTGTACTGAATGTCGTATTCTGTCAAGATCATTTGCCATCTTGCTATTCTCCCAGACAGAGCAGGCTTTTCAAATATGTACTTTATAGGGTCCATCTTTGAGATCAACAAAGTAGTGTGAGTCAGCATATACTGTCTCATCCGGCGAGCAGCCCATACCAAAGCGCAGCAAGTTTTCTCAAGCAGTGAGTATCGGGTCTCACAGTCGGTAAACTTTTTTCTAAGGTAATAAATGGCATGCTCTTTTCGGCCAGACTCGTCATGCTGCCCCAACACACACCCCATTGAGTTGTCAAGTACTGTCAGGTATAATATCAGAGGTCTCCCCTCAACCGGTGGCATAAGGATGGGTGGTTCTTGGAGGTACTCCTTGATTCTGTCAAAATCAGCCTGACATTCATCATTCCAACGTACTACCTGATCTTTCTTCAGCAGCTTGAAGATTGGTTCACAGGTAGCAGTTAGGTGGGAGATGAATCGAGCAATGTAATTCAGGCGTCCTAAAAAGCCTCTGACCTCTTTCTCTGTCTTAGGAACTGGCATCTCTTGAATGGCTTTAACCTTGGCAGGGTCCACTTGAATACCCTTGTCACTTACAACAAAGCCTAGCAACTTTCCAGATCTAACCCCGAAGGTGCACTTGTTCGGGTTCAACCTCAGCTTGTACAACTTCAGTCGGTCAAACAATTTCTGCAGATGATCTAGGTGTTCTTCCTCAGTCTGGGACCTTGCGATCATGTCGTCAACATACACTTCTATCTCATGATGGATCATGTCATGAAATAAAGCAACCATGGCACGTTGGTAGGTTGCCCCAGCATTTTTCAGTCCAAAAGGCATGACCTTGTAGCAGAAGGTGCCCCACTGAGTAACAAAGGTAGTTTTTTCCATGTCTTCAGGTGCCATCTTGATCTGATTGTAACCTGAAAAACCATCCATGAAAGAGAACACCTTATGCTGAGCAGTATTGTCAACAAGGACATCAATGTGAGGTAGGGGAAAGTCATCTTTGGGGCTGGCCCTGTTCAGATCCCTGTAGTCGACACACATTCTGACCTTACCATCCTTCTTTGGTACTGGCACCACATTAGCAACCCACTGAGGGTAAGAAGTCACTGCAAGGAACCCGACGTCAAACTGTTTCATAACTTCGGCTTTGATCTTCTCAGACATCTCTAGACGCATACGGCAGACCTTTTGCTTAACCGGAGGGCAGTCTTCCTTGGTAGGCAAATGATGGACCACAATGTCGGTATCCAACTCGGGCATGTCTTCGTAGGACCAGGAAAATATCTCCACATAATCATGTAGCATCTGAATCAACCGTTGCTTCACGCTGAGCTCTAGGTTGGCACCAATCTTTACCTCCTTTCTGTCTGTATCAGTACCCAGATCTATTGTTTCCACCGACTCTTCATGTGGTTGAATTGCCCTCTCTTCCTGGAGTAACATTCTTGCAAGCTCGCCAGGCACTTCGAAATCATCTTCACCTTCGTCTTCGGCTAAGTTGATCGGATTTTCGAAGTCATAACTGGCAGTAGCAGAGTCGTTACCAGTGAGATCCAGAGTGGATTGAAACCTGTATGAGTGAGTGCGTGTAAATACAACTGTTTTGCAATATATAAAGAAAGGAAAGAAAGAAAGGGAGCATAAGATTTGAAATGCGAGAAACGTCCAAGGTCTTTATTCATGATATATGAAATGACAATTAATATACCCTCACAAATGAAAGCCACGGTGCCCCGGGTAAGACACCGGGCCATAGAGTTTCAAATCATTGTTTATTACAAATAACAGAACAAAGGAGTTTATTACTGCGTAACAAAAGTAACAGGAGTATGATCCTTAGCAATCCAGTTGGTCAATCCGCCATCAGTCGTCGGGTAGATCCAGCTATTGAACTCTGACTCTCCCACTTCATCTTCGTCCCCAACAGCATTCACTCCTGGATTGGTAATGAGCACAGGAGGTCTTCTGGTCTTTGCCTTGCGCACAGCCTTCTGACCCTCTGCAGTAAAACCCAGTCCAAACTTGTCAGTTTTAGGTGTAAAATCAGGGAGCCTGCCCCAGTTAGCACATTCACCTTTCTTGATCACAGCCCGGGCATCCTTCAAGGAAGCCATCTTCAAGGGAACATCCTCTTCAACCACCGCTTCCGCCACTGCCAATGTTGGAGGTACCTCTTCGAAATGCTGAAAGGGGGTTTCAATAAACTCCCCGTCCATCTCAATATACCTGAAGGAATTCAAATGGCTCACCATATACTCCTCCTCTCCCTGCACAGTGACAATCTTCCCTCTGACGGGGTACTTGAGTTTCTGGTGCAGGGTAGAGGTCACTGCCCCAGCTTTGTGGATCCAAGGTCGACCCAGTAGACAAGAATACGATGGATGGAAATCCATCACATAGAAAGTAGAGTCGAATACCTGAGAACCCACACGAATAGGAATGTCTACCTCTCCGTGGACCATCCTTTTAGAACCGTCAAAGGCTCTGACGATGATGTTGCTAGGTTTCAGCTCCAGGCCCTCACAATCCAAACGGTCTAAGGCCTTCTTGGGTAGCACATTCAGGGAAGAACCAGTGTCTACCAACACGTGCGCAAGAGTAGTGCCCCTGCATTCAATAGAGACATGCAGGGCGTCATTGTGGTCCTTTCCCTTAGCGGTAAGGTCAGCATCTGAGAAACCCAAACCATTGTCCGCTGTCAGATTGGCTACACAATCAGTAAACTGGACTGCAGATGTCTCCTGTGGCACATGGGTCGTCTTTAGAAATGAAATCAAGGCCTTAGCACGGGCCTCTGAGCACAGTAGTAAGGAGAGCATAGAGATTTTGGAGGGTGTATGCCCCAGCTGCTCGACAACATTAAAGTCACTCTTCTTGATTATTTTCAGAATTTCCTCCATCTCTTGTTGGGAGGCCTCAGCATTCACAGATTTTGGTGCCTCCATCCGGGCAGGCTCATCTTCAATCCCTTTGCCCCGAGCATTAGATGACTCGGCAGCGGGGGACACAACTTGATCAGAACTGGGAACAGGTACATTTGTAGGTGTTATAGTGAGGGGTTTTCGAATGGCTGGCGGCGCAATGTCAGGCGAGAAGAGCCTGCCACTGCGGGTAACTTTTGCTGGACCAGTGATATTGCTGATGCTGGTGCCAGTGTTGAACTCTTGCTTGATTCCATGTACATACATGTCTGCCCCATAGTGCCAGGGGACAGCCCTATCAGATTCATAGGGGAGAGGCCCCGGAACAGTAATCACAACGGGTGCGACAGTCATAATTTTAACCGGCTTCCTCGGGAGAGCCTTGATCGGATTATTAAAGATTGTAACAACAGAAACTTCTTCCACCGGAACAAACTGAACAACAGTCTTCTTGAACAGAATCTCTTTGTTGTCCATTAGGCTTTGGATGCCCAATTTCAGCAAAGGACAACCAGAAAGGGAAACAACACAGAAAAGGCAACCTTCACTACAACCCGGAAATAAACCGCCCAGCAGTAGGTTCCTCTTAACAGTCATCAAGGGAGTAGCTACATCATTCATAGAAACGGCATACACATCTTCATCCACGGCATGCACTCCATGCTGGGGCATAGGAGCAGTCACCACATTTGGCCTCTCAGGCGCTTCAAACTGTATCTCTTTTGCGTCAATAAGGTCTTGCACCTTATTCCTTAAGGCCCAACAGTCATCAGTGGAATGCCCCGGGCTATCGGAGTGATAAGCACAGCGGGCATTTAGATTGTACTTGGGAGAGGCAGTGTTTACAACCTTCGGGGCCTCTCTAACAGTCACTAGGTTGGTGGACAGCAACTGCGGCAAGATTTGCGACAGGGTCATACTTAGCCGGGTAAACTCTCTTCTGGGTCTTTCAGCCCTTTGAGGATTGGTTTGCCGAGGAGTGGCAGCAGGATTAGCAATCATCACCGTGTTGACAGATTGGCGGCGCTCAGGTTTCTCTTGTCTTCTAGACCCACATACGGCACTGGCCTCCTTCTTAAAGGGCTTCTTCTCAGAACTTGTAGATGCACCCTTCTGAATTTTTCCGGACTTCATTCCAGCCTCTATTCTCTCTCCAGTCAGAATAAGATCAGTAAACCCTGCAGACGAGTTACCGATAAGGTGATTGAAAAATGGCCCAGATAGGGTCCCCAAGAACATGTCTACCAACTCGCGGTCAGTTAACGGAGGCTGCACCCTGCCGGCCAGATCCCTCCACTTCTGTGCATACTCTTTAAAACCTTCGCTTGACCCTAGCGACATACCCTGGAGTTGGGTACATGTAGGAGCAAGGTCGGCATTATATTGATACTGCTTATAAAAAGCAGTAGCCAACTCCTCCCAGTTACGAACCTTGGTCCCATCCAGCTGATAGAACCATTCGAGATGAGTCCCTGAAAGACTCTCCTGGAAGAAGTGGATCCACAAGTTCTTGTCCACTGTGTACGGTTGAATCTTCCGCACATAAGATCTGAGGTGTAGCTTGGGACAAGACGCCCCGTCATACTTGGTGAAGGATGGTGCCTTAAACTTGTGAGGAATAATCACACCAGTAGATACGCCTAAGTCTCCGAAATCCAGCCCAGGCACTTGTTGGATCTCAATTGCATTCAGTCTGTCCTCCAACTGCTTATACCGGTCTTCAACAGGAGGATACTGTTCCTCATTAAAGTCAGTCTCGTTGTCAGAGACTACCGGACTAGGACCTTTTCCCCCTTGGGGACTGATCTTGCCTATAGAAGAACCAGCCTCTTCATTCTGCAGAGTGTTGCCAAACCTTCGGCCCGAGTTGAAAAGAACAGTTCTCTTCTTCTTCTTCTTCTCCTTCTTCAGGAGCAAAGCCTTCAGCTCTTCCTGGCCTTGAGCCAAACCCATGATCAGTTCCTGAAATTGCGCGTTCTGCGCCTGAAGAGCCTTGATAGACATCTCGGTTGATGATGAGTCAGGGTTCATGATGCTGAAATAAACAGCGAAGAACAGTAAGCAACCTGAAAAGAAGAAAACCTGCTATGCACATGATGAATGGAATGCATATGATTTATGTTTTCATAGACAATCGGGAATCAACTTTGTAAACAAAAAGGAACACACTTCATTAGATTCAACTTTGAAACTTAAATTGTTCAACAGGTTTCCCTTAGGCGTTACATAAAAGGGAAATACTGAAAAGGGAAATAAAACTGTAAAAGAACATCCAGAGCTCCTCATTAATCCCATGGTCTCCTCTTCTCAGTACGGATGTAGTCATTCAAAGCTCGCTCGTTCTCCAACTGCTTTGTCAGCTTCTGGATCTTCAACTCCTGCTCATTGAACTTTTCCCGATACGAATCCCGTTCTTCTCGCAGTTGCGACCAAGACCTCTTTAATGTCTCATAATCAGTAGGTATCTGAGGAGGGAGGACAGTTGGAGGAGCCCCATCTTTGTCAGGATACTCAAGAATGACTGGTCTGACAGCTTCATACGGCATACCTAACTTCTGAGCACGGATGCGAACCCATTTGTAGTAGGCTTCCATAGGTAAAGAAGTCTTTGGCCCCAATTCTTGTGGGTCAGCTTTATGAACTTTGTCCCAAGCCTTGATGAACCTACGACGCAGCTCGTCACTATCCACCTGAAATTCAAAACTGATG
The DNA here is from genome assembly GCA_948472305.1 of Vicia faba. Lineage (NCBI taxonomy): Eukaryota > Viridiplantae > Streptophyta > Magnoliopsida > Fabales > Fabaceae > Vicia > Vicia faba. Next base: position 259,995,929 of record OX451736.1, on the reverse strand, counting down.
TGAGGTACCAACATCTCATGAGGCCCTGCTCTTCTGGCTCTTCCAAACTGACGGAGCGCTAGACATGGATTGTAGGAGATCCCTCCTTGAGTACCAATCAAAGGAACATTAGGGTATTCCCTGCAGCGATCAATAACAGCTATCTCATCCAAACCTCTAAAAGTCCAAATGATGTCTTTATCAGTGAGAGACATTAACCTATGAGCCCAACCTCTTCCTTCTTGGTTCTTCAGTACGAACTTAGGGAGGTGCGAAATAAACCAACTCACCAACAAAGGGATACAACACCATAGAGTTCCTCGTCTTCGGGCAGTACGAGCATAAAGTTGTTGCAGGATGTCACCCAAGAGAGTGGGCACAGGGTTCTGAGACATGAAGATCCTTATGGAAGTGACATTGATGAAGTTGTCAGGATTAGGAAACAAGACTAGCCCATAGATTAAGAGAGCTAGGATGTCTTCATATGCCCTAAAATCCAAGTCATTCCAGAAACTGTTAGCTTTACCAATCAGAAACTTGGCCAAGAAACCCTTAACTCCGCTTCTAGTCACCCAGTTGTCCATTACTTCTTGATGGGTCAAAGGAAGAGCTGCAGCAACCTCCTCAAGCCTGAGGGTCTTTTCCCAACCAGTGTAAGGAGTCTGATCCAAGATAGGGATGCCAAGTAAATCAGAGAACTCTTCCAGGGTAGGGACCAGCTGGAAGTCTTGAAAGGTGAAGCACTGGTACAGAGGGTCATAGAACTGGGTCAGGACACTCATTAACTGTTGATCCCGCTTTGCAGTGACTAAACTGAGAAGAGAACTATGCCTCTGGATGAAGGAAGTGGTATTTGGAATTCTGCTAACCAACTCTTCAAGCAACTCAGGTGGGTGAACAAAGTTGAACCGGATAGTATTCCTTCGCACAGGCATCATGATGTCCTACAAAACATAGCAAAGGTGAAACCCTCCTGTCTTTGGAATGGTCAGTCCCTATGCAGAATGCATGCAATGCTCATGATGTTATGATGCTATGATAAAGCACACCACAAATATTTACAAGGACAAACATGGTAAGGCACACAAGTCACACAAGACAAGCCCTTAAAGTTTAGGCCATCATGAGGTCTAGGTATTACCCTCTTTCAGTTTGTTGGTTCATACCTGTCCTATCAAAAGTAACCGGGTTCTTAGAGGATCCCATTATCATTGACTACCCTCAATCGGTCATAACTCCAGCATCACAATCTTTTCTTGCGGCCAAAACCATCACGAGAGTTTAGCCTCAATGGGCGTAGCATACTGCTACTGTTCTATTGGCCAAGTTGTGTCATTTAAGGTTCTAAGGTCTGTTGGTGCTTAATGACTCCTCAGAAGACCCATATTCTCCTCGTTGCGACACAAGGGATATCGGTACAGACCAAGGCGCCACACCAACGTAGCCACTGCTTCACCCATGTCGGTCTACGCCGGACAGGTCCCTCACAGCTTATGCTACCTAACAGGGTATCCCCAGATCCGGGTTAGGATCTATGTAACTCCGATGCAGCCCACAACAATAAAGCAAACAAGCACAACAATTGAAAACACAAGTGATCTTAGTCCTAAGGTACACCTCACTTTATAAAATGTCCCCAGCAGAGTCGCCAGTTCTGTGATCGGTGGATCTGGAACTGACTGTTTAAAGCTGGTTCACGAAATGTCGCGGTAAGCAAGAGTCGCCACCGTCTTTTATTTTCTCCAAATGGAAAGGACAAAAGCACAGAAAAATTCCTTATAGAGATTGCTCTCGATTCGGGAGGTAGATTATAGAAAGGGAAGGTGTTAGCACTCTTTCTATCCATGGTTATCCATGGGCTCTTAGATACTTGCTCATTTGTGTTTTCAAAAATGGTTTGTTTGCTTTTCAACTGTGGGTTTAAAAAAGTTTCTTTGAAAATTTCAGTTCGACTCTTGTATCAGTCCTCAAGAGTGTTTGAAAAGTTGCTTTCGAAAGCTTTTTGAAAAGGTGTCGGTGTGAAAAGTATTTTTTGATTTGTTTTGAAATTAGAGCAAGTATCTATGAGAATCTACCTACCCTAAGGAATTCGTCTGTGTAAATGTCCTTAAAGTAGTGCCATCCCACCATTGAGAGGTAGGTAGCACCACCGTTGGAGGTGTTCGGGTCAATTCGAGGGTTCGGGACATGGTGATCACCGGAGCAATGGGAAGACACCTTAGAAGCTACCCTCATGCCATGTTCATGGACATGAGGACTTACTAAAACATCCTCTACTCGACGACCACCTTTCGAGGGGCAAGGCAACAGTGAGGCGTACCCTAGGGGTGGTGTGTGATTTGTGTGTCGTTTTCAGATATTTTTGTCTTGTCATGCATTGGTGATCTACGCGTTGCTTTTATTTTGACATTCATTCTTTCATGCAAATTAATTAACAGTTAAAAAGATGCGGAATTAAAAGTCCTACGCTATTACAAAGGCGCGGGTCTATATCGCCAAATTAATCCAAGACCCGATTTGAAATAAAACAAAATGCGGACAATAAATACCCTAATTGGTCTATTACACAGCTTTGGGACAATTACATTATATTCACAAAAAGAGGAAATGAAAATAAAATGCGAGAATAAGTAAAATCGGGAATGCGAGGGCGTTGGACCCTTTTAAGGAACTTAGATTGCAATTAATAAATTAATTAAGTTAGATGAGAAAAGGAAATTATTTTTGAGTTTTTCGTATTTATGGATTTTTTAGTAAGAAAATTAAATGAAATTAAAAGTTAATTAACCCTAGTTCTAACTATTTTTTATTTATTAAGAAATATTTTTAGTTTGACCTAATTTTAATTAATTATTTACATGACAAATTTATTTACAAAATAATAATTAATAATTAAATATGGTGAAAAAAGAAAAAAAGGATAAAAGTATAAAACCCTAATTCTACATTTTTTAGTTTATTAAGAAAAATATTAGAATTAAACCTAGAATTAAAAGCTAAATTAATCATTAAATTTATTTACAAAGAAAACATTACATAAAATATATTTTTTATTTTTCATAGTTTCTGAATTTTTTGGGTATTTTTTATGTTAGGAAAATATTAATTTATGAATTAAAAGGAAATAATTAAATTAAAACAAAGAATAAAAAAATAGAAAAAGAAAAGAAATACAAACACTTGGGGGGTGTTGACCCCAATTTGGAGGTATTTGGCCAGCAATTAGGCCCAATCATTGGAGGCCTGGTTGACTTTCCTGAGAGGCGTGGGGCACGTTTAACTGATGCCCATGGTGTTCTTCAAATCATGGCCATTGGATTGATATCAGTGGGCGCGTGGCAAACACATGCAAGAAGACGCATGGTAGGCCCTGGTGTTGAAACTGCATGGAATCACGTTGAAACAAAATTCATTGAAAAATATGGGGGACCTGGGAATCGAACCCAGGTCCCAATGCTTATGTGACAACGCAACTACCACTTGTACCATTTGCTTTCTTTGTTATTATGATAGAAAATAAATAATATATAAAACAAACCACGCTAATGATGTTAATTCAAAAAAACGCGCTAAAACTTGAATTGTCCAATCACCGGTTGACAACACGCCTTCTTCTTCGTTGATTCCTTGTTTCACCTGAAAAATATACATCAAATAGCGGGGGTTTTGAACCCCCACTAACCACTGCATAGGAAAATAGCGATTAAGCCATACTCAAATATAAAAACGGCGCGACTAGTGATTCTGGATCGTCTAAGTGCGCTGAGTTCAATGGTGTAGGTCTCATGTCTCAATTTTTCCAGAATAAGGAAGCCCCAAATCAAGGTTCCTGAAACCCTAGGAATCGTTCATGGCAACTCTCCATATATGCAAGCATTCTTCAATTAAATTATACTATTAGCTTCAGAATCAACACATTAGCATAAAACAATAATGAAAATGCATTGATATGGCGTGTAGATTCGAATACGATTAAGGAAAAATTCATGTACAGGGTAACTGTGTTCTACCGTTTCTTGAGGTGCAGAGGTCTGATTTCGATTGGGGCAGATTCCTGGATGTATCAGGAGTGCAATGGAATAGTTGTTTTGCTTTGAAACCTGTTGAAACTAGGAAAACAGTTTTGAAATTTTCCTCAAAAAATGCAAAGTTTGTCTATGGTTTTAGGCACAGCTTTCTGGTTGTGAGATTTAGGGTTATGATCAGTATATGTATGCCAATGGATTAGGGTTGAAATTTGAGTCCAAAAACCCTTATAATCATGAATCAAATATTTGATTTTAATGGCATATTTTTTCAATCTTTTTCATGTGTTTTGATACCAATCATGGCCAAATCCTTCCTTTTTTTGATGTGCACGAATCTTTAGTAACCAATGAGAGCAAATGCTGCATAAAAAGATTCAAATACATTTGTTTAGTATTTTTTTCATATTTTATTTTATTAAATGAATTAATGGTGATTAAAAATTCAAATAAATAATAAAAAATGATGAAATAAATCCCCTTTGGGCCAAATGGTCGTGCATAGCCTTTGGATGGTGAATCTTGGAAGAAAATGTGGCCCATTAGCAATTTTGAGGCATTTGAAGTAAAGTTGACTTTTCAAAATACCCAAAAATTTCCCAACTTCCACAAGGCATATCTTGCTCAATTTTTAAGCTTTGATCATGTTCTTGGACATTTTGGAAAGGTCTTGAAGTCCTCTAACCAATGCCTTTGGTCCCATGTCATTTTTATTTACCAATCTCAAGTTATGGCCTTTGACTTAAAGTGCCTTTTTGTTGACTTTTGAAAATGACCTATAATGTTGAGATTGATAACTTTTTGTGAGAGCATTTCTTGGACTTGAAGTGTGAAGAGGAGTTGTAGGAAATGTCTTTCTCTTAAAAATGAGCTTTGGATGGAATTTTTCTGATAAACCATGTGGAAGTTATGCCTTGGTCAATTTACAGTTGACTTTTTCAACTGTCCAAATATGGAAACTTTTGCATCTTGAGACTTTTTGAGCCATGCCTTGAAAATCATGATCAAGAATTGATCAAATGATGTTTGTGGCTTCAAAATAAGATGTTGACCAAAAATTTGGACTTTTGACTGTCAAATGACCATTTTGCCCCTGCAGTTGACTGTAGGGCAATTATGGTTTTTGACTGTGCAATTTTGTGCTGTAAGTCTTGAAACTTGACATGAGGATGCTTGACCTTGTTTGTAGGCATGTGGGACTTGATTGGACCTTTGGAAACTTCATTTTCTTTGTCAGAACCAAAACCCTAGTTTTTGACTGTTAGGAGGCCTTTGAACTGTGCAACCCTTGGGGAGATTTTGAAGCATGCTCTTTGCAAATCTTGAAGAATATGGGAGGGCAAATTTTGGGGTACAACACTAGGTTTAGGTATTTTTGGGTTTATATTTTTATTTGATTTATTTATTTATTGCATTTATCTACTTTATCGCATTTATTTATTTATTGTTAATTTCTCTTATCATCATATATTTACTGCGTGGCAGAGTTTTTCTATCTAAAAAATATTTTGAATATAACCCTTAGAAAGAAGGTTCGTCTATTAACTTAGGGGGTACATGATCCCTGCAAGTTTATGTGACGACTTCGCCTAAAGTCGGTAAACTTCCGAAAAAGGAATACTTATCCAGAGATATCCTCTTGACGAGTAGGAGTTTGGAAGGTCACCCATGACTTTTTGTAACGACCTTAACCTAAAATCTTATGACGAGACCTTTCACGACTTTGAGACAAAAGTTTCAGTCTGTAAAGAGGCTCCACCTAAGGGAGGCCCTTATGCCTTTTCCCTCTGGTGTTATTCATGACACCCTTAAGGAAGCCACCTTTTGGGAGGGTAGACTAACCGTAGGTCAAAATTAAGGAGCCTACCTTCTAAGGGTACTTATAACAAAAACCCCGTCACTGAACCATACATCCCTACCTTATAGGGGTACTTATTACAAAAATCATGTCACTCAACCTTACACCCATGCATTCATGCACTTCATATATTCGTCACCCTACATTTGTCTTATTCACAGGGGGTATAAAAGATAAAAATAAACTCAAGATCTCGGTGACTGTCTTTAAAAATGGATGCCGAAAGAAACAACTTTCCCGCGTCAACACGCTAAACATGTCTAAAATCAAGGGCACAAAAGGGAAATAACATGCTGAAGACTTTCTTAGGATTTGTCCAGCAATAGGGGATGGTTTCAAGATCATATATTCGCAGGCGCACCTAGAAGACTTATTTCCTTTTGCTTGATTTCACGCAAATAAAGTTTTGGTTTAAGATCGTAATATTTTTCAATATCTGAATTACGTTACTTTCAATAAAGGCATTTTGTTTCCACATCTCGTTTGCATATCTATGTTAAAGATACTCGCTAAGTAAAGTAATAAGCAAAAGACGAATACATACCCAAGTGAATAAGACACTCAACCCCTTTCGTATTCATGCACATTCATTCGCATGCATTCATTCACAAACACCCGCATATCATGTTAAAACTCATTTTTCAAAAACATCTCTCCAGTTGAACCATTGGTAGAAGAAGGTCTCCACCTCCTTGGCTTCCATATCAAACAAGGGCCTACCAACGGAACACAATAGAGAAAATCGAGGAAACTCAGGTTGCATTCGAAGAGGATCTCGACCAAGTAAAGGGTGACGTCACTTCAATGAAAGGAGATCTGAGTCAAGTTCTCCTAGCTTTGAAGAACATTATTGACAGACAAGACCAGATTCCCAGGGCAGCTTTCAAGGAAGTAGCCCAAACTATTGGTGCATCAAGCAATCACCAACTAAGGAAAGAGCCAGAAGCAGGACCCCAAAAGTCCGTCATGGATGAACAAGAAGCTGAAACTGAAGGGTTTATCCCACTGCCGCCAAAAGCAGGGGCATCTCATACCCTACAGATTCCAACCAATAATGCAAACAACTACTGGGACATGAAATACGGAGACCACGGCCCGGAGGATGCCAACCCAGATCCCCCAAAGACGATTGGTACTCATGCTGTTGATAATCCCCTAGTGGTGAATCAATACAAAGCTCTGGAGGAAAGACTAAAATTTGTGGAGGTTTTTGACGCTTTCAAAGTAGACGCTCTCGAAATGGGCCTAGTTCCAGATGTGGTGATTCCACCAAAGTTCAAAGTACCTGACTTTGAAAAATATAAGGGGCTCACTTGTCCAAGAAATCATCTTCGTATGTATTGCAGGAAGATGCATGCCCACTCCCATGATTAGAAGCTGATGACTCACTATTTTCAAGAAAGCCTGAGTGGGGCATCTTCAGACTGGTATATGCAATTGGAGAGAACACATATTCAAGCCTGGGCAGATCTCGCTAATGCTTTTCTGAAGCATTACAAATATAACCTAGATATGGCGCCTACCCGCATGCAACTCCAGAATTTGTCCCAGAAGAAAGAAGAGTCCTTCAAGGAGTATGCTCAAAGATGGAGGGAGTTGGCATCCCGTGTGCAACCACCACTGTCAGAGAAGGAGTTAGTAGACACGTTCATGGGAACTTTGCACGGGCTGTATTATGAGATGATGGTTGGAAGCGTCTCTTCAGGGTTTTGAGACTTGGTAACCATCAGAGAAAGAATCGAGACTGGGGTAAAACTTGGGAAGATATCAGGGGGACCATCAAATGCTCCCTACAATTCAAAACGGTCTGCTTCAAGCGTCCCCAGAGGAAAAGAGGGAGAAATTAATGTTGTAACGTCACAACCCAAGGTACAACAACCATTAGTGATCCCACTAGGGCAACAACAAGGTAGAAGTCCACCCAGGAAATTTGATCCACTCCCGATGCCACCCAGTCAGCTATTACAACAACTAGTTAAGGTATCCTTAGTGGAACTCAAGCTCCGAGCTCCTCCAATCGGGCCACTCCCACGAAGATACGATGCCAACGCCAGATGCGAGTATCATGCTAATTATCCTTGACATACCATAGAACAATGTTGGCCTTTCAAGCACAAGGTGCAGGATTTGTTGGATTCTCAATACATCACTTTTGAGAAGCCCAACATCACACCAGACCCTATGTCGTCGCACAATGGACTGACAATAAACGCAATTGAAGTAGCCATTGACTCTGGGGCAAGAAGACAAGCAAAAACCTCGATAAACTCGCTGAAAGAATATCCGTTGGGATGTGGACTCCCGCTAGAACAAAATGAAGCTTTCGAAAGAACTCTACAAAGGCTAAGGGACTAGGGGATAGTCCAGTTCGGACAATACCCTGAAGAAAAATATAAAGCTACTCTGAAGGATGAAGCACATTTTCCTCCGATCCAAGAGACTTTTGTGAACAGTGGAGTAGTGCATGGCAGACATGGGGCAAAAATATTCAACAAGGCCAACACCAAAGGGGAAATTGAATTCATCCGAGAATGAGCCCCTGGAAGAAAGATCAAAAGATGGACTGCCGTGGAGATTCCTAAGATCTTTTCTTTCCTAATTAATTTTTCTTTTTTTTGAAAGAACCTATGTAAAGCCCGAGGCATAGGGGTTTCTTATAAGGGTTTCCCTATTTTGTTTCAGACAATATTTATGATTAATAAAAGTTATATTTTGTTTTCAATCAAGATCCCTGTCATTCTCTTGCATTTATATCTTAAATTTAAAAATGGCAATACTTTCTCTGCACATGCTTTTTCAAATATTCATATACTAAATCTGCATCAAAACATGATAAAGGTGCAAACTCATGCCCAAAACTACCGACAATGCTATTGCTGCGATCTGATATAATTTTGACGCTCCTATCAACCAAGATAAAGAGGAAGATGATAAATATCTTGAACTCTCTGAGAAAATGGAGAGGGAAATAAAAAGAAAAGCTAACAATACGCAACCATATCAATAGACTATTAAGACCTTTAATCTGAGCACAGGAGAAGACCCGAAAGAAACCAAGCTAAGGGGAAATGTAAAGAGTGGAGCCACAAAGAAGTTGATCAAGTTATTGCGTATATCTACGGAAACAGGCCAAGGTCAAATAAAGACAGTGCTATAAAAATAAGCAACTACATAATGCCAAGATACGACGAAGAACCCGAGCCAGGGGCATGTTGGGTACCCACGTTCTATGAGGCTTCAAATGCACCAGGGCACGATATAGGGGCAGTATTGACTTCTCCAAACAATGCTCACAAGCCATATACCAAGTCAATGGTGAACGAGATACTAAACATCCAAAACTAGTTCCATATCAGGATCATGTTTTGAAAACTGACTGCGGAATTCACAAAAACCGTTTTCAGTCACGTCCCACGAAAAGGAAATCAAATTAAAGACACCCTGGCAACTATATCGTCTATATTCAAAGTAACTTGGTCAAACCACGAATCGCGCATCACAAACATACGCAATCAAGAGCCCGCACTTTGTCTTGCTATCGAAGAAAGACCAGATGACAAGCTTTGGTTTTACGACACCGAGAAAGGCCTCGAAAAACAAGAACATCCAGAAAATGACTCTAGCATCGACTGACAAACTCTATGAAAATTAGCCTCTAAATTCTTTCTGAGTGTTGTACCCCAAAATTTTCCCTCCCATATTCTTCAAGGTTTATCAAGAGTCATCTCCAAATGGTTCAAGATTGGCTCAAAGATTAGACAGTCAAATGCCTCCTAAGCCAGCTGAAATTAGGGTTTCGGTTCCTTCAAGGAATTTGGGGTTCTCAATGGTTCAATCAAGTATCATAGGCCCATATACATCCTCAAGCACCTACATATCAAGTTTCAAGACTCACAATGTCAAATTGCACAGTCAAAAGCCTTATTTGACCCACAGTCAATTGTAGGGGCAAAATGGTCATTTTACAGTCAAAAGTCCAAATTTTTGGTCAACATCTTATTTTGAGCACACAATCATCAGTTGATCAAGTCTTGATCATGATTCTACAAGGATGGCTCAAAAATCATCAAGGTGCAAAAAGTTACTATTTTTTGACAGTAGAAAAGTCAATTGTATCTTGACCAGGGCATAAATTTTTCATGGTTCATCAGAAAAATCCCATCCAATGCTCATTTTGAAGGGGATGACATTTCATACAACTCATATTCACATTCCAAGTCCAAGAAATGCTCTCACAAAAAGTTATCAATTTCTACATTATAGGTCAATTTCAAAAGTCAACAAAATTGCAGTTTAAGTCAAAGACCATAACTTGAGATTGGTAAATCCAAATGACATGGGGCCAAAGGCATTGGTTATAGGACTTCAAGACCTTTCCAAAATGTCCAAGAACATGTTCATATGATCAAAATTGAGCAAGATATGCATTGGAGAAGTTGGGAAAATTTTGTGAATTTGCAAAAGTCAACTTTGCTCAAAACACTTTGTTTTTGCTAATGGGCCTCAAATTTCTTCTTGAAACTTTATCCAAGGCTTATGCACGACCCATCAAGCCTATTTGTACTTATTTTCTTATTTTTATTAATTAATTGGATTTTTAATTGATTTTAATTCATTTAATTAATTTAAATTGTAGGTAATTCAAAGATATGGTTTTTTCAATCTTTTGTGAAGCAAACAAGCTCAAGATATGCTGGCAATTCGTGTGAAAATCAAAGGGACAAGAATATCCAAGTTTGGCAAGTTTTTCCAATCAAAAAGATTCAAAAATATTTGATTTTCAATCAAATATACAAACATCAATTCCATGGATTTCTTGGCCAAGATTTAACCTAATTCTCTTCCTCTATAAATACACAAGTCAACCCTAATGCATTGGACGTGAATTTGCTGCAAGAAAGCCATAACCACATTCAAAAAAAATCAAGAAAACTTGAAAACTGTTTTCTAGGTTCCAGCATGATTCAAAGCAATTGGTGGATTCTAATACATTGCTGGAAATCTCAGGGACATATTGCAATCCAAACCACACGCTAAAGCTCAAGAAACTACCCAGAACAGTCGCACGGTTTGCTTGACTTTTACATAATCGAAACTCATATTTCATGCATAATTAACATGTTTTAATCATTGTTTTGCATTGCTTGAATCTATACAAAGCTAATGGTATTGGTTAATTGGATTAAAATGCCCAGAATCACAAATTACATTGAAGAAATTTAGGGTTCTTGAGCTTCCAAATTGGGGCTTTATTACCCAGGAAAAATTGAGACCCCTAATGCCTATGGTTGGAATCGTCAAGGCCAGACGAACATAAAGCCATGCTCGCGAAACATTTATATAAATCCTAGAGCTAATCACTATTTTTCCTTTTTGCAGTTTGTGGGGGTTAAAAACCCCCGCTATCTATTTGTCTTTTACAGGAACAAAGGAAGACGATGATGAGGTGGTGATGCGTGGTTGGTTGATTCAAAAAGAGTGCGTGTTTGTTTTGCTTTACAGCATAGTTATTATTTTTCCAATATATTATTTGAGTATTATCATAATAACAAATGCGTGCAAGTGGCTGGGTGGATGTTGCGTTGGCTGGTAACCATTGGGACCTGGGTTCGATTCCCAGGTCCACCCCAAAATGTTTCTATTGTTTTTCATAACGTGATTACATGCAGGCTGTTCAACGTATTCCACTATATACCTCCAGGCATCAGCATGCCAAGTGGCCACAGCCACAAATCCAATGGCCATGAGATGTTGACTATGGTGCTCCCAGTCAACCAGCATCCTGGACGATCCAGAAAGTCAGAAGGGCTTGAGTGCTATTGGGCCAGAAATCTCCAAGTTCACCTCCATCTGGGCCCAACACCCCCTGGGTTTTGTTTTCTTATTTTTCTCTTTTATATTTTCTCTTTAATTATTTTATTATTAATATTATTATTATTTAATTAACTTAACTATTATTTTCATAATAAATTCAGACAATTAAAAAATAATTTTATTATTATTATTATTTATTAATTTCACTATTAATTATTTTTTGTAAATAAATTCTAACAAATTAATCTAGTTAAATTAGGTTTAATTTTGACTTTTTCATAATAAATAAAATGAATTAGACGAATTTTTTTTATTAATAACCAAGTATTAAAAAAATATTTCGCAAATAACCGGGTTTCGGAAAAAATTACGCAAATAACCATGTTTGAGATGGCTCCATAAAGGAGGAGCCAAGTCATTTGGCGCATGCACCTAGGGTTTTGCCCTAGGCGCCATCTCACTTGGCGCCTCCATTGGCTTTTAGCCAAGTGAGATGGCGCATGCTCCTTAAAAAGGAGAGGAGGCGCCATCTCACTTGGCGCCTAGGGCAAAACTAGGGTTTTTTGCCGTTTTATAAATAATTCGTCCGTTTCTTTGAAATTTCTCACACTTTCTCGCACTGTATTTTTATTTTGTACTCCCTTATTTACGTAATGACGTCGCCTATGATTTTTAGCAGAGATGGTTACGTTATATTCTCCGCCACGAAACCCGCGATGAAAATGAAATTCTGGCACATTCACTCCATGGAGCGTCTGAAGCGGGAGTTGATGCGGTGGCTAGATGGAGACATCGCCGAGGGGGAAAAAATTCGAAGGATCCAGCGAAAACGAACAACAACCTCGCATGCGACAGGAAGACCTAATGTGTGGTTGGAGGAAGTCAAAACAGACAGTGATGTAATGCTGATGATGCATGGGTCAGATGAAATTGTGTTAACAGTTGTAATTTCCTAGATTGATTATCGTTAATCATTGTTGTACGCGAAAACCCTAATTTAATTTCCTAGATTAATTATCGTTAATCATTGTTGTACGCGAAAACCCTAATGTAATTTCCTATATTGAATTTCTTAAATTGTGTGAACAGTTTTATTAACGGAAAACCCACAATGTTTACAACACAAATATTGAAAAGATTTATTGTATTACAAAATTTATGTGGTCGAGCCAGACGCCCGATTCGGACAGTTTTTGCGATTGTGTCCGACCTGACGGCATAAACCACACTTTCTTTCCAACCTGTCAAGATCGTCCATTTCTGTTGTTATGCGCCTGCTTTTGGGACGACCCTTCTTGTTCCTTCGCATTTGGTCATTGTGCCAAACTATATCACCGCTGTATTCAGGCCAATAGTCCGGTTTTGCCACCAAAGGAAAGTTGTTGTTGTAAACAGTTAGCAACGTCTCAGATTTATAAACGTTTGATAGCAGTTGAAGCGCGTCTTGATGGGTATGCGCACAAGCGGCAATGACATGAGAGCAAGGCATACGAAAAGCTTGAAACCTGCCACAATCGCACCATTGAGAAGGTAAAATGACCCTGTATTCCTGTCTTGCCAGGCCTTCATTGTGGTCAATTGTCTCTTTCACAATGAAGTTGTGGCTATGGCGGTCAAACCGTGTAACCATGTGAGTGTTGGCTTTTGCACTTTCAGCCTTAATGTATTTCATACAGCTTTCACTCCACAGTTGTCCTGATTGCAAGACCGAATACCACATTTCACCTCTTTTGGCAAATAACGCAGCCATCCTAAAATACGTGGATTTCACCAAGGCAGTGATGGGGAGGTTTCGTATGCCCTTGAATACCCCATTCATTGATTCAATGAGATTTGTTGTCATATGCCCCCATCTTTGGCCATTGTCGTATGACCTAGTCCACTTTTCGACCGGTATGTTGTCGATCCACGTACCGGCTTCTGGGTTAGACAAACGGATCTCGTTGCGGTAATATTTGAATGTGGGCTGTGTCAGTGCGTATCCCGCATTCATCACCGCTTTCCGCAATGTTTTGTCCTTGACCTCCCTCGAGAAATTCTGGACGATATGCCTGATGCAATAGACATGCGTAGAAGGAGGGTCATGCCAACCATTTGCCGGATTATTATAGGCACTTTCAATAGAGGCATGTCTGTCCGAGATCAAACATAGATCCGGTTGAGGAGCCACGTGTGTACGAAGATTTTTCAGGAAAAAGCTCCAAGCACCACCGGTCTCCCCCTCGACAAGGGCAAACGCAACGGGGAAAATGTTATTGTTGCCATCTTGTGCAACTGCCATCAAAAGAGTGCCTTTGTACTTGCCATACAACCAAGTCCCGTCTATTTGTAGAATTGGTTTACATGATGCAAACCCTGCGATGCATGGTTGAAATGCCCAAAAGACGCGACTGAATATTCCGTTGCCATGTAGAACACTACCATCTTGGGCGTAAGCGGGCAATGTTTCCAGAACATAAACACTACCTGGAGAATATGTCTTTAGTGCATTGAGGTAGCGGGGAAGTTCTCGGTATGACTCCTCCCAGTTTCCATACACCCTTTCAATCGCCTTAGTCTTTGCTAACCACGCCTTACGGTAAGACGGAGTGTAGTTAAAAACTGTGGTGATGTGGGAGATGATTGTTTTCACCTTCAAAGAAGGGTCGTTGCTCACCAGGGGTAGGATTTCTTGACAGATTAGATCATGGTTGAGTTTTCGGTGGTCTTGTGATTGAGTGGAACTTACACAAGTATGGGTTGTCATGGAACCTATGACCCAGCAGTCACCCCTTAGTCTGTATGAAGCGGTCAGCTTGAACATGCAGTCAGGGTGGACACACTTGATCTTGTACCTTTCCGGGTTTACACGATCCACCTTATAATCAACCGAGTTGAGCATGTGAAATTTTTTGATGGCCCTTATGCATTCCTCTCTATTACGAAACTTGTCCTTCTCTTTTAAATTTTCATCTGATTGCATATACGGTTGGAAAAACAAGTCCGTAGAAGGTTCATCTCCGCCCATGTTGAAGTTTGTCATGTGCGTAGGTGGTGTGTAGATTTTGTCGGTAGGAATACTTGGGATGCCATCATCGTCAGAATCGTCGTTCACCATTTCATCGAACTCTAACTCGTTATCTTCTTCTTCATCATCAACTGCATCCACCTCGGCTTGCTCATTCTCCAAAGGATCAACCTCCTGTAACACCGGAGGCTCTACCTCCTGTGTCACCGGAGGCTCTTGAAACAGAACGTACAACTCAATAGAGTCGTTTCCAGAATAGACATGGCTGGAAATCATGTTCTGGAAATCCTCGTCATCTTGAATTGCAACCTTATAAAATATGACTTGGTTGTTTCCAAAATAGACTGGACTCTGATAAAATATCTGGGATATAGGGCCTCGTTCAAGTTTGGCCTCCAATCTTTTCTTAAAGTAGGAGAAATTTGCTTTCCCGTTTAAGAGAAATCGGACATTGTCGGTGTTTCTAAACAAAAACCCAACTGTGGGACACATGTATGTCTCACCGTTGAAATGTGCTTTGACAACAAATTGTGGTGAAGAGGCCATTGTGTAGAATTGTTTTAGGTATGAAGGTGGGAATGTTTTGGGTTTATTGATTATATGAAGGTATGAATGCTGGAATGTTTGAAGGTTAGATGACTGATTCGAAGGTTGGAAAATTTTACAGTTTATGTGAATGAATGTTATGTTCAACCTAAGGCAAAATATTTCAATTAAGTAAGTGATGCAACCCCCCAAGGCTGCCAATAATATTACATGCATGGGCTTATGCTGCCACCTAGCCTGGCCCTACTCTTCACACATAAAAGTTTTGTCTAAGCCTGCCACCCGTCTACTCCAATAGCCTTGCATGCAACAGAGAAAGGAATCCCAAAGGCTGTCACGTAGCCTGAGACAATGCTGTAAAACGTGACACCTCTTATTCGCCAAATGGGGTGGCGACAACATTCATTTTTGTACTATTTCGCCAAGTGAGATGGCGCCTCCCTTACTGTCCAATCGTATTACATGCATGGGCTTATGCTGCCACCTAGCCTGGCCCTATAATACACACATAAAAGTTTTGTCTAAGCCTGCCACCCGTCAGCTCCAATAGCCTTGCATGCAACAGAGAAAGGCATCCCAAAGGCTGCCACCTAGCCTGAGACAATGCTGTAAAACGTGACACCTCTTATTCGCCAAATGGGGTGGCGACAACATTCATTTTTGTACTATTTCGCCAAGTGAGATGGCGCCTCCCTTACTGTCCAATCGTATTACATGCATGGGCTTATGCTGCCACCTAGCCTGGCCCTATAATACACACATAAAAGTTTTGTCTAAGCCTGCCACCCGTCAGCTCCAATAGGCATGCATGCAACAGAGAAAGGCATCCCAAAGGCTGCCACCTAGCCTGAGACAATGCTGTAAAACGTGACACCTCTTATTCGCCAAATGGGGTGGCGACAACATTCATTTTTGTACTATTTCGCCAAGTGAGATGGCGCCTCCCTTACTGTCCAATCGTATTACATGCATGGGCTTATGCTGCCACCTAGCCTGGCCCTATAATACACACATAAAAGTTTTGTCTAAGCCTGCCACCCGTCAGCTCCAATAGGCATGCATGCAACAGAGAAAGACACCTTACATTATTTGTAAATGCATGCATGCATATGTGTAACTCCCTAAGCATGCAAATGTGACACCTCGCATGCATGCAACCACTACATCAGAATTAGTTGCCTATAAATACATACCTTATGAAACATATCTCACACCCACACAACTCTCACTCTCTCACTCTCTGCTACGAAATATTTCTTAAGTCTATCATACTCCTTATTTCTTCCTAAGTCTTTCATTCACTCAAGCGTTCTGAAGAATGGCCCTTCTAACAATGGGAGATACTCACAGAGGCACAAGGGAAAACATTGCTGCATTTGTAAGTCTCTTCTTTGGTTATACATTTTTCATACTTTAAAAAACGTGTTGTTCATCTTAATTAATCTTACTCTTGTTTAATTATGATCTCAGGATACACAAAGATTCAGAATCCGTTCGCACAAATACCTGGCCCCCGACCCTTTTATCGTCCCTTATCTAGAATATGCAGGTTTTGGACACGTGATAAAGATCTCCAACTGCACCATTGACTCCAAATTCATCCTTGCAATGTTGGAGAGGTGGAGACCGGAGACCCATACATTTCACCTACCAATAGGTGAATGTACCATCACTCTCGAAGATGTCTACATGCTACTGGGCCTCCCTATTGACGGTAAAGCGGTGAACGGGTCGGTTCAACAACCCAACTCACAGTGTGAAGAACTGTTGGGTAGGGACATGGTAGAAGGGGGTGGAGCAAGAGGGCAGGGAATACTACTCACTGACCTGAAACGGCATTATGCAAGTATGGAATTAAATGAAAATTCCTCAGAAAATGACCGAGTAGTAAAAGCCCGGACGTATATAATGATACTTTTTGGTACTTTTTTATTTCCCGAAAGTACGGGAAATAGTGTAAATTTCATGTACTTACATTTACTAACCAATTTTGATAAAACTAGAAAATTTAGTTGGGGTTCTGCAGTATTAGCCCACCTGTACAGTTCCTTGTGCAAAAACGCAGTCAAGGAAAAATGTACATTTTATGGGTGCGCATTTTTACTACAAGCCTGGGGTTGGTGGAGGATGGAGTCCTTAAACCCCATCAACAACAACACTTTTGGTTTCCCTTACGCAACAAAGTAAGTCATTAAGTTATAGCATTTATAACTATTCTTCTCTTTCCAAAATATATGCTAAAAATAACATGTTTCTCATTTCCTATAGGTACTGCGTGAGGGGTATGGATTACGGCAAGAATCCCAGATTCAATGTCGCACTCTACCGGAATCTGTTGGATCACCTAGGCCCAGATGACGTAAGTCGTAGCTTTTAACTTTTGTTCATTTTATTTATTTATACATTACTTTTGCGCTTACCTGATTTAAATTTTATCGCAGTTCGTCTGGAGACCATATTTGGGTTTGGACCATTCTCCAAATCCAGAGGATGCAGCAACTTGGACTGCAAAGACTGCACTCATTCGGTTCAACATTGTGGAGATGCACCACAGCGACCGCGTGAAGATGCAGTTCGGAATGATCCAAGAGATACCAAGTGACCCAACAGATTTGTCCCCCTGGCATCTAAAAAGGGTCGACGCCCAGTGGAATCTAACCAACTGGAAAGACTTTGCTCCAGAATGGTGTAAAATGTGGCAAAGGCGTCACCGCTACATCTTGCAATCCCCTGTTTTCCTTACGCAAGGTAACATGCGACACACCGATCAATATATGTCGTGGTACAGGTCGGTTAGTAACCCAGATATGCACGTGTCTCATCCGAGGTACTTGGTTGACCCACGCACACAATGGGCACAACCCTCGATTCCCCACCAACAAACCCAAAATCCTTCAACCTCAAACCCACCCCCAAGAAGAAACAGACCAACAAACACACAACCACATTCCCCACCACAACACAACTACAACCAAATGCCGTACTACCAACCACAGTCACCGCCAAACTACCAATACCCAGATATGCCTCAAACCCAACCACAATACCAACCCCAATACCAGCAAACCCACATACCCCATACCCAATTTCAGTCTTCCACATATCCCAATATGGGGCCCTCAACATCCAGCCTTAGCCCTGATATGGGAATGTCAGAAGATTACGACCAACCCGACCAAACCTACCATCAACCACCATATCACCAAACAACCCAACATCCACAGTACCAAACACCCCAAGATCCATTTCCTTTCTACCCCCCATACTCAGACGACCAATGCTACCGACCAACCATGGAACCCCACCCACCGCCAACACGACCAAACTTCGAGGGCATGGGTAACCGACTGTACCAGAGCGGATCTTCGAGATACGGAGATCTTACTGATTTTATGGATTCGGATCGCATTGACTTCGCTGGGCCATCGACCTTGCCGCAACAGGAAACGAGACGGCACCCAGCAAGAGAAAGGCGAGGACGGGGATGCGGAACTGGGGGTCATTACCGGGTTCCTGGGGATCATTGATGTATCTTTTTTTTTTTCAGTATTTTTTGTATCTATTTTTTTACTGTTATTTAAATGTAAAACAGTTGAATGTAATTATTTTTTTTCAAATAAAAAATCAATTTTGGTTATCTCTGTCTAATACGCAACGCGCAGGAAAGGAAAAAAAAAATTTTTTTTTGACCTACTTTTCCACATAGGCGCCATCTCATTTGGCTTAGGGCTTGCCATTTGCCCTTAGGCGCCAAATGAGATGGCGCCTCCCTTATAAAAATAGGAGGATGCGCCAAATGAGATGGCTCCTCCTTTATGGAGCCATCTCAAACATGGTTATTTGCGTAATTTTTTCCGAAACCCGGTTATTTGCGAAATATTTTTTTAATACTTGGTTATTAATAAAAAAAATTCGAATTAGACTTAGGGTTTTTACTAATTTTTGACTTTATCCTCCTTTTTATTTTATTTTCATTAAGACATAAAAACAAAAAAAAATACTTTTTTCCTTTTGATTATTTAATTAATTAGTAAGTTAGGTTTAATTAATTGCAAAAAGGACCAAAATTCATTATTTTCTCAAAAAGGGTCAAAACCCTAAGGACGTCTCCGATTTAATTTCTTTTCGCGCATATTATTTTGATCATATTTATGTAACTGTTCCGAGAATGTAATAGATAATTAGGGCTTTTATCGCTTTCTTTTATTTTCTCGCATTTACTTTTCAAGGGTTATGTTTTTGGCGATATAGATACCCGACGCCTTGTAATAGCGTAGATTCACTTTCCGCAATTTATTTTCCGCATAATTATTAACTGTTAACTATGCATGACAAGACTTGCCTGAAAAATAAAATCAACTCGTAGCTCACCATGATGCATGTACAAGATAACTTAACATGAAATCTGACACACTCGCACATGCCACTCCTAGGGTACGCCTCACTTGGTTGCCTCGAGGTGGTCATTGAATATAGGGTGTTTTAGAGGTTGCCCTCCTGTCTAAAGATCCAGTTGCCTCGAAACGGTTGCCTCGGATAAAAAGGATCTAGGACATTAGGGTTACCGCTAAGGCGTCCTACTATTGCTTTGGTGACCACACATGTCCCTATAATCGAATTGACCCGAATAACTCCAACGACGGTGCTACCTACTTCTCAATAGTGGGATAGTACTGTCTAAAGGACATTTACACAGCTTAATTCCTTAGAGTAGGTAGATTTCTCCTGGGTACTTTCTCTTTCAAAAAAAACACAAAAACAACTTTTCGCACTTACACTTTCAAAAAGTTTTCAAACAAACACTTCATACACTCTTGAGGACTGATACAAGAGTTACCTAGAAGTTTTCAAAACAAACTTTTTCAAAACCCACAAACACCAGAAAAGAAAACATTTTTGAAAACATAGTGAGCAAGTACCTAAGAGCCCGTGGATAACCACAGATAGAAAGGGTGCTAACACCTTCCCTTTCTATAATCTACCTCCCGAACCGAGAAACATCTCGAAAAGGAATTTTGCTGTGATTTTGTCCTTTCCTTGTTGGAGAACATAAAAGACGGTGGCGACTCTTGCTTACCGCGACATTTCGCGAACCAGCATTCCAAAACAGTCAGTTCTATTTCCACCGATCACACTGAGTAACAATATATTATACAAGATGAACCATAACATGGTCTAGTACTCAAGAAGATTCAGCTACCTCGCCTCGACTCATGTGGTAAATGGACATCCAATTATGAAGGTCCATACGTAGTCAAAACAACATTCTCCGGTGGTGGTCTTATCCCCACAACAATGGATGGGGAAGAACTACCGTACTTGACAAGTTCAGACGTAGTAAAAAATACTATGTATAAAAATATTGCTAAGCTCGAACCTTAAACGGACGACTTAAGCAAAAAGGAGCATTTCGGTGGATCAAAAACCCTAAAGGGTGATCCAGGAAAAAATTAGGGGCATATAACAAAAAAATTATCCCGGTGGATTGAAAACTCGCAAGGGCAACCCAGGAAAAAGTTAGGGATTCCATACAAAGAAATAAAGAACAAAAATACTGCGATCTAAGAACCGCGACTATGAACCACGAAGGGAGAGATAGATTTGAGTCATTTAACTCATAAGCAAAGGAGATAAGATCATTAAAAGGATATTGGGGAACAGCAGTAGCAATTATCATTTTTATTGCCATTTATAGTTTTAAAACCTTCTGTAATTACCTCTTTCTAGGAATTGCATCTTGTACTCTCGCCTATTCAGAGGCATATTAATAAAACACTGGCTTTCTTTGCATCCTTCAAATTGCGTTTTTTCTTTTCTCAGACTTGTTTATAAAATACTACGATCATTACTTGTGAATATTGTCTTGAAATCATTTCGGGGGATTAACAAAATAAAAGCATTTGACAAAACATCGAAAAAGAATTTTGGTTAGAAAAACATCAAAAGAAAATCCACGTCTACGTCCACGCACATGGCTACTCTTACGCCTTGCAACAAAAAAATCTATACACATGTATATGCCTATATCTACGCTCACGATGCAAAAAAGTCTACGCCCACGCGTACATCTGCGCATGTGCTTGCACTCAATAATACAAAATCTATGCATATCTACTCCTACGCCTACACGTCCGTACACGAAGTCTACGTCCATATACGTGTCAGCGCCTATGCCTACACTTGCAACACAAAGTCTACGTTCGCACACGTACACGCGCAAGTGTACTCCTGCCAATTCTATGCATACATCTACGCTTATGCATGCACTTACAACATACGAACCTACGTACGTCTAGGCTTACACCTGTGCATACAAAGGCCACACATATGCCAATACACAAGTCTACGCCTGCGCTTACAACATACAAATCTACGCATATGCCATTACCTACGTCTACGTCTGCGTCTACACCCGCGCTCACAATACAAAGTCAATGTTCAAACTTTGCTAACATTGTCCACTGCATTCAAGTTCAACAATGCTACGATGACACAACATATAATACCGGGAATTGGCAACTCTAAGCCAATGGTTTAAAGGAGAGAATGCCAGAAATAGTCTTCATAACATTTCAAGGCATATACACATCTTACACACATTTCACACATACATTTTGCATACATAGCCTATACATTTCAATATTCAATACACTCAGGGTTTCATATCAATGTCAAACATCATACACTTCGCATGCATACAACATTCAATACGCATGCATACACATGTATCACATAGCAAACAGACAAATAATCTCACCCTCGATTCAACTATCTAAGGGTCGACCAACGCAATACTTCTCCTATGATTCAACCCTTCACCTCAGTCTCCATGCCGTGACACGTTCATCCCATCACCTAAGTCTTCCCACAATGATGAGTTCCTTACAAGCCCAACACATTGCCTCTAAGCTGCAATGTATTCTCAAAACCCAGTACGTTGCCTCTAAGCCACAATGTATTCTCAAAACCCATTACATTACCTCTAAGCCGCAATGTATTATCCGAACTCATTACATTTCCTCTAAGACACAATGTATTCGCACAGCCTAGACCATCGCCTTAGACTTCATGCAGTGGTGTTCGAAAATCAAATTTAGCTTATCGCCTCAGACTTCACGCAGCGATTTGCGAACTTAACCCATTGCCTCAGACTTTATGCTGAAATATGTCTTTCTATCCCAAAATATAGATTATCACCTCAAACTTCATGCAGCGATGTTCGACAACCAAGTTTAGCTTATCGCCTCATACGTCATGCAGCAATATGTTTCATTATGCCAAGTTCCAAATCATCGCATCAGACTTCATGTAGCGATGTCCAAAACAACAAATTTAGCTTATCACATCAGACTTCACACAGTGATTTACGAACCTAACCCATTGCGTTAGACTTCATGCAGCAATGTGTTCCAAACTCCAGATCATTGTCTCAGACTTCATGCAACGAGGTTCGAAAACAAATTCAGCTTATTGCCTCAGACTTCACGCAATGATTTGCGAACCAAACCCATTACGTCATACTTCATGCAACAATGTGTTTCTTCATTCTGCAACACAAACCATTGCCTCAGACTTCATGCAGTGATGCTCAAAAATACAAAATTTAGCTCATCGCCTCAGACTTCACATAGCGATTCACAAACCTAACCCATTGCCTCAGACTTCATGCAACAATGTGTTTCTTTATTTCAAGCTCCAGACCATAGCCTCAGACTTCATGCAGCAATGTCCGAAAGCCAAATCTAGCTTATTGTCTCAGACTTCACGCGACGATTTTCAAATCTAACCCATTGTATCAGACTTCAGGCAGCAATGCGTTTCTTATTTCCATAAACACCGATCATCGCCTCAGACTTCATGCTACGATGCTCAGAAGAAAAACACTTTAACCCATTGCATTAGACTTCATGCATCAATACGTTTCATTATTCCATAAACACTGATCATCACCTCAGACTTCATACTGCGATGCTCAAAAGAAAACAAAACATAATCCATGGTGTTGTACCCCAAAATTTGCCCTCTCATTTCTCAAGGAATCACCCTGGATCCTCAAGTTTGCTTCCATCCAATTCCAAACCTTGAACTGCATTTTTTCAAGAAAATCATCCATAAGGGCAAAATGGTCATTTACACACTGAGAAGTCAAACTTTGACTTTTGGATCAAAACCAAGTTTTAAGGATCGTATTTCATCAAGACATGTTGAAATGTGAAATTTGTTTCATCTAAAAATTCAAAAGTCAAATTTACCATGGAAAAGCCAAATTCTAAATACTTAGAACTTTTCTAAATTTGACACTTCAGAACTTCTGAGCCAGCCTCCATGCAAGTGCAGTCAGGGGTTTGCAAATGTGGTTCACAACATATCCTTCAGTCAGAATATGGCTCTTCAACCTCTACGCAAGCTCAGTCAGAGTTTGCCAGGGTAATACAAAGAAGGTTAAGAAGCGTGATGCAAGCTTTCCAGAAAGTATGAAAGCTCCTTCAGAACATGGTGGAGCAAAAAGATAAAAGGATCAGAAGATTAGATGCTATGCAAGCTCAGAACTTCTGATCCAGAGCTAAGCCTTGGTGCAAAATCTCACGTTGCAGGATTTCTGGTTGTGATAAGTCTCATCATCATTTAATGCTTATTTAATGCTCACAACCACCTTCCAAGTCTTTATCCAAAGGATTTTCACCACGTGTACCTCTACTGTCTTGGGATAACAACTTTGCTACTAAGCCCATGCTTTGATTTTTTCTTTTCCTTATTTCCTGCTAACAACCACCATGCTTGCTTCAAAAAACAAGGCAGCGCTTTAGCACATGAAGGCTATGTACAACGCTCTGGTCAGAACTTGACCAAATCCCAAAACCTTGTTTACACAACTTGCTGCAGACCTATAACCAACAGCTAGCTCAGCCTACGCCTGCATCCCATGATTGCACCAAACTAGCATACAAAAAACTATGATGAAAAAGCAAAGAAACAGGATTCCAAAACAGGTTCAAATCCCACTTGCTTTTCCCCCCAAAATCACAACAAATTCATCTATAAATATTTGGCTCCATCATACGTTCAAAGGGGAGAGAGGCGAGAGGCTAGAGGCTGAAGGCTGGAGGCTGGCTTTTGGAAAGAGGGAACTATCAAGAGAGAAAAGGAAGTTGTGAAACCTTCATAAAAATCCAGATTTTTTATACACAAAAACAAAACTTTGTTCTTCCCTTTGAACAAAAGAACACAACCACTCTTCCATTACTCTTGCTGTCTCAGAACATCCAAAGGTAGCCACTCAAAGCTCCAAGCACGCTCCAGGTAAGTCTTTCTGACTCTACTTGTTTTTTTCATTCTAAACATCATTAACATGTAAATATCATAGTATTAATGTTGTACATATCATTGCATGAATAGAAAAACTATGGATCAGAACTTCTAGAATAATGCTAGACTCAAACTTGGGATTAGAACTTCTATGAACTATTGTGCTGTTATTCTTATGACTTGTTGTTTGCTAAAAAATGAATAAGTTGCTGACGTGTTGATTAATATGAGAAAAGAGTTGAAATGTAATATAGAACTTCTGATTTTCACATGCTGATAACACACAGAATTTCTATGATTTTTTCTCACTGTTAACACACACTGAGCTTCTGATTCTTATATGCTGATAACGCACTGAACTTCTGACGTTCATTCACAGTCTTAGCACAAAACAGAACTTCTGAGTTCTCCTTACGTGTCAAATACAATGAACTGCTAACGTTTGCTCATTGTTTTAGCGTAACACAGAACTTCTGACTTTTGGTTCACTGGCTGAACACCACCCAGAACCTCTGTGTTTTCCCTCTAACGTTTTGCAGGACTTCAGAGTGTATCAATCCAGAACCTCTGTTCCCTTTCCCTCTGACGTTTCTTGCAGGACCTCAGAGTGTACGAATCCAGAACTTCTGATTCCACTGACGTCTCCTACTGAGTCACGTGGTTGGCTTCAGAACTTCTGATCCTTGTTTCCTTGCTTGCAGCAGCACGCTGTTTTCTATCTTGCATTTAATTTCCTTTTCATCATTTTTTAATATTAAAAAACATAAAAATATTTTCCTTTTAATTTGTTTCCTTAAGACAAAAACATTTTCTAAACAAATCCATTTCTTTCTTATATCGTACATTTCAATATGATTGTAATAGTAACTTATGACTTATTTTTACTTGCAATCCCCATTCATAAATATGTACCCCCATCCCCTAAATATTGTAATAGCGTAGGACTTTATATTTCTGCAATTTATCGCTTTCAAATGTAAATGCTAGTAATTAGGCTTGTATGACAATTTAAAACTAACAAATAGACCACCAAAAATCAAAGATAAATGCATGCAATCAAACACACTTTCACACTTACACCCTTAGGGTAATTCCACTTGTTGCCTTATAAAAATGGCCATGTTATGCATGTGGGATGTCTTAGCACAAACAAATCGAATAATACAAGACCATAGTCCCTCGATGATGCTATCAAAGTTTCCTTTCAAAATGATCTTAGTCCCTAAAGAAAAGTGCTAAGTCATCTCACAACATTGTTATCACGGTCATACGATGACCCAATGCCCGTCCCTTCACATCCAACAATGGGGTTTCTTACCAAATCAATGGTAAGATAGCAACATCTAAAGGAGGAGGAAAAACACATCTAAGACCTTTTGAGTAGGTAGATTACTTTTAGTTACTTGCTCAATTTCAAAACAAAAATACTTACTATTTTCAAAAACAATCACATACACTTTCCAAAACAACTTCAAAACACTTTCCAAAACAACTTCAAAACACTTTCCAAACATTGAAAATATTTTCAAAAGCTCAACACCTTTGTATACATTCTTACGAATGAGAATTATTACAAAAGTTTGCCTAAACGATGGAACCTTTTCAAAATACTTTCAAAAAACCACACGAAGCACATTTTCAAACAAAAGCAAGTGATCTAGCGAGAAACTAAGAGCCCATGAAAAACCATGGATGAAAAGGGTGCTAATACCTTCCCTTTTCATAATCTACCCCTCGAACTCAAGAAAACATCTCTAAAGGTCTTTCCTGTGCTTTTTCACCTTTCCTTTTGGATAAAAGAAAAGTCGATGGAGACTCTGGCTAAACCACAACATTTACGAACACAAACGCAAAACCTTAAGTCAGTTCTCCCACCGTATCACAGAACTGGCGACTCTGCTGGGGATATTTTCTAAAAGTGGGGTTACCTCAGGGTTAGATCACATTTACTTGCTTACATTGTTTGATTTGTTTGCTTTACATTTTTGGTTCCTTGGTTGGGTTTGTTTTAAATCCTACACTCGGATTTGGGGGAACCTTTTAGGTAAGTAGCAATAAATTGTGAGGGAACTGTGCGGGGTATACCGACACGGTTGAAGCAGTAGCTACGTTGATGTGGCACTTTGGTTGGTATCGGTAACCCTTGAGTCAGTCAAGGAGAGTACGGGGCCGTCACGTGGTGTCGTGAAGCATCAACTGACCTTAGAACCTTACTTGACCAACTTGGCCATTAGGAAGTAGCGAGATAACCAGATTTGGTGCAGTCCGAAGTTGGTTGATACTCGATGCTACACTCATTGAGGTTTGACTCTTGAGTTTTGTTTGGTTGCGAGTCAATTGCCTATTGAACGAAACTTGGGGGAAAGATCAGTGATATTGAGATCCCTTAGAACCCGGTTACTATTAACTAGGACAGGTTGGGCCAACTAAACTTCAAGAGGGTACTTACCTACAAAACTCCATGCAAGCCTAAAACCTAAGTACTTGTCTGCTTTGTGTGAATATGTTTATTTGTATATAAACTTGCTTACCTCGCATATCTGTACATAACATTATAACATCATACCATAGCATGTTCAATAACCATTTCAAGGATCTCGAGGGTCTTTGATGCAGGTTCACATTGAACCAGACGTCTATCAAGGGGCAAGAGGATTTATTTTCCTCTAAACAAACGCCGTCAAAGATCAAGTACAACAACTTGAGTCAAGGGCTATAACCCACCTGACATGGTGAGCTTAATTCTCTTGGAAAGACATCCACCAATACAAAGTTCTCCAAACAAAGATGTTGATAAAAGTTCAACTTCTAACTTTTTCTTGTGTTTACCCCGCAAGATCCTTGAAAACATGCATCCACATATCATGCATCATATCATGACAGGTTTCTCCCATACATGTCTCCTTATCTTCCTACTGTTTATTTCAGTAGAGATGGCTCTAGAGCAGACTATCAAGGACATCCAGGCTCAAAACGCTCAACTCTGAGAAATGTTCTTGAACCTATCCAAGGGGCAAGAAGAGGTGAAAGCTCTCCTCACCAGGGGCATGACCATAGGGGATCCTGAGGACAACAAAGATGACCAGTTGGAGCGGCTACAAACTGAGATAGCCATAATAAAGGTCCAAATGATGGGACAACTGGTGGGCCAGATGGCTCTTATCCAAAATCTAGCACAAGGACAAGAAGAGCTGAGGGTCCTCATCAACCAACTTCATCAAGACGGTTGCAACCATATGGGGAAAACAACCAGAATTGGAAATCAAGTCACTGCTCAACCTCCCATGAGACAAGAAGCCGAGAGAAGACCTTCCCAATTTTCTTCCGCGTCACAAACCCAACAACCACCTCATCAACAAGGACAAGGTAACCGAAGTAAATAGGTCCCATCCGTTAGGCAGTTCACCAAACTCGACATGCCTATATTGCAGGTCTTACAACACCCACTGAACTTGAATTTGGTCACATTAAGGGATCCTCCTCGGAATACCAATACCTCTGCTCCTAACTATCATCCCAATGCATTGTATGCATACCACTCCAATAATCCTAGGCATGATACGAATGACTGTTGGGCTTTAAAAATTAAGGTCCAAGACTTGATTGACAGAGGAATGCTGGAGTTCACACAAAACGGCCAGACTGAGTTCTTCTGCCGTCCTTCAAAGGCTCACCACCTGAAGTGACAAGTTCAGACAAAGAGGCTTATGTTCATTTTGAATTTTCAAGTTGTAATTTCTCTTTTGTTATTCAAACAATTATCTATTAATGTCAAAATTTATTTCATTAATGCACTGCATATGTTTGTCTTGATTTGATCCACTCATTTTCATTTAAACTATGCTTTCTACTTTCTTTATGACATTTAACTTTTGCTAAAAGTTACAAGCCTTTAGAGGGAGGATGACGAAAACAATACCATAATCTCATACAGTATGCTTTTGAACAGATCTTGCTGACGATGTACATGCATTTTTTCAAATCCTAAACACTAGAGTTATAAGGAAGATAATCCCTAGTCAACTCCTTCGAGCCAAAGAAGTAGAAGTTTTCTGTTTTAACACAAAATTGAAACCTTTAATCAAAACCCGGGGCAAGGTAGTCTCTCAGTTAAAAAATGCGCGTTCAAATCGCAAAATCTCATTTCGTAATACAACGAATGACATAAAAAAACAACCCTCTGAAATCAAAGGAAGGTGATGGTTCCCTATCACATAGGCAGTCATTATCTCTCAAAAAAAAGAAAATCCCACTAAGTCAAAACCTACGAAGGAGACTTAAGAAAACTGGGGCATCCCACTGACTGTAATTTCAAAAACAATAACAGTCAGGCAAAAATCAGGGATAACAAATCAAGTAAAAAGAGGTCACTACAAATCCTCAACAACACGAAAAATGTTGCAAAAATGACTGTCTTCCGATAAACTTAACTTGTCTGAACCATCACTAAAACGTCATTCCAGACTCTATTTGAGTTCAAACATGCAATTAACTGAGTTTAGGACTGAAGAACATCACGAAGAACGGGTGGGTACAAATACACTTTGAGCCTTTATCCTTTGTTTCTTAAACCGTGAACCAAGCCACGTTACAACCCTTCAAAAGTCCTAATTGAAGCATGGGTTAGTTCGAAAGCATACTGTTACAACAGGTATCCTGACTCCTGTAAGGATTTACTCAAAATCCAGAGTTGAATTACAAAATTCTTTACTTGCTAAAAATGCATTTTTCAAAACTTCAAGATAAGCATAAACTTTGCATTACTTGAATATCACTGTTTGCATTTGGCTATTTGTTTGACAGTGGAGAAATTCACACAACGAATATTCGATGAACGAAAGCTCTCTCAGTGAACAAAATCACTTCAAGAAGGATGACACTTCTATTGAAAAATCTCCTATCAACAAAGGGACATGACATGTCACTATCCAGTACACCTGGGGCAGTCCAGTCAGGATTCCAGGAAACCTCTCAAGAAATGCAGAGCAACCAAGGGCAGGTCTCCATCTCCGTCACTTGGGGAATTGAACGTCAATCTCAGCAAAGGGTTATGTACAATCAAACATTTTCTGGCAATGCCACAACACTTGCTACTAGGGGAAATGACAAATCTCCCCAAAATCCTTCTCATAGGATGACTCCCAGCAAGGGTTTAATCTTTGAAAACCTTTCCCCAGCTGAGACAACCTCAAGAGTCCTCGAGGACTTCCCCCAACGAAGTCGTCACCTCTCAAGAAGACCGACAACAGGGTTTATTTCCCCAACAAATGGTAGGATTACCCAGTTTGAGTTCGCATCTCCGACTACTACAAATCAAAGGACCACAACTCCTCTTCCCTAGTAGACTACTCTACAATCCCCCGTAAGTTACTGTGAAACCTGGACCCGACCAGATATCAGTTCAACTTCGACTCCCCAGTAGAGCAATGGACAACCGAGACTCCTGAACTCTTTTCCCAAGCTGGAATAAACATTCTCCCCACAAAGTTTTCAATATTCCCCAACAGAGTTCTCCTCAAACAACAAAACAGGAATCCCCGGTGGAAACATTCTAAGCAAAGTTTGAAGACACACCAACTCTTCAACAGCAGTCCATGGTTTAACGACTCCCCAACATTTGTCAAGGATTTATTTCCCCAGACAAAGATACACTTCAATAAACATGTCACATTTCATACATACATGATAAGTGCATACAACACGATCTCATTCATTTTGAGAACATCATGACATCATGCATTTCATGCATCATGACATTGCATACAGCTAACGTTTTACCTTTTTCAAGAAAAGGTCAATCAACAGATGGCTACCACCAACCTTTTCAAGTTCCAGATTAATACCTGTAACGAGCCAGGAAAACTATCTGTGGACGACTGATCATAGACTAATACCTGAAACCAGATAGAACATCTATCTACTTGACCAGATGAAGCAATCCTACACAGGTTCCTTCTCATATCCAAATGCAGTTTTACACTGACTCATCACCAGGAAACCCTACACAGGTTCCTTCCTTCCAGGATACAGTTTTACACGGACTCATCATGAAGCAGCCCTACACAGGTTCCTTTTCAGGAAATTTCAGATGCAGTTTTACACGGACTCATCAGCAGGCAACCCTACACCGCTTCCTTCTCATCTCCAGATGCAGTTTTACACGGACTTATCATCTGGCAACCCTACACAGGTTACTTCCTTCCAGGATGCAGTTTTACATAGACTCATCATGAAGCAACCCTACACAGGTTCCTTCTCAGGAAATTTGCAATGCAATTTCAAACAGACTCATCATGAGCAACCCTACACCGGTTCCTTCTCAAGAAATTTCAGATGCAGTTTTACACGGACTCATCGTGAAGCAGCCCTACACAGGTTCCTTCTCTTTCCAAGATGAAGTTTTACACAGACTCATCATCAAAGCAACCCTGCATAGGTTCCTTCCATTTCAGATGCAGTTTTACACGGACTCATCATGAAGCAACCCTACACCGGTTCCTTCTCTCTTCAGATGCAGTTTTACACAGACTCATCATGAAGGAACCATACACCGGTCCTTCTCTTTCCAAGATGAAGTTTTACACGGACTCATCATCAAAGCAACCCTACACAGGTTCCTTCCATTTTAGATGCAGTTTTACACGAACTCATCATGAAGCAACCCTACACCAGTTCCTTCTCTCTTCAGATGAAGTTTTACACGGACTCATCATGAAGCAACCCTACACCGGTTCCTTCTCAAGAAATTTCAGATGCAGTTTTACACGGACTCATCATCAAGCAACCCTACACCGGTTCCTTCTCTTTCCAAGATGAAGTTTTACACGGACTCATCATGAAACAACCCTACACCGGTTCCTTCTCTTTCCAGGATGAAATTTTACACGGACTCATCGTGAAGCAACCCTACACAGGTTCCTTCTCAAGAAATTTCAGATACAGTTTTACACGGACTCATCAACAGGAAACCCTACACAGGTTCCTTCTCTTTCTAAGATGAAGTTTTACACAGACTCATCATTAAAGCAACTCTACACATGTTCCTTCCATTTCAGATGCAATTTACACAGACTTATCATGAAGCAACCCTACACCGGTTCCTTCTCTCTTCAGATGCAATTTTACACAGAATCATCATCAAAGTAACCCTACACTGGTTCCTTCTCTTTCCAAGATGAAGTTTTACACAGACTCATCACCAGGCAACCCTACACAGGTTCCTTCCTTCCAGGATGCAGTTTTACACGGACTCATCATGAAGTAACCCTACACAGGTTCCTTCTCAGGAAATTTCAGATGCAGTTTTACACGGACTCATTAGCAGGCAACCCTACACCAGTTCCTTCTAATCTGCAGATACAGTATTACAAGGTCTCATAATTAGGCAACCCTACACAGGTTTCTTCCTTCCAGGATGCAGTTTTACACGAACTCATCATGAAGCAACCCTACACAGGTTCCATCTCAAGAAATTTCAGATGCAGTTTCACACAGACTCATCATGAAGCAACCCTACACCGGTTCCTTCTCAAGAAATTTCAGATGCAGTTTTACACGGACTCATCATGAAGTAACCCTACACCGGTTCCTTCTCTTTCTAAGATGAAATTTTACACGGACTCATCATCAAAGCAACCCTACACAGGTTCCTTCCATTTCAGATGCAGTTTTACACGGACTCATCATGAAGCAACCCTACATCGGTCCCTTCTCTCTTCAGATGATGTTTTACACGGACTCATCATGAAGCAAACCTACACCGGTTCCTTCTCAAGAAATTTCAGATGCAGTTTTACACAGACTCATCATGAAGTAACCCTACACCGGTTCCTTCTCTTTCCAAGATGAAGTTTTACACGGACTCATCATCAAAGCAACCCTACACCGGTTCCTTCTCTTTCCAAGATGAAGTTTTACACAGACTCATCATCAAAGCAACCCTACACAGGTTCCTTCTTATCTCCAGATGCAGTTTTACATGGACTCATCACAAGGCAACCCTACACAGGTTCCTTCCTTCCAGGATGCAGTTTTACATGCACCTATCATGAAGCATCCCTACACAGGTTCCTTCTCAGGAAATTTCAGATGCAGTTTTACACGGACTCATCAACAGGCAACCCTACACCGGTTCCTTCTCATCTCCAGATGCAGTTTTACACGGACTCATCAACAGGCAATCCTACACCGGTTCCTTCTCATCTCTAGATGCAGTTTTAGACGGACTTATCATCATGAAGCAACCCTACACCGGTTCCTTCTCTTTCCAAGATGAAGTTTTACACGAAATCATCATGAAGCAACCCTACATCAGTTCCTTCTCTCTTCAGATGAAGTTTTACACAGACTCATCATGAAACAACCCTACACCGGTTCCTTCTCAAGAAATTTCAGATGCAGTTTTACACTGACTCATCATGAAGCAACCCTACACCAGTTCTTTCTCTTTCCAAGATGAAGTTTTACACGGACTCATCATTAAAGAAACCCTACACAGGTTCCTTCCATTTCAGATGCAGTTTTACACGGACTCATCATGAAGCAACCCTACACCGGTTCCTTCTCTCTTCAGATGCAGTTTCACACAGACTCATCATCAAAGCGACCCTGCACAGGTTCCTTCTATCAAAGATGCAGTTTCACACGGACTCATTATCAAACAACCTAATCTTCCGATACAGTTCAGATACGCTCCAGACACGGACGCCATTCTGACAATCATTCAGTTCCAGCTTACAAATACAATCCAACAATCATTCCTTCGGATGGCATCTATAAGACCATCTCCAACAACTATACATTACCTCTCCCAATGGCATCTTTAAGCCCATTCACCATCCATCTTCGAGTGCAAATTTTCTGGGCACTCTAGTGTTCAATCATCCTCCACCTTCAGGTCACGAATGATGGACTCACCAATCTAACTCTTAAGGTGTAAGAAGATTGAACAGGTGCAGCTGTTGTACCCAAAAATTTGCCCTCTCATTTCTCAAGGAATCACCCTGGATCCTCAAGTTTGCTTCCATCCAATTCCAAGCCTTGAACTGCATTTTTTCAAGAAAATCATCCACAAGGGCAAAATGGTCATTTACACAATGAGAAGTCAAACTTTGACTTTTGGATCAAAACCAAGTTTCAAGGATCGTATTTCATCAAGACATGTTGAAATATGAAATTTGTTTCATCTAAAAATTCAAAAGTCAAATTTACCATGGAAAAGCCAAATTCTAAATACTTAGAACTTTTCTAAATTTGACACTTCAGAACTTCTGAGCCAGCCTCCATGCAAGTGCAGTCAGGGGTTTGTAAACGTGGTTCAGAACATAGCCTTCAGTCAGAACATGGATCTTCAACCTCTACGCAAGCTCAGTCAGAGTTTTCCAGGATAATACAAAGAAGATTAAGAAGCATGCTGCAAGCTTTCCAGAAAGTCAGAAAGCTCCTTCAGAACATGCTGGAGCCATAATATAAAAGGATCAGAAGATTAGATGCTACGCAAGCTCAGAACTTCTGATCCAGAGCTAAGCCTTGGTGCAGAATCTCACGTTGCAGGATTTCTGGTTGTGATAAGTCTCATCATCATTTAATGCTCACAACCACCTTCCGAGTCTTTATCCAAAGGATTTTCACCATGTGCACCTCTACTGTCTTGGGATAGCAACTTTGCTACTAATCCCATGCTTTGCTTTTTACTTTTCCTTATTTCCTGCTGACAACCACCACGCTTGCTTCAAAAAACAAGGCAGCGCTTCAGCACATGAAGGCTATGTACAACGCTCTGGTCAGAACTTGACCAAATCCCAAAACCTTGTTTACACAACTTGCTGCAGACCTATAACCAACAGCTAGCTCAGCCTACGCATGCATCCCATGATTGCACCAAACTAGCATACAAAAAACTATGATGAAAAAGCAAAGAAACAGGATGCCAAAGCAGGTTCAAATCCCACTTTATTTTCCCCCCAAAATCTCAACAAATTCATCTATAAATATTTAGATCCATCATAGATTCAAAGGGGTGAGAGGCGAGAGGCTAGAGGCTGAAGGTTGGCTTTTGGAAAGAGAGAACTATCAAGAGAGAAAAGGAAGTTGTGAAACCTTCATAAAAATCCAGATTTTTCATACATAAAAACAAACCTTTGTTCTTCCCTTTGAACAAAAGAACACAACCACTCTTCCATTACTCTTGCAGAATCAGAACATCCAAAGGTAGCCACTCAAAGCTCCAAGCACGCTCCAGGTAAGTATTTTTGACTCTACTTGTTTTTTCTTCATTTTGAACATAATTAACATGTAAATATCATAGTATTAATCTTGTACATATCATTGCATTAATAGAAAAACTATGGATCAGAACTTCTAGAATAATGCTAGACTCAAACTTGGAATTAGAACTTCTATGAACTGTTGTGCTGTTATTCTTCTGACTTGTTGTTTGCTAAAAAATGAATAAGTTACTGACGTGTTGATTAATATGAGAAAAGAGTTGAAATGTAATATAGAACTTCTGATTTTCACATGCTGATAACACACAGAACTTCTATGATTTTTTCTCACTGTTAACACACACCGAGCTTCTGATTCTTATATGCTGATAACGCACTGAACTTCTGACATTCATTCACAGTCTTAGCATAAAATAGAACTTTTGAGTTCTCCTTACGTGCCAAATACAATGAACTGCTAGCATTTGCTCACTGTTTTAGCGTAACACAAAACTTCTGACTTTTGGTTCACTGGTTGAACACCACCCAGAACCTCTGTGTTTTCCCTCTAACGTTTTGCAGGACTTCAGAGTGTATCAATCCAGAATCTCGGTTCCCTTTCCCTCTAACGTTTCTTGCAGGACCTCAGAGTGTACGAATCTAGAACTTCTGATTCCACTGACGTCTCCTGCTGAGTCACGTGCCTGGCTTCAGAACTTCTGATCCTTGTTTCCTTGCTTGCAGCAGCACGCTGCTTTCTATCTTGCATTTATTTTCATTTTCATCATTTTTTAATATTAAATACCATAAAAATATTTTCCTTTTAATTTGTTTCCTTAAGACAAAAACATTTTCTAAACAAATCCATTTCTTTCTTATATCGTACATTTCAATATGGTTGTAATAGTAACTTAGGACTTATTTTTACTTGCAATCCCCATTCATAAATATGTACCCCTATCCCCTAAATATTATAATAGCGTAGGATTTTATATTTCTGCAATTTATCGCTTTCAAATGTAAATGCTAGTAATTAGGCGTGTATGGCAAGATAAAACTAACAAATAGACCACCAAAAATCAAAGATAAATGCATGCAATCAAACACACTTGCACACTTACACCCTTAGGGTAATTCCACTTGCTGCCTTATAAAAATGGCCATGTTATGCATGTGGGATGTCTTAGCACAAACAAATCGAATAATACAAGATCATAGTTATGATAGGTGGGAATATAACTGACTGTTTTGGAATGCTGGTTCGCATTTGCGTTTGTTTTCGCAAAATGTCGCGGTAAGCAAGAGTCGCCACCGTATTTTATTTTATCCAACAAGGAAAGGACAAAAGCACAGAAAAATTCCTTTTCGAGATGTTTCTCGGGTTCGGGATGTAGATTATAGAAAG
Source organism: Vicia faba (assembly GCA_948472305.1). NCBI lineage: Eukaryota > Viridiplantae > Streptophyta > Magnoliopsida > Fabales > Fabaceae > Vicia > Vicia faba. Next base: position 259,959,784 of record OX451736.1, on the reverse strand, counting down.
GGAAGGTGTTAGCACCCTTTCTATCCGTGGTTATCCACGGGCTCTTAGGTACTTTCTCACTATGTTTTCAAAAAGTTTTTCTTTTCTTGTGTTTGTGGGTTTTGAAAACAGTTTTGTTTGAAAACTTCGATTTAACTCTTGTTTCTGTCCTCAAGAGTGTATGAAGTGTTGTTGAAAACTTTGTTTGAAAAGTGTAAGTGCGAAAAATTTGTTTTGTTTTGAAAGAGCAAGTACCTAAGAACCTCTACCTACTCAAAAGGAATTAAACTGTGTAAATGTCCCTTTAGACAATGCTATCCCACTATGAAGGAGTAGGTGGCATCATCGTTGGAGTTTTCGGGTCAATTCGATTTTAGGGACGTGTGGTCACTAAAGCCACGTAAGGACGCCTTAGTGGTAACCCTAATGTCTTAGATCATTTTTATCCGAGGCAACCGTTTCGAGGCAACTTTGATCTTTAGACAGGAGGGCGACCCCTAAAACATCCTATACTCAATGACCACGTTCGAGGCAACCAAGTGAGGCGTACCCTAGGAGTGGTATGTGCAAGTGTGTCAATTTTCAGTTATGTTATCTTTACATGTCATGGTGAGCTATGTTGATTTTAATTTAAGATAGATCTGGTCATGCATAGCCTAGTTAGCATACATCTAGCAGTTAGTGGTTGCGGAAAATAAAACTAAGCTATTACAAGACGTCGGGTATTTACATCGCCAAAAACAAACCCTTAAATGTAAATGCAGAGAGTAAATAAAAGCGATAAATAAATAAAAAATCCTAAGTTAAAACTATTACATCCTCAGAGCAATTACAATATATAGATCAAAATAATACGCGCGAGAAAAGTTGAATCAGATTGTCCTTTAGGGTTTTGACCCTTTTTGAAGAAAGCATATTTTTGGTCTTTTTTGAATTAAGAATCAAGTCTAAATCAATAATGGATTTAAAGAAAATGTGTTTTTGAGTTTTACTTTAATTAAGGCAGTAAAATAGGAGTGATTAAAAAAAAGTTAATAAAATCCTAATTCTAACTCAATTTTAATTTAATGCAAAAATCTGTTAAATTAAACCTAATTAAAACTAAATTAATTGGTTAATAGTTTGTTTATAAAATTAATTAATAAAATTAATTGGTGAGACTAATATTTTTGTTGTCTGGTTTTTTTTTAATGAAAAAGGGTTAGTTAATTAATTAGTTAGTTAGTTTTTAATGATAATAATAAGAGAAAAAAAATATGAACAGAAAAGAAAAAAACAAAAGCAAACTGTGGGGCGCTGGGCCTGAAGAAGGGAGGTTTGGTCAGCATTTTTTCCAGGCTCAGCACGCTGGCCTTTGGATCTAGCTCGAAGCCACTGGGTACGTTGAGATCTGAGGACGTATGGTGTTCCCTGCCTTCAGCGCTGCATCTGAGTACCTGAAGAAAAAGCGTAACAAAGTTTTGGGGGACCTGGGATTCGAATCCAGGTCCCATTAGACAATTCAACCAGCGCGCTACCAACTGAGCCATGATGTTAACCTGTTAGTGGGATAAGACGCGAATAATATGAAACAAAACAACAATTAGGCTTGCCAAAAAAATAAAAAGCGCGTAATGGATTCAAATGGACCAATGGAGCTGAGACACGTTATCATCTTCCCCAAACACCCTGGTTATTTACCTGCGGATTTTTATCCGCAGGAAGTTTCGTGGGATGGTTCTAAAAACCGCTCCAGGCCATGAAAACACTATTCAAGAACACAGATGTGTTCGTCTCGACCTCCTCATCATTCCTATAGCCATTGTTTGTCTCAATTTACCCTGCACAAGAAATGCCTAAAAACAAGAACAGGAACCCTAGGTCATATATATGGGGTTAGAGGCCATGAAAATTAAATTGGACAATGTCAAAACATTCTAAATCGAATAACAATCACAAATATGTCAATATTTTAACGAAAAGATGCAAGAATGATGAGTTGCATTTTCATCTTCAGGGGCGTTTTCTAGAACACTTACAGTGCAATTTTGATGATGAAAAGCTTGGTTTTTGATTGGCCTTGCTTCAGGAGGTTGATGGCAAGAGAGTTGCGTCTTTCTTTGGGTCAGAATCTGCCTCCAAAACCTGATCACCACTTTTTAAGCTTTTCTTTTCAAGGTTGGGGTGTCGTTTCTGCAGAGTTTGTGTAAGTGTTTTTCACGTGTCTTTCTGAAAGGGTTTTTCGTGTCTGATTTGTTTATGAGCAGCATGTTTATATAGGCAAAGAAATTAGGTTAACAAATGTGTATCAAATATTGGTCCATTATGGTGGAGAGATTTGATTTGATCTTCATGAAAACTTGCCAAATTTGATTCAATCATGCGTTTCTGCCAGCTTGCTCAGAGTTGTTTGGGCCTCCAACTTGATGGAAATAAAAAACTGACTTACCCCTTCGATTTCGCCTTCTTTGCCAGTTTCGATTTCTTCAAAGTCCCCATTCGAATCTATTCCTTATTAGACAACCTCGACCAGCCCTTGGCCTTGTGATGAGTCTAAGTTCTGATTCAAAGTGTTCAGAACTTCCATTTATCAGAGCATCTTAGGTTGAGAGAAACTCTGCACTGAAATGCCATTCGAAAATCATTTCGTTCTGATGTTCTTATTCAGGGAAATTCTACACTGAAATGCCATTCAAAGGGCATTTGTCCATATACCATTCGAAGGGTACTAATTGAAACTTCAATCGAAAGACACTGTTAACAGGCCAATTGAAAGGTCTTGTTCATGCTAATCAAAGGGTCTTGTGTTGCCAGTCGAATGGTCTTATGTTGCCAGTCGAAGGGTCTTGTGTTGCCTCCTTTGAATGGACTTCTTATGTACCTTTCGAATGGGCCTTATGAGTGCTTCTTCGAATGAGTCATTTACATATTCTTCGAATGAGCTTCTTGCCTGGTGAGTCGAAGGTAAGCCTGAAGTATCTAGTGCATAGTCGAAGCATTGTGATATTGACTTGATCGAAGGAGGGACCAACGCTCAATCAAAGACCTGCAGACCAAAGCTTGATCGAAGAGTTCCAAATGTTCAATCGAAGAATGGTGAACCAAACCTGATCGAAAGGTTTCGAACGCTTAATCGAAGCCTTTTCCCAGATGCCGATCGAAAGACACTTTGTATATCTTCAAAACTTTATTTTTTTGTTAGGCGAGTGTTTGTGACTAACTATGTAAGGGAAGCCCTTTGGAAACATGAGAGGGAAAATTTTGGGGTACAACAATAGTCCCTCGATGACGCTATCAAAGTTGCCTTTCAAAAATGATCTTAGTCCTTAAAGAAAAGTTCTAAGTCATCTCACAACATTGCTATCATGGTCATACAATGACCCAATGCCCGTCCCTTCACATCCAACAATGGGGCTTCTTACCAAATCAATGGTAAGATAGCAACATCTAAAGGAGGAGGAAAAACACATCTAAGACCTTTTGAGTAGGTAGATTACTTTTAGTTACTTGCTCAATTTCAAAACAAACATACTTGCTATTTTAAAAAACAATCACATACACTTTCCAAAACAACTTCAAAACACTTTCCAAACATTGAAAATATTTTCAAAAGCTCAACACCTTTGTATACATTCTTACGAACGAGAATTATTACAAAAGTTTGCCTAAACGATGACACCTTTTCAAAATGCTTTCAAAAAACCACACGAAGCACATTTTTCAAACAAAAGTAAGTGATCTAGCGAGAAACTAAGAGCCCATGGAAAACCATGGATGAAAAGGGTGCTAATACCTTCCCTTTTCATAATCTACCCCCCGAACTCAAGAAAACATCTCTAAAGGTCTTTCCTGTGCTTTTTCACCTTTCCTTTTGGATAAAAGAAAAGTCGGCAGCGACTCTTGCTAAATCGCAACATTTGCGAACAGAAACGCAAAACCTCAAGTCAGTTCTCCCACCGTATCACACATGGCCTCAGTCTTCAAGCAGACATGCATCATCGATCATTGTTGTATTCATCCACCAAATGGATGAGTAATCAAAAACCAAACCAAGACATACGAAATTACGCTCGTAAAACCATCGCCTAGATTATCAAACCCTGGTAAGCGATATATCGTTAGCTTTACCTACTTTCCCAAAGACTCGTAAAGGTATGCTAGATCAGTGTAACCTTATGTTTTTCGGACAAATTTTGGGGATACTTCAAGTATTCAATAAACTTCCAATCAGAATGCGCAAGACTCGAGTTTTCTCGCGCTATTCGAATGAAAGATAATTGAATAGGGGCAGCTGTCGTACCCCAAATTTGTCCTACCTCTATAATTTTATTTTTTCGAGATTAAAATTGAAGAAATATTGAATCTAAGATGGTACAACAGTATCTGATGGCCTATCTTTAGCTAAGACTAGGGGGGTGTACCTTAAATTCAGGAAAGCGGGGCTTTCTAAATCAGAAGGACTCGTGTATCCGAAAACCCATTTGTGTAGCATGTCGGCCAATGGCCCATGCGATTCAAAAATGGAAAACTACTTTAAGAGAATAATAATTAAGTCCTTAATTTGTTAATTGTTGTTGGTAATTAAAACAAGTATTTGAATTTACAATATGCGAGCCAATTGCGTTTGGCCAATTTCTATTTTTTGTGGATGGCCAAAGAAGGGATATTGGTATCAAAAGCCCATTAAGTCTTGTTTTTAGTTAAAAGAAAAAGAACTATTTATAAATAATGTATATTGTGAAGAGAAAACTAACTGTTTTGGTAGGATGTGGTTATTAATTTTGTCTGTCTTAGGAAAATCCATATTGGGCCTAATTGCGTAAAAAATGTTTTGCTGCAAGTAAGAGAATAATATTGCTGTAATAAAAATGATGGTTTTGGACTGAATATTTAAGATGCCAGTCAGGCCCGGTCCAGGGAAAAGGAGTGTTTGTTGTAAACAAAGATGATTTTGGATCAATTGTTGAGAGTAATAAGGTCCATTTGAAAAAATTATTGTTGTTATTTCAATGAAAAAAGAATATATAAGAAAAAAATTATTGTCGTTATTGTTAATTGTTTATTTCATTTTTATTATTAAACAACATTATGTTAAAATTGTCTTTAGAAAAAGTTTGTTTAAGACAATTAACGTTGGGTTATGAAAAGGCCAATTGGGCCTGGCTATATTAAAAAACCTTTTTCGTGTTGTAATGAAAAAAACAACAATGATGCTGGGCTGAATTCATGTAATCAACGCTGGCCCAAATGTAATAAATTGTTACTGTATCAATTGAACAAAAAATAACGCACGTGTTTCTTCACTAACAAGCACTGTTGAAATCAAATCTAATTGTTCTTGCCAATTAAATATTTATCCTAAAATTAAATCGCAGAAAACACATATCAAATCTTGTAATTGAAATCCCCAGAACATCTAATTAACTAAATCAAATCTGCAGTTAATATCGAGTCCAAGCCCATATTTCTTTAACAAAATTGAAAACTAATTTTATAACAGAATTTATATTACAAACAAATCAAATATACAAATTTGAGAAATAATATAATACAAGATCAAATCGCTAGGTTACAGAAACAATATCAATTACAGAATCAAATCAATTACAGAAACCACTAACCTAATCCCTAAATCTAAGGCTAACTGTAAATTCAAAACCCTAATTCTAAGACCCTATATATACAAAGTACAAAGGACAGAAAGAGGAGAGGAGGTAATACCGAGGGATTCTGGAAGAACCAAAGGGGATCGAAAGTACCGAATCAAGAAGAAGAATACGCAGAAGCCGAGTCACCTCGTTTGTTGTGGAAGACCAGAGAAGAAGCAATTAGGGTTTCCATTTCTGAAACCCTAATTACGTGTCCGCCACCAGGAAATCCTCCATCTCCGTCCACTTCAAAGCTCTCGTCGGGACCTGAAAACAAGAAGGAGAATAGGGGTTAGCGGCAATCGGATAAACGCTCAACAATTGGAATACGTAAACACAAAGGGGGTAAACTTAGATTGTTTTTGTTCTAATTGTTGATTCGCGGATTTCTGTAGGGTGGATTTTTGTTAGGGATTCAGTCGTGGTTAAGCTCCGCCAAGGTGGAAAGTTATAGGCTAGGGTTTTTTGAATGGGAAGAAAAGGTTAGAAGAAGGAAGAAGGAGCTCCAGAGCGAAACGCTTAAGACAAAAGGAAAATGAATGATAATAATGTAATAAAACCTTATATCCTGTTGAAATCCAGTACGTGCGTGTTCACAGTAACCAACATACGCCTTCATTGCTATCTCTTAGATCATCAGTGGACGACCGTGAGGCCAAGTCTACGGTAACTCCCATGCTCCCTCATATACACTATCCATCGGACCTCTCAATTTGCCAATGGGCCAGGCCCATTCCTTTTCACCCCCCTTCTGCCTAATTAGTAAATCAATAAATGAACTACACCTCCTGTCTGAACAAAGAATGGGCCTAGCTCAAATCTCCTTTTAACACCCCCTGTTTTACTAGTCCATTAGAAATTACACCCCCTGAACTTAATTTATTTATTTTCTTTTTATAATTCAATTATCATTTCTATTTTTTTAAATATACATATATATTATTTATTTACAATTATTATTATTATTATCAAATAGTGATTTTATTACTATTATTATTATTATATTTTGATATTATTATTATATATTGTTACATTTACTTAATTTTTTATTATTATTTATAATTAACATTTATTATTTATAATCCCTTTTTATGTCAATATTATTATTAATATATTTTATTTACTATTTAAATATTACTATTATATGATCAAATAAATTATTTTATATCAAAATTGCATATATTATTTGATATATTATTTGCATTAAATATTTTCTAATCATGCATTAATCAAGATCTTTGCAATTAATACAATTAAAAAACAAACAAATAGTCAAACTATTTTTCGCAATAAACTAAACTAATCAACTGTTTTTTTGCAAAAGGGTTTCAAACTAGTTTTGACTTACTGCGCACTCAGTCAAAATCTCCGCAATCATTACTCCTGACCGAGTGCGAGGTGATTCAAAATATGTTTGCAAACCCCTAAAAAACACCAACCTCATACGAACTACGAATTGCGACCCTAATTCCTCATAAGAGGATAGTAGGCATACAATCAAAAATCATGGCGAGTCTTTCTGATTAAAACTTAAATCCTGTTTACCCCAAACCTAAACCTAAAGCCTAATATCCTTGTTGACAAGGTAGATGAAAGGTGCCTAACACCTTCCTTTCGTCTAATTGAATCTGAAACCTAGAGTCTCTGTCTGTAAATTAGGGTTTTCTGTTAGATTCCCTTCCCTAGGATAAAAACTAATAGTGGCGACTCTGATAAAAAAACCAGTTGCTACACACATAAAGGGGAGGTTTTGGGAGAAAAAAGAGGGGGGAGAAAGAGAAAAAGGAGGATTTGGAAAACCTAACAGAATTCTTTGTAAACTCTGCTCATCTTCAACTCTATTTTCATTCACAAAACGAAAACTCAGAACAGAAAAACCCTCAACCCACTGTACAACCTTGCAAGTTTACCCCTAAACAAACTATCCAAACACTTCACATACATCATCTAGGAGTTTTTTAAACACAAGAACAACTTCTGTAACATCACTATTTTCCAAACTCAAAAACAACCACCTCCAACTTGACTTCTCCAAGACAATACAACAACTCAAACTCAAAACACAAATTTCAGTTTCAAGGTAAGTTTTCTTGACTTCAAGCTCTTCATACAAGCATAATTAGTGGTTCATTTGTGAAGATAAAATGTAGATATCATAGCCATGGAGCTAACTATATGCTTACTTTTCATTTTCACTAACCATGTGTTGAGAACTAACTTATATGTGTGACAGAATAATGTTAGAAGCAAAAAATAGAAGTATGAGTCGATGCATATCTCTATGAGTTGACACATATCAGGTACAAAACAGGCTATGAGTCGATGTGAAACACAAATGAGTCGATGCAAAACAGAAACGAGTCGATGCAAACCATTATGTGTCGACTCATAATAAGTTTGTTTTGACTTCTAGGGGCAAGAAATGATATGTATTAATGCATAAGTGCATGCATCAATGCATACAAGTTTTCGTATCAATGCATAAGCGCATGCGTCAATGCATAAAAGTTTTGTATCAATACATAAGTGCTTGTGTCAATGCATAAAAGTTTTTTTTTTTAAAAACAATTTTCCTCTTTTATCTATCTTTATATTCTGGTACATTATTTATTCATTCAATATGGTTGTAATAGTAAAATTAGGTTTTATTTGCTTTTACCTCCCCATTTGTAAATTTGTACCCCCATCCCCAAATGATGTAATAGCTTAGAATTTTAAAATTTATCACTTTAATATAAAATGCTAGTAATTAGGGTTTATATGGCAAGACATAAATCAACAAATAGAAAGCCCTAATTCAAAGACAAAAAAGCATTAAAAAGAAACATTTTTTACACGCGCACTTCTAGGGTAATCTCACTTGTTGCCTATGAATAAATAATCATGTCCCTCGAATGTGGGACACTTTAGCAAAGACCCTCGATAAGAAAGATCTTAGTCCCTCGATGACCCTTCGACGTTGCTTTCAGTAAAATAATCTTAGTCCCTTACGAAAATTGCTAAAGCGTCTCATAGGTTTCCTTCTATAACTATACGACAACCCACGCCCGTCCCTTCATATCCAATGATGGGGCTTCTTATCAATCAATGATAAGATAGAAATATCTAAAGGAGGAGGAAAAGAACTAAGACTTTTGAGTAGGTAGAACATTCATAGTTTCTTGCTCACAATCATTTTCAAAACAACATCTTTCAAACACACCAACACTTTCAAAAAATGAAATATTTTCAAAAGTCAACACTTTGTATACATTCTTATAGAGACGAGAATCATTACAAAGTTCTCCTAAACAAAGGAGCTTTCAAAAATACTTTCAAAACAATCACAAACACATTTCAAACAAAGCATTTCAAAGTGACTAGCAACTAAGAGCCCGTAGATAACTACTGATGAAAAGGGTGCTAACACCTTCCCTTTTTATAACCTAACCCCCGAACTCAAGAAAATTCTCAAAAGGTATTTCCTGTTCTTTTCACCCTTTCCTTTATTGGATAAAATAAAAGTCGATGGCGACTCTTGCTATCCGTAACAATTGCGATAAAATGCAAAACAAAAGTCAGTTCTCCTACCGTATTACAGAACTGGCGACTCCACTGGGGATTGTTGATTTTAAAAGTGGGGTTACCTTAGAGACTAGATCACCTTTAAATGCTTTCATTGTTTGATTTGTTTGCTTTACATTTTTGGTCCTTGTTTGGGTTTTATTGATCCTCTACCCGAATCAGGGAACATTATTAAGTAAGTAGCAAAGATTATGGAGATTGTACAGTGTAGACCAATATGGTTGAGACAATAGCTACATTAGTGTGACACATTTATCGGTACCGATATCCCTTATTGAGAATTAAGGAGAATACATGGTCGTTGTGTGGTGTCGTGAAGCACTAACTGACCGTAGAACCTTAGTTGAACAACTTGGCCATTAGGAAGTAGTGAGATAGTCGGCTTTGGTGCAGTCCGAAGTTGGTTGATACTCGATGCTATGCTCATTGAGATCGGGCTTTTGGGATATTTCGGTCGCCAATAAAGAGGCTTGTGCTGAAACAATGCCCAATGGAGAAATATCAATGATATTGAGATTCCCTAGAACCCGATTACTTTTGTTAGGACAGGTTGAACCAACTAAACTTCAAGAGTGTACTTACCTATGAACTCCATGCAATCCTAAACCTAAGGATTTGTTTGCTTTGCTTGTATATGTTTATTTGCACATAACATCATACCTTAGCTTTTCAATAACCATTTCAAGGATCTCAAGGGTTTGTGATGCATGGTTATATTGAATCAGACGTCTATCAAGGGGTAAGAGAATTTATTTTCCTCTAGCCAAATGTTTTAAAAAATCCAAAGAGTCAAGGGATATGACCCACTTGACATGGTGAGCTTGATTCTCGTGGAAGGAAATTCAACGATACAAAGTTCTTCAATCAAAGTTGTAGTCAAAATTCAAATTATAACATCTTCTTGTCTTTACCCCGCAAGATCTTTGAAAACATAGCATCCACATACCATGCATCATATCATGACAGGTTTTCCCCATACAGGTTTTCTCATCCGCTTACTGTTTATTTCAGTAAAAATAGCTCTCGAGCAGACTGTCCAAGATCTTCAGACCCAAAATGATCAGCTTCAAGATTTGTTCCTAAACCTGTCTAAGGGGCAAGAATAAGTGAAAGAACTTCTCATTGAGAGCATGACCAATACAATCCCGAAGACAACAAGGAGGGCCAGATGAGACAATTGCAAGCGAAGATAGCAATGATGTGAATCTAGATGTTGGGACAGATGGCTCTTATCCAAAACTTAGCTCGGGGACAAGAAGAGTTGAGAATACTCATCAACAAGCTTCATCAAGACGAATACAACAGTATGGAACGAACAGTTAATATTGGGGATCAATTCATTAATCAACCCCCCGATGAGACAAGAGGCTGGTTTGGTCAAGAGTAGACCTTTCTAGATTGCTGCTACATCGTGAGCCCAACAACGACCTTGCTAATAACGACATGGTAGTTAGCATAGGCAAGATACGCCTGTTGTACCCCAAAATTTTCCCTCTCATTTCATCAACATTTTCTCACCACAAGACTCTTGGAGCTCAAGATCAAGTTAGGGTTTGCTCTGCTCAAGACTCCTCCTTGCACTGTTGACCCAAATTAGGGTTTGAGTTTGCACAAAGATGTTTTGACCTAAAATGCCCAAAGTGACTTTCATGCTTCATGTTGGACTCACAAGCTTATCCATACCAAGTTTCAAGCCTTGATTCCAATCTTTGCCCAGTCAATTGGACAGTTGACCTAGAAATCAGCTGTATTGGGGAAAAAGTCACTTGTGGCCAATTGACAGTCAAACTTCATAATTTTTGAACCACATCAACATAATGAACTCATATGAACCATTTGGTCAAGTTTGGATCACAATTCCACAATAAATTTGATCAGATCACCAAAAGGGCAAAATGGTCATTTTTAGGGTTTTGACTGCACAAAGGCAATTTTTGACTGTTTGACTTAACCAATGGCAAACCAAGCTCACATATGGACTCAAGAACTCAATGGCATTGTCTTGACCCATCCAACAAGTTCAAAATATCTCAAATGCACAGGATTGACAGATGAATTTTCCAGTCAACTGATCAAAATTTAACTGTATACTGAAAAGTCAAACTTTGACTTTTTGGTCAAAATCAAGTGCCAAGATTCATTTTTCATCAAAACATGTCAAATTGTGAAACTTGTTCATCAAGAAATCCAAATTTGCAAATTAGGGTTTAAAATGAGAAAATTTCATAACTTAAAATTTTTCTAAGTTATGAAACTTCCTTATTTTTTCCTAACTTTGTCCCACTTTTTCATCAAGATACAAATGGATTCAAACAAAACTCAAAACATGAAAGTTTTAGTCCATTTTAAAATCTACAACTTTTATTCACAAAGTTTTCTCAAAGGAAGCTTGTAGCTCAAGTTATGATTTTTGGAACAAGGGTGCAAAACATTTTTAACTTAGAAAAATTTTGACCTATTCTAGGCAGGATTTTTGTCCAACTTCTTGGCCATTTTTCACATGCTTCCACTTGGAGTTTCAATTTTCATTACAAATATGGATTGTAGTACACATTCCACGCTATCCGAATTGTCTAAGAACTTCTCAAACACCCTTGTGGTTAGGGAGAATCGAATTTTCAAAGTTGGGCAAAATTCACTTTTGTTCTTGGCCAAGGCTTGTTCATAACATTGGCATTTTTCAAATCAGCTTGTATAAGCTAGCTTGCAGGCCTCAAACCAAGTCTCACACACCATAATTAAATACCTAACCATTGTATTAATGCATTATCTCTTCCCTTTGGGCATTGCACATAGAATCAATCCTTAAGTAGAAAAAGCAAACATGCCATTTTGATAAAGATGCACTTTATGTCAAATACCATATCCAAGAGGTACAAGCCAGATCTTTGAGGCACAAGTTTGTAGACAAATCCCACTGATCAAGAGAGAGTGCTGTAGCATGCTTGAGAGCCTTGTACATGCCTATAACCCAACTTGAACCTTCTTACTTCAAGAGGAAGAAAGCTTGCAAAAACTCTCCAACTCTCACTTCCTGTAAACACCAGTCAAAACAAAGTTTGCAAACATTTTCCAGACATCAAACCAAGCTTGAAACACGACTCAATCATCCCTAATCCCTCCTCATATAGAAGATCACATTTTTTCTGCAAAACAGGGCACCTGTTGCAGTTTGACTTCCACAATCCATTCCACTCGTGCATTTTGGCCAAAGCTTGTTCAAACATGTTCCATATCATCCACTGAAGCTATCCCAAGCATTGAACTCAAGCTGTAACACCCGTAACCATGTGTGCCATTTTTATTTTCAAGCTGTGCAGGTTGACTTCCATAGCACGATTCAGTTGATTTTAAAGCAAGCTAGGAGTTGGAGAAGCATCCTTGGACTTCAGGCAAGCTGTACAAAAGCTCAGAATTCATTGGAAGTTGCTACATTGTTCTGTTCAAGTCAAGCTGAAACAGGTAAAAACATGAACTTCTATCTCTCTATCCAGGCATGATTAAGCTTAGGTTTGTGAAGAAAACATGTTCTACTCATAGCCCTGAAGCCATCCATGTATTTACTTTTCATTTATATTATGCGTGCTGTGAGAATTTTGGCCATGAACATTGAAGAAAAATTAGGTCAGAAATTGGGGATGAAGAAATTCTCCCTCGTTTCTTAGAGTTAGGTCAAGTGTTTTATATGTCTGGATTCGTCTCTTGATGCTCTATAATATTGGTGTTATGAGTTTTACATGAAAGTCAAGGAATCAGGAGTTAGCTGTTGTACAAGAAGCGCGTGTTTTTGATGTTCAAACAATGCTGAAGGTTGAAGATGACTGGCTTGGGCTGGGCCTGAGTCAGTCCTGCTTTTTGCACCCCCTTTTCCATTTTACACCCCCTTGGCCCATTGTGTGATATATTGATCATTTTTGATTTTTTCTTTTTGATTCTGACTTATTATTTTTTGCTCAAATATAAAAAAATATCAAAAATATTTTCCCACCCTTTTTTGCATTTATTTGGCATTTATTTGTTTTATTTAATGTATATATGTAAATAAATATAAAAACCTTTTATTTAAAACCCTAAAAATAATATATAAAAAAATATTTTTCAGTTATTATTTTTTGCTTACCTTTTGAAAACATTTTCTAAAAATATACTTTTTTTGTAAATAATTAATATTTTACTCTTGTATATATTTAATATATTTAATATATAATATAAATACTTGTATATATTTATTAGAATACTTAGGATAAAATATGAAAATAATACATTTTTATTTTTATTAATATATGACACTAAAAAAATACTCTTTTTTTACAATATACTTTTTTTTTGTATAAATTAATATATAAATATTGTATATAATTAATAAATAAATACTATTTATTTAAAAAACTAGGGTTTTGCCCTAAACCATAAAAATATTCAAAAATTGACTTTTTTATTTTTGTTTATATTTCACATGAAAAAATACTTTCACATACATAAAAAATCTTTTTGTGCATAATACATTTTTGCATATTTATTATATTTATTTAAATATTGTACAATTAAATATTTGTCTATTCAATATGGATGTAATAGCTTTAGATTTAATTTCTTGCCAAATATCCCCCCATTCAAACATTTGTACCCCCATCCCCATAATTATGTTGTAATAATTTAGGACTTTAAATTTCCGCATTTTAAAAGCTTTCAAATTATGCCATGATAGACTTAGGGTTTGTATGCAAATCAAATAACAAATAGCTTGACTAATACAAAGACAAAAAAGCATGAAAATGGACAACATAATGCACACTTGCACCCTTAGGGTTACTCCACTTGTTGCCTTAAAAAATGGGCCATGTTGCATGTTGAGTGTCTTTGGCAAAACAAAAACAAATCAAATGATCATAGTCCCTCGATGACGCTTTCTCAAGTTGCCTAAAAAATTGATCAAGTCCCTTAAAAATTGCCAAAGACACTTGGCACTATTGCATTCATGGTCTAAACGATGACTCGCGCCCGTCCCGTTAAACATCCTAACACAAGATTGTCCACCAAATACAATGGTGGAACAATACTATTAAAAGGGTTAAAACATAGGAAAGATCTTTGAGAAATTTAGGGTAGATAGCTCTTGGTTACTTGACCAACTTGCAAAACAAATCCTTGCCATTTTTTAAAAACACACTCCACAACACAAACTTTCAAAACAACTTTCAAAACATTGAAAACTTTTCAAAAAGGCAAATACACCTTTGTATACATTCAAACATGGATCATTACAAAGGTTGCCACAACAAATGGCCTCTTTTCAAAACTTCTTTCAAAATCACACACAAAGCACCATTTCAAACAATTGAAAAGCAAAGGCAAGTGATCTAAGCAAGTAACTAAGAGCCCATGGATAACCATGGATAGAAAGGGTGCTAATACCTTCCCTTTCTATAATCTACTCCCCGAACCCAAGAAAACATCTCAAAGGTTTTTCCTGTGCTTTTTAACCTTTCCTTAGGATAAAATAAAAAGTCGGTGGCGACTCTTGCTAAACTGAAACATTTGCGAAAACAAACGCAAAACCTCAAGTCAGTTCTCCCACCGTATCACAGAACTGGCGACTCTGCTGGGGATTTATTTAAAAGTGGAGTAACCTTAGGGCTTAGATCACCCTTTTGCATGAATAATTGTTCGCTTTGATTGCTTTATATTTTGGTTCTCTTGTTTGGGCTTGAAATCTTACACCCGGATTTGGGGAAACATTCATTGATAGCAATACGTTGTGGAAACTGTGCGGGGTATACTGACACGGTTAAAGAAATAGCTATATTAGTGCGACATATTTGTGAGTATCGGTAACCCTTGAGTTCAATCAAGGAGAGTACGGGGCCGCTGAGTGATGTCACTAAGCACTAATGACCTAGAACCTTACTTGACCATCTTGGCCTTTTATTAGGGGTAGTGAGATGACCGGCTTTGGTGCAGTCCGAAGTTGGTAGATACTCGATACTACACTCATTGAGGGTTGTTTTCTTGGAATATTTTGGTCGCTAGTTAAGTGGCTAAACCAAAACAATGAACATGGAAAATAATCCAATGATATTGAGCTCCTTAGAACCCGGTTACTATTTATAGGACAGGTTTTTAAGCCAACTTCACTCAAGAGGGTACTTACCTATGAAACCTCATGCAAGCCTGAAACTAGGGTTTTGTGTGACTTGCTTGTACATATGTTTGTGCATACATCATGAACATCATAAAGCATCATATGCATCCACTAACCATTTCAAGGGTTTGGATCTTCATCTTTGTTCTTGTTTTGTAGGTCATGGAAATTCTTCGCAGGAAAACTATCCAAGTCAACCTTGTGAGAATCCCTCCTCAACTCAAGGAGTTCACATCCAGAATTCCAGAAAGCTCTCTCTTCAGTGAAAGACATGGTAGACTTCTCAATCTAGTCAACACCAGCATTGAAGAAGACATGGTGAAAGTGTTATTCAAGTTCTTTGACCCCCTTCACCACTGTTTCACATTCCCCGACTATCAATTGGTGCCTACTTTGGAGGAATTTTCTCAACTCCTGAGAATTCCTATTCTTAATCAACTACCCTACAACAGTACGGAAAAAGAACCAAAGCCTGAAGATGTTGCTCAAGCACTACACTTTCAACCATCTGACATCAAGGGGCATTGGGAAACTAGAAGTGGTGTCAAAGGCTTCTTGGCAAAATTCTTGTTTGAGAAGGCACAAGAGTGTTGGAATTCTTTGGATCTACAAGCCTTTGAAGAAATTGTGGCACTCCTTATTTATGGGTTGGTCTTGTTCCCAAATCCGGACCAACTTATAGATGTGAATGCTGTTAAGATTTTCCTATCCAGGAATCCCATACCTACATTGCTAGGGGACATCCTCCACTCATTTTACACACGAACAATGAGGAAGAGAGGTGTTCTCATGTGCTGTACTCCTCTCCTTGCAAGGTGGTTTATTTCTCACCTTCCACAATCTATTTTGAAGAATGACCAAGGCTTAAGGTGGTCACAACGGTTGATGACCCTCACGCATTCTGATGTACATTGGTGTTCTCGGTCCAGAGAAAATGTCATCATCATCGATCGCTGTGGTGAGTTCCCTAATGTTCCATTACTTGGCATTAGAGGGGGCATTACCTACAACCCTTGTCTAGCTTTGAGACAATTTGGATATGCACGGAGGGATGGCCCTCATGACATGCTGATTCCTGACCTAGTTTTTGACTTCGATAACAATGCGCAAGGACTTCGCCAAAGATTAATCAGAGCTTGGGGGATGCCTAACAAGGTGGATAGCAAGACACTGGGGCACAAGAACTCCATCCCTCTTGAGCCTTATCTCAAGTGGGTAAGAACCCGAGCCCAGAGTCTTATGATGCCTTACCCTCATATTCTCCCTTTGATTAAAGAGCCTGTTAAGGAAGGAGAGGTTCCCTAAACCATCTTACATCCTGACATGCCAACATCATGGGAGGAAATGCAGAAGTGTTGGATCCAACTCAAGGAAGAAAGGGATACTTTTGAAGCCAGCTTCTACGCCAGTGAGAAGAAGGTTTTTGAGCTTACCCGCCGACTCCACGAGGAGGAGACCCTCAACACTTACATCGCACCAAAGAGGATGCGCAACGTCTTTTTACCTTGAGAAGTTTTTGTAATATTTGGCCCATGGGGCATTTATGTACTGACAAAATTTCTTCTTATTAATATGACGTGTGTTCTTTTTGTCTACAACAATTTTGAATTTCTAAATCCTTGAATGCATTACATGAATAAACGTATCATTCATCATATGCATAAACAGGTCTTCACACCAGGTTTCCTTATCTCTCTGCTGTTTATTTCAGTAAGATGGATCTTGAACAGACGGTCAAAGATCTGCAGGCACAAAACTCGCAGTTTCAATAGCTCCTTATGACCTTGGTAAAGGGTCAGGAAGATCTTAAAGCACTGTTAGGAAATAAAGAGCAAGAAAAAGGAAAAAAGAAGAAGAAAAGAGTTGGGGTAGCTACACTGGGAAGAAGGTTTGAGAATGAAGCTAGGAGAGTTCTTGAATTCCCCTCCACATCTGATGAAGGGACCGGTAAAGGAAAAGTGGCTGCATTACCTTCTGAGTCCGAGGCTGAAGAGGAAGAGGTAGAGGAAAAAGAAGACTACTCAGAACAGCAATACCCGCCAGCGGACGACAAATACAAAAACCTGGAGGATAGACTGGCAGCTATGGAGCTGCAAAGGGTTCCCGGGTTAGATTTTGAAGAACTGGGATTGATTGCTGGGATTGTGATCCCTCCAAAGTTTAAGGTACCAACTTTTTCAAAATACGACGGTCTGTCTTGCCCGAAGATGCACCTAAGGTCGTATGTCAGAAAAATTCAACCTCATTCATCCGATAGAAATCTTTAGGTACACTTCTTCCAGGATAGCCTGTCCGGTACACATCTAAATTGGTTTTACCAACTTGAGAGGTCAGAGGTGCATAGTTAGGAGGACTTGGCAGCTGCCTTTTATCGCCAGTATCAATATAACGCTGGCTTGGCGCCAACCCGTACTCAGCTACAGAGTATGGGAATGGCCTCAAATGAGGGATTCAAAGAATACGCCCAGAAATGGCGCGACTTGGCCGGAAGAGTGCAGCCACCTCTTTCAGATAGGGAACTAGTTGATATGTTCTTGGGGACCCTATCTGGCCCGTTCTTCAACCATTTTATCAGGAGCTCTTCCGCAGGGTTTACTGAATTGATTCTGACTGGCGAACGGGTGGAAGCTGGTATTAAGAATGGGAAGATTCAAAGGGATGCCTCTGCATCTACAACTATTAAAAATCCATTTCCAGCCAAGAAGGAGGCAGCTGTGGTGTACTCTCAAAAAGGATTGGGGAGAACTGAGCGTCGGCCGACTGTAGGAGCCGTGATGATTCAAAATTCATCAAATGATCAGCCTCGTACCAATCAGTCTAGACCTAACCAGCAACGGGTAGAACGACCACAACGGCAGTTCACCCGCATCAATATGACGCCCGCTCAAGTTCTTCCCCATTTGTTGAAGTTGAATCTGACTGGTTTAAAGGAGGCACCGAAAAACCCTAACACCACATCTCCATACTATCATGCCAATGCCAAATGTGCCTATCATTCTGACAGCGCCGGACATGACACCAATAATTGTTGGGCGCTAAAGAATAAAATTCAAGACTTGATAGATGCAAAAGAGTTTGAGTTCGACGCCCCCGAGAAGCTGAACTTAATATCCGCTCCGATGCCAAAGCATGGCCATCATGTTCATGCTGTTGAAAAAGATCTGTATGTTTCTGCTGTTGATGATCTGGTAACTCCATTACTAACAATCAAGTTGAATCTGTTGAAAGCTGGGATTTTCCCAGGTTGTAAAGAAGACTGCTAGTGTTGTTCTTCCCTACCAATTGACTGTCCATTGCTGAAGATAGGCATCCAAGGCCTAATGGACAACCAACAAATTCTTTTCGAAAAAATTCCTGCTACTCCAACCCCTATCGAAGATGTTTCATTAATCACCATTTCCACCAATCTTTCCAAGGTCCCTAAAAAGCCTGTTAAGATTACATCAGCTACGAAGTTTGTTCCTCTGAAAATAACCATGCCTGGGCCTGTCCCCTACAAATCTGACAAATCGATACCGTGGAATTATTGTGGAGAAATCTACTACCACGGTGTTAAACAAGTTGAGATAACTGAAGAGAGCTCTGACGAAGAAAATGACGACATTGGAAACATTGCGGTACGAGCAAGATTACCCGAAGTGGGAGAATTTTCTCTCCAGAGATTGCCCTTCCAAAGGCAATCTTTGGACCCTCAGCTGCTGCCAAGGTTACTCCTGCACCGATAAAAGTTTCTGCAAGAACTCCGTTGATTGAAGAAATTGTTACTCCTGTGGTTTTCCCTCCTACTTCTGCTGATAAAGGGAAAGGGATCCAAGATGAGCTCGTCAGGACGAGGGCTCAACCATTGGTCATCCCCGAAACCTCTAAGAACGAAATGGAGGAGATTCTGAAAATAATAAAGAAAAGTGATTATGACGTTGTAGAGCAACTGGGGAAAACCCCCTCGAAGATCTCTATGTTAGCATTTCTGCTTTGTTCGGAGGCTCATGCCAAAGCATTGATAAGATTTCTGAAGACAGCCCATGTTCCCCAGGAAACCTCAGCCGATCAATTCCAGGATTGTGTAGCCAGCCTTACCACCGACAACGGTCTGGGTTTCTCTGATGCCGAACTGACTCCGAAGGGAAGAAAGCACAATGACGCATTGCATGTGTCAGTCGAATGCCCAGGGACCACTCTCGCCCATGTTTTGGTCGACACTGGTTCTTCTCTAAACGTGCTGCCTAAGAAGGCTCTCGACCATTTGGATTGTGAAGGCTTGGAGCTGAAACCAAGTAATATCATTGTCAGGGCATTTGACGGGTCTAAAAGAATGGTGCATGGGGAGGTCGACATTCCCATCAAGGTAGGCACTGAAGTTTTCCACTCAACCTTCTATGTGATGGACATCCACCCATCATACTCTTGATTGCTAGGAAGACCGTGGATACATAATGCTGGCGCAGTCACTTCCTCCCTACATCAGATGCTAAAATACCCTGTCAAGGGAAAAATCATAACTGTACACGGTGAAGAGGAGTACATGATCAGTCATTTGAATTCTTTTCGGTATGTAGAAGTGGACGGCGAATTCATTGAAACACCCTTTCAGCACTTCGAGGAAGTTTCTCCCGAGGTTGCAGTAGCAAAGGCAGTAGATGAGGTACCCAAGCAGGTGGCCAGGATGGCATCTCTAAAAGACGCAAAGGCTGCAATGAAGGAGGGGAAGAGCTCAACATGGGGTCAGTTTCCTGACATTCCTCACAAAACAGACAAGTTTGGGTTGGGATTTACCGCTGCGGGGCAAAAAGTTATGCGTCGCTCAAAAATTGAAAGAACACCCATCAAGATTTCTCCTCATGGAATCAATGCTTTGGAAGACGAAGACGAAGAGGCCAACATTGAAGACTGGATCTTCCCAACCATTGAAGGGGGACTGCACAACTGGGAGGCGAAAGACTTCGTCCCTATTACTTTCATTAATCAGTAACTTATCTTTCGAACATTTCCTGTTGGTCTGTAATAATTACTTTTAAACAATCTGCACACTATTTTTCACCTCATGCCTTTCCCGGGGCATCTAGGTCCATTTGTAAGGGTTTTGATTCTCTTCATATTCATATGCCATGTTTAATGAATCATTGGACATTTTTCATTTATAAACTGCTGTGTTCATTTTCTTTCCTTTTGCATTCTTGTTTGTTTAAGGATGGCTACCCCTTACACACACCCACACTCACAAATGCAGGTACCCATCCACTCTGGATTCTATGGGTGACTATTCTGTTGTATCCTTCAAAAACTCTGAAGATTTGGTCAATCAGGCTGAGTATGAAGATGACAAAGATTGTGAAGTACCAGGAGAGCTAGCCAGACTTCTACAGCAAGAAGAAAGGGCCATCTTGCCTCATGAAGAGTTGTTGGAAACTGTCAACTTAGGAACAGAGGAAGACCGGAAGGAAGTACAAGTGGGTGCCAATCTGGAACCAAGTGTCAAGGAGCGCTTGATACAGCTGCTGAATGAATACGTTAAAATCTTCGCCTAGTCTTATGAAGACATGCCGGGTTTAGACACAGATATCGTGGTTCACCGTCTCCCTACAAGAGAGGATTGTCCACCGATCAAGCAAAGAGTCCGCCGAATGAGGCCCGACATGTCTGAGAAGATTAAAGCTGAAGTAATGAAGCAATTCAACGCTGGCTTTTTGGCTGTTACATCCTATCCACAATGGGTGGCTAACATTGTGCCAGTACCTAAAAAAGACGGCAAGGTCAGAATGTGTGTGGACTACCGGGATTTGAACAGGGCTAGCCCTAAATATGATTTTCCGCTATCGCATATCGACATTTTGATTGACAACACAGCTCAGCACAAGGTGTTTTCCTTCATGGATGGATTCTCGGGCTACAACCAGATCAAAATGGCCCCCGAGGACAAGGAGAAAACAACCTTTATTACACAATGGGGTACTTTCTGTTACAAGGTGATGCCGTTCGGACTGAAGAACGCAGGGGCAACTTATCAACGCGCCATGGTAGCTTTATTTCATGATATGATACATCATGAGATCGAAGTTTACGTAGACGACATGATAGCTCGGTCACAAACAGAGGAGGAACACCTTGAACATTTGCAGAAGCTGTTTGCCAGGTTGAAGGAGTACAAACTCAGGCTGAATCCAAGTAAGTGCACTTTTGGAGTTAGGTCTGGTAAACTTTTAGGATTTATTGTCAGCAACAAAGGCATTGAGGTCGATCCAGCAAAGGTGAAAGCTATACAAGAAATGCCTACCCCCCCCCCCCCCCCCGTACTGAAAAGGAGGTTAGAGGGTTCTTGGGGCGCTTGAACTATATTTCCAGATTCATCTCTCATCTGACGTCTACCTGTGAGCCAATTTTCAAACTATTGAAGAAAGATCAGGTAGTCGAGTGGAACGACGACTGCCAAGCTGCTTTTGATAAAATCAAGGAGTATTTGTTAGAACCTCCTATTCTGATGCCACCCATCGAAGGAAGGCCATTGATCATGTACCTGACTGTTTTGGACAACTCGATGGGGTGCGTACTGGGCCAACATGACGAGTCTGGTCGAAAAGAGCATGCCATTTATTACCTTAGCAAAAAGTTTACCGACTGTGAGACTCGCTACTCACTGCTCGAGAAAACTTGTTGCGCTTTGGTATGGGCTGCTCGCCGACTAAGGCAGTATATGTTGACTCATACCACTCTGTTGATTTCCAAAATGGATCCTATCAAGTATATCTTCGAAAAGCCTGCTTTATCTGGAAGAATCGCTAGATGGCAAATGATCCTGACTGAGTATGACATCCAGTATACTACCCAAAAAGCTATAAAGGGGAGTGTATTAGCTGACCATCTAGCTCATCAAGCTATCGAAGATTATCAATCCATGAGATTCGACTTCCCGGACGAGGACATCATGACTTTGGACAACATTGAGGGTAACGGACCGTATGAAGGACCTGAAAATGGATCCCGATGGACCCTGTACTTTGATGGTGCTTCAAATGCACTTGGAAACGGTATCGGTGCGGTACTCATTTCCCCGGAAGGTTGCCATACACCTTTCACGGCCCGACTTTGCTTCAGTTGTACCAACAACATGGCTGAATATGAAGCTTGCATCTTTGGTCTCAAGGCTGCTATAGACTTGGGGATCAAATCTTTGATCGTATTTGGGGACTCGGCTTTGGTTATCATTCAAATCAAAGGAGAGTGGGATACCAAGCATCCTAATCTTATTCCATACAAAGAACATGTCTTGACATTGTTGCCTCATTTCGAGCAAATCACCTTCGAGCATTTCCCGCGAGAAGAGAATCAGCTAGCAGATGCTCTGGCTACAATGTCTTCCATGTTTAAACTTAACTGGGATAACGAGGCTCCCCAAATCACCATCGAGCGAATGGATGAACCTGCGCATTGTCATGAGATTAATACCGAAGAAGTAGTGGAACAACCCTGGTTTCACGAAATCAAGAGGTATCTCCAGACTAGAGAATATCCCGAAGGAGCCTCCGTCAATGACAAGAAGTTCTTAAGGAAATTTGCTGCCAAGTTCTTCCTAAGCAACAACATCCTTTATAAGCGCAGCCATGATTGTGTTTTACTCCGATGTGTAGACAAAGCTGAAGTAGAGTTGATCATGACTGAGATACACAGCGACACATTTGGCACCCACTTGAGTGGACATACGATGGCTAAGAAGATTCTAAGGGCAGGCTATTACTGGTCTACCATGGAAGCTGATTGCCATCAACATTCCCGTACTTGCCACAAATGTCAAGTCTATGCTGACAAGATTCATATTCCTCCTGTTCCTCTCAACGTTCTAACAGCTCCTTGGCCATTCGCAATGTGGGGCATTGACATGATTGGAGAGATCAAGCCCACAGCGTCCAATGGACATCACTTCATCCTGGTCGCCATTGACTATTTTACCAAATGGGTCGAAGCAGCTTCCTTCGCCTCTGTTAAAAAAAATGTGGTTGCCCACTTCATCAAGCAGAACCTCATATGCCGGTATGGTGTCCCCGACAGGATCATTACAGACAATGGTACGAATTTGAATAATACTATGATCACCGCTCTATGCGAACAGTTCAAGATTTACCATCATAATTCATCTCCCTATCGGCCGAAGATGAACGGTGCTGTTGAAGCCGCGAACAAAAACATCAAGAAGATCATTCAGAAAATGACAGTCACCTACAAGGATTGGCATGAGATGTTACCGTTTGCTCTGCATGGGTACAGTACCACGACACGTACTTCAACAGGGGCAACCCCATTTTCTTTGGTATATGGCATGAAAGTTGTCTTGCCCATGGAAGTTCAGATTCCTTCTTTAAGGATTATGAAGGACTCTGGTTTGAGTGAAGACGATTTAGATTCAAACCCGACTTGATCAACTCAATTTGATCGATGAGAAGCGACTCACTGTTGTTTGCCATGGTCAGACGTACCAAAAATGGATGATCAAGGCTTTCAACAAGAAAGTCAGACGTCAAGTATATCAAGTCGGAGATCTCGTAATCAAGCGGATTATCTTGCCGCAAAGTGATCCCAGGGGCAAATGGACTCCTACATACGAAGGACCATTTGTGATCAAGAGCATATTTTCTGGTGGTGCAATGATTCTGACCACCATGGACGACAACGATTTGCCGCACCCTGCGAATGCAAACATAGTCAAAAGATACTACGCATAAAACAACCCGACAAGTCGAAAACCCGAAAGGGCGGCTTGGGAAAAAATGGGCATCCTGGTGAACCGAAAACCCGAAAGGGCGGTTCAGGCAAAAATTAGGGATAAAACAAAAAAATTTGTACACCCGACAAGTCGAAAACCCGAAAGGGAGGCTTGGGCAAAAAGGGGTTTCCCGGTGGATCGAAAACCCGAGAGGGCGGTCCAGGCAAAAGTTAGGGAATTAAAGCGTATGACTATGTCTCGTCGGATCACTTTAAAGAACAATCTCTTCATCAACAAGCTCCGAACTTCTGATCAATCCAGTCATCGGCGGACGAAGCAGCAAATGGACAGATATTCAGAGTTGTGAAGGCTATAACAGAATGGAATCCCATGGAATTGTTACACATAGCCATCTTTCTTTTGTATAAAATTTTCAATTTTTTACGACAACATCCTCTTACTAGGATGTCTGTCTCCTTTGTACAAAGATACTCATAAAAGTTAGTACAAATACTTTTCCAAATACAGAAATTTGCTTTGTCGTCCTTTTTCTCTTTTGCACTTATGTTTTATTTGAGAAACGTCCAATGTTTTGTTAAATAGGCATATGCATTTGAACATAATCATTCTCTTACAAATCAAGAAAGATGATTGCAGATAGTTTAAGGGTACAAATAGATATCTTGATGCCCTTTCAGAAGGAATCCCTAGCAGAATTAAACTCCAAATTCCTCAACAAAGTCAAAATCCAGAACTTAATTCCCCAAACAGAATTAAACTTCAGGATCTCCAGCAGAACATCAGCTTTTTCCAAAACTGATTTCCCCAGCCAGAGAGCCTTCTAGAACTCAATTCCCCTTAGAGTTAAGTTTCGGTATCCCCAGTGGAGCCTTAAAAATCTGAAAATCCTATCCCCAGTTGAAGTCAAAACTACCAATCTCCAGCGGAGCTAACACTTCCAACTATCAATCCCCAGCGGAACCAGACTAGTGAACCTTCTCCCCATAGAGATACTTCCCGTCAGATTGAAGATTCCCAATTTTACTTCTCCAGCTTAAGCCTACCAGGTTCTGGACTCCCCAGTAGAGATCATCAGAATTCTCATTCTCTACAAGTCACTAAGGAGTTCCAATCCCCAGCAGTGGTCCTAAGATCCCTCAACAATTGAAGATCTTGTTCCCCGAGCAGTCAGCAGTCAACAAGGATATCTCAGCTTTAGCACTCAGAGATTCCTGCAATCCCCTTCAGCAGTCAATGATTCACTTTTCCCGGCAACAGTCAAGATTCTCTCATCTCCGGCTATCCAGGATTCATCTATCCTCAGCAAGACAGCTCATCAGCTTACATGCGCATACATTACATTCATATATCATAAACATTGATATAACATATATATTGCATCATACATATCATGCAACATAACTTTGTGTTTTAGCTAACATTTCATCCTTTTCAGGATAAGATTAAAAGGCTATCATTAACAACTATTCAGATACAGTATGGATACACCCCAGACACGGCGGTCATTCTATTACTCATTCAGAATTTCAAGTCAGATACAATACAGATACACCCCAGACACGACGGTCATTCTACTACTCATTCAGACTACATCAATCAGATACAGACTAGATACGCTCCAGACACGGCAGCCATTCTATCTCTCATTCAAATTCATTTATCCACCTCAAGGTTCAATGCATTCCAAGCACGGATACCATTTTGACCCTTACAACAGCAGTTTGATTCTCCCCAGTGCATTCGTCACGGAAGTCATTCTGTCATTTATTTAGATCCCAATTATAGTTTCAGATACACTCCAGACACGGAAGTCATTCTATTACTCATACGGATCTCAATCCCAGTTACAGTTTCAGATACACTCCAGACACGGAAGTCATTCTGCTACTCATAATAAATCTCAACTTCAGATACAGTCCAGATACGCTCCAGACACGGTTTCCATTCTGTCACTCATTCAGAATTTATCCCCAGCACGCAGTTGCTCCATATACAGATATTTCTCTGTTACCCAGATACAATACATATACACCCCAGACACGGCAGTCATTCTGATATTCATTCTACATTCAAACACAGTTACAACTCAGATACGCCCCAGACACGAAGTCCATTCTTTTGCTCATACAAACTCAGTCTCCTGATACAAGTTCAAATGCATTCCAGACACGGATACCATTTTGATCCTCATTTTTCTGATCCATCACATTACAGTTCAACAAACATTCCAGATGGCATCCTTAAGCCCATCTCCATATGGCATCTTTAAGCCCATCTCCAAATGGCATCTTTAAGCCCATTCCCGCATCCATTTTTCGACGAGTGCAAATTTACGGGCACTCTAGTGTCCAATCTCCTTTTACCTTCGAGACGCGAAAGGCAAACTTGCCAATCTAACTCTTCAGGTTCAAGAAGATTGAACAGGGGCAACTGTTGTACCCCAAAATTTTCCCTCTCATTTCATCAACATTTTCTCACCACAAGACTCTTGGAGCTCAAAATCAAGTTAGGGTTTGCTCTGCTCAAGACTCCTCCTTGCACTGTTGACCCAAATTAGGGTTTGAGTTTGCACAAAGATGTTTTGACCTAAAATGCCCAAAGTGACTTTCATGCTTCATGTTGGACTCACAAGCTTATCCATACCAAGTTTCAAGCCTTGATTCCAATCTTTGCCCAGTCAATTGGACAGTTGACCTAGAAATCAGCTGTATTAGGGAAAAAGTCAACGGTGGCCAATTGACAGTCAAACTTCATAATTTTTTACCCACATCAACATAATGAACTCATATGAACCATTTGGTCAAGTTTGGATCACAATTCCACAATAAATTTGATCAGATCACCAAAAGGGCAAAATGGTCATTTTTAGGGTTTTGACTGCACAAAGGTAATTTTTGTCTGTTTGACTTAACCAATGGCAAACCAAGCTCACATATGCACTCAAGAACTCAATGTAATTGTCTTAACCCATCCAACAAGTTCAAAAGATCTCAAATGCACAAGATTGACAAATGAATTTTCCAGTCAACTGATCAAAATTTGACTGTATACTGAAAAGTCAAACTTTGACTTTTTGGTCAAAATCAAGTGCCAAGATTCATTTTTCATCAAAACATGTCAAATTGTTAAACTTGTTCATCAAGAAATCCAAATTTGCAAATTAGGGTTTAAAATGAGAAAATTTCATAACTTAGAATTTTTCTAAGTTATGAAACTTCCATATTTTTTCCTACCTTTGTCCCATTTTTTCATCAAGATACAAATGGATTCAAACAAAACTCAAAACATGAAAGTTGTATTCCATTGCATAATCTACAACTTTTATTCACAAAGTTTTCTCAAAGGAAGCTTGTAGCTCAAGTTATGATTTTTGGAACAAGGGTGCAAAATATTTTTAAAGAAAAATTTTGACCTATTCTAGGCAGGATTTTTGTCCAACTTCTTGGCCATTTTTCACATGCTTCCACTTGGAGTTTCAATTTGCATTACAAAGATGGATTGTAGTACACATTCCAAGCTTTCCAAATTGTCCAAGAACTTCTCAAACACCCTTGTGGTTAGGGAGAATCGAATTTGCAAAGTTGGGCAAAATTCACTTTTGTTCTTGGCCAAGGCTTGTTCATAACATTGGCATTTTTCAAATCAGCTTGTACAAGCTAGCTTGCAGGCCTCAAACCCAGTCTCACACACCATAATTAAATGCCTAACCATTGTATTAATGCATTATCTCTTCCCTTTTGGCATTACACATAGAATCAATCCTTAAGTAGAAAAAGCAAACATGCCATTTTGATAAAGATGCACTTTATGTCAAATACCATATCCAAGAGGTACAAGCCAGATCTTTGAGGCACAAGTTTGTAGACAAATCCCACTGATCAAGAGAGAGTGCTGCAACATGCTTGAGAGCCTTGTACAGGCCTATAACCCAACTTGAACCTTCTTACTTCAAGAGGAAGAAAGCTTGCAAAAACTCTCCAACTCTCACTTCCTGTAAACACAGGTCAAAACAAAGTTTGCAAACATTTTCCAGACATCAAACCAAGCTTGAAACACGACTCAATCATCCCTAATCCCTCCTCATATAGAAGATCACATTTTTTCTGCAAAACAGGGCACCTGTTGCAGTTTGACTTCCACAATCCATTCCACTCGTGCGTTTTGGCTAAAGCTTGTTCAAACATGTTCCATATCATCCACTGAAGCTATCCCAAGCATTGAACTCAAGCTGTAACACCCATAACCACGTTTGCCATTTTTATTTTCAAGCTGTGCAGGTTGACTTCCATAGCATGATTCAGTTGATTTTAAAGCAAGCTAGGAGTTGGAGAAGCATCCTTGGACTTCAGGCAAGCTGTACAAAAGCTCAGAATCCATTGGACGTTGCTACATTGTTCTGTTCAAGTCAAGCTGAAACAGGTAAAAACATGAACTTCTATCTCTCTATCCAAGCATGATTAAGCTTAGGTTTGTGAAGAAAACATGTTCTACTCATAGCCCTGAAGCCATCCATGTATTTACTTTTCATTTATATTATGCGTGCTGTGAGAATTTTGGCCATGAACATTGAAGAAAAATTAGGTCAGAAATTGGGGATGAAGAAATTCTCCCTTGTTTCATAGAGTTATGTCACGTGTTTTATATGTCTGGATTCGTCTCTTGATGCTTTATAATATTGGTGTTATGAGTTTTGCATGAAAGTCAAGGAATCAGGAGTTAGCTGTTGTACAAGAAGCACATGTTTTTGATGTTCAAACAATGCTGAAGGTTGAAGATGACTGGCTTGGGCTGGGCCTGAGTCAGTCCTGCTTTTTGCACCCCTTTTTCCATTTTACACCCCCTTGGTCCATTGTGTGATATATTGATCATTTTTTATTTTTCCTTTTTGATTCTGACTTATTATTTTTTTCTCAAATATAAAAAAATATCAAAAATATTTTTCCAACCTTTTTTGCATTTATTTGGCATTTATTTGTTTTATTTAATGTATATATGTAAATAAATATAAAAACCTTTTATTTAAAACCCTAAAAATAATACAAAAATAAATATTTTTCAGTTATTATTTTTTGTTTACCTTTTGAAAACATTTTCTAAAAATATACTTTTTTTGTAAATAATTAATATTTTACTCTTGTATATATTTAATATATAATATAAATACTTGTATATATTTATTAGAATACTTAGGATAAAATATGAAAATAATACGTTTTTATTTTTATTAATATATGACACTAAAAAAATACTCTTTTTTTACAATATACTTCTTTTTTTTTTATTTTTTATATAAATTAATATATAAATATTGTATATAATTAATAAATAAATACTATTTATTTAAAAAACTAGGGTTTTGCCCTAAATCATAAAAATATTCAAAAATTGACTTTTTTATTTTTGTTTATATTTCACATGAAAAAATACTTTCACATACATAAAAAATCTTTTTGTGCATAATACATTTTTGCATATTTATTATATTTATTTAAATATTGTACAATTAAATATTTGTCTATTCAATATGGATGTAATAGCTTTAGATTTAATTTCTTGCCAAATATCCCCCCATTCAAACATTTGTACCCCCATCCCCATAATTATGTTGTAATAATTTAGGACTTTAAATTTCCGCATTTTAAAAGCTTTCAAATTATGCCATGATAGACTTAGGGTTTGTATGCAAATCAAATAACAGATAGCTTGACTAATACAAAGACAAAAAAGCATGAAAATGGACAACATAATGCAAACTTGCACCCTTAGGGTTACTCCACTTGTTGCCTTAAAAAATGGGCCATGTTGCATGTTGAGTGTCTTTGGCAAAACAAAAACAAATCAAATGATCATAGTCCCTCGATGACGCTTTCTCAAGTTTCCTAAAAAATTGCCAAAGACACTTGGCACTATTGCATTCATGGTCTAAACGATGACCCGCGCCCGTCCCGTTAAACATCCTAACACAAGATTATCCACCAAATACAATGGTGGAACAATATTGTTAAAAGGGTTAAAACATAGGAAAGATCTTTGATAAATTTAGGGTAGATAGCTCTTGGTTACTTGACCAACTTGCAAAACAAATCCTTGCCATTTTTTAAAAACACACTCCACAACAAAAACTTTCAAAACAACTTTCAAAACATTGAAAACTTTTCAAAAAGGCAAATACACCTTTGTATACATTCAAACATGGATCATTACAAAGGTTGCCACAACAAATGGCCTCTTTTCAAAACTTCTTTCAAAATCACACACAAAGCACCATTTCAAACAATTGAAAAGCAAAGGCAAGTGATCTAAGCAAGTAACTAAGAGCCCATGGATAACCATGGATAGAAAGGGTGCTAATACCTTCCCTTTCTATAATCTACTCCCCGAACCCAAGAAAACATCTCAAAGGTTTTTCCTGTGCTTTTTAACCTTTCCTTAGGATAAAATAAAAAGTCGGTGGCGACTCTTGCTAAACCGAAACATTTGTGAAAACAAACGCAAAACCTCAAGTCAGTTCTCCCACCGTATCACAACGCCCAAAAGACAATTTACCGAGATCAATATTTCCTTGGATCAAGCATTACATCATATGTTGAAGGCCAAGCTGGTTACATTGAGGGAACCTCCTCAAAAACCTAATACTTCTTCTCCCCATTACAAACATAACGAAAGATGCGCGTACCATTCCAATAGTCGTGGACACGACACTAACCACTGTTGGGCGTTGAAAAACAAGATTCAAGACCCAATCGATGAAGGAGTGTTGGAATTCACACGAGATGGTCATATTGAATTGTTTTGTCATCCCTCAAAGGCACACCACCTGAAGCGAGAATTTTAGGTGGAGAAACTTTTGTTTATTTGAATTTTCAGTTATAATTTCTTTGTTTGCTTAAACATTTATCCTTATGTCAAACTTTGGTTGTTCTCATTAATGCATTACATATATTTGTCTTGAGTTAATCCATTTATTTTCACTATACTAAAATATGCTTTTACTCCTTTTTTGTATGACATTCAACTCTTGACTACAAACTGTAAGCCTTTAGAGGGAGGATGACAAAAATAATACCATAATCTCATACAATATGCTGTTGGACAGACCTTGCTGATGATGTACAGGCGTTGTTTCAAACCCTAAACAGTGGAGTTATAAGGAATATAATCCCTACTCAACCCCTTTGAGCCAAAGAAGTAGGAGTTTTCTTTTTTCGCATAAATTGAAACCTTTAATCATAACCTGGGGCAGGGTAATTTCTCAATTAATTCAAATGTGTGTCCAGTCGCATGCTTTCACTTTGTACACAATGAATGACATCCAAAACATCCTTCTAAATCAAAAGAAGGCGATGGTTCCCCGTAAAATAGGCAGTCATTACCTCTCAAAAGAAAAGGCCACTGAGTCAAAACTTATGAAGAAGACTTAAGAAAAAATGGGGCATCCCGCTGACTGTAGTCTCAACACAAAAATAGTTAGGCAAAAATTAGGGATAATAAATAAAAAAAGAGGTCGCTACAAATCCTCGACAATGGAAAAATGTTGCAAAAATGACTGCCTTCTCCAATAAACTTAACTTATCCGAACCATCACCAAAATATCATTCCAGATTTAATAGGAGTTCAAACGCACAATTAACCGAGTTTAGGATTGTAGAATATCATGAAGAACGGGTGGGTACAAATAAACTTTGAGCCTTATCCTTTGTTTCTTAAATTGTGAACCAGGCCACGTTACAACCCTCTAAAAGTCCTAATTGAAGCATAGGTTAGTTCGAAAGCATACTGTTACAAAAGGTATCTTGACTCCTGTAAAGCTTACTGTAAATCCTGAGTCGAATTCATATTCTTACAAAATTCTTTTATCTACTAAAAATGAATTTTCAAAACATCAAGACAAACATAAACTTTGCATTGTTTGAATACCGCTGTTTGCATATAGCTAATTGTTTGAAGACAGAGGAATTCGCACGGTGAATATCCAATGAATGGAAATTTTCTCAATGAACATAATCACTTCAACTCCAATGAAAAACTCTCCATAGTCAAGGGGCATGACATGTTATTGTTTGACTCACCTATGGCAGTCAAGTCAAGATTCCAAGAAATCTCTCATAAAGTCCTGAATAGCCAGGGGCAGGTCTCCATCGGAATCACTTAGGACATTGAACATGAATTCCAGTAAAGGGTCATGTACGACCAAGCAAACATTTCCTGGAAGTGCTACAACACTTACTACTATGGACAATGACAAATCCCCACAAAGTCCCTTTCATAAGGTGATCCCCAGTGAAGTCGCCAGAGCCACCTCTATAAGGTTATCCCACAGATTAATCTTCACGGATAAGGGTACAATCCCCTACAAGGCTATCCATGACAAGCGCAGAAGCATCTTCAAACAAAAGTGGGGCATCCTCCAGCTGATGGCATAGTCAAACTCACCAGCGGATATAGGAGTTTGATCTTCTCCCAACGAACGAACACATCACGCCAGTTCCCAAACAGATGGAAATTGTCGGCAGTTTATCATCTTCTAGATACAATGCAGATACAATTTAAATACAAATTTATTCTGACATTTATTCCAGACTCTCCTACAGATACAGTTCAGATACGATCCAGATATGGATGCCATTCTGATTCTCGTTCAATATATCCTCAGATACAATCAAGACTCAGATTCATTATGACATTCCCCAGTTGAGTAGGTCTTAACTGAAAAAAGAAACCTTGCGGAGTTCTCCCCAAAAGAATTCATCTCCCCAATAAGGTCTTCAAAATATTCTCCTTAACAGGGTTTATTTCCCCAACAAACTACAAATTCCCCAACTCAAGTCTTTTCTCAGACTATTACAAATCAACGAATAAAACCCCTTTGTCCCCAATGGAGTTGATACTAACTTCAGTAAGTTATTGCAAAGCCTGGAATCCGATCAGATAAAAATTAACTTCATCCACCTCTAAAAGTTAATGTGAAGTCTGGAATCTGACCAGATAGCAGCTAACTTCAGAAAGTTGTTGTGAATCCTGGAATCCAAGCAGATAATAATTAACTTCAATAAGTTGTTGCGAAACCTGGAGTCTGACCAGATAACAATTAACTTCATCCTCCCCAGTAAGTTGCTGTGAAGCCTGGAATCCGACCAAATAACAGTTAACTTCAAAAAGTTGATGTGAAGCCTGGAATCTGACCAGATAACAATTAACTTCAAAAAGTTACTGCAAAGCCTGCAATCCAATCAGATAACAATTAACTTCAGTAAGTTGTTGCGAAGCCTGGAATCCGACCAGATAAAAATTAACTTCATCCACCTCAGAAATTTGCTGCGAAGCCTGGAATCCGACCAGATAACAATTAACTTCATCCGCCTTAGAAAGTTGCTGCGAAGCCTGGATTCCAACCAAATAACAGTTAACCTCAGAAAGTTGTTGCGAAGCCTAGAATCTGACCAGATAACAGTTAACTTCAATAAGTTATTGCAAAGCCTGGAGTCCGACCATATAGCAATTAACTTCATCCTCCCAAATAAGTTGCTGCGAATCTTGGAATCCGACCAGATAACAGTTAACTTCAGAAAGTTGCTACGAAGCCTGGAATTCGACCAGATAACAGTTAACTTCAGAAAGTTGCTAGGAAGCCTGCAATCCGATCAGATAATAGTTAACTTCAGTAAGTTGTTGCAAAGCTTGGAATCTAACCAGATGACAATTAACTTCATCCACCTTAGAAAGTTTTTGCGAAGCCTGGAATCCGACCAGATAACAATTAACTCCGTCTGCCTCAGAAAGTTGTTGCGAAGCCTGGAATCTGACCAGATAACAGTTAACCTCAGAAAGTTGCTGCGAAGCCTGGAATCCGACCAAACAACATTTAACTTCAGTAAGTTGTTGCGAAGCCTAGAATCCGACCAGATAACAATTAACATCACCCGCCTTAGAAATTTGCCGCGAAGCCTGGAATCCGACCAGATAACAGTTAACCTCACAAAGTTGCTATGAAGCCTGGAATCCGACCAGATAACAGTTAACTTCTGTAAGTTATTGCGAAGCCTGGAATCTGAACAGATAACAATTAACTTCATCCACCTCAGAAAGTTGCTGCGAAGCCTTGAATCCAACCAGATAACAGTTAACCTCAAAAAGTTGCTGCGAAGCCTGGAATCCGACCAGATAATAGTTAACCTCAGAAAGTTACTGTGAAGCCTGGAATCCGACCAGATAACAGTTAACTTCAGTAAGTTTCTATGGAGCCTGGAAACCGACTAGATAACAGTTAACTTCATCCTCCCCAGTAAGTTGTTGCGAAGCCTGGAAACCGACCATATAACAGTTAGCTTCATCCTCCCAAAAAGTTATTGCAAAGCCTGGATTTCAACCGGGTACCAGTCAACTATCCTCTCCAAGACGAAGGTTTAACCATCTCTCTTATCCCCAATCAAGTTATAATTCCCCATTAGAGTAATGGACAACCGAAGTTCTTGAACTCAATTCCCCAAACATAAATCAGCACATCCCCAGTGGAGTTTCTTTAAACAAATAAGCAAAACTCCCCAACAGTAGTCAGGAATTTATTTTCCCAGACAAAGATACACTTCAACCACATTTCACATTTCATACATCATATCATATGCATACAAAACACATATAGCATTCTCATTCATTCTGAGAGCATCATTACGCAGTACATTACATACATCATGCCCTTGCATGAAACTAACTTTATCTTTTCAGGCCGGTTCCCAAACAGGTAGATCTCGTCAACAGTCTATCGTCGATCAAATATAATCAGCCAAATATTCTCTTCTTGAAACGGTTCAGATATGATCCAGATATGGATGGCATTCTGATACTTATTCAAGATTCACTCTAGAAACGGTTTAGATACAATCCAGATACGGATGACATTCTAATACTTATTCCAGATTCTCTCTAGAAACGATTCAGATACAATCCTGATACGGATAACATTCTGATACTTATTCCATATTCTCTCTAGAAACGATTTAGATATGATCCAGATGCGGATATCAATCTGACACTCATTCAGTACATTTCTCTATACAATTCAGATATGATCCAGATGCGGATATCATTCTGACACATTCAGTACATTTCTCAAATATAGTTCAAATATGATCCAGATACGGATGTCATCCTGACACTCATTCAGTACGATTCTTAAATACAGTTCAAATATGATCCAGATACGGATGTCATTCTGATACTCATTCAATACATTTCTCAAATACAGTTAAGATACGATCCAGATACAAAAGTTATTCTGACACTCATTCAGTATATTTCTCAGATACGATTCAGATATGATCCATATACGGATGTCATTCTGACACTCATTCAATACATTTCTTAGATACAGTTCAGATACGATCCAGATACAGATGTCATTATGACACTCATTCAGTACATCTTTCAGATACGAGTCAGATATGATCCAGCTATGAATTTTATTATAATACTCATTCCACTACATCTTCCGACTCATGTTAAATCAGCCAAAGATTTATTCAGATACTTCTCCAAGTTATAGTCAAGCTTAGACTTAGTCTAATTTCTATCAACAATCACCTTTAGATGGCATCTATAAGCCCATCTCTAACAACTCTCCATCATCTCTCCAAATGGAATCTCTAAGCCTATTATCGATAATCAATAAACAGTTCACCTCATGCACAAGCGAGTGCAAATTTCTGGGCACTTAAGTGTTTAATCATCTTCCACCTTCGAGTCACGAATGGCAGACATGCCAATCTAACTCTTCAGGTTTAAGAAGATTGAACAATGGAAGATGTTGTACCCTATTGTACTCCAAAATATGCCCTCTCATTTTTCTCAGGTTTACTCCCCATCCAATCCCAAGCTTTGGATTACAAATTTTTCATGAAGATCGCTCCCAAGGGCAAAACAGTCATCTATGTTGAAAGGCCAAACCTTGACCTCTTGATTAAAATCAAATCCAAAAAAATCTTATTTAAGCAAAACATGCTTGAAACGGGAAGTGTATTCCATCTAAGATTCAAAAAAACAAAATTCTAAGTACTTGAGATTTTCTAAGTATTTAAGAAAAATGGCACTTCAGAACCTCTGAACCAACCTCCAGGCAGAAATGGTCAGAAGTTGCAAACTTGGTTCATCACATAACATTCAGTCAGAAGGTGGCTCTTCAGCAGATACATCAACTCAGTTAGAGGTTGTAAACATGGTTCAACACGTAATCTTTAAACAGAACGTGGCTCTTTCAGCAAGTACGCAAGTTCAGCCAGAGTTTGCTAGAAGAATGCAAAGAAGGCAACAAAGCCTGAAGCTCCTTCAGAACCTACTGGAATCAGAAGATGAAGAGGTCAGAAGAGTGGGTATAATACTGAAGCAGAATCTCTAAATTCAGAGTTTTCAGAGGCAGATCAAAAGAACATGCTGGAAAATCTAGAAAAACCTTCAGGATTTGCTAGGACAGCAAGATGCCAAGGTCAGAGCTTGGTTTGCATTGATTTTTTTTGGTAAAGCAGAACTGCTGGCTCTGGTTATAGGTAATGATGCAAAATCCCACACTAAGATCTCTTAAGTCTTAACCAATCTCATCACCATTTAATGCCCATTAATGCTAACAACTACTTTTGAACATTTGTCCAAAGGGCCTTTCCACGTGCAGCATAACAACACCCTCGTGCAAGGTTAAGTTTGGATCTATGTGCCACTTTTCGCCTATGGGTGTCACTTTTCCTTAATCTTCGCCTACTGTTCCAGTCTAGGCGGAAAAACTGTCCATTATCACAACTTTCCATAAACTTCCTTCAAGAATAAGTTAACACCTACTGCATGGTATTGGCGCCATTTAACGTTTAAAAACTCACAAAGCCTTGCCTATAAATAGGGCACCATTATCCATTGAAAGGGGCCGGTCCAAAATCCAGAAAAATTGCTAGAAGAAGAACATAAAGCTCTAGCAAGAAAACATTGTGAAACTCTGCCAAAATTCCTAGTGTTTCATAACTTTGAACTTCCTGCCTCCAAACTTCATTTATATCCAATTTGCTTCTTAACCAGAAAACGCCCATACAGTTTCTGACCATATATATATATATATATATATATATATATATATATATATATATATATATATATATATATATATATATATATATATATATATATATATATATATATATATATATATATATATATATATATATATATATATATATATATATATATATATATATATATATATATATATATATATATATATATATATATATACTCTCCATCCACCCATTCCAAAAAGAACCTGTCCAGAACACCATCAGAGCTAAAGCTAGTTCTAATTCACAGATTTTCTTTCAACAACAAGGTAAGCACCTGCTGACTCTCACCATGCTGCTAAGCATCATCAGCTTTGCATGCTCAATAAACACAATGTAGATATCATGTTGCTTCTATACGTGTTTTGAGGATTTTCATGCCTCTGAATGCTTAAGTAGGAAGTGAATCAGTGTAGAACCTGCCTGTGACCTTTTTGTTTCTGTCTTCTGAAATTCTATGACATTTGCTGAGACTGCCCTAGGCATGCCTTCTATTTTGTGGAAAAATAATCAAACTACAGGTGTTCTGACTAGCACAGGGGGAAACCAAGCTATGACTTTGACGCCAGCACTTCTGAGGCCTGTTTTACTATCAATAATATCAGAACTTCTGAAAATTATTGTGCTTCCAGCAGGATCAGAACTCCTGACTTCCCCCACTAACAGATTTTTGTTTTGAGCACATGGGAGTCAGAACTTCTGACCTCCCCACTAACAGGTTTCTGTTTTGCAGCGCACCAGAGTCAGAAGTTCTTACTCATACATTTTCACTAACAGGTTGATATCCTACAGCAGGCATGGGTCAGAACTTCTGACTTCCTCTCAGCAGCGCGCTAGCCCTCTCTCTCTCTCTCTCTTTCTCTTTTTCTTCCCCTTGTTATTTTCTTTTTTATTTTCTCGTTGAACCATCCCCATGTACAAGTGTGTATTCCCCACCCCCTAAATATTGTAATAGCGTAGGATTTTACATTTCCGCATATTTATTTCTTTCAAATATAAATGCTAGCAATTAGGATATGTATGGCAAGATAAAATCAATGAAATACAAAATCCTAATTCAAGATAAAATCATGCATGCAATAAAACACACTTGCACACAAACACCCTTAAGGTATCTACACTTGGTTGCCTAAACAAATGGCCATGGTATGCACGCAAAGTATCTTGGCAAAATAAAACAAAACAAAAGATCATAGTCCCTCGATGACGCTATCAAAAGGTTGCCTAAACAAATGATCTTGGTCCCTCAAAATGCTAAAGATACTTAGCAACATTGCTATCATGGTCATACGATGACCCGCGCCCATCCCGTTTAATATCCAAAGATAGGGTTGTTTACCAATCCAATGGTAAATCAACAATGTCAAAGGAATAAAAATGTACAAGAAAGACTTTTGAGTAGGTATATAAGCTTCTAGTTACTTGATCAATTTGCAAACAATCCTTGCTATTTTCAAAAAAATGCACATACACATTTCCAAACATCTCACAAACATACTTTTGAAACAAATACTTTGTAAGCGCTCTTATAGAAACGAGAACCATTACGAAGTTCCATTTTCAAAAATAGTTTCAAAACCACACAAAGCACCATTTTAAACAATTGAAAAAAGAAAAGCAAGTGATCTAAAACAAGTAACTAAGAGCCCATGGAAAACCATGGATTAAAAAGGTGCTAGCACCTTCCCTTTTCATAATCTACCCCCAAACTCAGAAAACATCTCAAAGGTCTTTCCTGTGCATTTTTACCTTTCCTTTTGGATAAAATAAAAGTCGGTGGCGACTCTTGCTAAACCGCAACATTTGCAAACACAAATGCAAAACCTCAAGTCAGTTCTCCCACCGTAGCACAGAACTGGCTACTCTGCTGGGGAAAGAATTATAAAAGTGGGGTTACCTTAGGGTTTTAGATCACCTTTACATGTTTATCTTGTTTGACTTGTTTGCTTTACATCTTGGTTCTATTGTTTGGGTTTGAATCCTCTACCCAGATTTGGGAAACATTCATAGGTAAATAGCAATACGTTGTGGAAATTGTGCGGGGTATACCGACATGGTCTAAGCAATAGCTATATTAGTGCGACATATTTTTGGGTACTGATAGCCTTTGAGTCAATCAAAGAGAATACGAGGCCACTGAGTGATGTTATGAAGCACTAATGGACTTTTAGAACCTTTACTTGACCAACTTGGCCTTTTAGGATGTAGTGAGATGACCAGCTTTGGTGCAGTCTGAAGTTGGTAGATACTCGATACTACACTCATTGAGGGTTTATTCCTTGGAATATTTCGGTCTCCAGTAAAGAGGATGAATTGAAACAATGAACAAGGAAACAATCCAGTGATATTGAGCTCCTTAGAACCCGGTTACTATTTCTAGGACAGGTTGAGCCAACTAAACTTCAAGAGGGTACTTACCTATGAAACCCCATGCAAGCCTAAACTAGGAACTTGTGTGATTTGCTCGTACATATATACTTGTGCATAACATCATGGACATCATGAAGCATCATATGCATCCACTAACCATTTCAAGGATTTTTGGATTTTCATCTTTGTTCCTGTTTTGTAGGTTGTGGATTCACTTTGCAGGAAAACTATCCAAGTAAACCTTATAAGAATTCCTCCTCAACTCAAGGAGCTGGCTTCAAGGATTCCTGAGAATTCTCCATTCACCGAGAGGCATGGTTGTCTACTCAACTTGGTCACCACCAACACTGAGGAGGATATGCTGAAAGTTCTCTTCCAGTTCTTTGACCCTTTGCATCATTGCTTCACATTTCCTGACTACCAACTTGTGCCCACTTTGGAGGAATTTTCTCAACTCTTGAGGATTCCTATTCTCAATCAACTACCCTTCAATGGTACGAAAAGAGATCCAAAGCCAGAAGAGATTGCTCAAGCCTTACACTTGCACTCATCTGATGTCACAACACATTGGGAAACTAGAAGTGGTGTCAAAGGCTTCTTGTCAAAGTTTCTGTTTGAGAAGGCCCAAAGCTGCTGGAATTCTCTAGACTTGCAAGCTTTTGAGGAGATTGTAGCTCTTCTCATCTATGGGATGGTCTTGTTCCCTAACTCTGACCAACTTATAGATGTGAGTGCTGTCAAAATCTTCATGGATCGCAACCCGGTGCCTACATTGCTTGGGGATATCTTACACTCTTTTCACACTCATACAATGAGGAAAATAGGTGTTCTCATGTGTTTCACTCCTTTCTTGGCAAGATGGTTTATTTCTCATCTTCCTCAATCCCTCTTAAAAAATGAGAAAGGTTTGAGGTGGTCACAACGATTGATGACTCTTACACATTCAGATATTCATTGTGTTCTTGATCCAGAGAGAATGTCATTATCATTGACCGTTGTGGGGAATTCCCTAATGTCCCTCTACTTGGAATTAGAGGAGGCATCACCTACAACCCCTGCTTGGCTCTGAGACAGTTTGGTTATGCCCGAAGGGATGACCCACATGATATGCTGATTCTAGACTTGGTTTTTGACTTCGACAACAACGATCAAGGACTTCGACAAATGTTCATCCGAGCTTAGAAGATGCCAAACAAGGTAGACAGTAAGACCTTGGGACACAAGAATTCCATCCCTCTTGAGCTTTACCTAAAGTGGGTACGAACCCGCGCCCAAAATCTCACGATGCCTTACCCCTCCATTCTCCCTGTGATTATAGAGCCTGTTATGGAAGGAGAGGTTCCATACACCCTCCTACATCCTGACATGCCAACATCACTAGAAGATTTACAAAGGAGTTGGATACAGCTCAAGGGAGAGCGTGATACTTTCGAAGCCCAATTCTACACAAGCGAGAAGAAGGTTTTGGAACTCACTCGTCAACTTTACGAAGAGCAAATTCTCAACACCTACATTGCGCCAAAGAGGATGCGCAACTTCTTTTTATCTTAGAATTTTGTACTATTTTGCCCTAGGGGCATTGATGTAAAAAAATTCTATTTTTATAATGTTTGTTCCTTTTTGTTTGACACAAGTTTGAATTTTCAAATCCTTGAAAACATTGCATGAATACATATCATTCATCATGAGCATAAACAAGTCTTTGAAATAAGTCTCCTTATCTCCCTACTGTTTATTTCAGTGAGAGATGTCTCTAGAACAGACTATCAAGGACATCCAGGTTCAAAACGCTCAACTTCGGGAAATGTTCTTGAACCTATCCAAGGGACAAGAGGAGGTCAAGGCGCTCCTCACCAGGGGCATGATCATGGGAAATCCTGGGGACGATAGAGATGACCAGTTGGAAAGGCTACAAATTGAAATGGCAACAATGAAAGTCCAGATGATGGGGCAGCTGGTGGGCCAGATGGCTCTTATTTAAAACCTGGCTCAAGGACAAGAAGAGCTAAGGGTCCTCATCAACAAGATTCATCGGGATGAATGTAACCAAATGGGGCAAACATCTAGGATTGGGGAACAAGTCATCATTCAGCCTCCTTTGAGACAAGAAGTCGAGAGAAGACCTTCCCAATTTGCTTCCAAGTCACGAACCCATCAACCACCTCGTCAACAAGGACAAGATAACCAAAATAAACAGGTCCCAGCCGTTAGGCAGTTCACCAAACTCGACATACCTATATCACAGGTCTTACAACACCTGCTGAACTTGAATTTGGTCACATTAAGGGATCCTCCTCGGAATCCAAATACCTCTACTCCTAGCTATCATCCCAATGCATTATGTGCATACCACTCCAATAATCTTGGGCATGATACGAATGACTGTTGGGCTTTGAAAAATAAGATCCAAGACTTGATTGACAGAGGAATGCTGGATTTCACATAAGGTGGCCAGACTGAATTTTTTTGTCATCCTTCAGAGGCTCACCATCCAAAGTGACAAGTTCAGACAAAGAGGCTTCTTCTCATTTGAATTTTCAAGTTGTAATTTCTCTTTTGTTATTCAAACAATTATCTATTAATGTCAAACATTGTTTCATTAATGCATTGCATATGTTTGTCTTGATTTGATCCACTCATTTAAACTATGCTTTTTACTCACTTCATGACATTCAAATCTTGCTAAAAGTTACAAGCCTTTAGAGGGAGGATGACGAAAACAATGCCATAATCTCATACAGTATGCTTTTGGACAGACCTTGCTGACGATGTACATGTGTTTCTTTCAAATCCTAAACACCGGAGTAATAAGGAAGATAATCCCTAGTCAACCCCTTTGAGCCAAAGAAGTAGAAATTTTTGTTTAACACAAATTGAAACCCTTAATCAAAACCTGGGGCAGGGTAGTCTCTCAGTTAATTCAAATGTGCGTTTAGCCGCAAACTCTCATCTCGTAATACAACGGATGACATCAAAAACATTTTTTTGGAATTGAAAAACGATGATGATTCCCTATCACACAGGAAGTCATTATCTCTAAAAAAAACCCCACTAATTCAAAACCTACGAAGGAGACTTAAGAAAACTGGGCATCCCGCTGACCGTAATCTCAAAACAAGAACGGTCAGGCAAAAAAAATTAGGGATAACAAATCAAAAGAAAGAGGTCACTACAAATACTCGACAACATGAAAAATGTTGCAAAAATGACTGCCTTCCGACCAACTTAACTTGTCTGAACCATCACCAAAACATCATTCTAGACTCAATTGGATTTCAAATGCACAATTAACTGAGTTTAGGACTGAAGAACATCACGAAGAGAGGGTGGGTACAAATATACTTTGAGCCTTTATCCTTTGTTTCTTAAATAGTGAACCAAGCCACGTTACAACCCTTTAAAAGTCCTAATTGAAGCATGGGTTAGTTCGAAAGCATACTGTTACAAAAGGTATCCTGACTCCTATAAGGCTTTGTTCTGAATCCTGAGATTGAATTTTCTTACAAAATTCCTTTATTTTCATAAATGCATTTTTCAAAATTTCAAGACAAGCATAAACTTTGCATTATTTAAATATAACTGTTTGCATATGGCTATTTGTTTGAACAGCGAAGAAATTCACACAACAAATATCCAGTGAACGAAAGCTCTCTCAATGAACAAAATCGATTCAAGAAGGATGACGCTCCTCCTATCAACATGGGGGCATGACATGTCACTATCCAGCACACATGGTGAAGTCTAGCCAAGATTCCAAGAAATCTCTCAAGAATTGCAGAGTAACCAGGGGCAAGTCTCCATCTCCGTCACTTGGGGCATTGATCGTCAATCCCGACAAAGGTTTACATACAATCAAACATTTCCAAGAAGTGCCACAAGCATTTGCTACTAGGGACAATGACGAATTCCCCCAAAATCCTTCTCACGGGATGATTCCTCAGCCAAAGTTTAATCTCTGAAAACCTTTCCCCAGCGGAGACAACTTCAAGAATCCTCGAGGACTTCCCCAATGATTTCATCACCTCTCTAGCAGACCGACAACAAAGTTTATTTCCCCAATAAACTACAGGTTCCCCAGTTTGAGTATGCTTCTTCGACTACTGTAAATCATAAGACCATAGCTCCTCTTCCCAAGTAGACTACTCTACAATCCCCGACAAGTTACTGTGAAACCTGGACCTGACCAGATATCAGTTCAACCTCGACTCCCCAGTAGAGCAACAGACAACCGAGACTCCTGAACTCTTTTCCAAGCAGGAATAAACATTATCCCCACTGAGTTTTCAATATTCCCCAGCGGAATTTCTCCCCAAACAACAAAATAGGAATCCCCGGTGGAAACATTCTAAGCAAAGTTTAAAGACACATATACTCTTCAACAACATTCCAGGATTTAACAAACTCCCCAACATTTTTCAAGGATTTATTTTCCAAGACGAAAATACATTCATGAACATTTCAAATTTCATACCTCCTATTTACATACATGATAAGGCCTTACGACACAATCTCATTTATTTTGAGAATGTCATGATATCATGCATTTCATACATCATGACATTGCATATGACTAACTCTTTATCTTTTCAGGGAAAGACGAATCAATTAATATTGTTGACTACTTATATGAGCTGGTAGTCCTCTTAAAAACTACGTCTATTGAAGGGCTGTTTCAGCATATTCCTCAGAAAGATGCCCTCACAAGGCCTTCTCTGGTTCAGTCAGATCGACACTAAGATCTCCCTGATTCTTATTCTAGTTGAAGATATTCCAAGACTTTTATCTTGTTCAGTTAAATCTATTCTAAGATTTTTCTGATTCTTATCCAGTCAAAGTTAATCCAAGACCTTCTCTGGTTCAGTTAGATCGACACTAAGATCTCCCTGATTCTTATTCCAGTTGAAGATATTCCAAGACTTTTGTCTGGTTCAATTAAATTGATTCTAAGATTTTTTCTGATTCTTATCCAGTCAAAGTTAATCCAAGACCTTCTCTGGTTCAG
This sequence comes from Vicia faba, assembly GCA_948472305.1. NCBI lineage: Eukaryota > Viridiplantae > Streptophyta > Magnoliopsida > Fabales > Fabaceae > Vicia > Vicia faba. The sequence continues at coordinate 259,915,299 of OX451736.1, read as the reverse complement.
TCAGATCGACACTAAGATCTCCCTGATTCTTATTCCAGTTGAAGATATTCCAAGACTTTTGTCTGGTTCAGTTAAATCGATTCTAAGATTTTTCTGATTCTTATCCAGTCAAAGTTAATCCAAGACCTTCTCTGGTTCAGTCAGATCGACACTAAGATCTCCCTAATTCTTATTTCAGTTGAAGATATTCCAAGACTTTTGTCTGGTTCAGTTAAATCCATTCTAATATTTTTCTGATTCTTATCCAGTCAAAGTTAATCCAAGACCTTCTCTGGTTCAGTCAGATCGACACTAAGATCTCCCTGATTCTTATTCCAGTTGAAGATATTCTAAGACTTTTGTCTGGTTCAATTAAATCGATTCTAAGATTTTTTCTGATTCTTATCCAGTCAAAGTTAATCCAAGACCTTCTCTGGTTCAGTTAGATCAACACTAAGATCTCCCTGATTCTTATTCCAGTTGAAGATATTCCAAGACTTTTGTTTGGTTCAGTTAAATTGATTCTAAGATTTTTCTGATTCTTATCCAGTCAAAGTTAATCCAAGACCTTCTCTGGTTCAGTCAGATCGACACTAAGATCTCCCTGATTCTTATTCCAGTTGAAGATATTCCAAGACTTTTGTCTGGTTCAGTTAAATCGATTCTAAGATTTTTCTGATTCTTATCCAGTCAAAGTTAATCCAAGACCTTCTCTGGTTCGGCCAGATTGACACTAAGATCTCCCTGATTCTTATTCTAGTTGAAGATATTCCAAGACTTTTGTCTGGTTCAGTTAAATAGATTCTAAGATTTTTATGATTCTTATCCAGTCAAAGTTAATCCTTGACCTTCTCTGGTTCAGTCAGATCGACACTAAGATCTCCCTTATTTTTATTCCACTTGAAGACTTTCTTACTGGTTCAGATAAATCTCTCAACGGTTTATTCTGATTCGTTTTCTATTAAAACACCAATTCAGAATTTCTACCATCATTCCTCCAAATGGCATCTATAAGCCTATTTACCATACATCTTCGAGTGCAAATTTCTGAGCACTCTAGTGTTCAATCATCTTTCACCTTCAAGTCACGAATGGCAGATCCCCCAATCTAACTCTTCAGGTTCAAGAAGTTTGAACATGGGCAGCTGATGTACTCCAAAATTTTCCCTCTCATTTTTCTCAAGTTTACTTCCCATCCAATCCCAAGCTTTGGATTACAAATTTTTCATGAAGATCGCTCCCAAGGGCAAAACAGTCATCTACGCTGAAAGGCCAAACCTTGACCTCTTGATTAAAATCAAATAAAAAAAATCTTATTTAAGCAAAACATGCTTGAAACGGGAAGTGTATTCCAGTTAAGATTCAAAAAAACAAATTTCTAAGTACTTGAGATTTTCTAAGTATTTAAGAAAAATGGCACTTCAGAACCTCTGAACCAACCTCCAGGCAGAAATGGTTAGAAGTTGCAAACTTGGTTCAGCACATAACATTCAGTCAGAAGGTGGCTCTCAGCAGCTACACCAACTCAGTTAGAGGTTGTAAACATGGTTCAACACATAATCTTTAAACAGAACGTAGCTCTTTCAGCAAGTACGCAACTTCAGCCAGAGTTTGCTAGAAGAATGAAAAGAAGGCAACAAAGCCTGAAGCTCCTTCAGAACCTACTGGAATCAAAAGATGAAGAGGTCAGAAGAGTGGGTATAATACTGAAGCAGAATCTCTAAGTCCAGAGTTTTCAGAGGCAAATCAAAAGAACATGCTGGAAAATCTAGAAAAACCCTCAGGATTTGCTGGGACAGCAAGAGGCCAAGGTCAGAGCTTGGTTTATGTTTTTTTTTTGGTAAAGCAGAACTGCTGGCTCAGGTTATAGGTAATGATTCAAAATCCCACACTAAGATCTCTTAAGTCTTGACCAATCTCATCACCATTTAATGCCCATTAATGCTCACAACTACTTTTGAACATTTTTCCAAAGGGCCTTTCCACGTGCAGCATAACAACACCCTCTTTCAAGGTTAAGTTTGGATCTATGTGCCACTTTTCGCCTATGGGTATCACTTTCCCTTAATCTTCGCCTACTGTTCCAGTCTAGGCTGAAAAACTATCCATTATCACAACTTTCCATAAACTTCCTTCAAGAACAAGTTAACACCTACTGCACGGTATTGGCACCATTTAACGTTTAAAAATTCACAAAGCCTTGCCTATAAATAGGGCACCATTGTCCATTGTAAGGGGCCGTTCCAAAATCCAGAAAAATTGCTAGAAGAAGAACAGAAAGCTCTAGCAAGAAAACATTGTGAAACTCTGCCAAAATTCCTAGTGTTTCATAACTTTGAACTTCCTGCCTCCAAACTTCATTGATACCCAATTTGCTTCTTAACGAGAAAATGCCCATACAGTTTCTGACCACATATATATACTCTCCATCCACCCATTCCAAAAAGAACCGGTCCAAAACACCATCAGAGATAAAGCTAGTTCCAATTCACCGATTTTCTTCCAACAGCAAGGTAAGCACCTGCTGACTCTCACCATGCTGCTAAGCATCATCATCTTTGCATGCTCAATAAACACAATGTAGATATCATGTTGCTGATGTACGTGTTTTAAGGATTTTCATGCCTCTGAATGCTTAAGTAGGAAGTGAATAAGTATAGAACCTGTCTGTGACCTTTTTGTTTATATCTTCTGAAACGCTATGACACTTGCTGAGACTGCCCTAGGCATGCCTTCTGTTTTGTGGAAAAATAATCAAACTGCAAGTGTTCTGACTAGCACAGGGGGAAACCGAGCTCTGACTTTGACGCCAACACTTCTGAGGCCTGTTTTGCTATTAATAATATCAGAACTTCTGGAAATTATTGTGCTTCCAGCAGGGTCAGAACTTCTGACTTCCCCCACTAATAGATTTTTATTTTGCACCGCATGGGAGTCAGAACTTCTGACCTCCCCACTAACAGGTTTCTATTTTGCAGTGCACCAGAGTCAGAAGTTCTAATTCATACATTTTCACTAACAGGTTGATATCCTGCAGCAGGCCTGGGTCAGAACTTCTGACTTCCTCTCAGCAGCGCGCTAGCCCTCTCTCTCTTTCTCTTTTTCTTCCCCTTGTTATTTTCTTTATTTTTATTATTTATTTTTCTCGTTGAACCATCCCCATGTACAAGTGTGTATTCCCCACCCCCTAAATATTGTAATAGTGTAGGATTTTACATTTCCGCATTTTTATTGCTTTCAAATATAAATGATAGCAATTAGGATATGTATGGCAAGATAAAATCAATGAAATAGAAAATCTTAATTCAAGATAAAATCATGCATGCAATAAAACACACTTGCACACAAACACCCTTAAGGTATCTCCACTTGGTTGCCTAAACAAATGGCCATGGTATGCACACAAAGTATCTTGGCAAAGTAAAACAAAACAAAAGATCATAGTCCCTCGATGACGCTATCAAAAGGTTGCCTAAACAAATGATCTTGGTCCCTCAAAATGCTAAAGATACTTAGCAACATTGCTATCATGGTCATACGATGACCCGCGCCCATCCCGTTTAACATCCAAAGATAGGGTTGTTTACCAATCCAATGGTAAATCAACAATGTCAAAGGAATAAAAATGTACAAGAAATACTTTTGAGTAGGTAGATAAGCTTCTAGTTACTTGATCAATTTGCAAACAATCCTTGCTATTTTCAAAAAAAACGCACATACAAATTTCCAAACATCTCACAAACATACTTTTTAAACAAACACTTTGTAAGCATTCTTATAGAAACGAGAACCATTACGAAGTTCCATTTTCAAAAATACTTTCAAAACCACACAAAGCACCATTTCAAACAATTGAAAAAAGCAAAGCAAGTAATCTAAAACAAGTAACTAAGAGCCCATGGAAAACCATGGATGAAAAGGGTGCTAGCACCTTCCCTTTTCATAATCTACCCCCCGAACTCAGAAAACATCTCAAAGGTCTTTCCTGTGCTTTTTTACCTTTCCTTTTGGATAAAATAAAAGTCGGTGGCGACTCTTGCTAAACCGCAACATTTGCAAACACAGACGCAAAACCTCAAGTCAGTTCTCCCACCATATCACATACCCCAATATTCCCCTCCCTTTTCTCAAGATATTTCTCACAAAGATCTTCACTGATTCAAGCTTGCACAAGTATTGACTAGGTCAAGCCATCTTCTCAACACTGATGCCTCAAATTAGGGTTTGAGTTTGCACAAAGACAATTGGACTTCTAATATTTCAAATGACTTACATGGATCATTATGGACCCTTAAGATTGCTCCTGTCAATTTTCAAGTCTTGGATCATAAAATTGCTCAGTCAATTGATCAGATGGCCTAAAATCAGTTGTATTGGAAAAAAAGTCAACTATGGTCAACCTACAGTCAAACTTCGATATTTTTGACCGATATCAACATTTTGAAGTCATATGTATCATTTGATCAAGATTGGATCACAATTCTCCAAGAAAATTGTTCAAATCATCAAAAGGGCAAAATGGTCAAAATTAGGGTTTTGACTGAGAATGACCAATCTTTGACTTTTGACCCAGTACATGAATTATTGGTTTGAAACATGATCTCAAGAATTCAAGTACATAATTTTGACCTAATCTTATATTTCAATTCATCTCCCGAGACCAGTGGATTGAAAGATGAAATTTGGTCAACTGATGAAAAAAGTCAACTATACACTGAAAAGTCAAACTTTGATTTTTTGATCAAATTTGAGTTTCAAAGATCACGTTTCATCAAGACATTCAAAATATGAAATTTGATCATCAAGAAATCAAGAAAGTCAAAAGTCATTTTGAAAAGTCAAACTTTGCAAGACTTAGAAAATTTTCAAAGTATTTTTTATACATGTTAATTTCATTACTTCATGACATATTTTCACCATAATTCAAGATAATTCAAGTTGTTACAATTTTTCAAGTAAACAACAAGGCTTCATTTTCAAGTTAAAAATTGCAAGTTACAAATCCTATACTTTGTCTTGTTTGAACTTTTCCCTTTGGCTCAATCTTAAAACTTTGCCACTATGCTGTCCACAAACATGCCTTGTCTTTGTTACAAGCTGCATAAATATGTCCACAAAACTAGACCTGCATCATGCTACATATCTTGTTGTCCAAACCCTACATAGTAATGCCAAGAAAACTGTCAAAACCTGCTCCAAAACCTGTAATGCTGCCCTGAAAAATCTGCACCATATCAGTCCCATATTTGCACAAACTTAGCACATAAGAGATGCATCTAAAAAGCAATGAAACAGTGTACCCAAATAGTTTAAAAACTTATCTATTTCCCTCCCTAATTTCAGTCAATTTCATCTATAAATAAGTTGTTTCACAACACACAAAGGGGAGGTTTTTGGAGAAAAAAGAGGGGGGAGAAAGAGAAAAAGGAGGATTTGGAAAATCTAACAGAATTCTTTGTAAACTCTGCTCATCTTCAACTCTATTTTCATTCACAAAACAAAAACTGAGAACAGAAAAACCCTTAACCCATTGTACAACCTTGCAAGTTTTCCCCTAAACAAACTATCCAAACACTTCACATACATCATATAGGAGTTGTTCAAACACAAGAACAACTTCTGTAACATCACTATATTCCAAACTCAAAAACAACCACCTCCAACTTGACTTCTCCAAGACAATACAACAACTCAAACTCAAAACACAAATTTCAGTTTCAAGGTAAGTTTTCTTGACTTTGAGCTCTTCATACAAGCATCATTAATGGTTCATTTATGAATATAAAATGTAGATATCATAGCCTTGGAGCTAACTATATGCTTACTTTTCATTTTCACTAACCATGTGTTGAGAACTAACTTATATGTGTGACAGAATAATGTTAGAAGTAATAAACAACAGTATGAGTCGATGCATATCTCTATGAGTCGACACATATTAGGTACAAAATAGGTTATGAGTCGATAAAAAACATGAATGAGTCGATGCAAAACAGAAATGAGTCAATGCAAACCATTATGTGTCGACTCATAATGAATTGGTTTTGACTTCCAGGGGCAAGAAATGATATGTATTAATGCATAAGTGCATGTGTCAATGCATAAAAGTTTTCGTATCAATGTGTAAGCGCATGCATCAATGCATAAAAGTTTTGTATCAATGCATAAGTGCACGTGTCAATGCATAAAAGTTTTTTTTTTAAAAACAATTTTCCTTATTTTTTATCTATCTTTATATTCTTGTACATTATTTATTCATTAAATATGGTTGTAATAGTAAAATTAGGTTTTATTTGCTTTTAACTCCCCATTTGTAAATTTGTACCCCCATCCCTAAGTGATGTAATAGCGTAGAGTTTTACAATTTATCACTTTCAATATAAAATGCTAGTAATTAGGGTTTGTATAGAAAGACATAAAATCAACAAACAGAAAGCCCTAATTCAAAGACAAAAAAGCATGAAAAACAAACACTTTTCACACACACACACTTCTAGGGTAATCTCACTTGTTGCCTACGAATAAATAGTCATATCCCTCGAATGTGGGACGCTTTAGCTAAGACCCTCGATAAAAAAGGTCATAGTCCCTTGATGACCCTTCGAAGTTGCCTTCGGTAAAATGATCTTAGTCCCTTCTGACAATTTCTAAAGCGTCTCATAGGTTGCCTTCTATGACTATACGATGACCCACGCCCGTCCCTTGACATCCAATGATGGGGCTTCTTATCAATCAATGATAAGATAGCAATATCTAAAGGAGGAGGAAAAGAACTAAGACTTTTTGAGTAGGTAGAACGTTCATAGTTTCTTGCTCATAATCATTTTCAAAACAACATCTTTGAAACACATCAACACTTTCAAAAAATGAAATATTTTCAAAAGTCAACACTTTGTATACATTCTTATAGAGACGAGGATCATTACAAAGTTCGCCTAAACAAAGGCGCTTTCAAAAATACGTTCAAAACAATCACAAACACATTTCAAACAAAGCATTTCGAAGTGAGCTAGAAACTAAGAGCCCGTAGATAACTACGGATGAAAAGGGTGATAACACCTTCCCTTTTCATAACCTACCCCCCAAACTCAAGAAAATTCTCAAAAGGTCCCGTTCTTTTCAACCTTTCCTTTATTGGATAAAAGAAAAGTCGGTGGCAACTCTTGCTATCCATAACAATTGCAATAAACACAAAACAAAAGTCAGTTCTCCCACTGTATTACACCCACATTGCAAATGGCCAAGGAGCAGTCAAGATATTCAGAGGAACTGAAGGCACATGTACTTTGTCAGCATAGATCTGGCATTTGTGACAAGTTCTGGAGCGGTGATGGCAATCAGTTTCCATATTCGACCAATAGTAACTCGCTCTCAGAATCTTCTTAGCCATAGTATGTCCACTAGAGTGAGTATCAAAGATACCCTCATGCATATCTTCCATAATCTTCTCCGCTTCCTTCTTGTCCATACAACGAAGCAGAGTTGAATCGTGATTGCGCTTATACAAAATTCTGTTGCTTAGAAAGAACTTGGAAGAGAACCTTCATAGTAATTTCTTGTTGTTGATAGATTCTCCCTCAGGATACTCTTGAGTATCGAGGTACCTTTTTACTTCATGGAACCAATGCTTCTCTTCTACTCCATCAGTATCAATTTTGTAGCAATGTGCCGATTCGTCTAGTCTCTCAATGGTAATTCGAGGAGCTTTATTGTCCCATATGACTTTGAACATAGATGACATGGTAGCCAATGTGTTTGCCAACTGATTCTCTTCCCGTGGAATATGTTCAAAAGTGATTTCCTCGAAATACGGGATTAAAGTCAACACATGGTCTCGATAAGGAATGAGATTTGGATGCTTTGTATCCTATTCTCCCTTAATCTGACTGATCACCAAGGATGAATCTATGCATACATTCAAGAACTTGATTCTCAGATAAATAGCAGCTTGATGCCCATGATGCAGACTTCATATTCGGCCATGTTGTTGGTACAATCAAAGCATAATCTGGCGGTGAAGGGCGTATGACAACCCTTGGGAGAGATAATCACAACACCGATTCCATTGCCAAGCGTGTTAGAAGCTCCATCAAAAACCATATTCCATCAAGATCCTGGATCAGGTCCTTCAAACGGTCTAGGTTCTTCACAATCTGTGACTAGCATAATATTCTCATATGGGAACTCGAAATTCATAGACTGATAGTCGTTTACAACTTGATGAGCCAAATGATCTTTCAGTACACTTCCTTTGATTGCCTTCAGACTGGTGTACTGAATGTCGTATTCTGTCAAGACCATTTGCCATCAGGCTATTCTTCCGGAGAGAGTGGGCTTTTCGAAGATGTATTTTATGGGATCCATTTTAGAGATCAACAAAGTAGTATTGGTCAACATATAATGTCTTAGTCAGCGAGCAACCCATGCCAAAGCGCATCAAGTTTTCTCGAGTAGTGAGTATCTTGTTTCACAGTCGATAAACTTTTTGCTAAGGTAGTATATTGCATCCTCTTTTCGATCAGACTCGTCATTTTGGCCCAGTACACACCCTATTGAATTCTCTAACACTGTTAGGCACATGATTAGAGGTTTTCCTTCAAATGGCGGCATCAGGATCAGAGTTTCTTGGAGGTACTCCTTGATTTTGTCAAAAGATATATGGAAATCATTGTTCCACGTCACTACCTGATCTTTCCTCAACAATTTGAAGATCGGATCACAAGTAGCGGTCAAATGAGAAATAAATATTGCAATATAGTTTAGTCGTCCCAAGAAACCTCTGATTTCCTTCTCAATACGGGGAGCTGACATTTCTTGAATGGCTTTGACCTTGGCGGGATCAACTTCAATACCTTTACTGCTAACAATGAAACCCAGGAGTTTACCAGACCTCACCCCAAAGGTGCACTTGTTCGGATTCAACCTCAACTTGTACTTCTTTGGTCTCTCAAACAACTTGTGTAGGTGGTCAAGATGCTCTTCTTCAGTCTGAGGCCTGGCTATCATGTCGTCTACGTAAACCTCTATCTCGTTATGGATTATGTCATGGAACAAAGCTACCATGGCACGCTGGTATGTTGCGTCGGTGTTCGTCAACCCAAAAAGGATAACCTTGTAACAGAAAGTGCCCCACTATGTGACGAAGGTAGTTTTCTCCATGTCTTCAGGTGCCATCTTAATTTTATTATAACCAGAGAAACCATCCATGAAGGAGAATACTTTATGTTGAGCGGTGTTATCAACCAGAACATCAATATGTGGAAGAAGAAAGTCATTTTTGGGGCTCGCCCTGTTCAGATCCCTGTAATCTACACACATACACACTTTTCCATATTTCTTTGGTACCGAGACCACATTTGTAACCCACCGAGGATAGGATGTAACAACTAAGAAACATGCGTTGAACTGCTTCATAACCTCAGCCTTGATCTTTTCTGACATCTCGGGACGCATACGATGAACCTTGTGCTTTATTGGAGAACAACCTTCTTTCATTGGCAGGCGGTGAACCACAATATTTGTATCGAGCCCTGGCATGTTTTCATACGACCAAGCAAAGATCTCAACATAGTCATGTAACATTTGAATTAATCAATTCTTGACACTGTCTTCTAGGTTGGCACATATCTTGACTTCTTTCCTGTCTGCTTCAGTACCCAAGTTTACAACCTCAACTAGCTCTTCATGTGATTGTATAGCCTTTTCCTCTTGCATTAACAGTCTAGAAAGTTCTCCAGGTATTTCATAATCTTCCCCACCTTTGTCCTCGGCTTGGTAGATCAGATTTTCGAAGTCATAAGCGGAAATAGAAAAATTGTTATCAATGGGATCCAGAGTGGGTGTGTGTAATACGGTGGGAGAACTGACTTGGTTGTTTTACGTTTGATCGCAATTATTGTAGATAGCAAGAGTCTCCACTGAATTTTCTTTTATCCAATAAGGAAAGGGTGAAAAGAACATGAAAGACCTTTGAGATGTTTTCTTGAGTTCGGGGGGGGGGGGGGGGTAGATTATGAAAAGGGAAGGTGTTAGTACCCTTTTCATCCATAGTTATCTATGGGATCTTAGTTGCTTGCTAGATCAATTTGAAAATGTGTTTGTGTTGGATTTTGAAAGTATTTTTTAAATGCGCCTCTGCTCAGACAAACTTTGTAATGATTCTCGTCTCTATAAGAATGTATACAAAGTGTTTAGACTTTTGAAAATATTTTATGCTTTGGACGTGTTTTGGGTGTGTTTAAAAAAATGTTTTGTTTTTGAAAATGGATTGTGAGCAAGCAACTAAGAACGTTCTACCTACTCAAAATTCTTTTGTTCATTTCTCCATTCCTTTGATATTACTATCTTACCATTGATTGGTAAGCAGCCTAATCTTTGGATGTAGAGGGACGGCCGTGGGTCAGTTGTATAGTCATAGAAGGCAACCTATGAGACATTTTAGCAATTTTCATTTAGGGACTAGATCGTTTACTGAAGGCAACATCGAGGGACTATGATCTTTTTATTGAGGGTCTTTTCTAAAACGCCCATATTCGAGGGACATGACTATTTTCCGAGGCAACAAGTGAGATTACCCTAGAGGTGCATGTGTGTGAATAGTGTGTTTGATTCATGCATTTTTGTCTTGAACTTAAAGTTGTCTACTTGTTGATTTTATCTTTCCATACATCCTAATTACTAACATTTGTATAAAGAAATAAAAATGCAGAAAATAAATATCCTACACTATTAAAACCATATTGAATAGCGAGAAAAAAGCAAAACAAAATAAAGGAAATAAAAACAAGTCCTTCGATCCAGTAAGTAAGCGCCCTTCGATCCAACTCTTCTTGGGTTCTTTCAATTGGACCTTCACACAGCATGAATATGAATCCTTCGATCACACCCTTTTCTCTGCTTCCTTCGATTGGACCTACAAAACAATATGAATATGTATGATTCGACCACACCCTTTTCTCTGCTTCCTTCTATTGGACCTGCAAAATAGTACGAATGTGTCCTTCCACCACACTCCTTTCGTTTGAGGTTAGATAGCAGCATGGGGTGAAGCCTAAAGCTTCAATTCACACATCCTTCTTCCTGTTTTCTTTCATTTGGGCTTAAATAGAAATATGGGTTGAGGCCGTGCTGATATTGTTTCATGGCCAAATTAGTTCTTAAAATATATTTGGTAAAAAAAGAAAAGTAAACAAAAGATTGGCAAAGAAAACAACATAGAAGGTGAGAACGAAAACAAACCAAAGGGTAATGATAATGCTTGAAACAAAAATAAATGGTTATTCACATGTTATGCTTGAAACGAAAAGAAATGGTTATTCACATGTTATGCTTAAAATGAAAGGTTTAAGGATAAAAGGACTTACCTTGCTTGAAGCTGGAATGTGGGTCTTGGACTTGAGTGACTCCCTGGGCGTTCTTAGATTTGAAGAGGAAGAAACAAGTGTAATGTTTCTTTAAATTCTGGATTTGAGAGGATATTAAGTGTTTGAGAGTTTTGAGAGTTTTTGAGAGTTTGAGAGTTTTTTGAAGATTCCTTCCACATAGCCAAAATATCCTCTTGATCTTTGCAAAGGATCTCTCTATTTATAGAGAAAGGTCTTGGAAAGTTTGGGAGTAAAATAATAATATAAGGCTTAGCTGGAAGGAAAATTATCCACTTGTGTCATGATCCTAAGATGAGATAGCAAGGTTAATGGTTTAGATGGATTGCTTTCTGCAGAAGGAAAACAAGCGCATGGCTCAAGAAATACTTTTTCCTAAAAGTAGTATTATACTATTAAGGGCAAGTTGTCTTAGACAAGAAATGGGTAAAAAACCTAATTTAATTGTATAACCAATTAAATATAGAGTAATTCATAGGTTTGATGCCTGAAAAGTAGAAACACGTAGCCTAGCCTATGGGTATAATTTTTAACTTGATCCTTTGAATCGAATCCTCCATCCTTCCACAACTTTCGACCAGACTGAAACAACATTTGTTCCCACCAGTTATGTGTCCTTTGAATGGACCAACCATGTATTCTACCAATGGGCCCTCTTCAGCTGAATATGCCACTTTGAGTCCTTCTGCTTTGACCACTTAGGTCCAAACCTACGACCAAACTCAAAAGCAGGCAAAACTAAATGTTAAACCATGGTAAGTCCTTCGAATAGGCCCTCAAATTGTGTGTCATGGTGCAGAAGCTATGTGTGTTGAATGGTTTGCAGATGGATTCGAAGGTGATATGAAGGTAATTTAAAGCAAACCTGAAGGTGGATTCGAAGCCATCATGTAGGTGTATTTGAGGTAAACTTAAAGGGAATCATTGCTTTGTGGGTGCTAGCGTAAGAGAAACCCATGCCTTGTGCATGCAAGCTTGTAGGAGGATTCGAAGGTTACATGAAAATGTATTTGAAACAGGCCTGGAGATTAATTCGAGGCCAACATGTAGGTGTATTCGAAGGTGACATGAAGGTGATAATGCCTTGTGCATGCTAGAATGAGAAAAACCCCTGCCTTGTGAATAAAAGCAAACAATGAAGGAGGCCATTTCCTTCTGAATAAAAGCAAACCAGCAGGAGGCCATTTCCTTGTGCCTGTTTAGCATGAGGGAAACCCCTGCTTTATGAATCAAAGAAAACACGTAAGGAGCCAATGGTGTAATAGAAACTTGCATGCAGGAGGTCCCTGCTTTGTGTCAAAGGAAAACCTTCATAAGGCCATTGCAATCTTAATCGAAGGAAGCTTTCAGAAGGTCATTTCCTTCTGAATTAAAAGAAACCAGTAGGAAGTCACTAACTTTATGAATCGAAGGAGAACAATAGGAGGCCTTTCTCTTCTGAATCGAAGGAAGCTTTCAGAAGGTCATTTCCTTATGAATTGAAGGAAGCTTTTCAGAAGATAATTTCCTTCGGAATCGAAGGAATCTTTTCAGAAGGTCACAATGCCCAATCGAAGCTAGCATGCAGGAGGCAACTGCTTGGTGAGACAAACATTAAAGAGGCCATTTCTCTCTGAATCGAAGCTTGCATGCAGGGGCCATTTCAGTGAATCAAAGCAAATCTACAGGAGGCCACATGCTTCGTGAATCAACACAAGCATGTAGAAAGCCATAAGCCCAAATGAAGCTTGTGGACTAAAGCTTGTTCGAAGAGGCCAAATGCCCAAACGAAGGATGTAAATCAAGCTAGCTCAAAGAAAGCAACAATGTCCAATCAAAGGATGCAAACCAAGCTTGCATCGATGGGGGCCAAATTATCCATCGAAGCTTGTGGACCAAAGCTTGCTCGAAGGAGCCAAATACTCCATCAAAGCTTATGGATCGAAGCATACTTGCTCTTATTCAATTTGGTGATTGAGAGCCCAATTGTACTTGTGCAAACTTGAACTTTTGAAAATCCTTGTGAGAAAACGCCTTGAGAAAAGAGAGAGAAAATTTTGGGGTACAACATCTGCCTTTGTTCAATCTTCTTAAACCTGAAGAGTTAGATTGGTAAGTCCGCCATTTGTGACTTGAAGGTGGAAGATGATCGAACACTAGAGTGCCCAGAAATTTTCACTCGATGATGTGGTGGTTGATTATGTAGGAAATGGGCTTAAAGATGCCATTTGGAGAGATGATGGAGAGTTGTCTGAGATGGGCTTATAGATGCCATCCAAAGGTGATTGTTGATAGAAGTTAAACCAAGCCTAAGATTCAATGTAACTGGGAGGAGTATCAGAATATATCTTTGGTTGATTTAACTCTGAATGATATTCCGGAATAGACCCGTGTTAAGCCATGTCTAGAAATGCATTAGAAGGAATCTGTGTAAGATTGCTTCAGGATAAATTCGTACGAAACTGTGTCTAGAGGTATATGAAAAGGAATCTGTGTAACATTTCTTTATGATGAGCCTGTGTAGAACTGCATTTGGAAATGAGAAGGAACCTGGGTAGGGTTTCTTCAGGATGAGTCCATGTAAAACTTCATTTGGAAATGATAAAGAACCTGGATAGGCTTGCTTTAGGATGAATTCGTGTGAAACTTCACTTGAGAAGGAACCTGGGTAGGGTTGCTTCAGGATGAGTCCGTGTAAAATTTAATCTGGAAATGAGAAAGAACCTGGGTAGGGTTGCTTCAAGATGAGTCAGTGTGAAACTTCACTTGGGAATATATGAGAAGGAACTTGGGTAGGGTTTCTTCAGGATGAGTCTGTGTAAAACTTCATCTGGAAATGAGAAGGAATCTGGGTAGGGTTGCTTCAGGATGAGTCTATGTAAAACTTTATCTGGAAATGAGAAGGAACCTGAGTAAGGTTGCTTCAGGATGAGTCTGTGTGAAAAATTCATCTGGGAATAAGAAGGAACCTGGGTAGGGTTGCTTCAGGATGAGTCAGTGTGAAAACTTCATCTGAGAATGAGAAGGAACCTGGGTAGGGTTGCTTCAGGATGAGTCAGTGTGAAAACTTCATCTGGGAATGAAAAGGAACCTGAGTAGGGTTGCTTCAGGATGAGTTCGTGTAAAACTTCATTCGTTCCTATAGATAGTTGTCTTGTCTTTAATCTGGAAGAAATGAATCTAACCAGAAGAGGTTTTTGATTCGCCTGTCTTTAACTGGAAGAAATAAATCTAACCAAAAGAGGTCTTTGATCGTCTGTCTTTAATCTGGAGAAATGAATCTGACCAGAAGAGGTCTTGATTTTTCCTGTCTTTAATCTGGAAGAAATAAATCTAACAAGAAGAGGTCTTTGATTTGATTGATTTTTCCTGCAAGGAAGAGGGTTAGTTGCATGCAGATGTATGCATGGCTTGATGATGTTCTTAAAATAAATTAGATTATGCGGTATGCACTTATCATGTATGTAATATGATGTATGAATGTGAAATGTTATTGAAGTGTCTCTTTGTCTGGGAAAATAAGTCCTTGACAAATGCTGGTGAGCCTTGGGAAATGAAATCCCGGACTGCTGTTTTGGGATGAAGTGTATGCACATCTTCAGACCTTGTTTTAGAATGCTTCCGCTGGGGATTCCTGTTTTGTTGTTTGAGGAGAAATCCGCTGGCGGATGTTGATTTTTCTTGAGGGAAACTCTGTGGAGAGTATTGATTCCTTCTTGGGGAAAAGAGTTCTGGAGTTTTAGTTATCCGTTGCTCTACTGGGGGGTTATCTCTTGATTGGAGAGAAAGGAAGTTAACAACTTGTTGGGGATAAATAAGTTAACTGTTATCTGGTCGGATTTCAGGCTTCGCAACAACTCACTGAGGGACAGTGGCAAACTCTACTGGGGAAGAGGAGCTTTTGAATTGTTATCTAGTCGGGTCCAGGCTTTGTAGCAACTTCGGAGATATCAATGATTCTGTTGATGACTTCACTGGGGACTAGGGGTTGCAGTCCCTTGGTTTTTAATATCCTGAGAGGCAAACTCACACTAGGGAGGCAGACTCAACTGGGGAATTTTGCTGTTTATTGGGGAAATAAACCCCATTGAAGAGAATATTTGACGAACTGTTGGGGAGGTGTTTTATTTTGGCAGAACTCCTCGAGGATTCTTCTTAAGACCAACTCAGCTGGGGAGAGGTTTTCCGTTGGCAGAACTCCTCGAGCATTCTTCTTAATACCAACTCAGCTGGGGAGAGATTTTCCCGAGATTGAAGCTCTGGTTAGGGATTGTATGAATCCAAATTTGTAGGGATAATTCTGTGGGGATAAACTTATAGAGATTGGTCTGCGGGGACTTGACTGGGAATCACCCTATGAAAAGGACTTTGTGGGAACTTGTCATTGTCCCTAGTAGTAAGTGTTGTAGTACTGCCAAAAAAATGTTTGTTTGGTCATATGTGACCCTTTGCTGGAATTCAAGTTCAATGCTCCAAGTGATTCAGATAAAGACCTTCCCCTGGTTACTAATCACTTCTTGAGATATTTCTTAGAATCTTGACTTGACTGCCCCATGTTGTACCCCAAAATTTGCCCTCTCATTTCTCAAGGAATCACCCTGGATCCTCAAGTTTGCTTTCATCCAATTCCAAGCCTTGAATTATCATTTTTTCCAAGCAAACCATTCACAAGGGCAAAATGGTCATTTGCACACTGAGAAGTCTAACTTTTACTTTTGGATCAAAATCAAATCTCAAAAACCATATTTCATCAAGACATGTTGGAATATGAAGTTTGTTTCATCAAGAATTTCAAAAGTCAAAATTTACTTTGGAAAAGTCAAATTCTAAATACTTAGAAATTTTTCTAAGTGTTTAAGAAATATGACAATTTCAGAACTTCTGGGCCAATGTTCACACTCAGCAAATTCTGGATATTCTCAAGACAGAGTTTGGTCAGAACTTCTGGGCCAGTGTTCACAGATGTTCAGTCAGAGTTGCAAGGGTAATTCAAAGAAGGTTAAGAAGCGTGCTGCAAGCTTTCTAGAAAGTCTGAAAGCTCCTTCAGAACATGCTAGATCCAGAAGATAAGAGGATCAGAAGATTGGATGCTACACTGAAACAGAACTTTTGATCCAGAATTAAGCAATGATGCATAGTTTCACATGGCAGGATTTCTGATTGGATAAATCTCATCATCATTTAATGCTCATTTAATGCTCAACCACTTTTGAGTTTTTATCCAAAGGATTTCCCCCACGTGTACCCCTACTGTCTCTGGAAGACAAACTTTTGTGCAAGAGTATGCTAGGCCCATGCGCTGGTTCTATTTTTCCTTAATTCATGCTGACAAATCCAGCTTATGCGCTGTTAACCATCCCACTTGGTGCATTGAACCACAATTGTTTAAGCTTACTTCAAGAGTAAGTCAACATCTAGCGTATGATGTTGGTGCCACTTGACCTCTCTAAACTACAAAAACATTTTCCTATAAATAGAATACCATTGGCTATTGAAAAGGAGTCAAGGAAAAATTGATGAAAGAGGTGGAAAAACTTGAGAAAGAAAAGCCTTGAACCCCTGCAAAAAATTCCAAGAATCCAGGAAACTATAAACACAAAAATACAAAATCTTAGCATTGGATTCTTTGCATTCAAACTCCATTTTTTCCTCCAGTGTTTCTTGACTAAAACAACCCATACAGTTTTTTGATATACATTCAAAATCCATCCAAACTTCTGTAGTCAAACTGTAAAACATTCTCCACCCATCTACTCAAAGAAGTCAGAACATCACCCCTTTGTTGTTCTAGAAGTTGAAAGTTTCCAGCCTGCTGAACACGTGAGGAAGCTGTTCAGAACATCACAAGTGGTCAGAACCAGGTTTCAGCTCCCAGAGTATTTTCCAGTTGCAAGGTAAGTTTTCTGCTGACACTCATCATACTAATTAGGCCTTGTCATATTTTGCATATTTAGCACAATGTAGACATCATGTTCCTGATGATGTACATATTCTGAAATTTCTTGCATCTGCCTGCCTAAGAAAGAGGAATCCCAGTTCAGAGTTTCATAAAGAAATTAGGACTCAGAATTAAGATTAGCAAATTCATGTTGATTCTGATTTGTGCTTCTGATATTTCATGAAACTTGTCATAACTGTTATATGTGCAACTTCTGTTCTGTTAAGAAATGACTAAGTTACAGATGTTCTGACTAGCATGGAGAGAGGAAAAGTTCTGACAGTTGCATCAGAACTTCTGAAAACTTCCAAATTCTCAGAAGATCCAGAACTTCTTAACTTCCATATTTCTACTAACGTTGTTTCTATTTGTACAACATGTCAAAGTCAGAACTTCTGACCTATTTTATTTTCAGCATTTGTGTTGATTCTGTTTTCTTTCTCTTTTATTATTTTTTGCCATCATCTTTATTTTTTTTCATTAATCAAAAACACCAAAAATATTTCATATTCACATATTATATTTTATTTCCTTTTAACATAAAAAGACAAAAAATATTTTCTTAAACAAATTTATTCCTTTTCTTAAACGAGACAAACATTTTACATTTCCTGTACATTCTTATTCATTCAATATGGTTGTAATAGTAACATAGGATTTAATTTGCAATCCCCATATGAAACTTGTACACCCCATCCCCCTAATGATTGTAATAGCGTAGAATCTTTATTTTCCGTACTTTTATTGCTTTCATATATTGTTAGTAATTAGGGTGTGTATGGCAAGATTAAAACCAATGTTTAGAAAACCCTAATTCAAGACAAATTATGCATGCAATCAAATACACTCGCACACATACACCCTTAGGGTAATTCCGCTTGTTGCCTTACAAAAATGACCATGTTTTGCATGTGGGACGACTTAGCACGAACAAATCGAAAACACAAGATCATAGTCCCTCTGTGATCGGTGGATCTGGAACTGACTGTTTAACACTGGTTCGCGAAATGTCGCGGTAAGCAAGAGTCGCCACCGTCTTTTATTTTCTCCAAATGGAAAGGACAAAAGCACAGAAAAATTCCTTATAGAGATTGCTCTCGGTTCGGGAGGTAGGTTATAGAAAGGGAAGGTGTTAGCACCCTTTCTATCCATGGTTATCCATGGGCTCTTAGATACTTGCTCAATGTGTTTTCAAAATTGTTTGCTTTTCAATGTGGGTTTAAAAGTTTCCTTTGAAAAATTTCAGATCGACTCATACGTCAGAGTGTTTGAAAAGTTTGTTTTGAAAGCTTTTGAAAAAGTGTCAGTGTGAAAAGATTTTTGATTTGTTTTGAAATTAGAGCAAGTATCCTTGAGAACCTACCTACCCTAAGGAATTCGTCTGTGTAAATGTCCTTAAAAGTAGTGCCATCCCACCATTGAGAGGTAGGTAGCACCACCGTTGGAGGTGTTCGGGTCAATTCGATGTTCGGGACATGGTGATCACCAGAGCAATGGGAAGACACCTTAGAAGCTACCCTCATGCCAGGTTCCCGGATCATGAGGACTTACTAAGACGTCCTCTACTCGACGACCACCTTTCGAAAGGCAACAGTGAGGCGTACCCTAGGGGTGGTGTGTGCGAATTGTGTGTCATGTTTCAGTTATTTGTCTTGTTCATGTTTGTCGTATTCTACGCTTGATTTTAATTTGTCCATTCATTCTTGCATGCATATTTAACAGTTAAAAGTATTTGCGAAAAATAAATCTAAGGCTATTACAAAGGCGCGGATCCACATCGCCAAAATTAAACCGGACCCGATTTAGCGGAAAATAAATAATGCGAAGTAAATAACGTGAGAAAAGTAAAGTTACATGGCTTAGGGACAATTACATAATTATTTAAACGATCGTAAAATAAATGCGCGAAGTAAAGGAATTAAACAAAACTAGGGCGTTGGACCCTTTTGCAAATAATTAAAATTAACAAGGAATTTAGAATTAAAATTAAATGAAAATGGTATTTTTGTGTTTTTTAGATTTAAAAGAAAAAAGGAAAAATTAATTAAAATTCTAATGCAAACCCTAATTCTAATATTTTTTATTTATTATGAAAGAATTAAAATATAATCTATATTAAACCCTAATTTATTTATGTGCAATTTTAATTATAAAAAATAAATAAATAAATAATTATTACTGTGGAAAAAAGGGAAAAAATTAAAAAAGGAAGAAAAAGTGTTTATTAACTTAATTCTATGTTTTTTACATTTTTGTTAAAAAAAGAATTAAACTTATAACCTAATTTACTAAATTATTTACATGTTTATTTGAAAAAATAATTAAAATAAAAATTATATTTTTGGCATTTTTTGATTTTATGATGTTTTTATATTTTGATTAAAAATTAAATAAACAATAATTAAAATAAACACAACAATTAAAATAATAATTAAAAGATATAAGAAAAAGAAATTAAATTGTCAAACCAGAGTGGGGTGTTACCCCAAATAAGGAGGTTCAGGCCTGGAATTTTGGCCCATTAAGCCTGAATTTCGTTGACTTTTTGAATCACGTATAACACATTGGACTATGGTACATGATGCTCTCCCAATCTTTGCCCTTGGCTTGATCTTATGGGACGCGTGGCTGCCTGATAGTGAGGGAATATGGTGCACTGGGACATTAGCGCTGCATGGGATGAACTATTGAAAAATAATATTGAGCGTTTGCCAGACCTGGGACTTGAACCCAGGTCTTGAAGGTTACAAGCGTTGTCCCTGCCCACTGAGCCATTTGTATTTCATTTAACAAATAATAAACAATAAATAACATAAGAAAAACACGTTAGTGCTTTTGGAAATTCGCGCGAAATTCAAAAGAGCCAATGGCTGATGGACACGATGCCTTCGTCTTCGTCCCTGTAAAAACAAAACTCAGAGGCCACGGTTTTTCATGGCGTTGCATTAGGGTGTCTATTGAAAAATAGCGATTAGAACCATGGGCTTCATAAATTGTTCGCGAATATATTTTCTTCTTCGTCTCTAAGCGCTGAGTTCAACCATGGTATCCATGAACCCTGATTTTTCCTCTACGCAAAAGCCCTATTTCAAGAAACCTGTAACCCTAAAAAACGCGCATGGTGGATTCACGTATGGCTAATGAAAATGCAATCAAACATGTCAGTTAGCTTAGAAACATCATTATGAATATGAATACATAAATAAAAGTGCAAAAGGATGTTTAATTCATGCTATGCGATTTGAGAATTTTTGAGGTACAGTTTGACTTAGGGGTACCAATTCAGGGGGTTTAAGTTGATGCTAATGATTGGAATGTGTCCAGCAATTGCCACTGAAGCTTTTGGAACAGGTTTGGAGGTTTGAATCGACCTCTAAGGCACTTTTCAGATTTGAGTTTTTTATGAAAAATTTCAAGAGTGCAATGGAGTTTTGGGCGCAGCTTGCAGTCTCTTTGGCTTAGGGTTATGTTCTAGTACTTGTAAGGAAGCAATTAGGTTAAGAAAGTTGTACAAAATCTCTTGCCATGATGATTTCAATCTTTGATTTTTGGAAGATCTTTTTTGAATCTTTTTTTCATGTATTTTGTATCAAATCTGATCAATTCTCATCAAAACTTGCTTAATTAAGAAGTGCACGAAATATTGACCTTAGAATGTGCATAAAAAGATTTTTTTAGGTTAGGTTTATATTTTTCATGTATTAAAATGATTTAAATGAATATAAATTAATATAAATTCAAATAAATAATTAAAAAATATGAAAATACTTCCCTTTGGGCCTAGTGGTCGTGCATAGGCTTGGCATGAAGAAACTTGGAAGAAAAATGGGCCCATTTGCATTTTTAGGCCTTTTGCCTCAATGTTGACTTTTCAAAATTCCCAAAAATTTCCCAACTTCCACAAGGCATAACTTGGTCAATTTTTAAGCTTTTCACATGTTCTTGGACATTTTGGAAAGGTCTTTGAGTCCTTTAACCAATGCCTTTGGTCCCATGTCATTTTGATTTACCAATCTCAAGTTATGGCCTTTGACTTAAAGTCACTTTTTGTTGACTTTTGAAAATGACCTATAATGTTGAAATTGATAACTTTTTGTGAGAGCATTTCTTGGACTTGGAATATGAAGATGAGTTGTAGGAAATGTCTTTATCTTCAAAATGAGCTTTGGATGGAATTTTTCTGATAATCCATGTGAAAGTTATGCTCTGGTCAATTTCAGTTGACTTTTTCAGTTGTCCAAATATAGCAACTTTTGCATCTTTGATGATTTCTGAGCCAAATTTTGAGAATCATGATCAAGCATTGATCAAATGATGTTTGTGGCTTCAAAATGATATGTTGACCAAAAATTTGAACTTTTGACTGTCAAATGACCATTTTGCCCCTACAGTTGACTGTAATGCAATTTAGGGTTTTGACTGTGCAATCTTGAGCTGAATGCCTTGAAAATTGATATGAGGATACTTGACCATCTTTGTAGGCATATGAGACTTGGTTGGGCCATTGAAAAGTTCATTTGCTTGACCAGAACTCAAACCCTAGTTTTGACTGTATAGGAGACAGTTGAGCTGCACAACCCTTGGGGAATTTTGTGACTTTGTCTTGACAAATCTTGGAGAATATGGGAGGGCAAATTTTGGGGTACAACAGTTGCCCCTGTTCAATCTTCTTAGACCTGAGGATGCAGATTGGCTGACGTGCCTTTCGTAATCCGATGGTAAAAGATGATTGAACACTAAAGTGCCCAGAAATTTGCGCTCACATAGTGACGGTGATGGGGGAATGGGCTTATAGATGCCATTTAGAGATTGCTGGATAGGATGATGGGCTTATAGATGCCATCTGGATGTTGATCGCGTAGGAGATTCCTTAGCGAGAACCTGCATACCTGCAAAAGAGAAAATGAGTACCTGACACGTTGCAGGAGCTGATTTTAGATGCTTGGTATAGACGTGTCCTGACTGGTTACAGGAGCTGAATCTGGAGCTTCAAACGCTGATGAATGAACCAGGGATGGTTACTACCTTAGCATAAATGGTAAGGGAACCTTGGGCGATTTTAACTTCAACAACGCTCGTTGAGGAAAATCTTGGGTGTCTTCTACTGGAATAAGAATCAGGGAGATCTTAGGGTCGATCTGACTGAACCAGAGAGGCCTTTGACTGGGTAAGCATCAGGAAAATCTTAGGGTCGATTTAACTGAACCGGACAAGGTCTTGGAATATCTTCAACTGGGTAAGAATCAGGGAGATCTTAGGGTCGATCTGACTGAACCAGAGAAGGCCTTTAACTGGATAAGCATCAGGAAAATCTTAGGGTCGATTTAACTGAACCGGTCTAGGTCTTGAACTATCTTCAACTGGATAAGCAT
This sequence comes from Vicia faba, assembly GCA_948472305.1. Lineage (NCBI taxonomy): Eukaryota > Viridiplantae > Streptophyta > Magnoliopsida > Fabales > Fabaceae > Vicia > Vicia faba. Next base: position 259,892,650 of record OX451736.1, on the reverse strand, counting down.
CAGGGAGATCTTAGGGTCGATCTGACTGAACCAAGAGAAGGCCTTTGACTGGATAAGCATCAGGAAAATCTTAGGGTCGATTTAACTGAACCGGTCTAGGTCTTGGAACATCTTCAACTGGATAAGTATCAGGGAGATCTTAGGGTCGATCTGACTGAACCAGAGAAGGCCTTTGACTGGATAAGCATCAGGAAAATCATAGGGTCGATTTAACTGAACCGGTCTAGGTCTTGAAATGTGATTGAGAATTTAAACTGCATTTTTCCTGAAAGGTAAAAGTCAGTCATATGCAATGCATGATATGGATCAAGCAATGATGTTCTCAACATAAATGAGATTCGTATGATATGATGCAGTGCGTTATGCATGCTATGATGATGTATGTGAAGTTTTATGTATGTTTTCGTCTAGGAAAGTAAATCCTTGACGGGTGCCGGGAGGTCGTATCCTGGGCTGATATTGAGGGATTGATTTTGTTTCCGCTGGGGATGATAGTTGCAAGAATACCGGTAGGAGAAGATGACTCCGTTGAGGAATAAACTTGGCAAATGAAGATTCTGCGGGGAGAAAAGATACTCCGACGACCATGCTGGGAAGCAATACTCTGTGGGGAGAGGAATGTTTTGCTGAATGTTGACAGCTTGCTGAGGATACCCTTGTTGTATAGGAAGTGTTGAAGGACTTCGCTGGGGTAAGAAGACTTTGTCGACGCCGCTCTTTCCATGGCTATTGGCTGAGGATAACCCAGTTATATCCTGTTAAGGAAATAACTCTTTAAATCAAGCCGGACGACGGGTTCGTGTTCTGCGAGGGGGTAAGCTTCCAGAATCTACTGGGGATAAGCTCACTGCTTGGGGATATGATTTCCAACTTTGCTGGTGAAGCTGGATTGGACTCTTCTGGGGAGGTTTGATATGCTGGGGAGGTGACTCCTTTGAATGTTGAGATACCGCCGGGGAACAATCTTTAGACCAAGACTGCCGGGGATGCTTGTATACTGCTGTTGGGGAAGTATTTGAGATCTACGGGAGGATACTCAATTTCCTTGATATTTGATGATATCTTGGAGAAGAATGTATTGTTTTGTTGAACCACTTTCTGGGGAATTAAGATACACTGGTCGTGTTCTTTAGCTGAACCTACCTTGGTACCTTGGAGGATAGAACAATTGGATTGCTCAGACAATTCTTTTATTGCCCCTGTTTCTAGTGTCACCTGCAATTAATTCCTTTGTTTCGTATGCAAATATTCATGAGTTAGCAAATTATTGTCAATGCATACATCACAAATTGAACCTTGGACGTTCTTCGCAAAACAAAACAGAAAAAAGGAAAAACACTTGGCACGTTTAACTGAAGATATATTTTTATTGATTTTGAATGGCCTGAATAGGCGTTTTGTATACAAGAGGCTGACGTCCTAGTAAGAGGTACGCCGCCGATCAAAAGAGTTTATACAAGTTTTGTACAAATGAAAGTAAAACAGCTGTGTGAAATATGGATGATCCACTGGGTTCCAACTCTGCTATTGCCTTTATAACTCCGAGCGTCTCATCACTTGATGACCTTGGTTGAAGGTGAAGCTGACTGATCGATGCCGTTTGAACTTGATGTAGATACCGGATTCTGGATGCAAAGTGATCCAATGAGACATAGTTTTACGCTTTTATCCCTAATTTTTGCCTGGACCGCCCTTTCGGGTTTTCAGTCCACCGGGATACCCATTTTTGCCCAAGCCGCCTTTTCAGGTTTTCGACTTGCCGAGTGTACAGATTTTTTCATTTTCATCCCTACATTTTGCCCGAACCCTTTTGGTTCGGCGGGAAGCCCTAATTTTTGCCTAGGCATGTCAGCCTAGCGGGTCTTTTTCATGCGTAGTATTTTTTAACTATGTCTGCATTGGCGGGGTGAGGAAGGTCGTCACCATCCATGTTGGTTAAGATCATTGCTCCTCCTGAGAACACATGTTTAACCACAAATGGCCCTTCGTATGTAGGGGTCCATTTGCCCCTTGGATCACTCTGAGGAAGGATGATTCTCTTGATAACCAGATCCCCAACTTGATATTCTTGTGGTCTGACCTTTTTGTTAAATGCCCTGATCATCCGTTTCTGATACGTCTGACCATGACAGATAGCAGCAAGTCTCTTTTCGTCAATGAGATTGAGTTGGTCAAGTCGTGTCTGGATCCAATCATCTTCGTTCAGATTTGCATCCTTCATTATCCGGAGAGAGGGAATTTGCACTTCGATCGGCAAGACTGCCTCCATGCCATAAACCAGAGAGAAAGGAGTTGCCCCGGTTGACGTCCTAGCTGAGGTACGGTACCCATGCAGAGCGAACGGTAACATCTCGTGCCAATCTTTATACGTCACTGTCATTTTTTGCACGATCTTCTTGATGTTCTTATTTGCTGCTTCTACAGCCCCATTCATCTTCGGTCTGTAAGGAGAAGAATTGTGGTGCTGTATCTTGAACTGCTCGCAAAGCTCAGCGATCATCTTATTGTTCAGATTGGTACCGTTGTCTGTAATAATCCGCTCAGGGACGCCGTATCGACAGATCAGGTTGTGTCGAATGAACCGTGCCACAACAGTCTTGGTTACTGTAGCATAGGATGCTGCCTCAACCCACTTTGTAAAATAGTCGATCGCCACTAGGATGAAGCGATGTCCATTGGATGCCGTAGGTTTAATCTCGCCAATCATGTCTATGCCCCACATTGCAAACGGCCAAGGCGCAGTCAAAACATTCAGGGGAACCGGAGGAACATGCACCTTATCTGCGTAGATCTGGCACTTGTGGCATGTCCTGGAATGTTGGTAGCAGTCGGCTTCCATTGTGGACCAGTAGTATCCTGCCCGTAGTATTTTCTTAGCCATAGTATGCCCACTGGAATGCGTACCAAAGGTCCCTTCATGTAGCTCTTCCATGATTCGTTCTGCTTCAGTTTTGTCCACACAACGCAGTAAGGTTGAATCATGGTTTCGCTTGTACAGGATGCCGTTGCTAAGGAAGAACTTGGCTGCGAACCTCCTCAGGAATTTCTTGTCGTTGACAGATGCACCTTCAGGGTATTCCTGAGCTTCTAGATATCTCTTCACTTCGTGGTACCAAGGCTTCTCAGTTACCAATTCAGTTTCGAGATCACAACAGTATGCCGGTTCGTCCAGTTTCCAGATGATGATCCGGGGGGCTTCATTATCCCATTTAACTTTGAACATTGAAGACATCGTAGCTAGTGCGTCCGCTAACTGATTCTCTTCTCTCGGAAAGTGCTCAAAGGTTATCTCTGTGAAGTGGGGAATCAGGGTCAACACACATTCTCTGTAAGGAATCAAGTTTGGATGTTTCGTATCCCACTCTCCATTGATCTGATTGATCACAAGAGCGGAATCTCCGAAGACACTGAGGAACTTGATCCTTAAGTCGATCGCAGCTTGAAGACCCATGATACATGCCTCATACTCCGCCATGTTGTTGGTACAGTTGAAACACAGCCGGGCAGTGAGTGGAGTATGAGTACCCTGAGGAGATATGATTATGGCGCCGATACCATTTCCCAAAGCATTGGAAGCTCCGTCAAAGTGCATAGACCATCGGGATCCTGGTTCAGGTCCTTCATCCGGTCCAAGTACTTCACAATCAGTTACAATCATGATGCTTTCATCCGGAAACTCGAAGTTCATTGATTGATAGTCGTCTACAGCTTGATGAGCTAAGTGGTCTGCCAGTACACTTCCCTTGATGGCTTTCTGGGTTGTGTACTGAATGTCGTATTCCGTCAAGATCATTTGCCATCTTGCAATTCTCCCAGACAGAGCAGGCTTTTCGAATATGTACTTTATCGGATCCATCTTTGAGATCAACAAGGTAGTGTGAGTCAGCATATACTGTCTCAGCCGGCGAGCAGCCCATACCAAAGCGCAACAAGTTTTCTCAAGCAGTGAGTATCGGGTCTCACAGTCGGTAAACTTTTTGCTAAGGTAATAAATGGCGTGCTCTTTTCGGCCAGACTCGTCATGCTGCCCCAGCACACACCCCATTGAGTTGTCTAGCACTGTTAGATATAGGATCAGAGGTCTCCCTTCAACCGGTGGCATAAGGATAGGTGGTTCTTGGAGATACTCTTTGATTTTGTCGAAAGCAGCCTGACATTCATCGTTCCAGCGTACTACCTGATCTTTCTTCAGCAGCTTGAAGATTGGCTCACAGGTAGCAGTCAAATGAGAGATGAATCGAGCGATGTAATTCAGGCGTCCTAAAAAGCCTCTGACTTCCTTCTCTGTTTTAGGAACTGGCATCTCTTGAATAGCTTTGACCTTAGCAGGGTCCACTTGAATACCTTTATCACTGACCACGAAGCCTAGCAACTTCCCAGATCTTACCCCGAAGGTGCACTTGTTCGGGTTCAATCTCAGCTTGTACAGTTTCAACCGATCGAACAACTTCTGTAGATGATCTAGGTGCTCTTCCTCAGTCTGGGACCTAGCAATCATGTCGTCCACATACACTTCGATCTCGTGATGGATCATATCATGAAATAAGGCAACCATGGCACGTTGGTAGGTTGCCCCAGCATTCTTTAATCCAAACGGCATGACCTTGTAACAGAAGGTGCCCCACTGAGTAACAAATGTAGTCTTTTCCATGTCTTCAGGTGCCATCTTGATCTGGTTGTAACCTGAAAAGCCATCCATGAAAGAGAATACTTTGTGTTGGGCTGTATTATCAACGAGGACATCAATGTGAGGTAAGGGGAAGTCATCCTTGGGGCTGGCCCTGTTCAGATCCCTGTAATCGACACACATTCTGACCTTACCGTCCTTCTTAGGTACCGGCACCACATTAGCAACCCACTGAGGGTAAGAAGTTACTGCAAGGAACCCGGCATCAAACTGTTTCATGACCTCGGCTTTAATCTTTTCTGACATCTCTGGACGCATCTGACGAACCTTTTGTTTAACTGGAGGGCAGTCTTCCCTAGTCGGCAAATGATGGACAACAATATCGGTATCCAACCCTGGCATGTCTTCGTAGGACCAGGCAAAGATCTCCATATAGTCATGTAACATCTTGGTTAACCGTTGCTTCACGCTGAGCTCTAGGTTGGCACCAATCTTTACCTCTTTTCTGTCTGCCTCAGTACTCAGGTTTATTGTTTCCACTGGCTCTTCATGGGGTTGAATTGCCCGCTCTTCCTGAAGCAACAATCTTGCAAGCTCGCCAGGCACTTCGCAATCATCTTCACCTTCGTCTTCGGCTAAGTTGATCGGATTTTCGAAGTTATAAATGGCATTAGCAGAGCTGTTATCAGTGAGATCCAGAGTGGATTGGAACCTGTATGAGTGAGTGTGTGTGTAAATACAGCTGTTTTGAAAATTATGTAAAGGAAGGGAAAGATAGAAAAGGAACACAATATTTGCAATGCGAAAAGTACGTCCAAGATTTTCATTCATGATGTATAAAATGACAGTTTGTATGCCCTCACAAATAGAACCACGGTGCCTCGGGTAAGACACCGGGCCATAGAGTTTATCAATGTTTATTACAAAATATCAAAACAAAGAAATTTATTACTTAGTGTCAAAAGAAACAGAGAGATTGTCCTTGGCGCTCCAATTGTTAAGTCCACCATCAGCAGCCGGGTAGATCCAGCTATCGAACTCAGCTTCATCAACTTCCTCTTCATCTCCAATAGCATTTACCCCATGAGCGGGCAGGGGAGCTGTCACCACATTAGGCTTGTCAGATGCCTCAAACTGTACCCCCTTAGCGTCAATGAGGTCCTGCAGCTTGTTCTTTAGTGCCCAACAGTCATCAGTAGAGTGCCCCGGGCTTTCTGAATGGTAAGCACAACGAGCGTTCGGGTTGTACTTGGGAGACGCAGTATTTGGGAACTTTGGAGCCTCCCTGACAGTCACTAAATTAGTTGCGAGCAACTGTGGCAGGATCTGCGACAAAGTCATGTTTAAGCGGGTGAATTCCCTCCGGGGTCTTTCAGCTTTCTGAGAATTGTTTGGCCGGGGAGCGGCAGCAGGCTTAGCAATCATGACCGCACTGACAGATTGGCGGTGCTCATGTCTTTCTGATCTCCTGGAACCATATACGGCACTAGACTCCTTTTTAAATGGTTTCTTGTCCGAACTAGATGATGCAGCCTTTGCAATCTTCCCAGACTTCAACCCAGCTTCGATTCTCTCTCCAGTTAAGATCAAATCAGTGAAACCAGCAGAAGAATTCCCAATGAGGTGGTTGAAAAATGGCCCAGATAGGGTCCCCAAGAACATGTCAACCAACTCCCGATCAGTCAATGGTGGCTGCACCCTGCCAGCCAGATCTCTCCACTTCTGAGCGTACTCCTTAAAACCTTCGCTTGCACCTAACGCCATACCCTGGAGTTGGGTACGTGTGGGGGCAAGGTCGGCATTATACTGATACTGCTTGTAGAAAGTGTTAGAACAATGTTTGAATCTAGTACCCTATATTTAAGTTTTGATGATAACAAAGTGAAAAGATATAGTAGTTAAATATGTTATGATTGAATTATATGCTGCCTAAAATTACTATGCTCTGACTTGCAGATATGCTGATTAAAATAAGCAAGATCACGTTTTCAGCATCAGAATATGAGTTTGCACATCAGCATCAGAAGTTGCTGAATCAGAACGTCAAGATCAGATGATCAACGCTTGCACATGCTGAAGCTTGATGAACAGAACTGCGCGTAAAACACTCTGATACAGAAACAAATTAGTTCATCAGCAGCGAAGCAGAATCAGAATGAGCCAAGCCAGATCGTGCATTGAAGAAGCAACGGTACTGTGCATTGAAAGCTAATCAATACCAACGGCATCATTCTAGACAAGATCTGCTCAAAAAGGAAAGCTTGTTAATAGCATTGAATCAAGAATATTTGCTTCAACGTTCATCTTCTCAAGTGCTATATAAACCAAGCTTTGAAGATTATCACGGCTAATGCTTCCAAACTCTCTACACGCACAAAGCTGAACAATAATCTTCACTCTACAAGTTTTGCTAAACCACCAAACTCTGATACTTCATTAGCGTTTAGCATCCTAGTATGCTAAGCTTAATTTGTGTAAACATCACAGTTGTGATATAGTTTTGTAGAAACATTCATACACATTTGATTATACCTTTGTAAGAAAGTGTTGCCTTGACAAACCGGATTGTGGTTTGAATCAAGAAGGTTTTAGCAGTTGCTAAAGCAGATTTGTATTCAGTTGAATATAGTGAATTAAGACCTCGTTGGAGAGAGGCGAAATCACCTTGAACGGGTGGACTGGAGTAGTTTGAGATCAAACGAACCAGGATAAAAATACCTTGTCATTTGCTTTAAGTTTCCAGTTTTACAATTCAACCCCCCCTTCTTGTGTTTTTCACCCCTTCAATTGGTATCAGAGCGCCTGGTTCTGAGCTAAAACACTTAACCGTGTCAGTAAAAGATCCAGCGTCAGAAAAACACTATGGCAGGAAACAACTCTCATTTCAGCAATGACACCAATGAGGACAGAGACAGATTCAGCGGCAAACCTCCAGTCTTTGATGGAGAAAACTTTGACTACTGGAAAGACAGAATTGAAAGCTTCTTTCTAGCACATGATGCTGATCTGTGGGATATGGTGACAGATGGATACGCGCACCCTGTTAATGCAACTGGTCAGAAGATTGATAGAAAATCAATGACTGATCAACAAAAGCGTGACTTCAAAAATCACCATAAGGCCAGAACCATCCTTCTCAGTGCCATCTCCTATACTGAGTATGAAAAGATCTCCAACAGAGACACAGCTAAGAACATCTTTGATTCTCTCAGAATGACGCATGAGGGGAACGTTCAAGTCAAGGAAACAAAGGCTCTGGCGCTCATTCAGAAGTATGAGGCGTTTAAAATGGAAGAATCTGAATCCATTGAAACTATGTTCTCTAGATTCCAGATTCTGGTAGCTGGCCTCAAAGTTCTGGACAAGGGATACTCTACTGCTGACCATGTCAAGAAGATAATCAGAAGTTTACCCAAGCAGTGGAGGCCTATGGTTACTGCTCTGAAGCTGGCGAAAGATCTCAACAAAATCACTCTGGAGGAACTTATAAGCTCCCTCAGAAGTCATGAGATAGAGCTGGAAGCTGACGAGCCTCAGAAGCAAGGTAAGCCTATAGCTTTGAAATCTAACAGAAAATCTGAATCTAAAGTTTTGCAGGCAGTTGAAGAAACATCTGATGGATCCTCATCAGAAGAAGACGAGCTTTCTCTTCTCTCCAGAAGAGTAAATCAACTGTGGAAGCAAAGACAAAAGAAGTTCAGGAATCCCAGAAGATCTGATCAGAACGAGTCTTCTTCCAGATACAGAAGAACAGATTCTTCCTCTGGATACAGAAGATCTGAAGGCTCCTCAGGTAGCAAGAAGCCAAATACAAAAGACATCATCTGCTACGAGTGCAATGAGCAAGGTCACTACAAGAGTGACTGTCCAAAGCTTCAGAGGGAAAAGCCAAAAAGGAAGTTTGGAAGAGAGAAGAAGAAAAGTCTCATGGCCCCATGGGATGACTCTGACTCGTCTGAAGCTGACTCAGAATCAGATGATGAAAGGGCGAACATAGCGCTTATGGCTAACATTCCAGATGACAGTGAAGCTTCTGACTCAGACTCAGAATCAGACACAGAAGAGGTATTCCCTAACTTCGCTGTTAATTTTACAAAGGCTGAACTTGCTGAAAGCCTCAATGAAATTCTGGAACGTTATCAGCAGATTAGAGCTAAATTCAGAGACCTGAAAAGGACTCTTGAATCTGACTCTAATAAGTCTGAGAGTCTCAAATTGGAAAACTCTGAGCTGAGAGATAAAATTTTAAAATTAGAAAGCTCTTTACAAAACTCTCAGAAGGTACCAATTTCTGAAACTCCCAGCAACGCTGATGAGATCATCAAAGAGTATGATCATAGTTTCCAGAAGTTCCTTGCTAAAAGCATAGATAGAAGCAGAATGGCTTCAATGATCTATGGAGTTAGCGGAAACGGCAGGAAAGGAATAGGATACCTAGGTAAGGTTCCTACACCTAAAAATGTCATGGATTTAGTTATTAAACACACTCCTTTAAATTCACACTTTGTGTATGGTCACACACATGACATCAAATATACTAGTAGTAATCACTTTGTGAAACCAAAATTCAACCAGAGTTTTGGTAAAACTAACAAATCAGGACCCAAGAAGATCTGGGTACCTAAGGATAAAATAATACATGTTGCAGATATCTTTAGCAGCAAGTCAGAAACACCAGTCATGGTACCTGGGCTCTGGCTGCTCACGTCACATGACGGGAAGAAGGCATATGTTCCAAAGCCTGGAACTTAAGCCTGGAGGCCACGTTGGCTTTGGAGGCAATCAGAGGGGAAAGATAATTGGCTCTGGAACTGTAGGTAACGGAAATCTTCCCTCTATTAATAATGTTCTGCTTGTTGATGGATTGATGCATAACCTGTTATCCATAAGTCAATTAAGTGATAACGGTTATGATATAATCTTTAATCAAAAATCATGTAAAGCTGTTAGTCAGAAAGATGGGACTATCCTATTTAATGGTAAGAGGAAAAACAACATTTACAAAATCAAACTTTCTGAACTTAAGAGTCAGAACGTAAAATGTCTTCTGTCTGTTAACAACGAGCAGTGGATCTGGCACAGAAGATTGGGGCATGTTAGTATGAGAAGAATATCTCAGATTAACAAACTCAATCTGGTCAGAGGACTTCCAAATTTGAAGTTCAATTCAGATGCTCTGTGTGAAGCATGTCAGAAAGGCAAATTTGCAAAACCCTCTTTTAAATCCAAAAATGTTGTTTCTACCTCTAAGCCATTAGAACTTCTGCACATTGACTTATTTGGACCAGTTAAAACTGCTTCTGTCAGTGGCAAGAAGTATGGGTTAGTAATCGTAGATGACTATAGCAGATGGACATGGGTAAAGTTCTTAAGACACAAGGACGAGTCACACTCTGTGTTTGTTACCTTCTGTAACCAAGTTCAGAATGAAAAAGATCTTAGAATCGTTAAAGTCAGAAGTGATCATGGTGGAGAATTTGAAAATAAAGATTTTGAGTCATTCTTTAATGACAAAGGCATTCTGCATGATTTCTCTTGTCCTAGAACTCCCCAACAAAATGGAGTTGTAGAACGAAAGAACAGAACATTGCAAGAAATGGCCAGAACCATGATCAACGAGACAAACGTTGCTAAGACTTTCTGGGCAGAGGCAATAAACACAGCGTGCTACATTCAGAATAGAATCTCAATAAGACCTATTCTGGAAAAGACTCCATATGAATTGTGGAAGAACAGAAAGCCCAACATTTCGTATTTTCATCCATTTGGATGTACTTGCTATATGTTAAATACTAAGAATTATTTGAACAAGTTTGATTCTAAGGCACAGAAGTGTATTATGTTAGGATACTCTGAACGCTCAAGAGGGTACAGAGTATACAATACAGAAACACAGATTGTGGAAGAATCAATCAGTGTTCGTTTTGATGACAAGCTTGACTCTGAAAAGTCAAAGCAGAATGAAAATCTTGCAGGTATAGAAATTGAATTTGCAGGTTCTGAAGACAAGTCATCAGAAGCTCTCAACACAGACATTCCTTCAACGTCTGAAAGAAGCAATGCTAGAAATCCTACAACTGCTGCTGATCAACCTCAGAAGAGATTACCCAGAAGCAGTGTGGATCACCCAGAAGAAACTATTCTAGGAAGAAAGGAAGATCCAATCAGAACAAGAGCAAGCTTCAGAAACTCTGAAGAAACGCTGATGGGACTTGTGTCTCTGATTGAACCTTCCTCTATTGATGAAGCACTTCTGGACAATGACTGGATTCTGGAAATGCAAGAAGAGCTGAATCAATTCACCAGAAACGACGTATGGGATCTCGTTCCAAGACCAAAAGGATTCAACGTCATTGGAACAAGATGGGTGTTCAGAAACAAGCTTAATGAACAAGGTGAAGTCGTCAGAAACAAGGCACGACTGGTTGCACAAGGTTATAGTCAGCAAGAGGGGATAGACTATACAGAAACCTTTGCCCCAGTCGCCAGGTTAGAATCTATCAGACTTTTAATCTCATTTGCTGTTAATAGAGGCATCACTCTGTATCAGATGGATGTCAAAAGTGCATTCTTAAATGGTTATATAGAAGAAGAAGTGTATGTTCACCAACCCCCAGGTTTTGAAAATACAAAACATCCAGAACATGTTTTCAAACTGAAAAAGTCACTGTATGGTCTGAAACAAGCTCCCAGAGCTTGGTATGAAAGGCTAAGTAACTTTCTGCTTGAAAATGAGTTCACCAGAGGGAAAGTGGACACCACTCTATTCTGTAAAACAGTTAAGAGTGACATTTTAGTCTGTCAAATTTATGTTGATGATATAATCTTTGGATCTACTAATCCCTCTCTTGGAAGAAAATTTGCTAAGTGTATGCAGGCAGAATTTGAGATGAGCCTCATGGGGGAACTGAAGTTCTTTCTAGGAATTCAGATCAATCAAACTCCAGAGGGAACTTACATTCATCAGAGCAAATACATCAGAGATCTTCTGAAGAAATTTGACCTCTCAGAATGTAAGCCATCAAAGATTCCAATGCATCCCACGTGCATTCTGGAAAGAGAAGAGGTAAGCAAAAGCGTAGAACAGAAAGTCTACAGAGGTATGATTGGTTCTCTCCTTTATCTGACTGCTTCAAGACCTGATATTTTATTCAGCGTATGTATTTGTGCTAGATTCCAATCAGATCCTAGAGAATCTCACTTAACAGCTGTTAAGCGAATTTTCAAGTATCTGAAAGGTACTACTAATCTGGGTTTGTTTTATAGAAAATCTAGTGATTACAGTTTAGTAGGCTACTGCGACGCTGATTTTGCTGGAGACAGAGTGGAACGAAAAAGTACTTCTGGAAGCTGCCAGTTTCTGGGAGAAAATCTGATCTCGTGGTCCAGCAAAAGGCAATCAACTATTGCTCTGTCAACAGCAGAAGCTGAGTACATAGCAGCAGCTGGATGTAGCACACAGATGCTCTGGATGAAAAGTCAGCTTCAAGACTTCCAGATTTTTGAGAGTAACATTCCTATTCTTTGTGATAATACTTCTGCTATTTGCTTAAGTAAGAATCCTATTTTACATTCTAGAGCTAAGCATATAGAAATAAAACATCATTTCATTAGGGACTATATTCAGAAAGGTATTTTAAACTTGAAATTTATAGATACAGACCATCAATGGGCTGATATCTTTACAAAACCCCTTTCAGAAGATAGGTTTAATTTCATTCTGAAACATCTCAGCATGAAAGTATGCCCAGAATGAAAATGCTTTAATTCCATATTCTTATCTTTCAGAATGTATTTATATTACTGTGAACTTCTGATCAATCTTCTTTCAGAAAGTTAGAACATGCAGATTGTATCAGAGGCAAGTCTAAAGATCTGAGAGTCTAATCTCAAATACAGACGTGCTGATCACTACATCAAACAAGTGTCATCCAATCATCAGCAAAACCCTGAAGCAGAACGCGTGCACGTTTCTGAGAAGGCAAAGCGCTGATTGGGTGCATTGAGACACATGTCTGGTAACCGTTTTTAAGTATCTTTCTCAAATCCCCCAAAATCAGCAAGCATTTAATGCAAAAGTAATCACGCTTGTTAATGGCAATCATTATTTTTTCTCTCTCTTAAAAAACGTTTTATTTTTCAAAATAATTTTTGAAAATTCTATTTAAGCACATTACTCTTCATTCTTAATCCTTACGCTTTCTCATAATCTCTTAAGAATTTTTCTGCATATTTCTGAGTTTACCATCTTCAAACCCTTTTCTCTCAAATCATTCTCAAGCTTTTTGTGTGAGAACAATGGCATCCTCCAGCATTTCTGCAGGAAATCAGAAGAAAGAAACCTCTGAGCAATATCAAGCGCCTACCAGAACTCTTCTCACACCGGTCAAGAATCTTGAGGTTCTCTCTGAATTGATCATCGATTTCGAAAGTTTGAAGGATAATGGATTTGACCTAACTGCTGAAGTCAAAGCTCAAAAGTGGGAGAGGTACTTTGATAGATTGGTTGGACCAACCTTCCCAGAGCTTGTCAAAGAATTTTGGATTCATGCCAAGATTGATAAACATCTAGTCGTCTCTTCTGTCATGGGAAAGAAGATTATAATTTCTGAAGACCTCATTGCTAGGTTAATAGGTCAAAGCGGTGGTGGAGTCCGCTGTGTGGACATGGCTGATAGGTGTCCTGATATAGGTGTGGTAGCAAACTGCATCTTCACTCTTGGTTTTCCCAGCAGCAAAATCAAGGATCTGAAGGATCACTGCAGAGTGTGGGCCAAGATTGTTCTAGGCTGTTTCAATCACAGGAAGCCAACAAGCTCTCCTGACTATATAAACGTGGATCAGCAATTTCTGATCTACTTTATTGATCAGAGGGTGAAGATCAATTTGGCACACTTCCTGTTCAATCATCTGAAGACTAGTGTGAAAGAGACTAGAGAAGAAGAAAGGACCAAAAGGGACTGGATACCATTTGGGAGGCTCATATCAGATATTCTGACAGAGAATAAGCTGATAGATTATCTGAGCGAAGCTAAAGTACTGGGCAATTTTGAACCAACTGTTGGAAAACCGCTGAATGCCAAGAATCTGAAAAAGATGAAGCTGATAGACAATATCAGGAAGGAACCCAGAGCTTCTTCAACTGCTGACATCTCCAGAAGAAGAGTGCCTCTGAGTGATTTCCCAAGATTTTCTGAAATGGAATCCCATCCTGATATGTTTGCCAAGTATCCAGATTCTCTCAAGGAAGAAGTTGCAGGTTCAAAGCTGAAGATCAAAGATCTGAGTCAAGTTCAACCTGAAGTGATTCAGAAGAAGTATAAGAAGAGGAAAGCAGAAGGATCATCTCACCAGACTCCAAAGAAACGAGGTAATTCATCTGCTGCTCCTATTTCAATTTCCTCTACTATTCCAACATCTGTTGCTCCTCCTCCAACCTCTCACAGAATTTCCATTCCAATCCCCACTATTGATGAAACCATACCGGAAGACCCTTCTGAGGCCTTACAACTCAGAAGAACCAGAATTAAAATCCCAATCAAAATTACCAAACAACAACCAACTGTTTCCACAACACCAGCACTTGATAGAGTGCTAGCTGACATTGAGCGTGAACATGCTTCTGTTCAACCTCACTCTGAACCACCAAATATTCCTCCTCCACAACCTGAACCAGAAATTCAACCACAACCAGAACCAGAACAAGAACCAGAACCACAATCTCAACAACCTATCACAGAAGAACCTCTGATCCCTGAGCAATCAGAAGTTCCTCCTCCTCAACCAGAAAATAATCCTCCCTCACCTCAAACAGAGTTTCATCGCTATGAAACCCCATCTCCTCATCATTCTGATCCCCACTCACCTCAACCTTCACCGCTGGCAATACAGTTGCCATGTGGAACCACCATTATCAGACCCCAGTTACCATCATCAGAGGAATCAACACCTCCAAAAACTCCAACCACTCCAATAGACATATCCTCTGACTCTGATAACCATCCACCAAAACAAACAGCACCTCAGCACACCTCTGAAAGCCAATCCTCTGAAAACCCCAGCAAAACTTTCATTGACTTAACAAGTCTTGAACGTCTTGCTGATTTAAGACACAAATTGGCCATTCCCAAACCAAAGCAATTAGATGTTGGCTCTGGTATTTTGGACTTTGAAACAGGTATGCTGCAGTGGATTGCTTCTTTGAAGCAAGTCTGTCCCGGGATGATCGACCCAGCTGCTTCTGATCAGCTCTGGTCACAGTTCAGAGTATGGGTTCGTTCTGAAGCACTCAAGCTGCAGGACGTCAACTATGAGCAGGCTCAACAGAACTTTAGCAAGCTGCTGAAGGAAGTTGAGAGTCAGCTGCCTCAAGAAGTTGTGCTCCCTCTGGACTCTGAATCGTGGTCTGAGAAAGAACAAGCTGCACAGGTGCAACCTTCAGAAGAAGACAAGACTCTTCAGGAAGAGAATCCAGCAGAAGATGTAGCTGAAAGTTCTGAGAAGCTTCCTCCTGCTGAAAGTTCTCAAGCTGCCTTGGACAGGCAGGCTCTGGAAGAATTAAGGCTGAATGACTTGCGTCTACAGCAGCGGATGGATGAGAATAATCAGAAGATGGAAGCAAGAATGAATGTCCAGGACAGCAAGATTGATACTGTTGTCACCATGGTTCAGAAGCAGAATGCAACTTCTGAAAAGATTCAGGCAATGCTGGAAAGCCTGTTCTCACGCATGCCCCCACAACCTTGAAATTTTTTTTCATGCATGACATTCTCTATATTTTCTTCATTTTCTGATGTACTTTTGACTATGTTTTGACTATGTTTGTGTAATGCTCTTGTGATCTGAACTATTTTTAATATAATTTGTTTTTCTGATCTAAATTGTTTTAGCACATCACTAACACTTTTTGATTGCTGACAAAAAGGGGGAGAACAAGAATGATATTTAAAATCAATAACGGCTAACTAGACAGAAATTCTCAAACATTCTAACTCTATTACTTGAAATGTTTTTCTGTTTTGTTGTTAAGTCTACAGGCACAAGGAAGCTCTGAACACTATGAAGACTAAGAACTAGAAGCTCTGATCAAAATATAAAAGCTCATGTTGCTCTGATCAAATATGAAGTTCTGATATATGAAGATCTGATCGACCTAACACTCTGATCCGAAGCAAAGCTCTGACAGGAAAAGCTCTGAAGCTCTGCTTTCTGATAAGTCAAAGACTTATAATCTGATGCTCAAAGATAGAAAAAGATCTAACTCTGAAGAACACACATATCAAAGGGAAGTAACAAACTCAGGGGGAGTATCTCTTAACTCTGACTTCTCCGTACTTCTTATTCTGATACATAGATCTGATAACTTTTCACGTTATTTCTCATTTAAAATATCTAGTTTTTGTCATCATCAAAAAGGGGGAGATTGTTAGAACAATGTTTGAATCTAGTACCCTATATTTAAGTTTTGATGATAACAAAGTGAAAAGATATAGTAGTTAAATATGTTATGATTGAATTATATGCTGCCTAAAATTACTATGCTCTGACTTGCAGATATGCTGATTAAAATAAGCAAGATCACGTTTTCAGCATCAGAATATGAGTTTGCACATCAGCATCAGAAGTTGCTGAATCAGAACGTCAAGATCAGATGATCAACGCTTGCACATGCTGAAGCTTGATGAACAGAACTGCGCGTAAAACACTCTGATACAGAAACAAATTAGTTCATCAGCAGCGAAGCAGAATCAGAATGAGCCAAGCCAGATCGTGCATTGAAGAAGCAACGGTACTGTGCATTGAAAGCTAATCAATACCAACGGCATCATTCTAGACAAGATCTGCTCAAAAAGGAAAGCTTGTTAATAGCATTGAATCAAGAATATTTGCTTCAACGTTCATCTTCTCAAGTGCTATATAAACCAAGCTTTGAAGATTATCACGGCTAATGCTTCCAAACTCTCTACACGCACAAAGCTGAACAATAATCTTCACTCTACAAGTTTTGCTAAACCACCAAACTCTGATACTTCATTAGCGTTTAGCATCCTAGTATGCTAAGCTTAATTTGTGTAAACATCACAGTTGTGATATAGTTTTGTAGAAACATTCATACACATTTGATTATACCTTTGTAAGAAAGTGTTGCCTTGACAAACCGGATTGTGGTTTGAATCAAGAAGGTTTTAGCAGTTGCTAAAGCAGATTTGTATTCAGTTGAATATAGTGAATTAAGACCTCGTTGGAGAGAGGCGAAATCACCTTGAACGGGTGGACTGGAGTAGTTTGAGATCAAACGAACCAGGATAAAAATACCTTGTCATTTGCTTTAAGTTTCCAGTTTTACAATTCAACCCCCCCTTCTTGTGTTTTTCACCCCTTCAATTGGTATCAGAGCGCCTGGTTCTGAGCTAAAACACTTAACCGTGTCAGTAAAAGATCCAGCGTCAGAAAAACACTATGGCAGGAAACAACTCTCATTTCAGCAATGACACCAATGAGGACAGAGACAGATTCAGCGGCAAACCTCCAGTCTTTGATGGAGAAAACTTTGACTACTGGAAAGACAGAATTGAAAGCTTCTTTCTAGCACATGATGCTGATCTGTGGGATATGGTGACAGATGGATACGCGCACCCTGTTAATGCAACTGGTCAGAAGATTGATAGAAAATCAATGACTGATCAACAAAAGCGTGACTTCAAAAATCACCATAAGGCCAGAACCATCCTTCTCAGTGCCATCTCCTATACTGAGTATGAAAAGATCTCCAACAGAGACACAGCTAAGAACATCTTTGATTCTCTCAGAATGACGCATGAGGGGAACGTTCAAGTCAAGGAAACAAAGGCTCTGGCGCTCATTCAGAAGTATGAGGCGTTTAAAATGGAAGAATCTGAATCCATTGAAACTATGTTCTCTAGATTCCAGATTCTGGTAGCTGGCCTCAAAGTTCTGGACAAGGGATACTCTACTGCTGACCATGTCAAGAAGATAATCAGAAGTTTACCCAAGCAGTGGAGGCCTATGGTTACTGCTCTGAAGCTGGCGAAAGATCTCAACAAAATCACTCTGGAGGAACTTATAAGCTCCCTCAGAAGTCATGAGATAGAGCTGGAAGCTGACGAGCCTCAGAAGCAAGGTAAGCCTATAGCTTTGAAATCTAACAGAAAATCTGAATCTAAAGTTTTGCAGGCAGTTGAAGAAACATCTGATGGATCCTCATCAGAAGAAGACGAGCTTTCTCTTCTCTCCAGAAGAGTAAATCAACTGTGGAAGCAAAGACAAAAGAAGTTCAGGAATCCCAGAAGATCTGATCAGAACGAGTCTTCTTCCAGATACAGAAGAACAGATTCTTCCTCTGGATACAGAAGATCTGAAGGCTCCTCAGGTAGCAAGAAGCCAAATACAAAAGACATCATCTGCTACGAGTGCAATGAGCAAGGTCACTACAAGAGTGACTGTCCAAAGCTTCAGAGGGAAAAGCCAAAAAGGAAGTTTGGAAGAGAGAAGAAGAAAAGTCTCATGGCCCCATGGGATGACTCTGACTCGTCTGAAGCTGACTCAGAATCAGATGATGAAAGGGCGAACATAGCGCTTATGGCTAACATTCCAGATGACAGTGAAGCTTCTGACTCAGACTCAGAATCAGACACAGAAGAGGTATTCCCTAACTTCGCTGTTAATTTTACAAAGGCTGAACTTGCTGAAAGCCTCAATGAAATTCTGGAACGTTATCAGCAGATTAGAGCTAAATTCAGAGACCTGAAAAGGACTCTTGAATCTGACTCTAATAAGTCTGAGAGTCTCAAATTGGAAAACTCTGAGCTGAGAGATAAAATTTTAAAATTAGAAAGCTCTTTACAAAACTCTCAGAAGGTACCAATTTCTGAAACTCCCAGCAACGCTGATGAGATCATCAAAGAGTATGATCATAGTTTCCAGAAGTTCCTTGCTAAAAGCATAGATAGAAGCAGAATGGCTTCAATGATCTATGGAGTTAGCGGAAACGGCAGGAAAGGAATAGGATACCTAGGTAAGGTTCCTACACCTAAAAATGTCATGGATTTAGTTATTAAACACACTCCTTTAAATTCACACTTTGTGTATGGTCACACACATGACATCAAATATACTAGTAGTAATCACTTTGTGAAACCAAAATTCAACCAGAGTTTTGGTAAAACTAACAAATCAGGACCCAAGAAGATCTGGGTACCTAAGGATAAAATAATACATGTTGCAGATATCTTTAGCAGCAAGTCAGAAACACCAGTCATGGTACCTGGGCTCTGGCTGCTCACGTCACATGACGGGAAGAAGGCATATGTTCCAAAGCCTGGAACTTAAGCCTGGAGGCCACGTTGGCTTTGGAGGCAATCAGAGGGGAAAGATAATTGGCTCTGGAACTGTAGGTAACGGAAATCTTCCCTCTATTAATAATGTTCTGCTTGTTGATGGATTGATGCATAACCTGTTATCCATAAGTCAATTAAGTGATAACGGTTATGATATAATCTTTAATCAAAAATCATGTAAAGCTGTTAGTCAGAAAGATGGGACTATCCTATTTAATGGTAAGAGGAAAAACAACATTTACAAAATCAAACTTTCTGAACTTAAGAGTCAGAACGTAAAATGTCTTCTGTCTGTTAACAACGAGCAGTGGATCTGGCACAGAAGATTGGGGCATGTTAGTATGAGAAGAATATCTCAGATTAACAAACTCAATCTGGTCAGAGGACTTCCAAATTTGAAGTTCAATTCAGATGCTCTGTGTGAAGCATGTCAGAAAGGCAAATTTGCAAAACCCTCTTTTAAATCCAAAAATGTTGTTTCTACCTCTAAGCCATTAGAACTTCTGCACATTGACTTATTTGGACCAGTTAAAACTGCTTCTGTCAGTGGCAAGAAGTATGGGTTAGTAATCGTAGATGACTATAGCAGATGGACATGGGTAAAGTTCTTAAGACACAAGGACGAGTCACACTCTGTGTTTGTTACCTTCTGTAACCAAGTTCAGAATGAAAAAGATCTTAGAATCGTTAAAGTCAGAAGTGATCATGGTGGAGAATTTGAAAATAAAGATTTTGAGTCATTCTTTAATGACAAAGGCATTCTGCATGATTTCTCTTGTCCTAGAACTCCCCAACAAAATGGAGTTGTAGAACGAAAGAACAGAACATTGCAAGAAATGGCCAGAACCATGATCAACGAGACAAACGTTGCTAAGACTTTCTGGGCAGAGGCAATAAACACAGCGTGCTACATTCAGAATAGAATCTCAATAAGACCTATTCTGGAAAAGACTCCATATGAATTGTGGAAGAACAGAAAGCCCAACATTTCGTATTTTCATCCATTTGGATGTACTTGCTATATGTTAAATACTAAGAATTATTTGAACAAGTTTGATTCTAAGGCACAGAAGTGTATTATGTTAGGATACTCTGAACGCTCAAGAGGGTACAGAGTATACAATACAGAAACACAGATTGTGGAAGAATCAATCAGTGTTCGTTTTGATGACAAGCTTGACTCTGAAAAGTCAAAGCAGAATGAAAATCTTGCAGGTATAGAAATTGAATTTGCAGGTTCTGAAGACAAGTCATCAGAAGCTCTCAACACAGACATTCCTTCAACGTCTGAAAGAAGCAATGCTAGAAATCCTACAACTGCTGCTGATCAACCTCAGAAGAGATTACCCAGAAGCAGTGTGGATCACCCAGAAGAAACTATTCTAGGAAGAAAGGAAGATCCAATCAGAACAAGAGCAAGCTTCAGAAACTCTGAAGAAACGCTGATGGGACTTGTGTCTCTGATTGAACCTTCCTCTATTGATGAAGCACTTCTGGACAATGACTGGATTCTGGAAATGCAAGAAGAGCTGAATCAATTCACCAGAAACGACGTATGGGATCTCGTTCCAAGACCAAAAGGATTCAACGTCATTGGAACAAGATGGGTGTTCAGAAACAAGCTTAATGAACAAGGTGAAGTCGTCAGAAACAAGGCACGACTGGTTGCACAAGGTTATAGTCAGCAAGAGGGGATAGACTATACAGAAACCTTTGCCCCAGTCGCCAGGTTAGAATCTATCAGACTTTTAATCTCATTTGCTGTTAATAGAGGCATCACTCTGTATCAGATGGATGTCAAAAGTGCATTCTTAAATGGTTATATAGAAGAAGAAGTGTATGTCCCTTGAGGTCAGATGACTGTAGGTGCAAGGCTTTAGCAATCTCTTCCAGGTTTGGTTCCTTTTCTGTACCGTTGAAGGGTAGCTGATCAAGGATAGGGATCTTCAGGAGCCGGGAGAACTCCTCCAATGTAGGTACCAACTGATAGTCCAAGAAGGTGAAACAGTGATGCAGAGGGTCAAAGAATTGGAACAAGACCTTTATCATATCTTCCTCAATGTTGGTGTTGACCAAGCTGATGAGGCTTCCATGCCTTTCACTGAATGAAGAGTTCTCGGGAATCCTGGATATAAGTTCCTTAAGCTGAGGAGGGATCCTTACAAGATTGACCTGAATTGTCTTTCTACGAGCAGTTTCCATGTCCTACAAAACAAGAACAAAGATGAAAATTCGAACCCCTGAAATGGTTAGTCAATGCATATGATGCTGGATGATGTCATGATGTTATGATTAAACACACCACAGATATTTACAAAGACAAACATGTAAGGCACACAAGGCACACAAGACGAGCCCTTAAGGTTTAAGGCCAGCATGGGGTCTGGGTAGTACCCTCTTGAAGTTGGTGGGTTCAACCTGTCCTAATCAAAGTAATCGGGTTCTAAGGTTCCCAATATCACGGGATTGCTTTCATTGTTCATCGTTTCGATTTGGCCACTGAACTGGCGACCGAAATATTCCAGGAAAGCAACCCTCAACTGAGCGTAGTATCGAGTATCAACCAACCTCGGACTGCACCAAAGTCAGTTATCTCACTACCCTAAAGAGGCCAAGATAGTTCAATTAAGGTTCCTAAGGTCTGTTGATGTTTCACGACACCACGCGGAGGCCCCGTACTCTCCTTGACTGAACTCAAGGGTTACCGGTACACACCAAAGTGCCACATCAACGTAGCAGACTGTTTCAACCATGTCGGTATACCCCGCACAGTTCCCTCACAGCCTTGTTGCTACTTTCTAAGAAAGGTATCCCCCAGATCCGGGTTTAGGATCTATAGAACTCCCAAGCAACCCACAAATTTAAAGCACACAAGGAAAACAATTGAAAACATAGTTATAAGCTATCCCTAAGGTACACCTCACTTTAAGTTTTATCCCCAGCAGAGTCGCCAGTTCTGTGATCGGTGGATCTGGAACTGACTGTTTAACACTGGTTCGCGAAATGTCGCGGTAAGCAAGAGTCGCCACCGTCTTTTATTTTCTCCAAATGGAAAGGACAAAAGCACAGAAAAATTCCTTATAGAGATTGCTCTCGGTTCGGGAGGTAGGTTATAGAAAGGGAAGGTGTTAGCACCCTTTCTATCCATGGTTATCCATGGGCTCTTAGATACTTGCTCAATGTGTTTTCAAAATTGTTTGCTTTTCAATGTGGGTTTAAAAGTTTCCTTTGAAAAATTTCAGATCGACTCATACGTCAGAGTGTTTGAAAAGTTTGTTTTGAAAGCTTTTGAAAAAGTGTCAGTGTGAAAAGATTTTTGATTTGTTTTGAAATTAGAGCAAGTATCCTTGAGAACCTACCTACCCTAAGGAATTCGTCTGTGTAAATGTCCTTAAAAGTAGTGCCATCCCACCATTGAGAGGTAGGTAGCACCACCGTTGGAGGTGTTCGGGTCAATTCGATGTTCGGGACATGGTGATCACCAGAGCAATGGGAAGACACCTTAGAAGCTACCCTCATGCCAGGTTCCCGGATCATGAGGACTTACTAAGACGTCCTCTACTCGACGACCACCTTTCGAAAGGCAACAGTGAGGCGTACCCTAGGGGTGGTGTGTGCGAATTGTGTGTCATGTTTCAGTTATTTGTCTTGTTCATGTTTGTCGTATTCTACGCTTGATTTTAATTTGTCCATTCATTCTTGCATGCATATTTAACAGTTAAAAGTATTTGCGAAAAATAAATCTAAGGCTATTACAAAGGCGCGGGTCCACATCGCCAAAATTAAACCGGACCCGATTTAGCGGAAAATAAATAATGCGAAGTAAATAACGTGAGAAAAGTAAAGTTACATGGCTTAGGGACAATTACATAATTATTTAAACGATCGTAAAATAAATGCGCGAAGTAAAGGAATTAAACAAAACTAGGGCGTTGGACCCTTTTGCAAATAATTAAAATTAACAAGGAATTTAGAATTAAAATTAAATGAAAATGGTATTTTTGTGTTTTTTAGATTTAAAAGAAAAAAGGAAAAATTAATTAAAATTCTAATGCAAACCCTAATTCTAATATTTTTTATTTATTATGAAAGAATTAAAATATAATCTATATTAAACCCTAATTTATTTATGTGCAATTTTAATTATAAAAAATAAATAAATAAATAATTATTACTGTGGAAAAAAGGGAAAAAATTAAAAAAGGAAGAAAAAGTGTTTATTAACTTAATTCTATGTTTTTTACATTTTTGTTAAAAAAAGAATTAAACTTATAACCTAATTTACTAAATTATTTACATGTTTATTTGAAAAAATAATTAAAATAAAAATTATATTTTTGGCATTTTTTGATTTTATGATGTTTTTATATTTTGATTAAAAATTAAATAAACAATAATTAAAATAAACACAACAATTAAAATAATAATTAAAAGATATAAGAAAAAGAAATTAAATTGTCAAACCAGAGTGGGGTGTTGCCCCAAATAAGGAGGTTCAGGCCTGGAATTTTGGCCCATTAAGCCTGAATTTCGTTGACTTTTTGAATCACGTATAACACATTGGACTATGGTACATGATGCTCTCCCAATCTTTGCCCTTGGCTTGATCTTATGGGACGCGTGGCTGCCTGATAGTGAGGGAATATGGTGCACTGGGACATTAGCGCTGCATGGGATGAACTATTGAAAAATAATATTGAGCGTTTGCCAGACCTGGGACTTGAACCCAGGTCTTGAAGGTTACAAGCGTTGTCCCTGCCCACTGAGCCATTTGTATTTCATTTAACAAATAATAAACAATAAATAACATAAGAAAAACACGTTAGTGCTTTTGGAAATTCGCGCGAAATTCAAAAGAGCCAATGGCTGATGGACACGATGCCTTCGTCTTCGTCCCTGTAAAAACAAAACTCAGAGGCCACGGTTTTTCATGGCGTTGCATTAGGGTGTCTATTGAAAAATAGCGATTAGAACCATGGGCTTCATAAATTGTTCGCGAATATATTTTCTTCTTCGTCTCTAAGCGCTGAGTTCAACCATGGTATCCATGAACCCTGATTTTTCCTCTACGCAAAAGCCCTATTTCAAGAAACCTGTAACCCTAAAAAACGCGCATGGTGGATTCACGTATGGCTAATGAAAATGCAATCAAACATGTCAGTTAGCTTAGAAACATCATTATGAATATGAATACATAAATAAAAGTGCAAAAGGATGTTTAATTCATGCTATGCGATTTGAGAATTTTTGAGGTACAGTTTGACTTAGGGGTACCAATTCAGGGGGTTTAAGTTGATGCTAATGATTGGAATGTGTCCAGCAATTGCCACTGAAGCTTTTGGAACAGGTTTGGAGGTTTGAATCGACCTCTAAGGCACTTTTCATATTTGAGTTTTTTATGAAAAATTTCAAGAGTGCAATGGAGTTTTGGGCGCAGCTTGCAGTCTCTTTGGCTTAGGGTTATGTTCTAGTACTTGTAAGGAAGCAATTAGGTTAAGAAAGTTGTACAAAATCTCTTGCCATGATGATTTCAATCTTTGATTTTTGGAAGATCTTTTTTGAATCTTTTTTTCATGTATTTTGTATCAAATCTGATCAATTCTCATCAAAACTTGCTTAATTAAGAAGTGCACGAAATATTGACCTTAGAATGTGCATAAAAAGATTTTTTTAGGTTAGGTTTATATTTTTCATGTATTAAAATGATTTAAATGAATATAAATTAATATAAATTCAAATAAATAATTAAAAAATATGAAAATACTTCCCTTTGGGCCTAGTGGTCGTGCATAGGCTTGGCATGAAGAAACTTGGAAGAAAAATGGGCCCATTTGCATTTTTAGGCCTTTTGCCTCAATGTTGACTTTTCAAAATTCCCAAAAATTTCCCAACTTCCACAAGGCATAACTTGGTCAATATTTAAGCTTTTCACATGTTCTTGGACATTTTGGAAAGGTCTTTGAGTCCTTTAACCAATGCCTTTGGTCCCATGTCATTATGATTTACCAATCTCAAGTTATGGCCTTTGACTTAAAGTCACTTTTTGTTGACTTTTGAAAATGACCTATAATGTTGAAATTGATAACTTTTTGTGAGAGCATTTCTTGGACTTGGAATATGAAGATGAGTTGTAGGAAATGTCTTTCTCTTCAAAATGAGCTTTGGATGGAATTTTTCTGATAATCCATGTGAAAGTTATGCTCTGGTCAATTTCAGTTGACTTTTTCAGCTGTCCAAATATAGCAACTTTTGCATCTTTGATGATTTCTGAGCCAAATTTTGAGAATCATGATCAAGCATTGATCAAATGATGTTTGTGGCTTCAAAATGATATGTTGACCAAAAATTTGAACTTTTGACTGTCAAATGACCATTTTGCCCCTACAGTTGACTGTAATGCAATTTAGGGTTTTGACTGTGCAATCTTGAGCTGAATGCCTTGAAAATTGATATGAGGATACTTGACCATCTTTGTAGGCATATGAGACTTGGTTGGGCCATTGAAAAGTTCATTTGCTTGACCAGAACTCAAACCCTAGTTTTGACTGTATAGGAGACAGTTGAGCTGCACAACCCTTGGGGAATTTTGTGACTTTGTCTTGACAAATCTTGGAGAATATGGGAGGGCAAATTTTGGGGTACAACACCCTCGATGATGCTATCAAAGTTGCCTTTCAAAATGATCTTAGTCCCTAAAGAAAAGTGCTAAGTCATCTCACAACATTGCTATCATGGTTATACGATGACCCATGCCCGTCCCTTCACATCCAACGATGTGTCTTCTTACCAAATCAATGGTAAGATAGCAACATCTAAAGGAGGAGGAAAAGCACATCTAAGACCTTTTGAGTAGGTAGATTACTTTTAGTTACTTACTCACTCTCAAAACAAATATCCTTGCTATTTTCAAAACAATCACATACACTTTCCAAACATCTTCTAAACTTGAAACATTTTCAAAAGCTCAACACTTTGTATACGTTCTTACGAACGAGAACTATTACAAAGTTTGCCTAAACGATGGAGCCTTTTCAAAATACTTTCAAAAACCACACAAAGCATATTTTTTAAACAAAAGCAAGTGATCTAGCAAGTAACTAAGAGCCCATGGAAAACCATGGATGAAAAGGGTGCTAATACCTTCCCTTTTCATAATCTACCCCCCGAACTCAAGAAAATATCTCTAAAGGTCTTTCCTGTGCTTTTTCACCTTTCCTTTTGGATAAAAGAAAAGTCGGTGGTGACTCTTGCTAACCGCAACATTTGCGAACACAAACGCAAAACCTTAAGTCAGTTCTCTCACCGTATCACAGAACTGGCGACTCTGCTGGGGAAGTATCTAAAAGTGGGGTTACCTTAGGGTTAGAACATATTTACTTGCTTACATTGTTTGATTTGTTTACTTTACATTGTGGTTCCTTGTTTGGGTTTGTTTTAAAATCCCACACCCGGATTTGGGGACACCTTTTAGGTAAGTAGCAATAAACTGTGAGGGAACTGTGCGGGGTATACCAACACGGTTGAAGCAGTAACTATGTTGATGTGGCACTTTGGTTGGTACTGGTAACCCTTGAGTCAATCAAGGAGAGTACGAGGCCTCCGCGTGGTGTCGTGAAGCATCAACTGACCTTAGAACCTTTACTTGACCAACTTGACCATTAGGACGTAGTGAGATGACCGACTTTGGTGCAGTCTGAAGTTGGTTGATACTCTATGCTACACTTATTGAGACTTGACTCCTGAGTTTTGTTTGGTTGTGAGTCAATTGCCTACCGAACGAAGCTTGTGGGAAAGGTCAGTGATATTGAGATCCCTTAGAACCCGGTTACTATTAACTAGGACAGGTTGAGCCAACTAAACTTCAAGAGGGTACTTACCTACAAACTCCATGCAAGCCTAAACCTAAGGACTTGTCTACTTTGTGTGAATATGATTACTTGTATATAAATTTGCTTACCTCACATATTTTGACATAGCATCATAACATCATACCATAGCATTCTCACTAACCATTTCAAGGATTTTTAGAATTCATCTTTGTTCTGTTTTATAGGTCATGGCTTCCGCTCATAGGAACACTATCCAAGTCAGTCTCATGAGGATACCTCCACAACTCAAGGATTTAGTATCAAGGGTCCATGAAGATTCTCCATTCACCAAAAGACATGGTCGACTCCTTAGTTTGGTTACCTCAAATATTGAAGAAGATATGGTAAAGGTGCTTGTCCAATTCTTCGACCCTTTGCATCATTGCTTCACTTTTCCCGATTACCAACTTATGCCCACTTTGGAAGACTTTTCTCAACTCATGGGGACCCCTATTCTTGATCAGTTACCTTTCAATGGTATGGAAAGAGACCCTAAACCTGAAGAAATTGCTCGAGCTTTACATTTGCAACCATCTGACATAGTAGCAAATTGGATAACAAGGAGTGGTGTCAAAGGGTTCCTAGCAAAGTTTTTGTTGGAGAAGGCTCAAGAGTGTTGGAATACTTTGGATCTACAAGCCTTTGAGGAAATTTTGGCTCTTCTCATCTATGGGTTGGTACTATTTCCCAATCCTGACCAACTTATAGATGTAAATGCGATCAAAGTTTTCATATCTCGTAATCCGGTGCCTACTTTGCTTGGAGACATCTTGCATTCTCTTCACTCTCGCACTTTGAAGAAAAGAGGGACTTTGATGTGTTGCACTCCCCTTTTGGCTAGGTGGTTTATTTCGCACCTACCTCGATCCGTGGTGAAAAATGAACAAGGTATGAGGTGGTCTAAAAGATTGATGTCACTTTCACATGCCGATATCCGTTGGTATTATCGCTCTTTGGAAGACATTACCATCATTGATCGCTGTGGGGAATTCCCTAATGTCCCTCTACTTGGCATTAGGGGAGGAATTACTTACAACCCTTGTTTAGCTTTGCAAAAATTTGGATACGCTAGGAGAGGTGGCCCTCATGAGGTACTCATCCAAGGAATTGTGTTTGACTACGAAAGCGATACCCAAGGTTACCGTCAAAGATTTATACGAGCTTGGGGTATGGTTAGCAAAGTTTATAGCCAGACGTTGGGGCGTAATAATTCCATTCCTTTGGAACCGTGTCTTAAATGGGTGAGGGCTCGTGCTCAAAGTCTTAAGATGCTTTATGAAGCCGTCTCACCTGTTATCATGGAGCCAGTAGTTGAGGGAGACATTCCACATACTATCCTCTATCCTGATATGCCTACTTCTCTTGAAGATTTGAAAAACGCTTGGATTCAGTTAAGAGGAGAGCGAGACACCTTTGAAGCTAAGTTCTATGAGGGCGAGAAGAAGATATTAGAGCTTACAAGGGAGCTTCGTGAAGAAAGGAGTTTAAACACCTACATTGCGCCAAAGAGGATGCTCACAACTTTTCTGTCTTAGGAGTTTACTTTGTGTTTATTTCTGTTGTTGTAAGCCCAAGAGGCGTGTTTGTATTCAAATCAGAACTCTTTAATGCAAGTTAATGTTTGTTCACTCTTTTGTCTATACAAATTTAAATTCTTTAAATCCTTGAAACTGTTCACATATTGCATATTCATGCATCATGACATGATAGGTTTCCGCATAACAGGTTTCCTTATCTCTCCGCTGTTTATTTCAGCAAGATGGATCTAGAGAAAACTGTGACGAAACTCCAAGCCCATAATTCTCAATTTCAGGAAGCTTTACTCGCCCTGGCCAAGGGGAAACAAGATGTGATGGCTCTATTGGCCGCTAAGAAGAAGCCAAAGAAGAAAGCTCTACTCAACATGGGTAAAAGGTTCAAAGAGACAATCCATAAAATTCCAATAGAGGAAGATTCATCCGAAGAGGACGAGAACCAGATTGGTGAGGTCAAGAGTACTCAGGCTGACTGTATCAATGACCAAGAATTTGATGATGATTATTTCAATGAACAGTATCCACCCGTAGACATCAAATACAAGCAACTAGAAGACAGGTTGAAAGCTGTTGAAATCCAAGCTGTTCCCGGTTTAAATTTTGACGATTTGGGCTTAATCTCTGGGGTAGTCATTCCCCACAAGTTCAAAATACCAACCTTTGCAAAATACGATGGGGTTTCTTATCCAAAGCTCCATTTGAAGTCTTATGTGTGCAAGATACAACCGCACACTACTGATAAAAAACTCTGGGTTCACTTTTTCCAAGAGAGTCTGGCTGGAACAGAACTTGAATGGTTTTATCAGTTGTATGGATCTTGCATCAATAATTGGGAGGGTCTAGCTATTGCCTTCTACCATCAATATCAGTACAACACTGACTTGGCACCGACAAGGGTTCAATTGCAAGATATGACCATGGGAAAGAATGAAGGATTTAAGGAATATGCGCAAAAGTGGAGAGACCTTGCTAGTAGATTCCAATCTCCCTTGACTGATAGGGATCACGTTGACATGTTCATGGGCACATTATCTGATCCTTTCTTTAATCTATTGGTTGGCTGCTCTTCTTCTGGTTACACCGAATTAATCTTAACCGGTGAAAGAGTTGAAAGTGGTATTAAAAGTGGGAGTGGCATCTACCTCCACTCCCAATCCCGTCAAGAAACCTTTTGCTACGAAGAAAGAAGTTAATGTTGTGTATGGGGCAAAGGCCCATACCAAGAAGAATAATCATCCGTCTATCAATGCTGTCCGAATCTCCAATCCAACTCCCACTCCAAGACCATCTGCAAATCATCAACATTTTGAAGCTCCAAGAAGACAGTTTACGAGGTTAGGCATGTCAATATCTCAAGCCCTTCAACATCTTCTCAAGGCTAATTTAGTGACATTGCATAATCCTCCCTCCAACCCTGACACCTCGTCACCAAAATATAATCCGAATGTAAAGTGTGCTTACCATTCAAACAACCCCCGACATGAGACTGATCAGTGCTGGGCCTTTAAGAACAAAATCCAGGATTTAATTGACAAAAAGACTATTGAATTTGATCCTCCTCCGACTCCAAATTTAATTACCCCTCCAATGCCAAAGCATGACAAAGGTGTTAATGCCGTCGAAGATATAATTTTCATTGCCTCTGTTGAAGAATTAACTACTTCGTTGAATGTAATCAAGAACAATCTGTTGAAAGCTGGGATCTTCCTTGACTGTGAAAAAGACTGTGTGTGCTGTATGAGACAACCCAATGGGTGTGAAGAACTGAAGAAAGGTATACAACGCCTAATGGATAGCCACGAAATTCTATTCGAAAAGATTCCCACCATCAAAAATTCAATCGACAAAGCTGAAGATTTGGCCATCATAACAATTTCAAACAAACCTCTTAGGATCTCATCCAAAGGTCCTATCAGGATTTGGAATGAACCAATCATTACTCCTCTCATAATCACTGCTGCCGGACCTGTTCCATACACCTCTGATAAAGCGGTACCATGGAATTACGGTGTCGAGGTTTATTACCATGGGGTAAAACAAGATTCTTGGATTGATGATAATGAAGCTGGTGTTACTAATATTAATGGTTCTAGTAAAGTCACAAGAACATGAAGGGTCTTTTCCCCTGTTATCTCACCTTTAAACACTGCCACAGTTCCAGCCCGCATAACCAATGACAATTCTGGTGCCAGTACTAAAGGGAAAGGGAAAGAAGGTGAGCCTGCTAGGGAAGAGGCACCTGCTAAAAAGTTTGTTATGGAAGAACCATCCACTCAAGAGATGGAGTAGATTCTAAAGATCATCAAGAAATGCAACTTCAAAATAGTAGAGCAGTTGGGGAAAACCCCTTCTAAAATATCAATGTTGTCCTTATTGCTATGTTCCGAAGCCATTGCACAAGCTTTGATTAAGTTCTTAAAAAAGGCTCATGTGCCTCAAGAAACTACAACCGACCAATTTGAGAACTGCATAGCAAGTTTGATAGCTGACAATGGTTTGGGGTTCTCCGACACAGATTTAACTCCCATGGGAAAGAATCACAATAAAGCCTTACATGTTTCTGTTGAATGTAAGGGGACCACTCTGGCACATGTTTTGGTTGACACAGGATCATCTTTAAATGTGTTACCTAAATGCACTTTAGACTGGCTAGACTGTGAAGGTTTGGTTTTGAAGCCAAGTGATATTGTTGTGAGGGAATTTGATTGGTCGAAAAGGATGGTTCATGGAGAGGTGGATCTCCAAATTAAGGTTGGTTCGCAGATTTTCAACTCCACATTCCATATAATGGACATACGGCCTGCGTATTCTTGCTTGCTTAGGCGCCCATGGATCCATGGGGCAGGTGCGGTCACTTCTACTCTCCACCAGAAGTTAAAATATCTAGTTCAAGGGAAGGTTGTCACTGTTTGCAGTGAGGAAGAATTTATGGTAAGCCATCTCAGTTCTTTTAAGTACGTAGAAATGGATGGCGAATTCATAGAAACTCCTTGCCAGACGTTTGAAGTTGTGGCCGCCACTAAAATATCCTCCGACACTCCAAGAGCTGATAAAGTTATCCCCAAGATGGTTTCTCTTAAGGATGCCCGTGTTGTGGTAGAAGAAGGAAACAATGTGATGTGGGGTCAACTCCTCGATATCCCGTTCAAGGCATACAAGTTTCAGTTAGGTTTCACCTCCCAAGCTCAGAAAGAAGTTATAAGTGCTCGTGCTGGAAAGCCGCCTCTCCACCTCAAAAATCATGAAGTGAGCGTTGTAGAAGACTCCGATGATGTGTGCACTTTTGAAGGCTGGATCTACCCAACAACCAAAGGGAAGCTCAACAATTGGCATACAAAGGACTTTATTCCCATCTCCTTCACTGAGGAGTAATCTACTTGTTTTTGCTTTTTAATCAATTCAAGAACTTGTTGTCTCTAATATTTTGATAATGACTTTTAAGCCATGTGCCTAGCCCGAGGCATTTTGGTGCATTTGTCAAGGGTTTTATTTATGTTCATCTAATCATATGATCATTCAGTACATTAGACTCTTTTTCATTCAAATATTTGTGTTCACTGTCTTTCCTTTCTTTCAAATACATTTTCAAAAAAAAATAGCCATGTATCTTACATGCACACACACACACACACACACACACACACACACTCTTGCAGGTCTACATCCACTTTGGATCCTATTGCCAATGACTCTACTATTGCCAACTATGAATTTGAATATCCTATCAACCAAGCCGAAGACGAAGGCGAGGAAGATAGTGACATACCAGGAGAACTAGCCATACTCCTATTACAAGAGGAAAAAGCTATTCAGCCACATGAAGAGTTAATTGAGGTTATCAACTTGGGTACTGAGTCAGATAAGAAGGAAATCAAGATCAGCGCTAATTTGGAAAGCAGTGTTAAAAGTAGGTTGGTTCAGATGTTGCACGATTATATGGAAGTATTTGCTTGGTCGTATGAAGATATTCCTGGGTTGGATACTGACATCGTGGTTCATCGTCTGCCAACTAAAGAAGACTGCCCTCCTGTTAAACAAAAAGTTCGTCGCATGAGGCTTGACGTGTCTGAAAAGATCAAAGCCAAAGTAATGAAACAGTTTGATGTAGGGTTTCTAGTTGTAACATCCTATCCTCAATGGGTGGCCAATATAGTGCCAGTGCCAAAGAAATACGGGAAAGTTCGCATGTGCGTAGACTATAGGGATCTGAATAGGGCAAGCCCCAAGGATGATTTCCCTCTACCACACATTGACGTCTTAGTCGATAATACTGCTCAGCATAAGGTCTTCTCATTCATGGATGGCTTCTCAGGCTATAATCAAATAAAATGGCTCCCGAAGACATGGAAAAAACTATTTTCGTTATGCAATGGGGAACCTTCTACTACAAAGTCATACCCTTCGGATTAAAAAATGTCGGGGCAACATATCAAAGGGCTATGGTGGCTTTATTTCATGACATGATTCATCATGAGATAGAGGTATATGTGGATGATATGATTTCCAGATCACAAACCGAAGAAGAACATCTCGATCACCTGCACAAACTATTCGAGAGACTGAAGAAGTACAAGCTGAGGTTAAACCCTAACAAGTGCACATTTGGAGTACGCTCTGGAAAGCTTCTAGGTTTTGTTGTCAGCGATAAAGGAATTGAAATTGATCCTGCCAAGATAAAGGCCATCCAAGAAATGCCAGTCCCCCATTCTGAAAAATAAGTCAGAGGATTCTTGGTTCGTCTCAATTACATTTCCCGTTTCATATCACACTTAACTGCTATTTGTGAGCCACTCTTCAAACTCTTGAAGAAAAATCAGGTAGTCAGGTGGAACGATGAATGACAGATTGCTTTTGACAAAATCAAAGAATACCTACAAGAACCTCATATTCTCATGCCTCCAGTTGAAGGAAGACCCTTGATCATGTACTTGATAGTACTAGAGAACTCTATGGGGTGTGTTTTGGGCCAACATGACGAGTCTGGCCGAAAAGAGCATGCTATTTATTACCTAAGAAAAAAGTTTACCAACTATGAAACCAGATATTCACTACTCGAGAAAACTTGTTACGCTCTGGCATGGGCTGCTCGACGGCTAAGACAGTATATGATGACTCATACCACTCTGTTGATTTCTAAGACAGACCCAATCAAGTACATCTTCGAGAAACCTGCCGTTTCCGGTAAATAGCCAGATGGAAAATGATCTTAACTGAGTACGACATTCAATACACAAATCAAAAATCCATCAAAGGAAGTGTACTAGAAGATTATTTGTCCCATCAAGCTGTGGATGATTATCAGTCAATGAACTTCGACTTCCCTGATGAGAATATTATGCTGGTAACCGACAGTGCGAAACTTAGACCGTATGACGAACCTGAACAAGGATCCCGATGGACTATGGTATTCGATGGGGCTTCCAACGCCTTAGGTAACGGAATTGGTGTTGTGATCATCTCTCCTGAAGGTTGCCACACTCCATTCATTTCCAGACTATGTTTCGATTGCACAAACAACATGGCCGAATACGAAGCATGCATCTTAGGTCTGAAAGCTGCTATTGACTTAAGGATTCAGCATTTGAATGTGTTCGGAGACTCTGCCCTAGTGATCAGCCAAGTAAAAGGAGATTGGGACACTAAACATCCTAATCTTATCCCTTACAAGGAACTTGTGCTATCCCTGATTCCTCACTTCAAAGAGATTACTTTCGAGCATTTCCCTAGGGAAGAAAACCAGTTGGCTGACGCTTTGGCAACCATGTCTTCAATGTTCAAGGTCAGATGGGATAACGAAGCCCCTATGATTACAATTGAAAGATTCGATGAACCTGCACATTGAAGTGAACTTGACACCGATGCGGAAAAGCCATGGCACCATGAGGTGATGAGATACCTTGAAGCATAAGAGTATCCAGAAGGGGCATCTATCAATGACAGAAAGTTCTTACGAAGATTTGCAGCCAAATTCTTCCTAAGTAACGGGATATTGTACAAGTGCAACCATGATTCAACTCTACTCCGATGTGTGGACAAGAAGGAGGTAGAGGAAATTATGGAAGACATGCACGATGGCCTTTTTGGTACTCACTCAAGTGGACATACGATGGCTAAGAAAATCTTAAGAGCGGGTTACTATTGGTCAACGATGGAGACCGATTGTCATCAACATTCAAGAACTTGTCATAAATTCCAAATCTACGCGGACAAGGTTTATGTACCTCTAATCCCTCTGAATGTCATGACCACTCTGTGGCCATTTGCAATGTGGGGCATTGACATGATCGGAGAGATCAAACCTACAGCTTCCAACGGACATCGCTTCATTCTTGTCACCATCGACTATTTTACCAAATGGGTCGAAGCTACCTCGTTTGCCTCAGTCACCAAGAATGTGGTAGCCAGATTCATCAGACACAACCTCATTTGTCGTTATGGTATCCCTGAAAGGATCATCACCGACGATGGGACTAACCTCAACAATGCCATGATCAGGGAGTTTTGCATGCAATTTAAGATCAAGCATCACAATTCTTCTCCGTATAGACCGAAAATGAATGGCGCATTCGAAGTGGCCAACAAAAGTATGAAGAAGATTGTGCAGAAAATGGTAGTGACCTATAAAGATTCGCATGAGATGTTACCATTTTCTCTACATGGCTACCGTACTTCAACTAGAACATCAACTGGGGCAACTCCCTTCTCTCTAGTCTATGGAATGGAAGCTGTTTTTCTAGTGGAAGTTCAAATTCCCTCACTGAGGATTATGATCGAGGCAGGCCTAGGCGAAGACGAGTGGATTTAAACGAGATTAGATCAGCTGAACTTGACTGATGAAAAACAATTAGCTACTATATTCCATGGTCAGACATATCAAAAACAGATGATCAAGGCTTTCAACAAAAAGGTCAAGCCTCGAGTATATCAAGTTGGTGACCTAGTGATAAAACACATCATTTTACCACAAGGTGACCCCAGAGGAAAATGGACTCCCACCTATGAAGGGCTGTTTAATGTTAAGAGAGTTTTTTCTGGTGGTGCCATGATGCTGACCACCATGGACGGTGAAGATTTCCCACATCCTATAAATGCAGACATAATTAAAAAATACTATGCATAAGAGACCCGTTAGGTTGACACACCTAAGCAAAATAAGGGCATCCCGGCAAACCAAAAGGATTGGGAAAAAATTAGGGATATATGCAAAAGATTGTACACCCGGCAAGTTGAAAACCCGAAAGGGCGACTTGGGCAAAAAAGGGTATCTTGGTGGACCGAAAACCCGAAAGGGCGATTCAGGCAAAAATTAAGGATTAAAAGCGTACGACTATGTCCCATGGAGTCAACATAGTCAATGCTATCACCAAGGTCCAAGTTCAAATGGTCCAGGATCAATCTAATCAATTTCGATCAACGACAAGGGACGTTCGAAGACATTGGGAAAATAGTAGAGCTGGAAGGCAATGAGATCATTTCACATGGCTATTTGTTTTCATTCTCAATTTTGTTTTCCTTTTTGGCAATTTCCTCTTACTAGGATCTCCGTCTCTATGTACAAAAACGCATATTCATGGGCAAAATATCAATGCAAATACACTTTGAAGTGCAAAATTTTCTGTCTCTGTTTTGAATGCAAATTTGTCTAATGACTAAAATTGAATGAACATATGCATATGAACATAATTAAAACTATTTGGCACATGTGTCCTGCTAAGCATCAGTAAGCATCTCTTTAATGTATATGAAATAGCCCCACAAAATTATCCCATCATCATTATCCCCACCAGGACGGCGATAATAAACCTTTCCCCAACGGAATTGCCCATAAAATCTCTTTACATGGGATAATCCCTGGACAAAGTCTCAATCTCTTGGCAACTTTCTCCCCAGCTAAGTCAATTTTTACAAGATTGAAGCCTAAGGGATCTCTTCCTAAAGGAAATTCACCTCCTCAATAGGGTTTATTTCCCCAACATAGTTATTTCCCCAGCCAAGTGCAAATTTCTCAATGTACAACAATCAAGACACCACGAATTGCCCAGCTGAGTCCATCTTCCCTAGCTGAGTATATCTTCTCCAGCTGAGCCCAAATTCCCCAATTGAGTCCAAATTGCCCAATTGAGTATATCTTCTACAACCAAGACTTTTATCTCCAAACAGAATCTATCCTCCCCAGATGAGCCCATCATCCCCAGTTGGGTGTATCCTTCCCAAGCTGAGTTTGCCTTACCTGACTGAGTCTATACTCTCCAGTTTGAATTTACCTTTCAAAATACTGCAAATCACAGGGCCACAACCCCTAATCCCCAGTAAATCCGTCAACACAACCTTTATTATTTCCAATAGATGTTATGAAGCCTGGATCCGACCAGATATTAGCACAATTTTCAAGTTATTATTGAAGCCTGGACCCGACCAGATAACAATTTGACTTCTTCAATTACTGAAACCTGGACCCGACCAGATAACAGTTTGAGTTACTGAAACTTGCACTCGACCAGATAACAGTTTGAGTTACTGAAGCCTGGACCCGACCAGATAACAATTTGACTTCTTCAATTTCTGAAACCTGGACCCGACCAGATAACAGTTTGAGTTACTGAAACCTGGACCCGACCAGATAACAATTTGAGTTCCTGAAGCCTGGACTCGACCAGATAACAGTTTGACTTCTTCAATTACTGAAACCTGGACCCGACCAGATAACAGTTTGAGTTACTGAAGCCTGGACCCGACCGGATAACAGATGATCTCAATTTCAAAATGCTATGAAACCTGGACCCTACCAGATAATAGCCTAACTCTTCAAATATATATAAGAACCTGAACTCAATCTGACCAAGGTTTAACTCCTTTCCCCAGTAGAGTTGCCTCCGTATACCAAACAAATTGCTGAGAAACCTGGACCCGACCAGACATCAATCACCCTCAGAGATTTATTGTGAAGCCTAGACCCGACCAGATAATAATTGACCTCATCAAGAAATCTGCAAATCCTGGACCCGACCAGATAAAAGTTTTCAAACAATTTATTGTGAAGCCTGGACCCGACCAGATAACAATTGACCTCATCAAGAAATCTGCAAAGCCTGGACCGACCAGATAACAGTTTCCAAACAGTCTATTATGAAACCTGGACCAGACCAGATAACAATTGACCTCATCAACCTCAGAAATCTGCAAAGCCTGGACCCGACCAGATAATAGTTCTCAAACAGTTTATTGTGAAACCTGGAGCCCGACCGGATAATAATTAACTATGATCCCTAGAAAGATGTTATGAAACCTGGACTCGACCAAATAATAATACAGCTTTCCAAAAACCATGAAGCCTGGATCTGACCAGATAGTAGTTACCATTTCAAGTCACTGCGAAGCCTGGATCTGACCAGATAGTAGTTACCATTTCAAGTTACTGCGAAGCCTAGATCCGACCAGATAATAGTTAATTCCCGTATCCCCAACAAGTTGTTGTGAAGCCTGGATCCGACCAGATAACTATTTAATTTCAAGGAATTTTCTGCAAAGCCTGGATCTGACCAGATAATAGTTAATTCATCTCTTCTTCCAGTAAGTTATCGTGAAACCTGGATCCGACCAGATAGCAGCCGACTACTTTATCCTCAGTAACTGTGAAGCTTGGATCCGACCAAATAATAGCTGACATTTGAGCGATATTACCCAGAAAAAGCATCCTTTCAACAAAATTTGAAGATATGCATGTTCTTCATTTCCAACAGGCAATCAGGGATTCAACCTCCCAGGATTTCCTCAACAGTAGTCAGGGATTTATTTTCCCGGACAAAAACATACATTTCACATTCGTACATCATAGAATGTACATACCATATGAATTTAGCATGATACCACATTGGGTGAACATCATGCAAGCATCATCATTTTACTAACCCCTTTTCTCACAGGTAAAACATCAAGTTTAGTATAAATCCATAAGAGATTTGTGCTGATAATTCTTCCAGCATTTACCAACATTCCTCCAAATGGCATCCATAAGCCCATTCACCATCCATCTTCGAGTGAAAATTTCTGGGCACTCTAGTGTTCAATCATCTTTCACCTTCAAGTCACGAATGGCGGATCCGCCAATCTAACTCTTCAGGTTTAAGAAGATTGAACAGGGCAGCTGTTGTACCCCAAAATTTGCCCTCTCATTTCTCAAGGAATCACCTTGGATCCTCAAGTTTACTTTCATCAAATTCCAAGCCTTGAATTATCAATTTTTCTAAGCAAACCACTCACAAGGTCAAAATGGTCATTTGCACACTGAGAAGTCTAACTTTGACCTTTGGATCAAAATCAAATCTCAAAAACCATATTTCATCAAGACATGTTGGAATATGAAGTTTGTTTCATCAAGAATTTCAAAAGTCAAATTTTACTCTGGAAAAGTCAAATTTTAAATACTTAGAAATTTTTCTAAGTGTTTAAGAAATATGACAATTTCAGAACTTCTGGGCCAGTGTTCACACTCAGCAAATTCTTGATATTCTCAAGACAGAGTTTGGTCAGAACTTCTGGGCCAGTGTTCACAGAGGTTCAGTCAGAGTTTGCAAGGGTAATTCAAAGAAGGTTAAGAAGTGTGCTGCAGGCTTTCTATAAAGTCTGAAAGCTCCTTCAGAACATGCTGGATCCAGAAGATAAGAGGATCATAAGATTGGATGCTACGCTGAAAGAGAACTTCTGATCCAGAATTAAGCAATGATGCATAGTTTCACATGGCAGGATTTCTGATTGGATAAATCTCATCATCATTTAATGCTCATTTAATGCTCAACCATTTTTGATTTTTTTATCCAAAGGATTTCCCCCACGTGTACCCCTACTGTCTTGGGAAGACAAACTTTTGTGCAAGAGTATGCTAGGCCCATGCGCTGCTTCTACTTTTCCTTAATTCATGCTGACAAATCCAGCTTAGGCGTTGTTAACCATCCCACTTGGTGCATTGAACCACACTTGTTTAAGCTTACTTCAAGAGTAAGTCAGCATCTAGCGTATGATGTTGGTGCCACTTGACCTCTCTAAACTACAAAACCTTTGCCTATAAATAGAATACCATTGGTTGTTGAATAGGAGTCAAGGAAAAATTTGTGAAAGAGGTGGAAATACTTGAGAAAGAAAATCCTTGAACCCCTGCAAAAAATTCCAAGAATCCAGGAAACTATAAACACAAAAATACAAAATCTTAGCATTGGATTCTTTGCATTCAAACTCCATTTTTTCCTCCAGTGTTTCTTGACTAAAACCACCCATACATTTTTTTTGATATACATTCAAAAGCCATCTAAACTTCTGTAGTTTAACTGTAAAACATTTTCCATCCATCTACTCAAAGAAGTCAGAATACCACCCCTTTGCTGTTCCAGAAGTTGAAAGTTTCCAGTCTGCTGAACACGTGAGGAAGCTGTTCAGAATATCACAAGTGGTCAGAACCAGGTTCCAGCTCCCAGAGTATTTTCCAGCTGCAAGGTAAGTTTTCTGCTGACACTCATAATACTAATTAGACATTGTCAGATTTTGCATATTTAGCACAATGTAGACATCATGTTCCCGATGATGTACATATTCCGAAATTTCATGCATCTGCCTGCCTAAGAAGAAGGAATCCCAGTTCAGAGTTTCATGAAGAAATTAGGACTCAGAATTAGGATTAGAAAATTCATGTTTCTTCTAATTTGTGCTTCTGATATTTCGTGAAACTTGTCATAACTGTTATATGTGCAACTTCTGTTATGTTAAGAAATGACTAAGTTGCAGATGTTCTGACTAGCATGTAGTGAGGCAAAGTTCTGACAGTTGCATCAGAACTTCTGAAAACTTCCAAATTCTCAAAAGATCCAGAACTTCTGAACTTCCATATTTCTACTAACGTTGTTTTTGTTTGTACAGCGTGTCAAAGTCAGAACTTCTGACCTCTTTTATTTTCAGCATTTGTGCTAATTCTGTTTTCTTTCTCTTTTATTATTTTTTGCCATCATCTTTATTTTTTTTTCTTAATCAAAAACACCAAAAATATTTCATATTCACATATTATATTTTATTTCCTTTTAACATAAAAAGACAAAAAATATTTTCTTAAACAAATTTATTCCTTTTCTTAAACGAGACAAACATTTTACATTTCCTGTACATTCTTATTCATTCAATATGGTTGTAATAGTAACATAGGATTTAATTTGCAATCCCCATATGAAATTTGTACACCCCATCCCCCTAATGATTGTAATATCGTAGAATCTTTATTTTCCATACTTTTATTGCTTTCATATATTGTTACTAATTAGGGTGTGTATGGCAAGACTAAAACCAATGTTTAGAAAACCCTAATTCAAGACAAATTATGCATGCAATCAAATACAGTCACACACTTACACCCTTAGGGTAATTCCACTTGTTGCCTTACAAAAATGACCATGTTATGCATGTGGGATGTCTTAGCACAAACAAATCGAAAACACAAGATCATAGTCCCTCGATGACGCTATCAAAGTTGCCTTTCAAAATGATCTTAGTCCCTAAAGAAAAGTGCTAAGTCATCTCACAACATTGCTATCATGGTTATACGATGATCCATGCCCGTCCCTTCACATCCAATGATGGGTATTCTTACCAAATCAATGGTAAGATAGCAACATCTAAAGGAGGAGGAAAAGCACATCTAAGACCTTTTTAGTAGGTAGATTACTTTTAGTTACTTGCTCACTCTCAAAAAAAAATATCCTTGCTATTTTCAAAACAATCACATGCACTTTCAAACATCTTCTAAACTTGAAACATTTTCTAAAGCTCAACACTTTGTATACGTTCTTACGAACGAGAACTATTACAAAGTTTGCCTAAACGATGGCGCCTTTTCAAAATACTTTCAAAAACCATACAAAGCACATTTTTTAAACAAAACAAGTGATCTAGCAAGTAACTAAGAGCCCATGGAAAACCATGGATGAAAAGGGTGCTAATACCTTCCCTTTTCCTAATCTACCCCCCGAACTCAAGAAAACATCTCTAAAGGTCTTTCCTGTGCTTTTTCACCTTTCCTTTTGGATAAAAGAAACATCGGTGGTGACTCTTGCTAACCGCAACATTTGCAAACACAAACACAAAACCTCAAGTCAGTTCTCCCACCGTATCACACCCCAGATGTGCTAGACAATGATCATGTCGTGCCCTTTGATTATGAGAGATTTGTCATTTAAAAGCGTCTTTCTATTTGAATCAAATCGGTTTATTGAAAGAGTTTTTGTTCAACGAATATTCGTCGTGTGAATTTCTCCATTGTCAAACCAATAACTATATGCAAACAACGATATTCAAATAATGCAAAGTTTATGTTTGTCTTGAAATTTTGAAAATGCATTTTTAGAAGATAAAAGAGTTTTTTAAGAATATGAATTCAACTCAGGATTTATAGTAAAGCCTTACAGGAGTCAGGATACCTTTTGTAACAATATGCTTTTCGAACTAAACCATGCTTCAATTAGGACTTTTAAAGGGTTGTAGCATGGCTTGGTTCACGGTTTAAGAAACAAAGGATAAGGCTCAAAGTGTATTTGTACCCTCTCGTTCTTCGTGACGTTCTTCAGTCCTAAACTCAGTAATTGTACGTTTGAACTCCAATTGAGTCTGGAATGACGTTTTGATGATGGTTCAGACAATTTAAGTTTGTTGGAAGGCAGTAATTTTTGCAACATTTTTCATGTTGTTGAGGATTTGTAGTGACTTCCTTTTTTAATTTATTGTCCCTGATTTTTGCATGACTGCTCTTGTTTTGAGATTACAGCCAGCGGGATGCCCCTATTTTTCTTAAGTCTCCTTCGTAGGTTTTGACTTAGTAGGCTTTTCTTTTGAGAGATAATGCCTGCCTATTTGATAGGGAACCATCGTCGTCTTTTGATTCAGAAGGACTTTCTTGATGTCATTCTTTGTTTATGAAGTGAAAGCTTGCGACTGAACACGCATTTGAATTAACTGAGAAACTACCATGCCCTAGGTTTTGATTAAAGGTTTCAATTTGTGAGAAAAGAAAACTCCTGCTTCTTAGGCTCAAAGGGGTTGACTAGGGATTATATTCCTTATAACTCTAGTGTTTAAGAATTGAAACAACACCTGTACATCGTCAACAAGGTCTATCCAAAAGCATATTGTATGAGATTATGGCATTATTTTCGTCATCCTCCCTCTAAAGGTTTGCAACTTTTTGAAACAAGAGTTGAATATCACCAAGGGAGAAAAAATCATAGTTTAAATATAATGAAAACGAATGGATTAATTCAAGACAAACATATGCAATGCATTAATGAAACAAGGTTTAACATTAATAGATAAGTGTTTGAACAATAAAAGAGATTACAATTGAAAATTCAAAAATGAAATGGAAGCTCTAAATGATTTGGCATGGGAGCAGTGATCACGTTGGGAGCCTCTGGAGGTTCAAACTAAATATCCTTGGCATTAATCATGTTTTGAATCTTGTACTTCAGCGCCCACTAATCGTTAGTATCATGCCCATGACTTCCAGAATGATAAGCGCATATTGCATCAGGATTGTAGTTAGGAGAAGAAGTTTTAGGGTTTGGATGGGGTCCTATTTAACATAATAAGATTCATACTCAAAATGTGTTGCAATGCTTGAGACAGTGGCATGTTGATGTTGGTAAACTGTCTCTTGGGCTCGTCTTGACTTTGTTGATTTCCTCGTTGTTGTTGTCATTGCGATGCAGGACTGGAGATCAGGACTTCCCCCACATGTTGATCGTTGTTGCTCTTGTTATGACCCTTTTGGCCGTACACAACATTATACTCTTTCTTCCCCATGAAAGGCTGCTTCCCTGCACACTTGAAGATGCACCCCTTTGAATTTTACCGCTCTCAATGCCAACCTCTACTCTTTCGCCTATCAGTATTATCTCAGTGAACCCGACCGAGGAGCTTTCAATTAGGTGATTGAAGAAAGGTTATGTAAAAGTTCCCATAAAGATGTCAATCAACTCCCTGTCAGTTAAGGGTGGCTGCACTCTGCCAACCAGGTCTCTCCACTTTTGGGCATATTCTTTAAAGCCCTCATTGGAACCCATGGTCATATTCTGCAACTGCACGTGAGTTGGTGCAACATCAGCGTTGTATTGGTATTGCTTGTAGAAAGAAGCAGCTAGATCCTACCATGTATGGATGTGAGAACATTCCAATTGATAGAACCATTCAAGTTGAGTCCTAGCTAGAATCTCTTGGAAGAAATGGACCCAAAGCTTCTGATC
The DNA here is from genome assembly GCA_948472305.1 of Vicia faba. Classification (NCBI taxonomy): domain Eukaryota; kingdom Viridiplantae; phylum Streptophyta; class Magnoliopsida; order Fabales; family Fabaceae; genus Vicia; species Vicia faba. Next base: position 259,848,991 of record OX451736.1, on the reverse strand, counting down.
AGTGGTGTGTGGCTGAATCTTACGGACATAAGATCTCAGATGCATCTTAGGACAAGAGACCCCATCATACTTGGCAAAAGTATGGATCTTAAATTTGTGGGGAATGACCACCCTAGGAACCAAACCCAAGTCTCCAAAGTACAAGCCAGGCACAACTTGGATCTCTACAGCCTTTAGTCTGTCTTCAAGCTATTTGTATTTTTCATCCACCGGTGGATACTGCTCCTCAGAATAGTCTTCTTCATCAGTGGCTTGGTTAGCTCTAGTGCTTCTAGCTTCCTCTTCTTCATTGTTTTCTTCATCAGAAGTATCTTCTTTTTGATCTAGTTGGGCAGACCCCTTGAACTTTCTTCCTATTTTGAGGGTGACAACCTTCTTCTTAGTCTTCTTCTTACTCTCTTTGGTGAAGAGTGATTTCAGATCTTCCTGCCCCTTGGCTAAGTTCAGGAGCATTTGTTGGAACTGGGCATTCTGAGCTTGGAGATCTTTAACTGTTTTCTCTAGAGCCATCTCTTGCTTGCTAAAATAAATAGTAAGCAGATGAGAAAACCTGTATGGGGGAGAACCTGTTATGACGACATGCATGATATGTGGATGCAATGTGTTCAAGGATCTTGTGGGGTAAACACAAGAAGAGGTCAGAAGTTTGAACTTTGATCATAGCTTTTATTGGAGAACTTCGTATCGTTGAATGTCCCTCCACGAGAAGTCAAGCTCACCATGTCGAGTGGGTCATAGCCCCTGACTCAAGTTTGTTGTACTTTGGTCTTTTGACAGCATTTGGTTAGAGAAAAATAAATTCTCTTGCCCCTTGATAGACGTTTGGTTCAACATGTCCCTGCATCGCAGGCCCTTGAGATCCTTGAAATGGTCATTGAAAATGCTATGGTATGATGCCATGATGTTTATGTACAAGTGAACAAAGAAAACAAGTTTTTTATGTACGAATAATCATATACACACAAAGCAGACAAGTCCTTAGGTTTAGGCTTGCATGGGGTTTGTAGGTAAATAACCTCTTGAAGTTTAGTTGGCTCAACCTGTCCTAGTAACCGGGTTCTAGCGAATCTCAATATCATTGATCTTTCTTCATTGGGAATTGTTTCAGCACAAGCCTCTTTATTGGCAACCGAAATATCCCAAGAGTCAGATCTCAATGAGTGTAGTATCGTGTATCAACCAACTTCGGACTGCACCAAATCCGACTATCTCACTACTTCCTAATGGCCAAGTTTTTCAATAAAAGGTTCTAAGATCAATTAGTGTTTCATGACACCATACAGCGGCCCCGTATTCTCCTTGACTACTTAAGGGCTACCGGTACCAACAAATGTGTCACACTAACGTAGCCATTGCTTCAACCATGTCGGTATACCCTACATAGTTTCCACAATCTATTGCTACTTCCCTAAAAGGTGTTCCCTGATCCGGGTAGAGGATCAATAAAAATCCAAACGAGGACCCATAAATGCAAAGCAAACAAATCAAACAATGAAAGCAAGTAAATGTGATCTAACTCTAAGGTAACCCCACTTTTAAGATTCTCCCCAACAAAGTCGCCAGTTCTGTAATACGGTGGGAGAACTGACTTGGTTGTTTTGCGTTTGATCGCAATTGTTGCGGATAGCAAGAGTCGCCATCGAATTTTATTTTATCCAATAAGGAAAGGGTGACAAGAACAGGAAAGACCTTTGAGATGTTTTATTGAGTTCGGGGGATAGATTATGAAAAGGCAAGGTGTTAGCACCTTTTTCATCCATAGTTATCTATGGGATCTTAGTTGCTTGCTAGATCACTTTGAAAATGCTTTGTTTGAAAATGTGTTTGTGGTGGGTTTTGAAAGTATTTTTGAAAAGAGACTTCGCTCAGGAAAACTTTGTAATGATTCTAGTCTCTATAAGAATGTATACAAAGTGTTTAGACTTTTGAAAATATTTTATGCTTTGGGCGTGTTTGAAAAAAATGTTTTATTTTTGAAAATGGATGGTTAGCAAGCAACTAAGAACGTTCTACCTACTCAAAAGTATTTTGTTCATTTCTCCCTTCCTTTGATATTACTATCTTACCATTGATTGGTAAGTAGCCTTATCTTTGGATGTAGAGGGGCGGGCATGGGTCAATTGTATAGTCATAGAAGGCAACCTATGAGACGTTTTAGCAATTTTTGTTTAGGGACTAGATCATTTACCGAAGGCAACGTCGAGGTACATCGAGGGACTACGATCTTTTTATCGAGGGTCTTTGCTAAAATGCCCATATTCGAGGGACATGACAATTTTCCGAGGCAACAAGTGAGATTACCCTAGAGGTGCATGTGTATGAATAGTACGTTTGATTGCATGCATTTTATCTTGAACTTAAAGTTGTCTACTTGTTGATTTTATCTTTCTATACATCCTAATTACTAACATTTGTATAAAGCGATAAAAATGAAGAAAATAAATATCCTACACTATTACAACATATTTAATAGAGAGAAAAAAGCAAAATAAAGGAAGGGAAAACAAGTCCTTCGATCCAGGCAGTAAGCGCCCTTCGATTCAGCTCTTCTTGGGTTCTTTTGATTGGACCTGCACAACAACATGAATATGAATCCTTCGATCACACCCTTTTCTCTACTTCCTTCGATTGGACCTGCAAAACAGTATGAATATGTGTCCTTCGACCACACCCTTTTCTCTGCTTCCTTCAATTGGACCTGCAAAACAGTATGAATGTGTCCTTCGACCACACTCCTTTCGTTTGAGGTTAGATAGCAGCATGGGGTGAAGCCTACAGCTTCGATTCACACATCCTTCTTCCTGTTTTCTTTCGTTTGGGCTTAAATAGAAGCATGGGTTTAGGCCATGCTAATATTGTTTCATGGCCAGATTAGTTCTTAAAATATATTTGGTAAACAAAGAAAACCAAACAAAAGATTGGCAAAGAAAACAACAGAGAAGGTGAAAACGAAAACAAACCAAAGGGTAATGATAATGCTTGAAACGAAAAGAAATGGTTATGCACATGTTATACTTGAAAAGAAAAGAAATGGTTATTCACATGTTATGCTTGAAATGAAAGGTTGAAGGATAAGAGGACTTACCTTGCTTGAAGCTGGAATGTGGGTCTTGGACTTGAGTGATTCCCTGGGTATTCTTATATTTGAAGTGGAAGAAACAAGTGTAATTTTTCTTTAGATTCTGGGTTTGAGAGGATATTAAGTTTTTGAGAGTTTTGAGATTTTTTTTAGAGTTTGAGAGTTTTTTGAAGATTCCCTCCACACAGCCAAAATCTCCTCTTGATCTTTGCAAAGGACCTCTCTATTTATAGAGAAAGGTCTTGGGAAGTTTGGGAGTAAAATAATAATATAAGGCTTAGCTGGAAGGCAAATTATCCACTTGTGTCATGATCCTAAGATGAGATAGCAAGATTAATGGTTTAGATGGATTGCTTTCTGCAGAAGGAAAATAGGCGCAAGGCTCAATAAAGACTTTTTTCTAAAAGTAGTATTATACTATTAAGGGCAAGTTGTCTTGGACAACAAATGGGTAAATGCATAATTTAATTGTATAAACAATTAAATATAGAGTGAGTCATAGGTGTGAGGCCTGAAAAGCATAAACACATAGCCTAACCTATGGGTCTAATTTTCAACTTGATCCTTTGAATCAAATCCTCCATCCTTCCATAACTTTCGACTAGACTGAAACAACATTTGTTCCCACCAGTTATGTGTCCTTCGAATGGACCAACCATGTATTCTACCAATGGGCCCTCTTCAGCTGAATATGCCACTTTGAGTCCTTCTGCTTTGACCACTTAGGTCCAAAACTTCGACCAAACTCAAAAGCAGGCAAAACTAAATGTTAAACCATGATAAGTCCTTCGAATGGGCCCTCAAATTGTATGTCATGGTGCAGAAGCTATGTGTGTTGAAGGGTTTGCAGATGGATTCGAAGGTGATATGAAGGTAATTTGAAGCAAACTTGAAGGTGGATTCGAAGCCAGCATGTAGGTGTATTTGAAGCAAACTTAAAGGGAATCATTGCTTTGTGGGTGCTAGCGTGAGAGAAACCCCTGCCTTGTGCATGCAGGCTTGTAGGAGGATTCGAAGGTTACATGAAAATGGATTTGAAACAGGCCTGATTGATTCGAGGCCAACATGTAGATGTATTCAAAGGTGACATGAAGGTGATAATGCCTTGTGCACGCTAGCATGAGAAAAACCCCTGCCTTGTGAATAGAAGAAAACAATGAAGGAGGCCATTGCCTTCTGAATCAAAGCAAACCAGAACAAGGCTATTGCCTTGTGCCTGTTTAGAATGAGGGAAACCCCTGCTTTATGATTCAAAGCAAACACGTAAGGAGCCAATGGTGGAATTGAAACTTGCATGCAGGAGGTCCCTGTTTTGTGTCAAAGGAAAACCTTCAGAAGGCCATTGCCCTCTAAATCAAAGGAAGCTTTCAGAAGGCCATTTCCTTCTGAATCGAAAGAAACCAGTAGGAAGTCACTAACTTTCTGAATCCAAGGAGACCAACATGAGGCCTTTCTCTTCTAAATCGAATGAAGCTTTCAGAAGGCCATTTCCTCATGAATCGAAGGAAGCTTTTCAGAAGGTCATTTCCTTCTAAATCAAAGGAAGCTTTTCAAAAGGTCACAATGCCCAGTTAAAGCTAGCATGCAGGAGGCAACTGCTTGGTGAGACAAATATTCAGGAGGCCATTGATCTCTGAATCGAAGCTTGCATGCAGGGGCCATTTCAGTGAATCAAAGCAAATCTACAGGAGGCCACATGCTTCGTGAATCAACACAAGCATGTAGAAAGCCATAAGCCCAAATGAAGCTTGTGGACCAAATCTTGTTTGAAGAGTCAAAATGCCCAAACGAAGGATGTAAATCAAGCTAGCTCGAAGAAAGAAACAATGTCCAATCGAAGGATTCAAACCAAGCTTGCATCGATGGGGGCCAAATGCTCCATCGAAGCTTGTGGACCAAATCTTGCTCGAAGGAGCCAAATGCTCCATCGAAGCTTATGGATCAAATCATAGTTGCTCTTCTTTAATTTGATGATTGAGAGCCCAATTGTACTTGTGCAAACTTGAACTTTTGAAAATCCTTGTGAGAAAACGCCTTGAGAAAAGATAGGGAAAATTTTGGGGTACAATAGTGTGGATCTACAATTTATTGTGTGGGTGTGTGTAAGAACACATAGATATTTTGAAAGTGACAAAAGAGTAAAATAAAGACAAAGAGCACAAAATTTGAATGCAAACGTCCAATGCTTTATTGAATGAAAATATGCGAATGAAATGACAACCCTAACAAATGGACCGTTGTACCCCGGGTAAGGCACAAGGCTTAAAGTTATTGTTTAAAGATTACATAACCAAAACTTGAAAGAAAAAAAGAACAAAAAATAGCACTTACTCTTGACTAAAGGAGATTGTTATAACGTCTTCCGTCTTCCAATTGTTGAGCCCGCTTCCGGTGGTAGGAAAAAACCAGCTTTCTAGGTTGTAGTCAACATCAACATCCTCTATAGCAGAAACATCATCAATAGCATTGACGCCTTTGTCGTGCTTAGGCATAGGTGCAATAATCACATTAGGGGTCTCAGAAGGATCAAACTCAATTTATTTATTGTCAATCATGTCTTGAATTTTGTTCTTCAAGGCCTTGCACCTATTGGTGTCGTGCCCGAGATTATTGGAATGGTAAGCACATTTCACATTAGGATTGTATCGAGGAGAGGAGGTATTGGGATTCTGAGGAGGAACCCTTAATGTTATCAACTCTACCTTCATAAGATGTTGCAATGCCTGAGACAATGGCATGTTGATCTTGGTAAACTATCTTCTCGGTGCGTCTGACCTACGCTGATTATTTTGCTGATGTTGGTGCATAGGCGCCAAATTAGAAATTAGCACCTCCCCTACAGATTGGTTACAATCACTTCTAGCACGACCCTTCTAGCCATAAACAATATTAGTTTCCTTCTTTCTGTTGAACGTCTTCTTCACAGTACTTGAAGATGCAGCCACTTGAATCTTTCAACTTCTAATTCTGCTTTCAACATGTTCCCTAGTTAATATCAGCTCGGTGAAACCAGATGAAGAGCTTCCAATCATATGATTAAAGAAAGTTCCTGTTAAAGTTCCCATGAACATGCCAACCATCTGCCTATCAGACAATGGAAGTTACACTCTTCCAGCAAGATCTCCCCACTTCTGGGCATATTCCTTAAAGCCTTCGTGAGAGCCCATGGTCGTACTTTGTAATTGCATATGAGTTGGTTCAAGGTCAGCATTGTATTGGTATTGTTTGTTAAAGGCAGGAGCCAAGTCTTCCCAAGTACGAATGTTGGTTACTTCCAGTTGATAGAACCATTCTAATTGTGTCCCAGATAGGCTCTCTTGAAAGAAATGTACCCATAACTTTCTGTCAGCAGTATGAGGTTGGATCTTCCGCAAATAAGACCTTAAATGCAGTTTAGGATAGGAAACATTGTCATACTTTGTAAAAGTAGAGATCTTGAATTTGTGAGGGATGACAAGCCCCGAGATAAGACCTAGCTCTTTGAAATCTAACCCAGGAATTCTGTAGATTTCCATGGCATTAGGACGATATTCCAGCTGTTTGTATCTGTCATTAGCGGGAGAAGACTATTAAGCAGAATAGTCTTTATAATCTTGACCTAAACCAAGGTTACTTCCCCTCTTAATCTTCACACTCTTGTATTCTTCACCCTGATTGTCGTTTTCATTAGAGGGAATATCATAGTTCTGAGCTTGCTTGGGAGGACCTTTGAACCTTCTTCCCATGTTAAGGATGGCAGTTGGTTTTCTAGTCTTCTTCTTTCTGTCCTTGATGATGAGTGCTTTCAAGTCTTCCTGCCCTTTGGCTAAATCTAGGAACATTTGTTGAAATTGAGCATTTTGTGCCTGAAGATCTTTCACGGTTTGTTCGAGAGCCATCTTTTACTGAAATAAACAGTAAGAAGATGATAAAACCTGTCTTGGGAATACCTATTATGGTATGATGTGTATGGTATGTGAATGCATATGCAATGTTTTCAAGGATCTTGCGAGATAAAAAAAATGAAATGTTAAAAGTTGAGTCTGACAGCAGCTTTAACTGAAGAACTTTACGTCTTTGGACATCCTTCTATGAGAATCAAGCTCACCATGTTGTAGCGGTAGAAATGTTGAGACTAAGCCATTGGATTGACTTAACTCACACAGATCAAATAAAAATCGCCACCGCACTTTATTGTTTCTAGAGGAATGGGAAAATAGCGAATAACCCAAAAATATGGGGAGAGAATCGAAGTTTGGGGGTTGTTTATGCAAAGGGAAGGTATTAGCACCCTAAAAATCTACGGTACTACGCATGAAACTCTTTAAAAATTTGTGTATTTTGGCTATAAGTGTTGTATAAAAAATGGATGGTGGAGATGGGAAAAGAAATATTTTTTTACAATTTTTGCACCCTCCGCAGTTGTGAACCTTTAGTGTCAACGTACCACCTTCCGTGCAATAGGGGATCAAGGTACTCGTAGTTCACCTTAAAAATATTTGAAACACAAGTGCGTTGGTTAATTTTAAGAGACAAGACATCATCGTCGTATCCGAGTGGAAGAACATACTTACTACTCACAATTATGAAAAAGGAGAATTTGCATCATCTCAAAGTGGAGGATATGGCTTGGATTTTAAAATCATTAAAGCCTCATTCAACACCCAAGTGGAAAATATCTCGCTTCACTTCATATGGTAGAAGTATAGTAGTTCGCATTTATACAAGAATTGACGAGAGTCTAATATTTTGAGAAAAAATTTAAAGTAAAAAGCCAAAGTGGAACAATGGTTCAAATGAGATTGATTGACTTTTAGTCTTCTCTTAAAAAATGTCAAAGTATTGTTAAGTTGGTTAAGGTTTGATTAAGAAAATATTTTTGAAAATGCATAGACTTAAGTCCAAGTTTATTGTGAAAGCAGTTCAAGTTTAGAAAACAAGAATAGTTTTGAAAGGAGGGGGAAGATTTTTTAAATTAAAGAAGATGGGAGGAGATGAAGGGACTATCCTAAAGCATACGGTAAAATCTAGGGAAAAGAACCGTCTAACCAACAAGAAGCCAACACTTGACACAATGAGTCAATATAGAATTCTAATCCTTTGGGTTGAAACCAAATAAATAAAAAAGATGATAAACCTCTTAAGAATACCAAACTTCAAATGTATTAAGTCTTCATACAAATTGGGCAGAGTAACTGTTGTATATAGATAAATTCCTAATTACAAACAAAGCATATAATCAGAATAACCTACACACAAAGAAAACAAACAACCCAATGTCTCGGGGTAAACCCCAAGAACTCTAGACAAATAATAATAGAAGTCACAAGGTGTCAAGGTAGGTCAAGGTCTCTACTCCTAAGTCCAAGAAGTCCATAACTCCAAACCGCCAAGGATAGTAACCAAATAGTCTAAGTAACCTTAAAGTTTTTTATTGTTCGAGTTGGTTATTAAGTATCTTCAAAAAGAAAATGAAAAGCTCAAGTGAGCAAAATAAAAGATGACATAAAGATAAATGCTCAAGTGAGCGAAGATGAAAATAGCATGAAATGTAAATGTTAAAATAAATAGTGCATAAAAGTAAAGGCTTAAAGTAAAAGCATAAAAATAAAAGTCAATTGTCAATGAGTTAGAAATTAGAGGTTAGTTGAATTACCATCTTGAAACTTTCATTTTAAAACTCATTAGAAGATTGATAAAATCAAAGCCTCTCAAAAACAAGTTTCATTTGCTTTTTGTCAAGTATATCATTCATTTCAAATTCTTGAAGCAACAATAAATGATTAACGATGTTTAAATGATTCACTTAGACCAAAATTTATGACAGTTCATTAGAGGATTGATAAGACCAAAGCCTCCTAATAATGAACCTCAAGGTTATTGGATAAAAGGTTTCAAGTTAAACATACTTGGGCTTGAAAACATAGGTTTGGGTCACGAATGATCATTTCTCGAATCAGGAGAAAATTTAGCGCTATGTTAAGCAATCGTAAGTGAACTTATATAGAACTGACACCTATTTTGAGGTCGGTCAATAGAAATCTATGTACCATATGTTTTGGGAGATGATATGTAGATCATCCTCTAACAACATGTAGCACATGTAAGAAAGGAATAAGATGAAAAGGGAAGGCAAATATTTAAATCAAAGATTTTAATCAAACTATCATTAAAATCATCCATCCCTTTTGGTGGAGTTAAACTCAACACCCAAGATCCAATGATGTTAATGAAGCTCATGATCAAAAATCACATAGCCAGAATATATTAAATAATAAATTGCATTTAATGAATAAAATAAAAAGGGATAATGATTTTTAAATTGTTTTTTAAATGAAAATAAAATGCAAAATAGAAAACTATATTCAAAGTATCAACGAAAAATTAAAAGAGACCATATAAAAGTCAGAAGTGATCCCAAATATTTTTATAAAATTTTTGGCAATTTTTTAAAACAGAAAAGCATTTTTAAACTAATTAAAATCACTCAAATAAGTGAAAAAAGAATAAAAAATATTAGAAGTCAAAATAAAATTCTATAAAAATTTCAGAAAGTCAGAAATAGAGAAAATGATTTTTATGAAATTTTTTAGAATTTAAAAATACCAAAAAGTATTTTTAAATAATTAGAAAAAAGTCAAAATAAAGGAAAAATTATAAAAAATATCAAATCTGAAAATAAAATCATGAAAAAATAAAAATCAGAAAGAGAATATTTGAAAATATTTTTGTGAATTTTGTCATAATTTTTGAGTCAGAAATGAATTTCTATGACTTTTTGAAGTTTGGTGTAAAAAAACAGAAAATAAAATAAAGTTTAAAAAAATGTGGACCATTGGATGAGAGTCAAAACGCACTAGTAATCAGATCCAAAGGATCGGGCACGATGTACGTATCAAGGCCAGCCTTTGAAAATTGCACCGGATCACCTTTTAATTATTAAAAACAACTAAAATTCGGGCGTGTTGGATGGAGTCTGACTAATGGAAGTAATCAGATCCAATGGCTCTCAAAACGTGCGTATGATAAAGTAAACACACTGGATTGAATTCAAAAAAATTACATGTCATGCCATCATTGGTTGAAGCACGACACGTAAGACATCTTCAACCTCCGGACGCCCTAGATTAGAGTTCATAAAACTGTAAAATTAGAGGACCATACCTGTACCATTAGATTCGTCTCTTTAAGACGATTCTAATGGTACCGTCGTGCCAAATTTAAATAAACTGAGCAAGGCTTGAATTGAAGAAAAGAAAAAATAATAGCAAGCATAAAATTCTGGAATATCTCACTCAAATCTCAATGAAATCACAAATTGTAAAAAGTATGAGAATCAGAAGGATGAAGATAGTAGATTGGTCTTTTATTTGGATTGATTTGACTAAGAAATCTACCTGAATGAAGTAGCAAAAAGTGCCTCTGAAACTGGGCTTCTATAGATCAATATAGGTCACAATTCTTGAAGGCAAGAGAGTGGTCAGCTTCATAGAGGTTCAATGGAGCTAACTGAATGAAGCTTTTGGTGTTTTAGATTAAGAATGGAAGAAATCGGAAATTCAAATTCAGAGTCCGTGTGGGATCTGAACAGGGGTCAATTGGCTATCAAAAGCTTGTGAAAATAGGTGGAATGTGCATCTTATTTATAGGATAGGATGAGGAAATGCTTAAGCGTGCGAATGAGAGAGTAATTAAGTGAATTCATGTGAATCTGAAGCATGAATAATGCATGACTTGCTTAGCATCAAAACTCAGCCAAATCCTGCACTTTATGATGCTAAATGCTTTTGGAAAGTTTCTAAACATGATTAGAATAAAAAATGCATGAAAACTTTGTGTTTAGAGGGCACAATATGGATTTCAAATTCCGACTTTGGAGAAAACTTCTGTTTCAAGGAACCAACTTTGAATCCATGGTGTTTATAACTCAAGGGGTCTTAACACCCGATTCTTGATGCATTTGAAAGATAAGGTCACCATATTTGCAATATTCCAAGAATGAGATCAAATGGATTCTTGAGCTAAGAGTTGTGATGAGTCAAAGTTGAGAAAAAGATGATGACTTTTTGTACTTAGAAAAATTCTAAGTTTTTTCCTGCAAAAATGACCTATAATAGTTTGATTCCAAACAAGGCCTTCCTCCAAAATCTTTCTTTCATCAATGATTCTAACTTGAAGTTGACTTCCTAAAGAGCATTTTGAAACTTGAATCACTCAAAAGTACCAAATATTGAAAACGTTATGGCCTTGTGAAATTGGTGAAAATCCATGAGGTGACCTATAATCTTTTGAATTCTTATGGCATCTTCCACCCATTTTCAAGTCTTTCACATAAAAGAAGAGTTGAAGTTCACATCCTTAAGATAATTGTGGGATAATAATAGGCTCAAGGAGATAAAAATTGACCAAGTTATGATCTTTTGAAGTCACATAAGGGAACTTCATAGCCTATCTAGAGGACTTGTAATCTTTCTTCATCATTAGGAATCTTCCACACAAATTTTTCTTGAAACCTATGAAGTTATTAGTTAATAACCCTTTAAAGAGAAAAATATCTTTGGGATCACTCAAAAATATCAAAATATGAACAAGATATATCCCTTAGAAGTTCAAAACCCTAGATCCTAAAGCATCAAAATGATTGGGAAACCCCTTTCAATTTTGACAACCTTTTTTGCATAATCACTTTTGCCATGTGAATAGAATTTGTTATGGATGATAATAAGAAACCATAGAAACAATAACCACTTCCAAATATTAATAATTGAGAGAGGTATGCACTTGTGATCAAGGAATCAAGAACTTGTCCAATTAGGTCAAACCTCTTCAATCAATTCTTGCATCTTTTAATTTCCTTTGACAAGTTGAGGCATGATGAATCATAGTAGACCTTGTCATGATATTACTTTAAAGAATTATCAATTATGAAGCTTGAACATCAATGAAGCTCTGTTGAAGAAGGCATGGGAATAAACTCATGAACCTATTAATCCACCTAATGAAATGTGTTGTGCCCTCACCTATAGGATCGTCATTTAGAGCAAACATTCATTGTATTTGTTAGTTAAAAGTTAATCAACACATGTCAAATATGATCACAATATACAAATAAAAGTGCTTGGTGATCCCTCGTGAGAAAACCTAAAGATAGGGAGAAAAACCAAACCCTAGTGTGATCTTGATATGATTGGGTTGATATGATATGATAGAGGAATCTTAGGGGGAAAATTGGGGTACAACAACTGCCCTTATTTAAGTGTCTTCTATCCGGAGATATGAAGATTAAAATCTTTATGTCGACGTTGTTGAAGATACTTAAATATAAAACAAGCCCTATTTTTGGCCCTAAGATGCCATGCAATGCTTATGATTATGCATGCAAACAAACAGATCCAAAGGTGACATAGGACACCACCTGGGAAGTAGAAAATAAAATAAAGGATCAAAAGAAAATCCGACCAGGAAAATAAATCACTGGTGAACAAAATACTCTACTCTATTGGGGTAAAGCCCAAGGAGGAGATAAAGCATCATCAACTCAAATTTTGATGAGCAAAGTAAAGGATAACAATGATCGACGGATAACTGCAAACTATCCACTCATTGAGAAGATAGAAAAAAAGTAACATCGACTCTCAGGGGAAAGAAATGGTAGGATAATACCAGTAAATACCAATATTAGGGATGGGAACAAATGATTAGCATCAGTACTTATGCCTGGAAACAAATGAACTTCTTTAGTGCAAAGTGAATCTCAACGACGAACTATCTCCCATAATAACGAGACTACTATTCATCGGAGTAACAAATGTCAACAATGAACTATCTCCCATAATAACAAGACTACCATTCATTGGAGTAATAAATCTCAACAACGAACTATCTCCCATAATGACGAGACTACCATTCATTGGAGTAACAAATCTCAACAATGAACTATCCCCCATAATGACGAGACTACCATTCATTGGAGTAACAAATCTCAACAATAAACTATCTCCCATAATGAAGAGACTACCATTCATTAGAGTAACAAATCTCAACAACGAACTATCCCCTATAATAACGAGAGTACCATTCATTAGAGTAACAAATCTCAACAATGAACTATCTCCCATAATGATGAGACTACCATTCATTGGAGTAACAAATATTAACAACAATATTTCTCCCATAATAACGAGACTACCATTCATTTGAGTAACAAATCTCAACAACGAACTATCTCCCATAATGACGAGACTACCATTCATTGGATTAACAAATATCAATAACGAACTATCTCCCATAATGGCGAGACTACCATTCATTGGAGTAACAAATCTCAACAATGAAATATCTCCCATAATGATGAGACTACCATTCATTGGAGTAACAAATCTCAACAACGAACTATCTCCCATAATGACAAGACTACCATTCATTGGAGTAACAAATCTCAACAACGAACTATCTCCCGTAATGATGAGACTACCATTCATTGGAGTAACAAATCTCAAAAACGAATTATCTCCCATAATGACAAGACTACCATTCATTGGAGTAGAACATGAATCTTCTCTGGGACCTATCAGACTTACTGGGGAAGTATGGGTTGCTCAAATAAAGAGACCTGCCATCTGCTGTTAAAAGAAGCCTGTTGGAAAAAGAAATATGACTTCTCTGGGGAAATGCTGATATATTCCTGCTGAGGAGATAAAGTCTTCTCGTGCCAAAATAAATTCACATTCTCAAACTCGGGCTTAAAGCCTATAGAAAATATAATAATAATGTTGTCGGGGACCACTGATTCGAACCAGAAATAAACCGGAGTGAACAGGCAACCAAGATAGCACCTGATGAGAAATAAACTCAAAAGGGAAACATGGATCTAATCAGATAATGAGCTGAATAGGAAGGTTGGAGCAAAATTCTTCCATGAGGGATAACTCAGTGGGGAAATTAAAAGGATATACACTTTCTACTTAAGGTTGACACTCTATTGGAGAGAAGGTAACATAACTCTGCAAAATAGGGTAATATGTCAACAAAAACATCAATGAATGAAAATGAGCAATGAATTTTAAGTTCAGTTATGCATGATGTATGTATGAATGTATGAATGTTATCATGTATATGCTGACAAAACAGACATACGACACTGAGAATAACCATACAAAACCAACTTGGGTAAAGTCAAAACTCGGTTAAATCACATCCACGAGGAAAATTTCATAAGAAAGTAAGCACCAACTGAGGAAATAAATTCCTATTTCACGGCTTAACTGCACTGGGAAGAAGCATAATCCTAAAATAACCAAAACAACAAATCAGTACAGATACATGAATATAACATCCTCCTCCAGGCTCCACCAGGGAATATCACACAGACTTCAATAGGGAAAATAATGTCTCAATGTCTAGACTTCCACTAGAGATTATAATGTTGACTTCATTAGAGAAGATGAAAACCATGTCTTCGAGACTTCAAACGGGGATCTCGTGCTGACTTCATTGGGGAGGACAATACCACATTGCTGAGAGGAGCCCAAAATACATTCTTCAATACCAAGAGTGATGATTACTTAAATTTCTCGGGGAGGAATTATGAAACCACATGGGGATAACCACTTTTAGAGAGAAACATTATCTCGACTTTGATTAGGGATTTAAGAATTCACACAAAACAGCAAGAAGTCAAAATTATGGGGATTTTAAATCAAACCTATCACTTGGAGAGAGAGAAAACCCAAAAAGTTGACAACTGTCTCAACACTTCTTAGAAAAGATATTCCCCTTATCTAGTTTCCTGGGAAACAAACAACAACAATAATGCCATTACTGTGAAGAGCGATGCTCTGCGAATGATTCTACCTCAACACACAAAGGGAGAAATAAATTCCTTAATATGAGCGAAGACCTTACTGGGGGATCTGGGATAGAGGATTCAGATCATGCAAAACCCGAAATCAAAATAAACAACCTGGAGAAAAACCAATGAACCAAGATTTGACTGGGGAAAATGGGATTACAAATCTAACACCGCACCATACATCAATTGGTATCATCTCCAACTATTTGAGAAACACAAAGAGACCATGCACATACCAGCAAGAGTGACCCGAGAGAACTTTCTTGGGGAATATATACTTCCAAAGTTTCAGAGTTCTTCCATCCTTGGAGTCACTATTTTTGTTTCTTCTTGAGTCACAAAATCTAAAGTAAAAAGTAATTTGTAAATTCTTTTCAAAAACAATTTTATTGTTAAATCTTTTTGTTTTGAAAAATACTATCAATAATAAATGGAATTTGTGCAAACAAAATAAAATAAGGATTACAAAGAATTGGATAAAAGTTCAAACTTTATTAATAAAATGGTAGTCTGCGAATGGCGAGACCCCATAGATGGTTACAAAGTTTAGAAAATGGTAATATATTAGAAAATACACATTAAAGTATAATGACCACTATTCTCCCTAACAACTTTGAATTCCTGAGCAGCGACTTCTGTTGAAGTGTGGTGAAAATCCGAAAAGATTGTTGCTTCAATGATCAAGTCTTGTCTGACGCAGTTACTTGCCAAGAAATCCCTAACTTTTGCCTAAGTTTCCCTTGAAGGTTTTCAACCTAGCGGGAAGAATTTATTCTGTTAGTGTCTCTTATTTTTGCCTAGGCCGCCCTTTCGGGTTTTCAGCCTACCGAGATTCTCTTTTTTGCCTAAGCCACCCTTTCGGGTTTTCGACTTAGCGAGTTGTTCTTTTATTTCTTTAGGCAAAGTATTTCTTGACCATGTCATCATTCTTAGGACGTGTTAACTCCTCTCCATACATAGTTTCAAGAGTTAATGCACCACCAGAGAAGGCTTTTTTGACAACATATGGGCCTTCAAAATTGGGAGTCCACTTACCCCTAGAATCAGCGTTAAAAGACATGATCTTTCTGAGCATGAGGTCGCCTTCTCTGAATTCAAGGGGTTTGACCTTTTTATCAAAAGAATTTTTCATTCTCTTCTGGTATAACTGGCCATGACACAAGGCTGTCATTCTCTTTTCTTCGATCAAATTCAATTGGTCAAACCTGTTTTGGACCCATTCAGCCCCTGACAATTTGGTTTCCATTATCACACGTAAAGAGGTAATCTCAACCTTAACGGGGAGCACTGCTTCCATGCCATACACAAGAGAGAATAGGGTTGCCCTTATTGAAGTGCGGACAGATGTACGATACCCGTGCAAAGCAAAAGGGAGCATCTTATGCTAATCTTTATAAGTAACAACCATTTTCTGGATGATCTTCTTGATATTTTTATTAGCAGCTTCAACATCTCCATTCATCTTTGGCCTGTAAGGAGACGAATTATGATGGACAATCTTGAATTCTTCACAAAGTTCGGTCATCATCTTGTTATTCAGATTCGAGCCATTATCAATTATAATCCTGCTTGGCACACCATACTGACATATAAGGTTGTTTTTGATAAAGCGTACTACCACCTGCTTAGTGACATTAGCATATGAAGCTACTTCCACCCATTTGGTGAAGTAGTCTATTGCCACCAAGATAAAATGATGTATGTTCGACGCCTTGGGTTCAATCATTCCAATCATGTCAATACCCCATATAGAGAATGGCCATGGGGAAGAAATAACATTGAGAAGTGTCGGAGGCACATTAATTTTTCCAGCATAAATCTGGAACTTATGGAACTTCTTTGCAAATTTGTAACAGTCAGATTCCATCGTTAGCCAATAGTAACCTGCCCTAAGCATCTTCTTTGCCATCAAATGTCCATTGGTATGAGTACCAAAGGAATATTCATGGATTTCATGCATCAACATGTCTGCTCCATGTCTATCCATGCATCTGAGCAAGACCATGTCATAATTTATTTTATATAGCACATCTACATTGAGGAAAAAGTTGCCTACCAACCTTCTCAATGTCTTCCTATCTTTGTTTGACGCACCAGCGGGTATTCCTGAGTCTGGAGAAAATGCTTGATATCATAATACCAAGGTTTTTCGTCTAACATTTCCTCTTCTGCAGATACATGAGCCGGCCTATCCAGACATCACATTGTGACACGAGGCACATCGTTCCAAGTATTTACTTGATATATAGAAGCCAAAGTGGCTAAAGCATCTGCCATCTGATTCTCATCTCTGGGAATATGATGGAATTCAACTTTATTAAAGAAAGGTAATAATATTCTAGCATAGTCTTTATAGGGAATCAAGCTAATGTGATGAGTATCCTAT
This sequence comes from Vicia faba, assembly GCA_948472305.1. Taxonomy (NCBI): domain Eukaryota; kingdom Viridiplantae; phylum Streptophyta; class Magnoliopsida; order Fabales; family Fabaceae; genus Vicia; species Vicia faba. The sequence continues at coordinate 259,831,696 of OX451736.1, read as the reverse complement.
TCTCCTTTAATCTGATTTATTACCAAAGCTAAATCTCCATATACATCTAGAATTTTGATCCTGAGATTTATAGCCTCTTCGAGACCCATGATACAAGCTTCATACTCTGCCATGTTATTGGTACAATAAAATTCCAATCTTGTAGTAAGAGGGATATATGACCCATGAGGAGTGATAATCACGACACCGATTCCTTTCCCATAAGCATTTATAGCTCCATAAAACACCATACCCCACCGAGATTTAGGATCGGGACCTTCCCTAGGAAAAGGTTCATCACAATCTTTTATTTTCAAAAACATTACATCCTCATCAGGGAAATCATATTTAACAGACTGATAATCATCAACTGGTTGGTGAGAAAGATAATTTGCCAACACACTGCTTTTTATAGCCTTCTGAGTACGATATTCAATATCATGTTCAGACAACAGCATCTGCCAACGCGCATTTCTTCCAGTAAGAGTAGGCTTTTTAAAAATATATTTAATTTGATCCATTTTGGAATTCAACCAAGTAGTATGATTCAACATATAATGCTGCAACCGTTTTGCTGCCCAGGCCAGAGCACAACATGTTTTTTCCAGCATAGAATATCGTGACTCAAAGTCAGTAAACTTCTGGTTGAGATGATAAATGGCATATTCCTTTCTCCCTGCTTCATCTTGTTTTCCCAAAATACAGCCCATAGAATTATCTTACACTGTCAGATACATAATCAATGGTCTTCCTTCAATGGGAGGGAGCAAGATAGGAGGTTCAAGCATATACTCTTTAATACTTTCAAATGCCCTTTGACAATCATTTATCCACATACAACCTTGATCTTTCTTTAACAGCTTAAAGATCGGTTCACACGTTGCAGTCATATGGGAGATAAATCTGGAAATGTAATTCAACCGCCCAAGTAAGCCTCTAACTTGCTTTTCCGTTCTTGGTGCAGGCATTTCTTGAATTGCCTTAACTTTATCAAGATCAACTTTAATTCCTTTTTGGCTGACAATGAAACCTAACAATTTTCCTTATCAAACACCATAGGTGAATTTATTTGGATTCAAGCGAAGATAATACTTCCTCAAACACTGAATCAGTTTCAACAAATATTTTGCATGCCCTTCTTCAGTCTAGGATAGATTGTCATAGCCCCCTGGTACGTTACATCAGCGTTCTTCAATCCTAAGGGCATCACTCTATAACAGAATGTTCCCCAGGGTGTGATAAATGTTGTTTTTTTTCATGTCCTTAGGAGCCATTCTGATTTGATTATGTCCAGAAAATCTGTCCACGAACGAGAATACTTTGAATTTTGCTGTACTATCAACCAACATATCAATATGTGGCAATTGAAAGTCATCTTTTGGACTAGATTTATTTAAATCTCTATAATCTACGCACATACTAACTTTTACGTCTTTCTTCGGTACTGGGACAATATTGGCAATCCATTGAGGGTACACTGATGTCACAAGAAAACCAGCATTAATCTGCTTTAAAACTTCTTCTTTAATTTTCACTGCCATATCAGGGCGAGTCCTCCTCAATTTCTGCTTGATTGGCGGGCATTCTGGATTTAGCGGAAAATGATATTCCACAATATCAGTATCCAACCCTAGCATGTCTTGGTAAGACCAAGCAAAGATATCCACATACTCTTTCAAAAATTCAATCAACCTGTGCTTCACATCGGGATGAAGTAGTGCTCCAATCTTGACTTCTTTTGGATCTTCCTTTGAACCCAAATTGATTATTTCTAGCGGCTCTTTATACGGATGAATGGTACTTTCTTCGCGCTCAAGAAACTGTGAAACCTCTTATAGGATTTCATCATATTCTTCTTCTTCTGCCACATACGCAGAATATTCAAAGTTGGGAGAGGGTGCAGGGTCATTGTTCTCAACGGGTTTTTTAATTAATTTGCACATATGATTTATGATGGCTTTTAGAAACTGAAACATATAGCAAGTTATGATGCATATTTATTTACAGCTATTATTTATTTTGAAAGGATTTTTTTAATTACCATTTTCCAAGAAAAAGCAGAGAATAAAAACACAACTTGGTAATCAAAAACAACTTTTATTAATGATTTTAAAGAGCAAAACAACAGATATGCCCATACAATATCAATACTTTCACCTTGGGCAGAGTGAAAGATTTTTGAAAAGATTAACAAAAACAAATTACTTTGAAATATGAATGCAAGAGGGAACATCAATAGTGATCCAATTTTGGACTCTGACTCCACGCGTCACGTAGTTAGGCATCTCTTGCTCTGATTCACCTTCCAGAATAACATTGATCCTAGGAGTAGTCGGATGAAGATAACCTCCATTGTGAAAGATGTCTTGATATTTTCCCAAAGCATACTTAAGCTTCATAATCTCACATTTATTATTCTTCACGAACAATCCCAAACCAACTCTATTATTATTCACGGGTGGATCAACAATCTTCCGCCACGCCTTGCTAGGGCCATTATGCACTACCTGTTGAGAATCCTTAAATGAGGCTATAGAATCCTCATTTTCCTCACATTATCAATGGATAAAGCTTGGAACTGAGTTCCAATAACAACTTCATCCACTTTCACAATACTGAAAGAGGATAGATGAGATATTAACAAAGCTTGCGCTCCATTTATGATGACCACCTTTCCTTCACGAACAAACTTCAGCTTCTGGTGCAAAGTTGAAGTAACAGCCCTTGCCTTGTGGATCCACGGTCGTCCCAATAAACAGCTATAAGCGGGAACAATATCCATAACCTGGAAAGTAATCTGAAATAAGTGTGGGCCTATATGAATAGGAAAATCTACTTCTCTGATGACAGATGTGATACAGTGGCAGAACCTACTATTTAATACTGGTTTTGTGTTTGTGTTTGCAAATGTCGCGGTAAGCAAGAGTTGCCACCGACTTTTCTTTTATCCAACAAGGGAAAGGGTGAAAAGAATAGAAAAATATCTTTTCGAGAATTTTCTGAGTAAGGGGGTAGATTATGGAAAGGGAAGGTGTTAGCACCCTTTCCATCCGTAGTTATCTACGGGCTCTTAGAGGTTTGATCATTTTGAAAGTACTTGGTGCTTTGTGTATTTGAAATTTTTTTGAAAATGCCTTAGTGCGGCGATTTGCTTTGTGTTTAACTCTTATATCAGTCCTCAAGAGTGTTAACAAAGCAAATTTTTTGAAAATTGCTTTTGAAAAGTAGTATTTGTGTAAGTGCGAAATGTTTTTTGAGCAAACTTCTAAAAGCTATCTACTTTTATACTCGAAAAGGGTTATTATTTTCCTCCTATCATTTATAAAGTGCTATCCTACTATTAGTGAGTAGATAGCCCTATCTTTGGATGTATCCTTTGAGAAGACTGTCAGGTCATATAAGCAGTTAATGGTGTTTGTTGATTGATCTTACCTGAAAAGGTAAAGAGTTAGTCGTATGCAATGTCATGCAGTATGAAATGCATCGTGTAATGATATTCTCAAAATAAATGAGATTGTGTTGTATGCAATATGTATGCGTATGCCATGATGTATGAACATGAAATGTTGTTGCAACATTCCTTAGTCTGGGAAAATAAATCCTTGACTGCTGCTGGAGAATACTGGGAAGCTGAATCCTAAACTGCTATTTGGTAGACGAGGAAAGTGATTCTTTCATTTCTGCTGGGGATGATGAGTGGAGATGATTTTCCAGGGATTTCCTATTTCGGTTTGAGGATACTCTGTCGGCGATCTTTGAATTCTCCTTGAGAATGGTCCGCTGGGGAGAAGATGCTCTGTTGGAAGATTTTACAATTGTAGAGAAATAAACTATGTTGGGGGATGAACTCCCGTAGCTAGAGAAATAAGCTCTAACAGGGATGAGGATTTATAAATTTCTTGGGATTATAAAACTCAATTGGGACACATTGATTTCAGCTCTCTGAGGGAACTTTGTTGGAGGAGGTAATTCCCGCTTGTGGATGATGAGGTCAAAACTTTGGTCGTTTTCACTCTGCAGGGACGTAGACATCATTAGGACGTGTGCTGAAGATGTAGTGGTGACTTTGTAGTAGGACGACTCTGCCTTTGTACCTGCTGGAGAACATAGCTGCGAGGATTACAAGCGGCTTTTTGGACTGTCCCGTTTCTTAAAGTCATTAGCAACTGTCTTTCTGTTTTCTATGTAAGTATTTGTAAGCAGTAATCATATTCAAATGCATATGTCAAAAATAGTCACTGGACGTTTTTTTTTTGCAAAACAAAACTGAAAAATGAACACGAAAAGTTTTTTACTTTCAAAGAAATGATTTGTATTGATTTTGAAATTTGCCTATTGTGATCGGTGGATCTGGAACTGACTGTTTAACGCTGGTTCGCGAAATGTCGCGGAAGCAAGAGTCGCCACCGTCTTTTATTTTCTCCAACATGGACAGGACAAAAGCACATCAAAATTCCTTTTGAGATAGTTTCTCGGTTCGGGAGGTAGATTTATAGAAAGGGAAGGTGTTAGCACCCTTTCTATCCATGGTTATCCATGGTCTCTTAGATACTTGCTCATTTGTGTTTTCAAAAGTGTTTGCTTTTCAATTGTGAGTGAGTTTGAAAAAGTTTCGTTTAAAGATTTCAGATCGACTCTTGTATCAGTCCTCAAGAGTGTTTGAAAAATTGTTTTGAAAGCTTTTTGAAAAGTGTCGGTGTGAAAAGAGTTTGATTTGTTTTGAATTAGAGCAAGTATCCATGAGTCATCTACCTACCCTAAGGAATTAAGCTGTGTAAATGTCCTTAAGGTAGTGCCATCCCACCATTGAGAGATAGGTAGCACCACCGTTGGAGGTGTTCGGGTCAATTCGTTTGTTAGGGACAATGTGGTCACCAGAGCAACAGTAGGACACCTTAGAAGCTACCCTTATGCCATTGATCCTTTTTAATTCTGAGGCAACCGTTTCGAGGCAACTGGATCATGTCATGGACATAAGGACTTACTAAAACGTCCTATACTCGACGACCACGTTTCGAAGGCAAGGCAACAGTGAGGCGTACCCTAAGAGTGGTGTGTGAATTTGTGTGTTATTTTCATGTTAGCATTTATCTTGTACATGTATCATGGTGATCTACGCTTGTTTTTAATTTAGGCCATACATTCTTTCATGCAAAGTTTAGCAGTTTTAAGAGTGCAGAAATTTAAATGCGGAAAATAAAATCCTACGCTATTACAAGGCGCGGGTCTATACATCGCCAAATTACAAAGACCCGTTTGAATAAAAATGCGGAAAGTAAAACCTAGTTACTATTACATGGCTTGAGCAATTACATAATGTTCATAAGAAAATAAAATAAATGCGCGAAAGAATAAAAGTAGAACGTTCGAGGGCGTTGGACCCTTTTGAAATTAAATTGAAATAAGAAAGTTAATTAATTATTTAATTAAGAAAGGTAATGTTTTTTAGGTTTTTTGTATTTATGAAATAAAGAAATTAAAATTAAAATTAAAAGGAACCCTAATTCTAAGTTATTTTTAATCGTTAATGAAAAATGTTAAAGTTTAACCTAATTTACTAAAGAATTTATGTACATGTTTATTTACAAAATAAATTAGTAATTAATAATAATGATAATAAGAAAAAATTATTTATTAAGAAAAAGGATGAAAATGCTAGAAAAAACCCTAATTTCTACATATTTTAATTATTTAAGAAAAAGTGTTTAAAATTGAAAAAAACCTAAATTAACTAAGTTAATTATTAACCTTTTATTTACAAAATAAATTATAGTGAAATTAATATTCATAAAAATAAACATTTTTTCTAGTTTATGACTTATTATTGTGAAAATTAATTTATGGTAAAAAGGAATAATTAAAACCAAAAAAAAAGAATTAGAAAAGAAAATCAAATAAAAATTAAAAATATGCAAACCATGGGGGGTATTCAGGCCCATTTAGGAGGTAAATTGCAAGAAATTCAGGCCCACTGGAACAAGCCTTGTTTGACTTCTCTAATTGAGTGTATATGAGTTGACTAGCGTGTACTATGGACTGCACTATCTGGCCATTGGATGGAGCATTAGAGACACTTGGCAAGCTTGGGCATTAGGGCGTATGGTGCTCCTTTGAATGAGTGCTGCATAGAAACCTGTTATGATAAAAAAACATGGAATATGAGAGGGGACCTGGGAATCGAACCCAGGTCCCAATACCTGCAAGCCACCTCAGCCACCAACTGAGCTATTGAGCGTATTTGTTAATATAATGAATGGAAAATATAATATATAAAAACAATGGTTAGTGGTCTGAACAAAGAAAAGCGCGCCAGTATTTGAATTGTCCTATCATGTTATGACACGCCAGCTTCGTCTTCCTTTTTCTGCCTGTAACATAAACAAATAGTGGGGGTTTTAAACCCCCACTAAATAGAAACCATGAAAATAGCGATTAGAACCTGAGCAAATATAAAAAGGGCGCGAGGTGTGAGTTTGTCTCGTCTTGAGGTCACAAATCCAATGGCACAGGTTTAAAGGTCTGATTTTTCCATATGAAGGAACCCCTAAATTTGGAGCTCTGAAACCCTAGAAAACGTTAATGGCAAATCTCGATACAGGCATTGTTAGTTCAATTAAAGGGTACCATTAGCTTCAGAATATCATTGTTAGTAAGAATCAACCATTAAAACTCATGAACAATGCTTGAAAATTAAAACACGATAATGGAAAAGTTCATGAAAAGTGCAATGTTGTTCTACCAATTCTTGAGGTCTGGAGATGTGTTCTTGATTGCAACACGTTCCTGGATGTCTTGGCAATGTTTTGGAATGCTTTTCAAGCCTTGAATCGTCCTGTAACTAGGATTTCAGTGTTCAAGTTTTCAATGAAAAATTGCAAATTGGTAGGCAGCTTGTATGCAATATTTCGTGTCTAATGGAATAGATTTAGGTTATGCATATGTAAGTGAATGGAATTAGGTTAAAAAACCAAGCCCAAAGTCCATGTATTGATGATTCCAATATTTGATTTTGTTCATATCTTTTCCAATCTTTTTCCATGCCAATTATGCCAAATTTGGATGATTTTGTCCTTGTTGATTGATGCACGAGATATTTAGCTCATAATGAGTGAACTTGCTGCACAAAAAGATTTGATAAATGTTATTTGATATTTTTTCATATTTAAATATAATTAAATGAATTAATATGATTAAAAATTCAATTAATTAATTAAAAATAGGAAAATAAATCCCTTTGAGCTTAATGGGTCGTGCATAGCCTTTGGGTAATGATTCATGGAAGAATTTGTGGCCCATTAGCAATTTTGAAGCCTTTTGTGCAAAGTTGACTTTTCAAACTTCCCAAAAATTTCCCAACTTCTACAAGGCATATCTTGCTCAATTTTGAAGCTATGATCATGTTCTTGGACATTTTGGAAAGGTCTTGAAGTCCTCTAACCAATGCCTTTGGTCCCAAGTCATTTTGATTTACCAATTTCAAGTTATGGTCTTTGACTTAAAGTTCCTTTTTGTTGACTTTTGAAAATGACCTATAATGTTGAAATTGATAACTTTTTGTGAGAGCATTTCTTGGACTTGAAGTGTGAATATAAGTTGTAGGAAATGTCATCCTCTTCAAAATGAGCTTTGGATGGAATTTTTCTGATAAACCATGAAGTTATGCCTTGGTCAATTTGCAGTTGACTTTTTCAGCTGTCCAGAAATAGAAACTTTTGCATCTTGAGACTTTCTGAGCCATGCTTTGAGAAATCATAATCAAGAATTGATCAAATGATGTTTGTGGCTTCAAAATAAGATGTTGACCAAAAAATTTGACTTTTGACTGTCAAATGACCATTTTGCCCCTGCAGTTGACTGTGCAGCATTTAGGGTTTTTGACTGTGCAATTTGATGCTGTGAGTCTTGAAACTTGGCATATGGATGCTTGACAATGTATATAGGCATGTGGGACTTGATTGGACCCTTGAAAACTTCAATTTCTTTGCAAGAACCAAAACCCTAATTTTGACTGTGTTAGGAGGCAATTGGACTGTGCAACCCTTGAGGGATTTTGAAGCTTGATCTTGGCAAATCTTGAAGAATATGGGAGGGAAAATTTTGGGGTACAACAGTTGCCCCTGTTCAATCTTCTTAAAGTTGAGGATGTAGATTGGCTGGCGTGCCTTTCGTAGTCCGAAGGTGGAAGATGATTGAACACTAGAGTGCCCAGAAATTTGCACTCACATAGTAGAATGTCAGCAGCATGATGGTGGGAATGGGCTTACAGATGCCATTTGGAGACTGATGGATAGGAGAGATGGGCTTATATATGCCATCGGGAGGTGACGGAGTCTTGTCGGGTATGGGCTTATAGATGCCATTTGGAGAATGTCAGTATGTGGATGGGCTTATGGATGCCATCTAGGTGTCAATCACGTAAGAGTTTCCTTAGCGAGAACTTGCGTACCTGAGAAAGAAAAATAATTACCTGGCCTGTTACAGGAGTTGATCCTCAAACTCTTTATGTAGATGTGCCCTGGCTGGATACAGGTATCGAATCTTTAAATTCTTCAGACGTGCCCTGGCGAGATACAGGAATCGAGTCCGGAGAATACAGTCGTCAACAGATACACCCTGGCAAGATACAGGAATCGGATCTTCGAACTCTTCAGACGTGCCCTGGCAAGATACAGGAATCGAGTCTGGTAATGTTAGTCGTCAACAGATACACCCTGGCAAGATACAGGAATCGGATCCTTAAACTCTTCAGACGTGCCCTGGCAAGATACAGGAATCGAGTCTGGTAATGTTAGTCGTCAAAAGATATACCCTGGCAAGATACTGGAATCGGATCCTCAAACTCTTCAGACGTGCCCTGGCCGGATACAGGAATCGAGTTTGGTAATGTTAGTCATCAACAGATACACCCTGGCAAGATACAGGAATCGGATCCTCAAACTCTTCAGACGTACCCTGGCAAGATACAGGAATCGAGTCTGGTAATGTTAGTCGTCAACAGATACACCCTGGCAAGATACAGGAATCGGATCCTCAAACTCTTTAGACGTGCCCTGGCAGGATACGAGAATCGAGTCTGGAATCAGTCGTCAATAGATACACCCTGGCAAGATACAGGAATCAGATCTTTAGTTGCGACCGTTGATGGTAATCATCTTTGTATTAACCTTTGTCCTGAAAAGACAAAACGTTAGTTGTATGCGATGTCATGATGTATGACATGCGTGATGTTCTCAGAATAAATGAGATTGTATGTTCATGATGCGTATGTGCATGCTATAATGTATGAAGATGTGATATGTTTATGAACGTATGTTTTTGTCTAGGAAAGTAAATCCTTGACGGGTGCCGGGAAGTTGAATCCTGGGCTGATGTGGAAGAATAGAGCTTCGTTGTTTCCGCTGGGGATGATGGTTGCAAGAATACCGGTAGGAGAAGATGACTCTATTGGGGAATAAACTTGGAGAATAGATCACTCTGCGGGGAGATATCTCTGTGGGGAAGAGATGTACTTTGCTGAGATGTTGATGCTAACTCCGCTGGGGATACCATTGTTGAATTCTGTTGGAAGATTGATGAACTCCGCTGGGGATAGGAAGTCTTCGTCGGGGACGATCTTTCGTGGTTATTGGCTGAGGATAAACCAGTTATATCCTGGTGGGGAAATAACCTTCTGAATAAAGCCGGGAGACGCGTTCGTGTTCTGCAGGGGATAAGCTTTCCAGAATCTACTGGGGATAAGCTTCCTGCTGGGGATATGGATTCCACTTTCCTGGGGAAACTTTTGGACTGGACTCTCCTGGGGAAATTTTTGAGATATACTGGGGAAGTGGCTCCCCTGAATGTCTAGTATACCGCCGGGGAACAATCTTAGATCAAGACTGCCGGGGATGCTTGTTAAGAATGTTTGTGTACTCCGCTGAGGAATGTTGAGATCTGCTAGAGGATACCCAACTTCCTTAAGGCTGGCAATATGCTAACTCTGCTTGGGGAGAATGTCGCTGACTTGCTGGCTCACTCTCTGGGGAATTAAGGTATCTTGGTTATGTTCTTCAGCTGAACTTACCTTGGTACCTTGGTCGACAGAGCAATTAGATCGCTTAGACAACTCATTATTGCCCCTGTTTCTAATGTTACCTGTAATTAATCCTTTGTTTCGTATGCAAATATTTATGAGTTAGCAGTTAGTGTCAAATGCATATATCACAAATTGAACCTTGGACGTTCTTCGCAGAACAAAACAGAAAAAGGAAAAAAAATGGCAATTTGTCTGAAAAGTGAATTTGTATTGATTTTTGAATTGCCTGTAAATAGACGTTTTTGTACAAGAGGCTGACGTCCTAGTAAGAGAACGCCGCTGTGATCGGTGGATCTGGAACTGACTGTTTTAAAGCTGGTTTCGCGAAATGTCGCGGTAAGCAAGAGTCGCCACCGTCTTTTATTTTCTCCAACATGGATAGGACAAAAGCACAGCAAAATTCCTTATGAGATAGTTTCTCGGTTCGGGAGGTAGATTTATAGAAAGGGAAGGTGTTAGCACCCTTTCTATCCATGGTTATCAATGGGATCTTAGATACTTGCTCATTTGTGTTTTCAAAAGTGTTTTCTTTTCAATTGTGAGTGGGTTTGAAAAAGTTTCTTTTAAAGATTTCAGATCGACTCTTGTATCAGTCCTCAAGAGTGTTTGAAAAATTGTTTTGAAAGCTTTTTTGAAAGTGTCGGTGTGAAAAGAGTTTTGATTTGTTTTTTAGAGCAAGTATCTATGAGTCATCTACCTACCCTAAGGAATTAGGCTGTGTAAATGTCCTTAAGGTAGTGCCATCCCACCATTGAGAGATAGGTAGCACCACCGTTGGAGGTGTTCGGGTCAATTCGAGTTTAGGGACAGTGTGGTCACCAGAGCAACAGTAGGACACCTTAGAAGCTACCCTTATGCCATTGATCCTTTTTAATTTCGAGGCAACCGTTTCGAGGCAACTGGATCATGTTATGGACATAAGGACTTACTAAAACGTCCTATACTCGACGACCACGTTTCGAGGGGCAAGGCAACAGTGAGGCGTACCCTAAGAGTGGTGTGTGAATTTGTGTGTTGTTTTCATGTTTAGCAATTATCTTTGATCATTGTATCGTGAGCTACGCGTTGTTTTTATTTTTGGCCATTCATTCTTTCATGCAAGTTAGCAGTTTAAAAGGTGCGGAAATTAAAGTGCGGAAAGTAAAAGTCCTACGCTATTACAAGGCGCGGGTCTATACATCGCCAAATTAACAAAGACCCATTTTGAATAAAAATGCGGAAAGTAAATAAATTCCTAATTACTATTACAAGGCTTGAGCAATTACATAATATTCACAAAGGAAAATAAGATAAACGCGCGAAAAGAATAAAGATGGAACGTTCGAGGGCGTTGGACCCTTTTGTAATTAAATTGAAATTAAAAGTTAATTAATTATTAAATTAAGAAAAGGAATGTTTTTTATGTATTTGGGATTTAATGAAAATAAAGAAAATTAATTAAAATTAGAAGTTAAACGAAACCCTAGTTCTAAGTCGTTTTTAATTATTTATGAAAGATATTCAAGTTTAACCTAATTTACACTAATTAATTAATTACATGAGTATTTACAAAATAAATAATAATTAATAATAATAATAATAAGAAGAAATTATTTATTAAGAAAAATAATAAAAATGCTAAAAAACCTAATTTCTACATATTTTAGTTATTTAAGAAAAGATTAAAATTGAAACCTAATTTTACTAAATTGATTATTAAAAATTTATTTACAAAAATATTTAATGAATAAATTAATAAACATGTTTTGATGTCTGATTTTTTTTTATTATGAAAATTATATTTTGTGAATTAAAAGAAAACAATTAAAATAATTAAAAGAAAAGAAAAGGAGAGAAAAAAATACAAACAATGGGGGTGTCTGACCCAATTTGGGAGGTTTGTTGAAAGCAGTTTGGCCCAACAGATTCCAAGCCCTTTTGACTTTCCAGCGCTTGCGTGTAGAGTGGTTGACTAGCGTGTATGGTAGACTGTACATTCTGGCCTTTGGATTGACCATCAGGGACACTTGGCAGGCTTGGACGTGAAGGCGTATTGTGGTCTTTGAAGGAGATGCTGCATGGAATCATGTTAATGCCAAAATTATGAAATGTGAGAGGGGACCTGGGAATCGAACCCAGGTCCCAGACCCTGCATGACAACTCAACTGCCAACTGAACCAACGCGCGTATTTGTTAACATAGTGATTGGAAAATATAATATATGAAAACAATGGTTAGTGGTGTCAACAAAAATTCGCGCGCCATGATTTGAATCCTCCACTCACGCTTGGACACATAGGCTTCTTCTTCATCTTTTCCCTGTAAATAAAAGCAAACAGTGGGGGTTTTAAACCCCCACTAAACCAGACCTGCAAAAATAGCAATTAGACGATAGTCAAATATAAAAATGGCGCGAGGGGTGGATTGGCTTCGTCTAGATGTCCTGATTCCATTGGCATAGGTTTTAAGGCCTAATTTTTCCACATGAGGGAAACCCTAATTTAAAACTTCTGAAACCCTAGAACACGTCCATGGTGAATTCCTATTTAGGCAACCATTCATCAATTGAATGGTACCATTAGCTTCAGAATGTCATTGTTAGTATAAATCCACAGTTAAAAATCATGAATCATGCATGGAAATTGAAACACGATTATGGACAATTTTGAAAGGAAAGCAATTTTGTTCTACCAATTCCTTGTGCGTGGAGACTTGGTTTCGATTGCAAAAGCTTCCTGGATCCCTTGGCAATGTATTGGAATGCCTTTGGAGCTTTGAATCGTGCTCTAGATATGAAAACGGTTTCAAGGTTTTTTGGCCAAAATTGCAAGTTTGTTCTTTTGTTTCCTGCGCAGCTTCTGTGTGTCTCAGCCTTAGGTTAGCTTGTGCTTATGTATTTGAATAGAATTAGGTTAAAAAACCAGCCCATAATCCATGCATTCATGATTCAAATATTTGATTTTATTACATCTTTTTTTCAAATCTTTTTGCCATGGAAGCTTGCCAATTGTGTAGAATCTTTCCTTTTTGAATGATGCACGAAATATTTGATTCATAATGGGAGAATTTGCTGCATAAAAAGATTTAAAAAAACATGATTTAGTATTTTTCTTATAATTAATTTTAATTAAATGAATTAATAAGATTAAAAATTCAATTAATTAATTAAAAATAAGAAAATAACTCCCTTTTAGCTTAATGGGTCGTGCATAGCCTTTGGGTAATGATTCCTGGAAGAAATTGAGGCCCATTAGCAATTTTGAGGCTTTTTATGCAAAGTTGACTTTTCAAAATTCCCAAATATTTCCCAAATTCTACAAGGCATATCTTGCTCAATGTTTAAGCTTTGATCATGTTCTTGGACATTTTGGAAAGGTCTTGAAGTCCTATAACCAATGTCTTTGGTCCCATGTCATTTTGATTTACCAATTTCAAGTTATGGTCTTTGACTTAAAGTGCCTTTTTGTTGACTTTTGAAAATGACCTATAATGTTGAAGTTGATAACTTTTTGTGAGAGCATTTCTTGGACTTGAAGTGTGAAGATGAGTTGTAGGAAATGTCATTCTCTTCAAAATGAGCTTTGGATGGGATTTTTCTGATAAACCATGAAGAAGTTATGCCCTGGTCAATTTGCAGTTGACTTTTTCAACTGTCCAAAAATAGAAACTTTTGCATCTTGAGACTTTTTGAGCCATGCTTTGAGAATCATGATCAAGAATTGATCAAATGATGTTTGTGGCTTCAAAATAAGATGTTGACCAAAAATTTGGACTTTTGACTGTCAAATGACCATTTTGCCCCTGCAGTTGACTATGAAGCATTTAGGGTTTTTGACTGTGCAATTTGATGCTGTGAGTCTTGAAACTTGGCATATGGATGCTTGACAATGTTTATAGGCATGTGGGACTTGATTGTACCCTTGGAAACCTCAACTTCTTTGCCAGAACCAAAACCCTAAATTTTGACTGTTAGGGGGCAATTGGACTGTGCAACCCTTGGGAGATTTTGAAGCATGATCTTAGCAAACCTTGAAGAATATGGGAGGGCAAATTTTGGGGTACGATAGTTGCCCCTGTTCAATCTTCTTAGACCTGAGGATGTATATTGGTTGGCGTGCCTTTCGTAATCCGAAGGTGGAAGATGATTGAACACTAGAGTGCCCAGAAATTTGCACTCACATAGTAGAGTGTCACCAGCGTGATGATGGGAATGGGCTTACAAATTCCATTTGGAGACTGATGGATAGAAGGATGGGCTTATAGATGCCATCTGGAAGTGTGACAGAACCTTGTCGGGAATGGGCTTATAGATGCCATTTGGAGACTGTCAGTATGTGGATGGGCTTATAGACGCCATCTGGAAGTGTGACAGAACCTTGTCGGGAATGGGCTTATAGATGCCATTTGGAGACTGTCAGTATGTGGATGGGCTTATAGACGCCATCTAGGTGTCGATCGCGTAAGAGATTCCTTAGCGAGAACTTGTGTACCTGAGAAAGAAAATAATTACCTGGCCTGTTACAGGAGTTGATCTTCAAACTCTTCAGACGTGCCCTGGCAGGATACAGGAATCGAGTCTGGAATATAGTCGTCAACAGATACACCCTGGCAAGATACAGGAATTGGATCTTCGAACTCTTCAGACGTGCCCTGGCAAGATACAAGAATCGAGTCTGGTACTGTTAGTCGTCAACGGATACACCCTGGCAAGATACAGGAATCGGATCCTCAAACTCTTCAGACGTGCCCTGGCAAGATACAGGAATCGAGTCTGGTAATGTTAGTCGTCAACGGATACACCCTGGCAAGATACAGGAATCGGATCTTCGAACCCTTCAGACGTGCCCTGGCAAGATACAGGAATTGAGTCTGGTACTGTTAGTCGTCAACGGATACACCCTGGAAAGATAAGGGGATCGGATCCTCAAACTCTTCAGACGTGCCCTGGCAAGATACAGGAATCGAGTCTGGTACTGTTAGTCATCAACGGATACACCCTGGCAAGATACAGGAATCGGATCTTCGAACCCTTCAGACGTGCCCTGGCGAGATACAGGAATCGAGTCTGGTACTGTTAGTCGTCAACGGATACACCCTGGCAAGATACAGGAATCGGATCCTCAAACTCTTCAGACGTGCCCTGGCAAGATACAGGAATCGAGTCCGGTACTGTTAGTCGTCAACGGATACTCCCTGGCAAGATACAGGAATCGGATCCTCAAACCCTTCAGACGTGCCCTGGCAAGATACAGGAATCGAGTCTGGTACTGATAGTCGTCAACGGATACACCCTAGCAAGATACAGGAATCGGATCCTCAAACTCTTCAGACGCACCCTGGCAGGATATAGGAATCGGGTCTGGTAATGTTAGTCGTCAACAGATACACCCTGGCAAGATACAGGAATCGGATCCTCAAACTCTTCATACGCACCCTGGAAGGATACAGGAATCGGGTCTGGTAATGTTAGTCGTCAACAGATACACCCTAGCAAGATACAGGAATCGGATCCTCAAACTCTTCAGACGCACCCTGGCAAGATACAGGAATCGGGTCTGGTAATGTTATTCGTCAACAGATACACCCTGGCAAGATACAGGAATCGAGTCTGGTAATGTTGGTCGTCAACAGATACACCCTGGCGAGATACAGGAATCAGATCTTCGAACCCTTCAGACGTGCCCTGGCAAGATACAGGAATCGAGTCTGGTAATGTTGGTCGTCAACAGATACACCCTGGCGAGATACAAGAATCAGATCTTCGAACCCTTCAGGCGTGCCCTGGCAAGATACAGGAATCAAGTCTGTTAATGCTACTCGTCAACAGATACACCCTGGCGAGATACAGGAATCGGATCTGGAATCACGACTATTGATAGCAATCATCTTTGTATTAACTTTTGCCCTGAAAAGACAAAACGTTAGTTGTATGCGATGTCATGATGTATGACATGCGTGATGAGATTATATGTTCATGATGCGTATATGCATGCTATAATGTATGGAAATGCGATATTTATGAATGTATGTTTTTGTCTAGGAAAATGAATCCTTGAAGGGTGCCGGGAAAATTAATCCTGGGCTTGATGTGGAATAGAGCTTCGCCGTTTCCGCTGGGGATGATGGTTGCAAGAATACCGGTAGGAGAAGATGACTCC
Source organism: Vicia faba (assembly GCA_948472305.1). Lineage (NCBI taxonomy): Eukaryota > Viridiplantae > Streptophyta > Magnoliopsida > Fabales > Fabaceae > Vicia > Vicia faba. The sequence continues at coordinate 259,815,505 of OX451736.1, read as the reverse complement.
GTTGGGGAATAAACTTGATGGAGAGATACTCTGCGGGGGAAAATTATTCTAGCGATCTTGCTGGGGAACAATACTCTGTGGGAAGAGAGGTACTCTGTTGAGATGTTGATGATAACTTCGCTGGGGATACCGTTGTTATGTTGGAAGTTTTAGTAGACTCCGCTGGGGATAAGAAGACTTCGCCGAGGACGATCTTTCCGTGGCTTTTGGATGAGGATAACCCAGTTATATCCTGGTAGGGAAATAACCTTTGAATAAAGCCGGGAGACGCGTTCGTGCTCTGCAGGGGGGAAGCTTCCAGAATCTACTGGAGATAAGCTTCCTACTGGGGAGATGATTCAGCTTTCCTGGGGAAATCTTCAGACTGGACTCTCCTGGGGAAATTTTTGAGATATATTGGGGAAGTGGCCCCGCTGAATGTTCGGTATACCGCTGGGGAACAATCTTAGATCAAGACTGTCGGGGTTGCTTGTTAAGAATGCTTGAATACTCTGCTGAGGAATGTTGAGATCTGCTGGGGATACCCAATTTCCTTAAGGCTGACAGTATAACTTTGCTTGGGGAGAGTATGTTGACTTGCTGGCTCACTCTCTGGGGAATTAAGATATCCTGGTTGCATTCTTCAGCTGAACTTACCTTGGTACCTTGGTGGACAGAGCAATTAGATCGCTTAGAAGACTCATTATTGCCCTTGTTTCTAATGTTACCTGTAATTAATCCTTCGTTTCGTATGCAAATATTTATGAGTTAGCAATTATTGTCAAATGCATATATCACAAATTGAACCTTGGACGTTCTTCGCAAAACAAAACAGAAAAGGAAAAACAATTGGCAGCTTTAGCTGAAAAGTGAATTTATATTGATTTTTGAATTGCCTGTAAATAGGCGTTTATGTACAGGAGGCTGACGTCCTAGTAAGAGAACGTCGCCGAACAACAGAGTTTATACAATTTTGTGAAAAAGGAAAACAAAACAGCTATGTGAAAAGAATAATCCCACTGGGTTCCAACTCTGCTATCGCCTTTATATCTTCGAGCGTCTCATCACTTGGCTGCCCGATTGAAGATGAAGCTGATTGATCAATGCCGTCTGAACTTGATGTTGATACCGGATTCTGGATGCAAGGTGATCCAATGAGACATAGTATTACGCTTTAATCCCTAACTTTTGTCTGGACCGCCCTTTCGGGTTTTCAGTCCACCGGGATACCCATTTTTGCCCAAGCTGCCTTTTCAGGTTTTCGACTTGCCGGGTGTATAGATTTTTTTCATTTCATCCCTCATTTTGCCCGAACCCTTTTGGTTCGCCGGGAAGCCCTAATTTTTGCCTAGGTATGTCAACCTAGCGGGTCTTTTATCATGCGTAGTATCTTTTTACTATGTCTGTATTGGCGGGGTAAGGAAGGTCGTCACCATCCATGGTGGTCAGAATCATGGCTCCTCCTGAGAACACATGTTTAACCACAAATGGCCCTTCGTAGGTGGGGGTCCATTTTCCCCTGGGATCACTTTGAGGAAGGATGATGCGTTTGATTACCAGATCCCCAACTTGATACTCTTGTGGTATGACCTTCTTGTTAAATGCCTTGATCATCCATTTTTGGTACGTTTGACCATGACATATAGCAGCGAGTCTCTTTTCGTCAATTAGGTTTAGCTGATCAAGTCGTGTCTGGATCCAATCATCTTCGCTCAGATCTGCATCCTTCATTATCTGGAGAGAGGGTATTTGCACTTCAATCGGTAAGACTGCCTCCATGCCGTAGACCAAAGAAAAGGGAGTTTCCCCGGTTGACGTCCTTGCTGAGGTACGGTACCCATGAAGAGCAAACGGTAGCATCTCGTGCCAATCTTTGTAGGTCACTGTCATCTTCTGCACAATCTTCTTGATATTCTTATTCGCTGCTTCTACATCCCCATTCATCTTCGGCCGGTAAGGAGAAGAGTTGTGGTGCTGTATCTTGAATTGTTCGTAGAGCTCAGTGATCATCTTGTTATTAAGATTGGTACCGTTGTCCGTAATGATCCTTTCCGGGACGCCGTATTGACAGATCAGGTTATGCCGAATGAACCGTGCCACAACATTCTTGGTTACTGTAGCATAGGAAGCTGCTTCGACCCACTTCGTAAAGTAATCAATTGCTACCAGGATGAAGCGATGCCCATTGGATGCCGTAGGTTTAATCTCGCCGATCATATCAATGCCCCACATAGCAAAAGGCCAAGGTGTTGTCAAGACATTTAGAGGAACTGGAGGAACGTGCACCTTATCTGCATAAATCTGGCATTTATGACATGTCCGAGAATGTTGGTAACAGTCGGCTTCCATGGTGGACCAGTAATATCCTGCCCGAAGGATCTTCTTTGCCATGGTATGTCCACTGGAATGTGTTCCGAAGGTACCTTCATGTAGCTCTGCCATGATCCTTTTTGCTTCAGTCTTATCTACACAACGCAGTAAGGTTGAATCATGGTTTCGCTTGTACAGAATACCGTTGCTGAGGAAGAACTTCGCTGCGAACCTTCTCAGAAACTTCTTGTCATTGACGGATGCACCTTCAGGATACTCTTGAGCTTCCAAGTACCTCTTTACCTCATGGTACCAGGGTTTTTCAGTCACTACCTCAGCCTCAAGATCACAACAGTATGCCGGTTCGTCCAGTTTCCAGATGATGATCTGGGGAGCCTCATTGTCCCACTTGACTTTGAACATGGAAGACATCGTAGCTAACGCGTCCGCCAACTGATTCTCCTCTCTTGGGAAGTGTTCAAAAGTTATCTCTGTGAAATGGGGGATCAATGTCAACACACATTCTCTGTAAGGAATAAGATTCGGATGTTTCGTATCCCACTCGCCTTTGATCTGATTGATCACGAGAGCGGAATCTCCGAAGACACTCAGAAACTTTATCCTTAAGTCAATCGCAGCTTGAAGACCCATGATGCATGCCTCATACTCCGCCATGTTGTTCGTGCAGTTGAAACATAGTCGGGCAGTGAGTGGAGTATGAGTGCCTTGAGGGGATATGATCACAACGCCAATACCGTTACCCAAAGCGTTGGAGGCTCCGTCAAAGTGCATAGACCATCGGGATCCTTCCTCAGGTCCTTCATCCGGTCACAATCATAATGCTCTCGTCCGGAAACTCGAAGTTCATTGACTGGTAGTCGTCCACTGCCTGGTGTGCCAAGTGGTCTGCCAATACACTTCCTTTGATAGCTTTCTGAGTTGTGTACTGGATGTCGTATTCTGTCAAGATCATCTGCCATCTTGCTATTCTCCCAGACAGAGCAGGCTTTTCAAATATGTACTTTATTAGATCCATCTTTGAGATCAACAAGGTAGTGTGAGTTAGCATATACTGTCTCAGCCAGCGAGCCGCCCATACCAAAGCGCAGCAAGTTTTCTCGAGCAGTGAGTATCGGGTCTCACAGTCGGTAAACTTTTTGCTAAGGTGATAAATGGCATGCTCTTTTCGGCCAGACTCGTCATGCTGCCCCAGTACACACCCCATTGAGCTGTCAAGTACTGTCAAGTATAGTATCAGAGGTCTCCCTTCAACCGGTGGCATAAGGATGGGTGGTTCTTGGAGATACTCTTTGATTCTGTCAAAAGCGGCCTGACATTCATCATTCCAACGTACTACCTGATCTTTCTTCAGCAGCTTGAAGATTGGCTCACAGGTAGCAGTTAGATGCGAGATGAACCGGGCAATGTAATTCAGGCGTCCTAAAAAGCCTCTGACCTCTTTCTCTGTCTTAGGAACTGACATCTCTTGAATGGCTTTAACCTTGGCAGGGTCCACTTGAATACCCTTGTCACTTACGACGAAGCCTAGCAACTTTCCAGATCTTACCCCGAAGGTGCACTTGTTCGGATTCAATCTCAGCTTGTACAACTTCAGACGGTCAAACAATTTCTGTAGATGGTCAAGGTGTTCCTCCTCAGTTCAGGACCTTGCAATCATGTCGTCGACATACACTTCAATTTCATGATGGATCATGTCATGAAATAAAGCAACCATGGCACGTTGGTAGGTTGCCCCAGCATTTTTCAACCCGAATGGCATGACCTTGTAGCAGAAGGTGCCCCACTGAGTAACAAAGGTAGTCTTTTCCATGTCTTCAGGAGCCATCTTGATTTGATTATAACCTGAAAAACCATCCATGAAGGAGAACACCTTGTGCTGAGCAGTATTATCGACCAGAACATCAATGTGAGCTAGGGGAAGTCATCCTTGGGGCTGTCCCTGTTCAGATCCCTGTAGTCAACACACATTCTGACTTTACCGTCTTTCTTCGGCACCGGCACCACATTGGCAACCCATTGAGGGTAAGAAGTCACTGCAAGAAACCCGGCATCGAATTGCTTCATAACTTCAGCTTTGATCTTCTCAGACATCTCTGGACGCATACGGCGGACCTTTTGCTTAACCGGAGGGCAGTCTTCCTTGGTAGGCAAATGATGGACCACAATGTCAGTATCCAACCCAGGCATGTCTTCGTAAGACCAGGCAAAGATCTCCACATAATCATGCAACATCTGAATCAACCGTTGCTTTACGCTGAGCTCTAGATTGGCACCAATCTTAACTTCCTTTCTATTTGTCTCAGTACCCATATTTATCGTTTCCACCGGCTCTTCATGTGGTTGAATTGCCCTCTCTTCCTGGAGTAATAGTCTTGCAAGCTCACCAGGCACTTCGCAATCATCTTCACCTTCGTCTTCGGCTAAGTTGATCGGATTTTCGAAGTCATAACTGGCAGTAGCAGAGTCGTTACCAGTGAGATCCTGAGTGGATTGAAACCTGTATAGGTGAGTGTGTGTAAATATAGTTGTTTTGCAATATATATAGCTGTGTATAAAGAAAGAAAGAAAGAAAGGGAGCACAAGATTTGAAATGTGAAAAAACGTCCAAGGTCTTTATTCATGATATATGGAGATGACAGTTATAAGCCCTTACAAATGAAGCCACGGTGCCCCGGGTAAGACACCAGGCCATAAAGTTTCAGTTTATTGTTTATTACAAATAACAAAAACAAAGGAATTCATTACTGCGTAACAAAAGTAACATGTATGTGATCTTTTGCGGTCCAATTGGTCAGTCCACCGTCAGTCGTCGGGTAGATCCAGCTATCGAACTCTGATTCTTCCACTTCGTCTTCATCCCCAATAGCATTCACTCCTGGGTTGGTGATGAGCACAGGAGGTCTTCCGATCCTAGCTTTGCGCACAGCCCTCTGAGCCTCTACAGTAAAACCCAGTCCAAACTTGTCAGTTTTAGGAGTGAAATCAGGGAGCCTGCCCCAGTTAGCACATTCACCTTTCTCAATTACAGCACGGGCGTCCTTTAAGGAGGCCATCTTCAAAGGAGAACTCTCTTCAGTCACCGCTTCTGCTGCTGCCAATGTTGGAGGTACCGCTTCAAAATGTTGAAAGGGGGTTTCAATAAACTTCCCGTCCATCTCAATATACCGGAAGGAATTCAGATGACTAACCATGTATTCTTCCTCCCCCTGCACAGTAACAATCTTCCCTCTGACAGGATACTTGAGCTTCTGGTGTAGAGTGGAAGTCACTGCCCCAGCTTTGTGAATCCAAGGTCGACCCAGTAAACAGGAATAAGATGGACGAATATCCATCACATAGAAAGTTGAGTCGAATACTTGAGAACCCACACGAATAGGAATGTCTACCTCACCATGAACCATCCTCTTCGACCCGTCAAAGGCTCGGACAATGATGTTTCTAGGTTTCAGCTCCAGGCCTCACAATCCAACCTGTCTAAGGCCTTCTTGGGCAACACATTCAGGGAAGAACCGGTGTCCACCAACACGTGAGCAAGAGTAGTGCCCCTGCATTCTATAGAGACATGCAGGGCATCATTGTGGTTCTTTCCCTTAGCGGTAAGATCAGCATCTGAGAAACCCAAGCCATTGTCAGCTGTCAAATTGGCTACACAGTCAGTGAATTGATCCGCAGATGTCTCTTGTGGCACATGGGCCGTCTTCAGAAATGAAATTAGGGCCTTGGCATGGGCCTCTGAGCACAGCAGTAATGATAGCATGGAGATCTTGGAGGGGGTATGCCCCAGCTGTTCAACGACGTTAAAGTCACTCTTCTTGATTATCTTAAGAATTTCCTCCATCTCTTGTTGGGAGGCTTCAACATTCACAGACTTTGGTGCCTCCATCCGGGCAGGCTCATCATCAATCCCTTTGCCCCGAGTATTAGATGACTTGGCGGCAGGGGAAGCAACTTGATCAGAAGTGGAAACAGGCGCACTTGCAGGCGTTATTATAAGAGGTCTTCGAATAACTGGTGGCGCAATGTCAGGCGAGAAGAGCCTGCCACTGCGAGTTACTTTGGCGGGACCAGTGATATTGCTGATACCGGTACCGGTGTTGAAATCCTGCTTCACTCCAAGTACATATACATCTACCCCATAGTTCCATGGGACAGCCTTGTCAGATTCATAGGGGAGGGGCCCCAGAACAGTAATAATGATGGGTGCGACAGACATGATCTTGACTGGCTTCCTCGGGGGAGCCTTGATTGTAACGAAAGATACTTCTTCCACATGAACAAAAGGAACAACGGTCTTCTTGAACAGAATTTCTTTGCTGTCCATCAGGCTTTGGATGCCTGACTTCAGCAACGGACAACCAGTAGGGGTAACAACACACAAAAGGCAACCCTTGCTACAACCCGGAAATAAACCGGCCAGCAACAGGTTCCTCTTAACAGTCAATAGAGGGGTAGCTACATAATTCACAAAAACGGCATACAAGTCTTCATCAATGGCATTCACTCCATGTTGGGGCATAGGAGCAGTCACAACATTTGGCCTCTCAGGCGCCTCAAATTGTATTTCCTTCGCATCAATAAGGTCTTGAACCTTATTCCTTAGGGCCCAGCAATCATCAGTAGAATGCCCCGGGCTATTGGAGTGATAAGCACAGCGGGCATTTGGATTATACTTAGGAGATGCAGTGTTCACAACCTTCGGAGCCTCTCTGACGGTCACCAAGTTGGTTGATAGTAGTTGCGGCAAAATTTGTGACAAGGTCATACTCAGCCGAGTGAATTCTCTTCTGGGTCTCTCACCCCTTGGTTGATTAGCTTGCCGAGGAGCGGCAGCAGGCTTTGCAATCACCACCGCGTTGACATATTGGCGGCGCTCTGGTTTATCTTACCTTCTAGGCCCATACACAGCACTGACCTCCTTTTTAAAAGGTTTCTTCTCAGAACTTGAAGATGCACCCTTCTGAATCTTTCCTGACTTCATACCAGCCTCTATCCTTTCCCCAGTCAGAATGAGATCTGTGAACCCTGCAGATGAATTACCAATAAGATGATTAAAGAACGGCCCGGATAGGGTCCCCAAGAACATATCCACTAGCTCACAGTCTGTTAATGGTGGCTGCACCCTGCCAGCCAGGTCCCTCCACTTCTGCGCATACTCTTTAAAACCTTCTCCCGATCCTAGCGACATACCCTGGAGTTGGGTACGTGTAGGTGCGAGGTCGGCATTATATTGATACTGCTTGTAAAAAGCAGTAGCCAACTCCTCCCAGTTACGAACCTTAGTTCCATCCAGCTGATAGAACCATTCGAGATGAGTCCCTGAAAGACTCTCCTGGAAGAAGTGGATCCACAAGTTCTTGTCCATAGTATACGGCTGAATCTTCCGCACATAAGATCTGAGATGTAGCTTAGGGCAGGACACCCCGTCATACTTTGCGAAAGATGGCGCTTTGAACTTCTGTGGGATGACCACACCAGAAGATAGACCCAAGTCTCCGAAATCCAAACCAGGCACTTGTTGAATTTCCATGGCATTCAGACGGTCTTCCAACTGCTTGTACCTGTCTTCAGCTGGAGGATACTGCTCCTCATTAAAATCAGTCTCATTGTCAGAGACCACCAGACTAGGAGCCCTTCCCCCCTGGGGACTGCCTTTGCCTACAGAAGAACCAGCTTCCTCATTCTGCAGTGTGTTACCAAACCTCTGGCCCGTGTTGAATAGAACAGTTCTCTTCTTCTTCTTCTTCTTAACCAGCAGAGCCTTCAGTTCCTCCTGACCTTGGGCCAAACTCATAATCGGCTCTTGGAATTGTGCGTTCTGAGCCTGAAGGGCCTTGATAGACTGCTCGGTAGATGATTCAGGGTTCATGATGCTGAAATAAACAACGAAGAACATTAAGCAACCTGAAAAGAAGAGTTCCTGTGATGCACATGATGAATGATATGTGTTTATGCAATGCATTCAAGGGTTCGAAAGTTCAAATTTGTTGTAGACAAAAAGGAACACACGTTATCATTAAGAAAATAATTGTTCAGTACATCAGGGCCTCATGGGCAAAACATTACAAAAGTGAATCAATCCCAGAAGACACTACGCATCCTCTTTGGAGCTATGTAAGTGTTGAGATTCCTTTCCTTGTGCAGTAGGCGGGTGAGCTCCAAGACCTTCTTTTCACTAGCATGTAGACTGGACTCAAGAGAATTTCGTTCTTCCTTAAGCTGGATCCAGCTCTTCTGCATCTCTTCCCAGGACGTGGGCATGTCAGGATGTTGAATGGTGTAGGACACCTCTCCTTCCAAAACTGGCTCTTTGATCACAGGGAGAACATGAGGGTAAGGCATTACTAACTTCTGGGAGCGGGCTCGTACCCACTTGAGATAAGGCTCCAACGGGATGGAGTTCATGTGCCCCAGTGTCTTGCTGTCTATCCTACTTGGCATCCTCCAAGCTCTGATAAATCTCTGGCGAAGTCCTTGTGCATCGTTGTTGAAGTCAAAAACTATGTCAGGAATTAACATGTCATGAGGGCCGTCCCTCCGAGCGTAACCAAACTGTCTCCAAGCCAGACACGGGTTGTAAGTAATACCTCCTCTGATTCCAAGTAAAGGAACATTAGGGTACTCCTCTCAACGATCAATGATAGTGACATCCTCTCTGGACCGAGAGCACCAATGTATATCAGCATGTGTAAGAGTCATCAATCGTTGTGACCATCTCAAACCCCGCTCATTCTTCAAGACTGATTGTGGAAGGTGCGAAATAAACCACCTTCCCAGGAGAGGAGTGCAACACATAAGAACACCTCTTTTTCTCATTGTTCGAGTGTAACATGAGTGAAGGATGTCCCTAAGCAACGTAGGTATAGGATTCCTGGACATGAAGATCTGGACAGCACTGATATCTATAAGTTGATCGGGATTCGGGAACAAAACCAATCCATAGACAAGGAGGGCCACAACTTCTTCAAAAGCTTGTAGGTCAAGGGAGTTCCAACATTCTTGGGCCTTCTCAAACAGAAACCTGGCTAAGAACCCTTTGATACCACTTCTAACTTCCCAATGTCCCTTGAGGTCAGATGGTTGTAGGCGTAGTGCTTTAGCAATCTCTTCAAGTTTGGGTTCCTTTTCCGTACCGTTGTAGGGTAGTTGACTAAGGATAGGGATCTTCAGAAGCCGGGAGAACTCTTCCAATGTAGGCACCAGTTGATAATCCAGGAAAGTAAAACAGTGGTGCCGAGGGTCAAAGAACTGGAACAGGACCTTTATCATATCTTCCTCAATGTTGGTGTTGACCAGGCTGATGAGTCTTCCATGTCTTTCACTGAATGAAGAGCTCTCAGGAATCCTGGATATAAGTTCCTTAAGCTGAGGAGGGACCCTTACAAGGATGATCTGAATTGTCTTTCTGCGAACAGTTTCCATGTCCTACAAAACAAGAACAAAGATCAAGATTTGAACCCCTAAAATGGTTAGCCAATGCATATGATGCTTTATGATGTTATGATGCTATGATTAAACATACCACAAATATTCACGAGAAGCAAACATGGTAAGGCACACAAGTCACACCACAGCCCTTAGAGTTTAGGCCAGCATGAAGTTTGGGGTACTACCCTCTTGAAGTTGGTGGGCTCAACCTGTCATATCAGAAGTAATCGGGTTCTAAGGGTCCCAATATCACTGGATTGCTTTCATTGTTCATCGTTTCGATTTAGCCACTGAATTGGCGACCGAAATATTCCAAGAAAACAACCCTCAATTGAGTGTAGTATCGAGCATCAACCAACCTCGGACTGCACCAAAGTCAGTTATCTCACTACCCTAAAGAGGCCGAGATGGTTCAATTAAGGTTCCTAAGGTCAGTTGATGCTTCACGACACCACGCGGAGGCCCCGTACTCTCCTTGACTGAAGTCAAGGGTTACCGGTACACACCAAAGTGCCATATCAACATAGCAGACTGCTTCAACCATGTCGGTATACCCCGCACAGTTCCCTCACAGCCTTGTTGCTACTTTCTAAGAAGGTATCCCCAGATCCGGGTTAGGATCTATAGAACTCCCAAGACAGTCCCACAATAATAAAGCAAACAAGTCAAAGAAATTGAAAACACAAGTGATCTTAGTCCTAAGGTACACCTCACTTTAAAAGATTCCCCAGCAGAGTCGCCAGTTCTGTGATCGGTGGATCTGGAACTGACTGTTTTAAAGCTGGTTTCGCGAAATGTCGCGGTAAGCAAGAGTCGCCACCGTCTTTTATTTTCTCCAACATGGACAGGACAAAAGCACAACAAAATTCCTTATGAGATAGTTTCTCGGTTCGGGAGGTAGATTTATAGAAAGGGAAGGTGTTAGCACCCTTTCTATCCATGGTTATCCATGGGATCTTAGATACTTGCTCATTTGTGTTTTCAAAAGTGTTTGCTTTTCAATTGTGAGTGGGTTTGAAAAAGTTTCTTTTAAAGATTTCAGATCGACTCTTGTATCAGTCCTCAAGAGTGTTTGAAAAATTGTTTTGAAAGCTTTTTTGAAAGTGTCGGTGTGAAAAGAGTTTTGATTTGTTTTTTAGAGCAAGTATCTATGAGTCATCTACCTACCCTAAGGAATTAGGCTGTGTAAATGTCCTTAAGGTAGTGCCATCCCACCATTGAGAGATAGGTAGCACCACCGTTGGAGGTGTTCGGGTCAATTCGAGTTTAGGGACAGTGTGGTCACCAGAGCAACAGTAGGATACCTTAGAAGCTACCCTTATGCCATTGATCCTTTTTAATTCCGAGGCAACCGTTTCGAGGCAACTGGATCATGTTATGGACATAAGGACTTACTAAAACGTCCTATACTCGACGACCACGTTTCGAGGGGTAAGGCAACAGTGAGGCGTACCCTAAGAGTGGTGTGTGAATTTGTGTGTTGTTTTCATGTTTAGCAATTATCTTTGATCATTGTATCGTGAGCTACGCGTTGTTTTTATTTTTGCCATTCATTCTTTCATGCAAGTTAGCAGTTTAAAAGGTGCGGAAATTAAAGTGCGGAAAGTAAAAGTCCTACGCTATTACAAGGCGCGGGTCTATACATCTCCAAATTAACAAAGACCCGTTTTGAATAAAAATGCGGAAAGTAAATAAATTCCTAATTACTATTACAAGGCTTGAGCAATTACATAATATTCACAAAGGAAAATAAGATAAACGCGCGAAAAGAATAAAGATGGAACGTTCGAGGGCGTTGGACCCTTTTGTAATTAAATTGAAATTAAAAGTTAATTAATTATTAAATTAAGAAAAGGAATGTTTTTTATGTTTTTGGGATTTAATGAAAATAAAGAAAATTAATTAAAATTAGAAGTTAAACGAAACCCTAGTTCTAATTCGTTTTTAATTATTTATGAAAGATATTCAAGTTTAACCTAATTTACACTAATTAATTAATTACATGAGTATTTACAAAATTAATAATAATTAATAATAATAATAAGAAGAAGAAATTATTTATTAAGAAAAAGAATAAAAATGCTAAAAAACCTAATTTCTACATATTTTAGTTATTTAAGAAAAGATTAAAATTGAAACCTAATTTTACTAAATTGATTATTAAAAATTTATTTACAAAAATATTTAATGAATAAATTAATTAACATGTTTTGATGTCTGATTTTTTTTTATTATGAAAATTATATTTTGTGAATTAAAAGAAAACAATTAAAATTATTAAAAGAAAAGAAAAAGAGAGAAAAAAAATACAAACAATGGGGGTGTCTGACCCAATTTGGGAGGTTTGTTGAAAGCAGTTTGGCCCAACAGATTCCAAGCCCTTTTGACTTTCCAGCGCTTGCGTGCAGAGTGGTTGACTAGCGTGTATGGTAGACTGCACATTCTGGCCTTTGGATTGACCATCAGGGACACTTGGCAGGCTTGGACGTGAAGGCGTATTGTGGTCTTTGAAGGAGATGCTGCATGGAAACATGTTAATGCCAAAATTATGAAATGTGAGAGGGGACCTGAGAATCGAACCAAGGTCCCAGTACCTGCATGACAACTCAACTGCCAACTGAACCAACGCGCGTATTTGTTAACATAGTGATTGGAAAATATAATATATGAAAACAATGGTTAGTGGTGTCAACAAAAATTCGCGCGCCAGGATTTGAATCCTCCACTCACGCTTGGACACATAGGCTTCTTCTTCATATTTTCCCTGTAAATAAAAGCAAACAGCGGGGGTTTTAAACCCCCACTAAACCAGACCTGCAAAAATAGCGATTAGACGATAGTCAAATATAAAAAGGGCGCGCGGGGTGGATTGGCTTCGTCTGGATGTCCTGATTCCATTGGCATAGGTTTTAAGGCCTAATTTTTCCACATGAGGGAAACCCTAATTTAAAACTTCTGAAACCCTAGAACACGTCCATGGTGAATTCCTATTTAGGCAGCCATTCTTCAATTGAATGGTACCATTAGCTTCAGAATGTCATTGTTAGTATAAATCCACAGTTAAAAATCATGAATCATGCATGGAAATTGAAACAAGATTATGGATAATTTTGAATGGAAAGCAATTTTGTTCTACCAATTCCTTGTGCGTGGAGACTTGGTTTCGATTGCAAAAGCTTCCTGGATCCCTTGGCAATGTATTGGAATGCCTTTGGAGCTTTGAATCGTGCTCTAGATATGAAAACAGTTTCAAGGTTTTTTGGCCAAAATTGCAAGTTTGTTCTTTTGTTTCCTGCGCAGCTTCTGTGTGTCTCAGCCTTAGGTTAGCTTGTGCTTATGTATTTGAATAGAATTAGGTTAAAAAACCAGCCCATAATCCATGCATTCATGATTCAAATATTTGATTTTATTACATCTTTTTTTCAAATCTTTTTGCCATGGAAGCTTGCCAATTGTGTAGAATCTTTCCTTTTTGAATGATGCACGAAATATTTGATTCATAATGGGAGAATTTGCTGCATAAAAAGATTTAAAAAAACATGATTTAGTATTTTTCTTATAATTAATTTTAATTAAATGAATTAATAAGATTAAAAATTCAATTAATTAATTAAAAATAATAAAATAACTCCCTTTTAGCTTAATGGGTCGTGCATAGCCTTTGGGTAATGATTCCTGGAAGAAATTGAGGCCCATTAGCAATTTTGAGGCTTTTTATGCAAAGTTGACTTTTCAAAATTCCCAAAAATTTCCCAACTTCTACAAGGCATATCTTGCTCAATTTTTAAGCTTTAATCATGTTCTTGGACATTTTGGAAAGGTCTTGAAGTCCTATAACCAATGTCTTTGGTCCCATGTCATTTTGATTTACCAATTTCAAGTTATGGTCTTTGACTTAAAGTGCCTTTTTGTTGACTTTTGAAAATGACCTATAATGTTGAAGTTGATAACTTTTTGTGAGAGCATTTCTTGGACTTGAAGTGTGAAGATGCGTTGTAGGAAATGTCATTCTCTTAAAAATGAGCTTTGGATGGGATTTTTCTGATAAACCATGAAGAAGTTATGCCCTGGTCAATTTGCAGTTGACTTTTTCAACTGTCCAAAAATAGAAACTTTTGCATCTTGAGACTTTTTGAGCCATGCTTTGAGAATCATGATCAAGAATTGAACAAATGATGTTTGTGGCTTCAAAATAAGATGTTGACCAAAAATTTGGACTTTTGACTGTCAAATGACCATTTTGCCCCTACAGTTGACTGTGAAGCATTTAGGGTTTTTGACTGTGCAATTTGATGCTGTGAGTCTTGAAACTTGGCATATGGATGCTTGACAATGTTTATAGACATGTGGGACTTTATTGTACCCTTGGAAACCTTAACTTCTTTTCCAGAACCAAAACCCTAATTTTTGACTGATAGGGGGCAATTGGACTGTGCAACCCTTGGGAGATTTTGAAGCATGATCTTAGCAAACCTTGAAGAATATGGGAGGCAAATTTTTGGGTACAACAGTTTCCCCTGTTGAATCTTCTTAGACCTGAGGATGTAGATTGGTTGGCGTGTCTTTCGTAATCTGAAGGTGGAAGATGATTGAACACTAGAGTGCCCAGAAATTTGCACTCACATAGTAGAGTGTCAACAGCGTGATGATGGGAATGGGCTTACAAATGCCATTTGGAGACTGATGGATAGAAGGATGGGCTTATAGATGCCATCTGGAAGTGTGACAGAACCTTGTCGGGAATGGGCTTATAGATGCCATTTGGAGACTGTCAGTATGTGGATGGGCTTATAGACGCCATATGGAAGTGTGACAGAACCTTGTCGGGAATGGGCTTATAGATGCCATTTGGAGACTGTCAGTATGTGGATGGGCTTATAGACGCCATCTAGGTGTCGATCGCGTAAGAGATTCCTTAGCGAGAACTTGTGTACCTGAGAAAGAAAATAATTACCTGGCCTGTTACAGGAGTTGATCTTCAAACTCTTCAGACGTGCCCTGGGAGGATACAGGAATCGAGTCTGGAATATAGTCGTCAACAGATACACCCTGGCAAGATACAGGAATCGGATCTTCGAACTCTTCAGACGTGCCCTGGCAAGATACAGGAATCGAGTCTGGTACTGTTAGTCGTCAACGGATACACCCTGGCAAGATACAGGAATCGGATCCTCAAACTCTTCAGACGTGCCCTGGCAAGATACAGGAATCGAGTCTGGTACTGTTAGTCGTCAACGGATACACCCTGGCAAGATACAGGAATCAGATCTTCGAACCCTTCAGACGTGCCCTGGCAAGATACAGGAATCGAGTCTGGTACTGTTAGTCGTCAACGGAAAGTAAAAAAGACCCATTTTGAATAAAAATGCGGAAAGTAAATAAATTCCTAATTACTATTACAAGGCTTGAGCAATTACATAATATTCACAAAGGAAAATAAGATAAACGCGCGAAAAGAATAAAGATGGAACATTCGAGGGCGTTGGACCCTTTTGTAATTAAATTGAAATTAAAAGTTAATTAATTATTAAATTAAGAAAATGAATGTTTTTTATGTTTTTGGAATTTAATGAAAATAAAGAAAATTAATTAAAATTAGAAGTTAAACGAAACCCTAGTTCTAAGTCGTTTTTAATTATTTGTGAAAGATATTCAAGTTTAACCTAATTTACACTAATTAATTAATTACATGAGTATTTACAAAATAAATAATAATTAATAATAATAATAATAAGAAATTATTTATTAAGAAAAAGAATAAAAATGCTAAAAAACCTAATTTCTATATATTTTAGTTATTTAAGAAAAGATTAAAATTGAAACCTAATTTTACTAAATTGATTATTAAAAATTTATTTACAAAAATATTTAATGAATAAATTAATTAACATGTTTTGATGTCTGATTTTTTTTATTATGAAAATTATATTTTGTGAATTAAAAGAAAACAATTAAAATAATTAAAAGAAAAGAAAAGGAGAGAAAAAAAATACAAACAATGGGGGTGTCTGACCCAATTTGGGAGGTTTGTTGAAAGCAGTTTGGCCCAACAGATTCCAAGCCCTTTTGACTTTCCAGCGCTTGTGTGCAGAGTGGTTGACTAGCGTGTATGGTAGACTGCACATTCTGGCCTTTGGATTGACCATCAGGGACACTTGGCAGGCTTGGACGTGAAGGCGTATTGTGGTCTTTGAAGGAGATGCTGCATGGAAACATGTTAATGCCAAAATTATGAAATGTGAGAGGGGACCTGGGAATCGAACCCAGGTCCCAGTACCTGCATGACAACTCAACTGCCAACTGAACCAACGCGCGTATTTGTTAACATAGTGATTGGAAAATATAATATATGAAAACAATGGTTAGTGGTGTCAACAAAAATTCGCGCGCCAGGATTTGAATCCTCCACTCACGCTTGGACACATAGGCTTCTTCTTCATCTTTTCCCTGTAAATAAAAGCAAATAGCGGGGGTTTTTAACCCCCACTAAACCAGACCTGCAAAAATAGCGATTAGACGATAGTCAAATATAAAAAGGGCGCGAGGGGTGGATTGGCTTCGTCTGGATGTCCTGATTCCATTGGCATAGGTTTTAAGGCCTAATTTTTCCACATGAGGGAAACCCTAATTTAAAACTTCTGAAACCCTAGAACACGTCCATGGTGAATTCCTATTTAGGCAGCCATTCTTCAATTGAATGGTACCATTAGCTTCAGAATGTCATTGTTAGTATAAATCCACAGTTAAAAATCATGAATCATGCATGGAAATTGAAACACGATTATGGACAATTTTGAAAGGAAAGCAATTCTGTTCTACCAATTCCTTGTGCGTGGAGACTTGGTTTCGATTGCAAAAGCTTCCTGGATCCCTTGGCAATGTATTGGAATGCCTTTGGAGCTTTGAATCGTGCTCTAGATATGAAAACAGTTTCAAGGTTTTTTGGCCAAAATTTCAAGTTTGTTCTTTTGTTTCCTGCGCAGCTTCTGTGTGTCTCAGCCTTAGGTTAGCTTGTGCTTATGTATTTGAATAGAATTAGGTTAAAAAACCAGCCCATAATCCATGCATTCATGATTCAAATATTTGATTTTATTACATCTTTTTTTCAAATCTTTTTGCCATGGAAGCTTGCCAATTGTGTAGAATCTTTCCTTTTTGAATGATGCACGAAATATTTGATTCATAATGGGAGAATTTGTTGCATAAAAAGATTTAAAAAAACATGATTTAGTATTTTTCTTATAATTAATTTTAATTAAATGAATTAATAAGATTAAAAATTCAATTAATTAATTAAAAATAATAAAATAACTCCCTTTTAGCTTAATGGGTCGTGCATAGCCTTTGGGTAATGATTCCTGGAAGAAATTGAGGCCCATTAGCAATTTTGAGGCTTTTTATGCAAAGTTGACTTTTCAAAATTCCCAAATATTTCCCAACTTCTACAAGGCATATCTTGCTCAATTTTTAAGCTTTGATCATGTTCTTTGATATTTTGGAAAGGTCTTGAAGTCCTCTAACCAATGTATTTTGTCCCATGTCATTTTGATTTACCAATTTCAAGTTATGGCCTTTGACTTAAAGTGCCTTTTTGTTGACTTTTGAAAATGACCTATAATGTTGAAGTTGATAACTTTTTGTGAGAGCATTTCTTGGACTTGAAGTGTGAAGATGAGTTGTAGGAAATGTCATTCTCTTCAAAATTAGCTTTGGATGGGATTTTTCTAATAAACCATGAAGAAGTTATGCCCTGGTCAATTTGCAGTTGACTTTTTCAACTGTCCAAAAATAGAAACTTTTGCATCTTGAGAATTTTTGAGCCATGATTTGAGAATCATGATCAAGAATTGATCAAATGATGTTTGTGGCTTCAAAATAAGATGTTGACAAAAAATTTGGACTTTTGACTGTCAAATGACCATTTTGCCGCTGCAGTTGACTGTGAAGCATTTAGGGTTTTTGACTGTGCAATTTGATGTTGTGAGTCTTGAAACTTGGCATATGGATGCTTGACAATGTTTATAGGCATGTGGGACTTGATTAGACCCTTGGAAACCTCAACTTCTTTGCCAGAACCAAAACCCTAATTTTTGACTGTTAGGGGGCAATTGGACAGTGCAACCCTTGGGAGATTTTGAAGCATGATCTTAGCAAACCTTGAAGAATATGGGAGGGCAAATTTTGGGGTACAACAGCCGCCGAACAACAGAGTTTATACAATTTTGTGAAAAAGGGAAAACAAAACAGCTATGTGAAATGAACAATCCCACTGGGTTCCAACTCTGCTATCGCCTTTATATCTTCGAGTGTCTCATCACTTTGCTGCTCAGTTGACGATAAAGCTGATTGATCGATGCCATCTGAATTTGATAGCTGATATCAGATTCTGGATGCAAGGTGATCCAATGAGACATAGTATTACGCTTTATCCCTAACTTTTTCCTGGACCGCCCTTTAGGGTTTTCAGTCCACCGGGATACCCTTTTTCGCCCAAGCCGCCTTTTCAGGTTTTCGGCTTGCCGGGTGTACAGATTTTTTTTTCATTTCATCCCTCATTTTGCGCGAACCCTTTTGGTTCGCCGGGAAGCCCTAATTTTTGCCTAGGTATGTCAACCTAGCGGGTCTTTTATCATGCGTAGTATTTTTTTACTATGTCTGCATTAGCGGGGTGAGGAAGGTCGTCACCATCCATGGTAGTTAGAATCATGGCTCCTCCCGAGAACACGTGTTTAACCACAAATGGCCCTTCGTACGTAGGGGTCCATTTTCCCCTAGGATCACTTTGAGGAAGAATGATGCGCTTGATTACCAGGTCCCCAACTTGATACTCTTGTGGTCTGACTTTCTTGTTAAATGCCTTGATCATCCGTTTTTGGTACGTCTGACCATGACAAATAGCAGTGAGTCTCTTTTCGTCAATCAGGTTTAATTGATCAAGTCGCATCTGGATCCAGTCATCTTCGCTCAGATCTGCATCCTTCATTATCCGGAGAGAGGGTGTCTGGACTTCAATCGGCAAGACTGCCTTCATGCCGTAGACCAAGGAAAAAGGAGTTGCCCCGGTTGACGTTCTTGCTGAGGTACGGTACCCATGAAGAGCGAACGGTAACATCTCGTGCCAATCTTTATAGGTCACTGTCATTTTCTTTACAATCTTCTTGATATTCTTATTCGCTGCTTCTACAGCCCCATTCATCTTCGGCCGGTAGGGAGAAGAGTTGTGGTGTTGTATCTTGAATTGCTCGCAGAGCTCAGTGATCATCTTGTTATTAAGATTGGTACCGTTGTCTGTAATGATCCTTTCCGGGACACTGTATCGACAGATCAGGTTATGCCGAATGAACCGTGCCACGACATTCTTGGTTACAGTAGCATAGGAAGCTGCTTCAACCCATTTTGTAAAGTAATCAATCGCCACCAGGATGAAGCGATGCCCGTTGGATGCCGTAGGTTTAATCTCTCCGATCATATCAATGCCCCACATTGCAAAAGGCCAAGGTGCTGTCAAGACATTCAGAGGGACTGGAGGGACGTGCACCTTATCTGCATAAATCTGGCACTTATGACATGTCCGAGAATGTTGGTAACAGTCAGCTTCCATTGTGGACCAGAAATATCCTACCCGAAGGATCTTCTTTGCCATGGTGTGTCCACTGGAATGTGTTCCGAAGGTACCTTCATGTAGCTCTGCCGTGATCCTTTCTGCTTTAGTCTTTTCCACACAACGCAGTAAGGTCGAATCATGGTTTCGCTTGTACAGAATGCCGTTGCTAAGGAAGAACTTCGCTGCGAACCTTCTCAGAAACTTCTTGTCATTGACGGATGCACCTTCAGGGTATTCCTGAGCTTCCAAGTACCTTTTCACCTCATGATACCAGGGTTTTTCAGTTACCACCCCAGCCTCAAGATCACAACAGTATGCAGGTTCGTGCAACTTCCAGATAATGATCAGGGGAGCCTCATTGTCCCACTTGACTTTGAACATAGAAGACATCGTAGCCAGTGCGTCCTCCAACTGATTCTCCTCTCTTGGGAAATGTTCAAAAGTTATCTCTGTGAAATGGGGGATCAATGTCAACACATATTCTCTGTAAGGAATAAGATTCGGATGTTTCGTATCCCCCTCGCCTTTGATCTGACTGATCACGAGAGCAGAATCTCCGAAGACACTCAGAAACTTGATCCTTAAGTCAATCGCAGCTTGAAGACCCATGATACATGCCTCATACTCCGCCATGTTGTTGGTGCAGTTGAAACATAGTCGGGCAGTGAGTGGAGTATGAGTGCCTTGAGGGGATACGATCACAACACCGATATCGTTACCCAAAGCATTGGAGGCTCCGTCAAAGTGCATAGACCATCGGGATCCTTCCTCAGGTCCTTCATCCGGTCCAGGTACTTCACAATCAGTCACTATCATGATGCTCTCGTCAGGAAATTCAAAGTTCATTGACTGATTGTCGTACACTGCCTGGTGTGCCAAGTGGTCTGCCAATACACTTCCTTTGATAGCTTTATGAGTTGTGTACTGGATGTCATATTCTGTCAAGATCATTTGCCATCTTTCTATTCTCCCAGACAGAGCAGGTTTTTCGAATATGTACTTTATTGGGTCCATCTTTGAGATCAACAAAGTAGTGTGAGTCAGCATATACTGTCTTAGCCGGCGAGCAGCCCATACCAAAGCGCAACAAGTTTTCTCGAGCAGTGAGTATCGGGTCTCACAGTCGGTAAACTTTTTGCTAAGGTAATAAATGGCGTGCTCTTTTCGGCCAGACTCGTCATGCTGCCTCGGCACACACCCCATTGAGTTGTCAAGTACTGTCAGGTATAGTATTAGAGGTCTCCCTTCAATCGGTGGCATAAGAATGGGTGGCTCTTGGAGATACTCTTTGATTCTGTCAAAAGCGGCCTGGCATTCATCATTCCAACGTACTACCTGATCTTTCTTCAGTAGCTTGAAGATTGGTTCACAGGTAGCTGTTAGGTGCGAGATGAATCGGGCAATATAATTCAGACGTCCTAGAAAGCCTCTGACTTCTTTCTCTGTCTTGGGAACTGGCATCTCTTGAATGGATTTAACCTTGGCAGGGTCTACTTGAATACCTTTGTCACTTACGACGAAGCCTAGCAACTTTCCAGATCTTACCCCAAAGGTGCACTTGTTTGGGTTCAACCTCAGCTTGTACAACTTCAGACGGTCAAACAATTTCTGTAGATGGTCAAGGTGTTCCTCCTCAGTTTGGGACCTTACAATCATATCATCGACATACACTTCAATCTCATGGTGGATCATGTCATGAAATAAAGCAACCATGGCACGTTGGTAGGTTGCCCCAGCATTTTTCAACCTGAATGGCATGACCTTGTAGCAGAAGGTGCCTCACTGAGTAACAAAGGTAGTCTTTTCCATATCTTCAGGAGCCATCTTGATCTGATTATATCCTAAAAAACCATCCATGAAGGAGAACACCTTGTGTTGAGCAGTATTGTCAACCAGAACGTCGATGTGAGGTAGAGGGAAGTCATCCTTGGGGCTGGCCCTGTTCAAATCCCTATAGTCAACACACATTCTGACATTACCATCTTTCTTTGGCACTGGAACCACGTTGGCAACCCACTGAGGGTAAGAAGTCACTGCTAGAAACCCGGCATCAAATTGCTTCATAACCTCAGCTTTGATCTTCTCGGACATCTCTGGACGCATACGGCAGACCTTTTGTTTAACCGGAGGGCATTCTTCTTTGGTAGGCAAGTGATGGACCACAATGTCGGTATCCAACCCAGGCATGTCTTCGTAGGACCAGGCGAAGATCTCCACATAATCATGCAACATCTGAATCAACCGTTGTTTCACGCCGAGTTCCAGATTGGCACCAATCTTAACTTCCTTTCTATCAGCCTCAGTACCCAGATTTACCGTTTCCACTGGCTCTTCATGTGGCTGAATGGCCCTCTCTTCCTGGAGTAACAGTCTTGCAAGCTCACCAGGCACTTCGCAATCATCTTCACCTTCGTCTTCGGCTAAGTTGATCGGATTTTCGAAGTCATAACTGGCAGTAGCAGAGTCGTTACCAGTGAGATCCAGAGTGGATTGAAACCTGTATGAGTGAGTGTGTGTAAATATAGCTGTTTTGCAATATATAAAGAAGGAAAGAAAGAAAGGGAGCACAAGATTTGAAATGCGAAAAACGTCCAATGTCTTTATTCATGATATATGGAAATGACAGTTAATAAGCCCTCACAAATGAAGCCAACGGTGCCTCGGGTAAGACACCGGGCCATAAAGTTTCAATTTATTATTTATTACAAATTAAAGAAACAAAGGAATTCATTACTGCGTAACAAAAGTAACAGGTATGTTGTCTTTTGCAGTCCAATTGCTAGGTCCACTGTCGGCCGTCGGGTAGATCCAACTGTTGAACTCAGATTCTTCCACTTTGTCACCATCCTTGATAGCATTCACTCCATGGTCAGGTAGGGGAGCTGTCACCACATTAGGTTTCTCAGGCACCTCGAACTGAACCTCTTTAGCATCGATAAGGTCTTGAACCTTATTTCTTAGGGCCCGACAATCATCAGTAGAATGCCCCAGGCTATCAGAGTAATAAGCACAACGGGCATTGGGATTATACTTCGGAGAGGTCGTGTTTACAACCTTCAGAGCCTCTCTGATGGTCACCAAGTTGGTCGATAGCAGTTGCGGAAAGATCTGTGACAAGGTCATACTCAGCCGAGTGTATTCTCTTCTGGGTCTCTCAGCCCTTGGTTGGTTAGGTTGCCGAGGAGCGGCAGCAGGCTTTGCAATCACCACCGCGTTGACAGCTTGGCGGTGTTCTGGTTTGTCTTGCCTCCTAGGCCCATACACAGCACTGGCCTCCTTTTTAAAAGGTTTCTTCTCAGAACTTGAGGACGCACCTTTCTGAATCTTCCCTGATTTCATACCAGCCTCTATCCTTTCCCCAGTCAGAATGAGATCTGTGAACCCTGCAGATGAATTGCCAATGAGATGATTGAAAAACGGCCCGGATAGGGTCCCCAAGAACATGTCCACAAGTTCACGATCTGTTAATGGTGGCTGCACCCTGCCAGCCAGGTCCCTCCACTTTTGCGCATACTCTTTAAAACCTTCTCCCGATCCTAGCGACATACCCTGGAGTTGGGTACGTGTAGGAGCGAGGTCGGCATTATATTGATACTGCTTGTAAAAAGCAGTAGCCAACTCCTCCCAGTTACGAACCTTGGTTCCATCCAGCTGATAGAACCATTCGAGATGAGTCCCTGAAAGACTCTCTTGGAAGAAGTGGATCCACAAGTTCTTGTCCACAGTGTATGGTTGAATCTTCCGCACATAAGATCTGAGATGTAACTTAGGGCAGGACGCCCCGTCGTACTTTGCGAAAGATGGTGCTTTGAATTTGTGTGGGATGACCACACCAGAAGATAGACCCAAGTCTCCGAAATCCAAACCAGGCACTTGTTGAATTTCCATGGCATTCAGACGGTCTTCCAACTGCTTGTACCTGTCTTCAGCTGGAGGATACTGCTCCTCATTAAAATCAGTTTCGTTGTCAGAGACCACCGGACTAGGAACCCTTCCCCCCTGGGGACTGCCTTTGCCTACAGAAGAACCAGCTTGATCAACAACCTCATTCTGCAGTGTGTTACCAAACCTCCGGCCAGTGTTGAATAGTACAGTTCTCTTCTTTTTCTTCTTCTTAACCAGCAGAGCCTTCAACTCCTCCTGTCCTTGGGCCAAACTCATGATCAGCTCTTGGAATTGGGCGTTCTGAGCCTGAAGGGCCTTGATGGACTGCTCGGTAGATGATTCAGGGTTCATGATGCTGAAATAAACAGCGAAGAACATTAAGCAACCTGAAAAGAAAAGTACCTGTGATGCACATGATGAATGGAATGCGTATGATTTATGTTTTCAAAGACAATCGGGAATCAACTTTGTAAACAAAAAATAACACACTTCATTAGATTCAACTTTGAAATTCAAATTGTTCAACAGATTGCCCTTAGGCGTTACATAAATGAAAATACTAAAAATGGAAGTAAAACTGTCGAGGAATGTCCAAAGCTCATTAGTGATCCCATGGTCTCCTCTTCTCAGTACGGATGTAGTCATTCAAGGCTCGCTCATTCTCCAACTGCTTTGTCAGCTTCTGGATCTTCAATTCCTGCTCGTTGAACTTTTCCCGATAAAAATCCCGTTCTTCTTGCAGTTGCGCCCAAGATCTCTTTAGTGTATCAATATCAGTAGGTATCTGAGGAGGGAGAACAGTTGGAGGAGCTCCATCTCTATCAGGATATTCAAGGATGACGGGTCTTACAGCTTCATATGGCATACCTAACTTCTGAGCACAGATGCGGACCCATTTGTAGTAGGCTTCCATAGGTAGAGAAGTCTTCGGTCCCAACTCTTGTGGGTCAGCTTTGTGAATTCTGTCCCAAGCCTTGATGAACCTACGACGCAGCTCGTCACTATCTACCTGAAACTCAAAACTGATGGGAGGCACCAACATCTCATGAGGCCCTGCTCTTCTGGCTCTTCCAAACTGACGGAGAGCTAGACATGGATTATAAGAGATTCCTCCTTGGGTACCAATCAGAGGAACATTAGGATATTCTCCGCAACGATCAATAACAGCTACCTCATCCAAACCTCTGAGAGTCCAAATGATGTCATTATCAGTGAGAGACATTAACCTATAAGCCCAACCTCTTTCTTCTTTGTTCTTCAGCACGAACTTAGGGAGGTGCGAAATAAACCACCTAACTAACAAAGGACTGCAACACCACAGAGTTCCTCGTCTTCGGGAAGTACGAGCATAGAGTTGTTGCAGGATGTCACCCAAGAGAGTGGGCACAGGGTTCCAAGACATGTAGATCCTCATGGCAGTGACGTTAATGAAGTTATCAGGATTAGGAAACAAGACTAGACCATAGATTAAGAGAGCCAAAATGTCTTCATACGCCCTAAAGTCCAGGTCATTCTAGAAACTGTTAGCCTTACCAATCAGAAACTTGGCCAAGAAACCCTTAACTTTGCTTCTAGTCACCCAGTTGTCCATTACCTCCTTGTGGGTCAAGGGAAGAGCTGCAGCAATCTCCTCAAGTCTAAGAGTCTTTTCCCAACCAGTGTAGGGAGTCTGATCCAAGATAGGGATACCAAGCAAATCAGAGAACTCTTCCAGGGTAGGGACCAGCTGGAAGTCTTGAAAGGTGAAGCACTGGTACAGAGGGTCATAAAACTGTGTCAGGACACTCATCAGTTGTTGGTCCCACTTTGCCATGACTAAACTGAGAAGAGAGCCATGCCTCTGGATGAAGGAAGTAGTATTTGGAATTCTGCTAACCAATTCTTCAAGCAACTCAGGTGGGTGAACAAAATTGAACCGGATAGTGTTCCTTCGCATAGGCATCATGATATCCTACAAAACAGAGCAAAGGTGAAACCCTCTTGTCTTTGAAATGGTCAGTCCTTATGCAAGATGCATGCAATGTTTATGATGGCATGATGTTATGATAAAGCACACCACAAATATTCACAAAGGCAAACATGATAAGGCACACAAGTCACACAAGACAAGCCCTTAGAGTTTAGGCCAGCATGGGGTCTAGGTATTACCCTCTTTCAGTTTGTTGGTTAAGACCTGTCCTATCAGAAGTAACCGGGTTCTAGAGGATCCCAATATCACTGACTACCCTTAATCGGTCATAACTCCAGCATCACAATCTTTTCTTGCGGCCAGAACCATCACGAGAGTTTAGCCTCAATGGGCGTAGCATACTACTACTGTTCTATTGGCCAAGTTGGGTCATTTAAGGTTCTAAGGTCGGTTGGTACTTAATGACTCCTCAGAAGACCCATATTCTCCTCGTTGCGACACAAGGGATATCGGTACAGACCAAGGTGCCACACCAACGTAGCCACTGCTTCACCCGTGTCGTTCTACGCCGGACAGGTCCCTCACAACTTATGCTACCTAAACAGGGTATCCCCAGATCCGGGTTAGGATCTATGTAACTCCGTTGCAGCCCACAATAATAAATCAAACAAGCACAACAATTGAAAACACAAGTGATCTTAGTCCTAAGGTACACCTCACTTTTAAAGTATGTCCCCAGCAGAGTCGCCAGTTCTATGATCGGTGGATCTGGAACTGACTGTTTAACGCTGGTTCGTGAAATGTCGCGGAAGCAAGAGTCGCCACCGTCTTTTATTTTCTCCAACATGGACAGGACAAAAGCACAGCAAAATTCCTTATGAGATAGTTTCTCGGTTCGGGAGGTAGATTTATAGAAAGGGAAGGTGTTAGCACCCTTTCTATCCATGGTTATCCATGGGCTCTTAGATACTTGCTCATTTGTGTTTTCAAAAGTGTTTGCTTTTCAATTGTGAGTGAGTTTGAAAAAGTTTCTTTTAAAGATTTCAGATCGACTCTTGTATCAGTCCTCAAGAGTGTTTGAAAAATTGTTTTGAAAGCTTTTTGAAAAGTGTCGGTGTGAAAAGAGTTTGATTTGTTTTGAATTAGAGCAAGTATCTATGAGTCATCTACCTACCCTAAGGAATTAAGCTGTGTAAATGTCCTTAAGGTAGTGCCATCCCACCATTGAGAGATAGGTAGCACCACCGTTGGAGGTGTTCGGGTCAATTTGTTTGTTAGGGACAGTGTGGTCACCAGAGCAACAGTAGGACACCTTAGAAGCTACCCTTATGCCATTGATCCTTTTTAATTCCGAGGCAACCGTTTCGAGGCAACTGGATCATGTCATGGACATAAGGACTTACTAAAACGTCCTATACTCGACGACCACGTTTCGAAGGCAAGGCAACAGTGAGGCGTACCCTAAGAGTGGTGTGTGAATTTGTGTGTTATTTTCATGTTAGCATTTATCTTGTACATGTATCATGGTGATCTACGCTTGTTTTTAATTTAGGCCATACATTCTTTCATGCAAAGTTTAGCAGTTTTAAGAGTGCGGAAATTTAAATGCGGAAAATAAAATTCTACGCTATTACAAGGCGCGGGTCTATACATCGCCAAATTACAAAGACCCGTTTGAATAAAAATGCGGAAAGTAAAACCTAGTTACTATTACATGGCTTGAGCAATTACATAATGTTCATAAGAAAATAAAATAAATGCGCGAAAGAATAAAATTAGAACGTTCTAGGGCGTTGGACCCTTTTGAAATTAAATTGAAATAAGAAAGTTAATTAATTATTTAATTAAGAAAGGAAATGTTTTTTAGGTTTTTTGTATTTATGAAATAAAGAAATTAAAATTAAAATTAAAAGGAACCCTAATTCTAAGTTATTTTTAATCGTTAATGAAAAATGTTAAAGTTTAACCTAATTTACTAAAGAATTTATGTACATGTTTATTTACAAAATAAATTAGTAATTAATAATAATGATAATAAGAAAAAATTATTTATTAAGAAAAAGGATGAAAATGCTAGAAAAAACCCTAATTTCTACATATTTTAATTATTTAAGAAAAAGTGTTTAAAATTGAAAGAAACCTAAATTAACTAAGTTAATTATTAACCTTTTATTTACAAAATAAATTATAGCGAAATTAATATTCATAAAAATAAACATTTTTTCTAGTTTATGACTTATTATTGTGAAAATTAATTTATGGTAAAAAGGAATAATTAAAAAAAAAAAAGAATTAGAAAATAAAATCAAATAAAAATTAAAAATGTGCAAACCATGGGGGGTATTCAGACCCATTTAGGAGGTAAATTGCAAGAAATTCAGGCCCACTGGAACAAGCCTTGTTTGACTTCTCTAATTGAGTGCATATGAGTTGACTAGCGTGTACTATGGACTGCACTATCTGGCCATTGGATGGAGCATTAGAGACACTTGGCAAGCTTGGGCATTAGGGCGTATGGTGCTCCTTTGAATGAGTGCTGCATAGAAACGTGTTATGATAAAAAACATGGAATATGAGAGGGGACCTGGGAATCGAACCCATGTCCCAATACCTGCAAGCCACCTCAGCCACCAACTGAGCTATTGAGCGTATTTGTTAATATAATGAATGGGAAATATAATATATAAAAACAATGGTTAGTGGTCTGAACAAAGAAAAGCGCGCCAGTATTTGAATTGTCCTATCATGTTATGACACGCCAGCTTCGTCTTCCTTTTTCTGCCTGTAACATAAACAAATAGCGGGGGTTTTAAACCCCCACTAAATAGAAACCATGAAAATAGCGATTAGAACCTGAGCAAATATAAAAAGGGCGCGAGGTGTGAGTTTGTCTCGTCTTGAGGTCACAAATCCAATGGCACAGGTTTAAAGGTCTGATTTTTCCATATGAAGGAACCCCTAAATTTGGAGCTCTGAAACCCTAGAAAACGTTAATGGCAAATCTCGATACAGGCATTGTTAGTTCAATTAAAGGGTACCATTAGCTTCAGAATATCATTGTTAGTAAGAATCAACCATTAAAACTCATGAACAATGCTTGAAAATTAAAACACGATAATGGAAAAGTTCATGAAAAGTGCAATGTTGTTCTACCAATTCTTGAGGTCTGGAGATGTGTTCTTGATTGCAACACGTTCCTGGATGTCTTGGCAATGTTTTGGAATGCTTTTCAAGCCTTGAATCGTCCTGTAACTAGGATTTCAGTGTTCAAGTTTTCAATGAAAAATTGCAAATTGGTAGGCAGCTTGTATGCAGTATTTCGTGTCTAATGGAATAGGTTTAGGTTATGCATATGTAAGTGAATGGAATTAGGTTAAAAAACCAAGCCCAAAGTCCATGTATTGATGATTCCAATATTTGATTTTGTTCATATCTTTTCCAATCTTTTTCCATGCCAATTATGCCAAATTTGGATGATTTTGTCCTTGTTGATTGATGCACGAGATATTTAGCTCATAATGAGTGAACTTGCTGCACAAAAAGATTTGATAAATGTTATTTGATATTTTTACATATTTAAATATAATTAAATGAATTAATATGATTAAAAATTCAATTAATTAATTAAAAATAGGAAAATAAATCCCTTTGAGCTTAATGGGTCGTGCATAGCCTTTGGGTAATGATTCATGGAAGAATTTGTGGCCCATTAGCAATTTTGAAGCCTTTTGTGCAAAGTTGACTTTTCAAACTTCCCAAAAATTTCCCAACTTCTACAAGGCATATCTTGCTCAATTTTGAAGCTATGATCATGTTCTTGGACATTTTGGAAAGGTCTTGAAGTCCTCTAACCAATGCATTTGGTCCCATGTCATTTTGATTTACCAATTTCAAGTTATGGTCTTTGACTTAATGTGCCTTTTTGTTGACTTTTGAAAATGACCTATAATGTTGAAATTGATAACTTTTTATGAGAGCATTTCTTGGACTTGAAGTGTGAATATAAGTTGTAGGAAATGTCATCCTCTTCAAAATGAGCTTTGGATGGAATTTTTCTGATAAACCATGAAGAAGTTATGCCTTGGTCAATTTGCAGTTGACTTTTTCAACTGTCCAGAAATAGAAACTTTTGCATCTTGAGACTTTCTGAGCCATGCTTTGAGAAATCATAATCAAGAATTGATCAAATGATGTTTGTGGCTTCAAAATAAGTTGTTGACCAAAAAATTTTACTTTTGACTATCAAATGACCATTTTGCCCCTGCAGTTGACTGTGCAGCATTTAGGGTTTTTGACTGTGCAATTTGATGTTGTGAGTCTTGAAACTTGGAATATGGATGCTTGACAATGTATATAGGCATGTGGGACTTGATTGGACCCTTGAAAACTTCAATTTCTTTGCAAGAACCAAAACCCTAATTTTGACTGTGTTAGGAGGCAATTGGACTGTACAACCCTTGAGGGATTTTGAAGCTTGATCTTGGCAAATCTTGAAGAATATGGGAGGGCAAATTTTGGGGTACAACACCTATAATAGGCGTTTCTGTACAAAGAGACTGACATTCTAGTAGAATAATACCGTCGTGAAAATGGAAACTATACAAACTAGTGTACAAAGAAAAAACAACTATGTGTAATAATCCCATTGAGTTTCAATTCTGCTATTGCCCTTATGTCGTTGAGCGTCTCATCACTTTTCTACTTGTCCGAAGTTGACTGGATTGATTGGTACTGTTTGAGCTTGATAGCTGATACTGAAGTCTGGTTGCAAGGTGATCCAACAGGACATAGTTATACGCTTTAAATCCCTAAATTTTTCCTGGACCGCCCTTTCGGGTTTTCAGTCCACCGGGATACCCTTTTTTGCCCAAGTCTCCTTTTCAGGTTTTCGAATTGCCGGGTCTACAGATTCTTTTGAATTTATCCCTAATTTTTGCCCGACCCCTTTTGGTTCGCCGGGATGCCCTTATTTTTTCCTAGTCCAGTCAACCTAGCGGGTCTTTATTCATGCGTAGTATCTTCTAACTATGTCTGTGTTCACATGGTGAGGAAGGTCGTCACCGTCCGTAGTGGTTAATATCATGGCTCCACATGAAAATATGTTCTTGATCATGAATGGCCCTTTGTATGTGGGAGTCCACTTGCCCCTGGGATCACCTTACGGAAGAATGATGCGCTTGATTACCAGATCACCAACTTGATATACCTGACGTCTGACCTTCTTGTTAAAAGTCTTGATCATATGCTTCTAGTACATCTGACCATAACAAACAGTAGCTAACATTTTTTCATCAATCAGATTCAGTTGGTCAAGTCGGGTCTAGATCCATTCATCTTCGTTCAAGCTTGTATCTTTCATGATTCTCAAAGAAGGGATCTGGACTTCAATAGGTAGGACAACCTCCATACCATACACCAGAGAGAAAGGTGTTTCTCCTGTCGACGTACATGCTGAGGTGTGGTAACCATGAAGAGAAAATGGTAACATCTCATGCGAATCCTTATATGTCACAGTCATCTTCTGGATGATCTGCTTGGTATTTTTATTAGCAGCTTCCACAGTGCCATTCATCTTCGGCCCGTAATGAGAAGAGTTATGATGCTGGATCCTGAATTGCTTATAGAGCTTAGTGATTATAGTGTTGTTGAGATTTGTACCATTATCTGTAATGACTCTCTCGGGGATACCATACCAAAAAATAAGGTTATTCTTGATGAACCGCGCCACAACATTCTTGGTAACAGAAGCAAATGAGGAAGCCTCAACCCGTTTCATGAAATAATCAATGGCGTCTAGGATGAAGCGATGCCCATTTGAAGCGGTAGGTCTAATCTCTTTGATCATATAAATTCCCCATATTGCAAAGGGCCAGGGAGCAGTCAAGACATTCAGAGGAACCGGGGGTACATGTACTTTATCAGCATAGATCTGGCATTTGTGACAAGTTCGTGAATGCTGGTAACAGTCTGCTTCCATAGTGGACCAATAGTATCCTGCCTGTAGGATCTTTTTAGCCATGTTACGTCCACTAGAGTGGGTGCCAAAGGTACCTTCATGTAATCTGACATAATCCTCTCTGCTTCGCTCTTGTCTACACACCTAAGTAAAGTAGAGTCGTGGTTTTGCTTGTAGAGGATTCCATTACTGAGGAAGAACTTCGCAGAGAACCTTCTTAGAAACTTCTTATCATTGACAGATTCCCCCTTAGGGTATTCTTGAGCTTCGAGATACCTTTTCACTTCATGGAACCAAGATTTATCTTTTACCCCTTAAGTATCGATCTCATAGCAGTAAGCTGGTTCATCCAATCTCTCAATAGTGATCCGGGGAGCCTCATTGTTCCATTTGACCTTGAACATGGATGACATAGTAGCTAGCACGTCCGCTAACTGATTCTCTTCTCGTGGAAAATGTTCAAAAGTGACTTCTTCAAAGTGTGAAATCAGTGTCAACACATGTTCTTTGTAAGGGATGAGATTAGGGTGCTTCGTGTCTCACTCTCCTTTGATTTGACTTATTACCAAGGCAGAATCTCCGAAAACACTCAAGAACTTGATCCTCAGGTCAATAGCAGCTTTGAGACCCATGATGCATGCTTCATACTCAACCATATTGTTGGTACAGTCGAAACATAGTCTGGAGGTGAAAGGAGTGTGACAGCTCTCAAGAGATATGATTACAACACTAATGCCATTTCCAAGTGCATTGGAAGCTCCGTCAAAAATTATAGTCCATCGGGATCCTTTCTCAAGTCCTTCATCCAGTCCAGGTTCTTCACAATCAGTCACTAACATAATATTCTCATCATGGAATTCAAAGTTCATGGATTGGTAGTCATCCACGGCCTGATGAGCCAAATGATCAGCTAATACACTTCCCTTGATTGCTTTCTGGGTTGTATATTGAATATCGTATTTGGTCAGGATCATTTGCCATCTTTATATTCTTCCAGAGAGAGCGGACTTCTCGAAGATATACTTGATAGGATCCAACTTAGATATTAATAAAGTAGTGTGGGTTAACATATACTGTCTCAATCGACGAGCAGACCATGCCAAAGCGCAGCAAGTCTTCTCGAGCAGTGAGTATCTTGTTTCACAGTTGGTAAACTTTTTGTTAAGCTAGTATATTGCATGCTCTTTTTGACCGGACTCGTCATGCTGCCCCAACACACACCCCATTGAATTATCTAACACTGTTAAGTACATTATCAAAGGTCTTCCTTCAATCGGAGGCATCATAATTGGAGGCTCTTATAGGTATTCCTTGATTCTGCCAAAGGCAGTCTGGCATTCGTTATTCCACTTTACCAATTGATCTTTCTTCAGGAGTTTGAATATTGGCTCACAAGTAGCAGTTAGATAGGAAATGAACCTGGCAATGTAATTTAGGCGTCCCAAGAAACCTCTAACTTCTTTCTTAGTGCGAGGAGCCGACATCTCTTGTATAGCTTTAACCTTTGCAGGGTCTACCTGAATACCCTTGCCACTGACAATGAAACCTGGGAGTTTACCAGACCTTACCCAAAAGGTGCACTTGTTTGAATTTAGCCTTAACTTGTACGTCTTCAGTCTATCAAATAGCTTTTGCAAGTGATCGAGGCGGTCTTCCTCTGTTTGAGATCTGGCTATCATGTCGTCAACATAGACCTCTATCTCGTTATGGATCATGTCATGGAACAAAACTACCATAGCTCGCTGATAGGTTGCCCCAACATTCTTCAACCCAAATGGCATAACTTTGTAACAAAAGGTACCCCAATGTGTGACAAAAGTTGTCTTCTTCATGTCTTCGGGTGCCATCTTAATCTGATTGTAACCAGAGAATCTATCCATGAAGGAGAAGATCTTATGTTGTGCGGTGTTGTCAACCAGAGCATCGACATGGGGAAGCGGAAAGTCATCCTTGGGGATTGCCCTGTTCAAGTATCTGTAGTCCACACACATACGTACCTTATCGTCCTTCTTAGGCACCAGAACTACATTAGAAACCCATTATGGATAGGAGGTGACAACTAAGAACCCATTGTTGAACTGTTTCATAACTTCCGCCTTGATCTTCTATGAAATTTCAGGACACATACGACAAACCTTCTGCTTTACTGGAGGGAAATCTTCTTTTGTCGGCAGGAGATGAACCACAATATCGGTGTCTAGTCCTCGCGTCTCTTCATATTACCAAGCAAAGATCTCAACATAATCATTGAACATCTGAATCAATCGTTGTTTGACACTAAGCTCCAAATTTGCACCTATCTTGAATTCTTTTATGTCCTCTTATGTACCCAGATTCAATGTCTCAATTGGCTCTTCATGAGGCTGTATAGCCCTTTTTCCCGCTGTAGCAGTCTAGCAAGCTCTCCCGGTACCTAAATATCTTCCTCGCCTTCGTCCTCGGCTTGGTTGATCGGTTTTTCAAATTCATAACCGGAAATAGTAGACCTGTTACCAATGGGATCCATAGTGGATATGGATCTGCAGTTTGATGCGTGAGTGTGTGTAAGAGCATAGCTGTATTGACAAAGAAAAATGAAAAGCGCAAAATTTGTATGCAAAACATCCAATGCTTTATTAATGACATTTGACATTGAAAAATGATAACCCTCACAAATGAACCATTGTGCCCCGGGTAAGACACAAGGCCATAGAGTTTATATTGTTCATTTATTACATATCCAGAAAAACAAAAAGATAATTACTCCTGAATAAAA
The DNA here is from genome assembly GCA_948472305.1 of Vicia faba. Taxonomy (NCBI): domain Eukaryota; kingdom Viridiplantae; phylum Streptophyta; class Magnoliopsida; order Fabales; family Fabaceae; genus Vicia; species Vicia faba. Next base: position 259,781,661 of record OX451736.1, on the reverse strand, counting down.
GTAATATGCACAAAGTCTTTAGCTGTCCAGTTACTAGGTCCACCGTTGGTAGTAGGGAAGATCCAGTTGTCCATGTCATAGTCATCATCACTGTCTTCTAAAGCATTGATCCCATGATTGTTGATGCGTATGGGAGGTCCTCCGGAACGAGCACGACGAACAACCTTTTGAGCCCCTGAAGTGAAATCCAAACCGAACTTATCAGATTTTATGGAATGTCAGGGAGTTGGCCCCAAATGGTACACCCACCTTCTTTAACTACTACTTTGGCGTCTTTTAGAGAAGCCATCTTCAAGGGAGGTTTGGTGATCTTTGGCATACTGGTAACAGTCTCGGTTGCAACCAAGGTCTGAGGCACCTCTTCAAAATTTTGACAAGGAGTCTCGATGAATTCGCCATCCATTTCCACATACCTGAAAGAATTTAGGTGGCTTACCATGTACTCCTCCTTACCACGTACTGTGACAATCTTTCCCTTCGTTGGGTACTTCAACATCTGATGCATAGTGGAAGTAATAGCTCTATCCCCATGGATCCAAGGGCGTCCCAACAAATAGGAGTAAGATGGTTGGATGTCCATCACGTAGAAGGTGGAGTCAAAGGTATGAGAACCAACTTTGATAGGGATTTCCACCTCCCTATGCACCATTCTTTTTGAACTGTCTAAAGCCCTCACCACAATATTGATGGGCTTCAGAGTCAAACCTTCGCAGTCTAATCTGTCAAGAGCCTTCAGGGGCAGAATATTCAGCGATGATTCGATATCCACTAAAACATGGGCCAAAGTGGTTCCCCTGTATTCGATGGAGACATGCAGCGCATCATTGTGTTTTCTGCCCCTGGGTGTCAAATCAGCATCAGAAAATCCCAGTCCATTATCTGCGGCCAAACTAGCCACACAATCTTCAAATTGATCAGCGGAAGTTTCCTGCGGCACATGAGCAGTCTTGAGGAATTTTACCAAAGCCTTTGCATGAGCTTCGGAGCATAACAGGAGGGCCAACATTGAAACCTCTAGAATGGATTCTGAATGCGCCTTCGTTCGACCATATTGTAGTCGCTCTTTTTAAATATTTTAAATATTTCTTCCATTTCTTTCTTAGAAACCTCCAGAATGGATTCTGAATGCGCCTTCGTTCGGACAGGCTCAACCAAAATCTCTTTGCCCCGAGTCTCGACTGACTCGGTGACAGGGGTGGCAATAGGGTTAATCACAAGAGTAGTAGTGGTAGTATTAGCAGGAACATTAGTAGGAATGATCATAGAAATAGTAACGACTTTAGGAGGAGAAATCTCAGGTGAGAACACTCTTCCGCTTCTTGTTATTTTGCTAGTCCCAACGATATTGCTGACGTCAAGATCAGTACTTTCAGTAACCTTGTCTTCAACATCCAGCAGGTCTTGCTTGACGCCATGGTAATGGATGTCAGCCCTATAATTCCAGGGAACAACTTTGTCTAAGTTATATGGTATTGGCCCTGGCATAGTGATGATCAGGGGATCCAACTTTGGAGTAGATGTAATCCTGACGGGTTTTTTGGTGGAGACCCTGTGAGAATTGGTGGAAATGGTTATAACTGAAACATATTTACAGGAAACGGTTGTGACGGGAGTCTTCTCAAATAGAATCTCTTTATCATCCATCAGGCGCAGAACACCTGCTTTCAACAAATAGCAACCAGTTGGTAGAGATAAATACAAGTGGCAACTTTCACCACAAGCCAGAAATAAACCGGCTTGCAACAGATTCCTCTTAACAGTCATGAGAGGAATAACAAGTTCCTCAACGGAAGCAACAAACATATCATTGTCAATAGCATTAACACCATAGCCGTGCTTAGGCATTGGAGCAGTTATAACATTAGGAGTTTCCGGAGCATCGAATTCAATCTCCTTTGCCTCGATCAGATCATGCACCTTATTATTTAAAGCCCAGTAGTCACTTGTATCATGGCATGGACTTTCAGAATGATAAGCACATCGAGCCTTTGGATTATAGTGAGGAGATGCAGTGTTGGGATTTTCGAGAGCTTCCCTCAAATTTACCAGATTGGATTTCAGTAAGTGTGGCAAAACTTGAGACAAAGTCATATTAATCTGGGTAAACGGTCTCATAAGCCTTTCTGCTCTAGGCTGGTTGTTCTGCTGTTGAGTAGTTGCGGGCTTGGATATCATTTTAGCCCCTACCGTTGGACGGTGTTCGGTTCTGCCCTGATTTCTTTGACTGTAAGCAACCTTGACCTCTTTCTTTCCCATAAAAGGTCTCTTTCCTGCACTTGAAGAGGTATCTTTTTGAATCTTGTCACTTCTAATACCAACTTCCACTCTTTCTCTAGTTAGGATCAGCTCAGTAAAACCATCCGAGGAGCTTCCAATCAGATGATTGAAAAACGGACCAAATAGAGTACCCAAAAACATGTCCACCAACTCCCTATCAGACAAAGGGGGTTAGACTCTTCCCGCTAGGTCTCTCCACTTCTGGGCATAGTCTTTAAAACCCTCGCTTGAACCCATGGACATACTTTGGAGTTGTCTGCGTGTTAGAGCAAGGTCTGCATTATATTGGTACTTCTTATAGAAAGCAGCAGCCAGGTCTTCCCAGTTACGCATATTGGTTCCCTCCAACTGATAGAACCATTCAAGCTGAGTCCTGAGTAGACTGTCTTGGAAGAAGTGGATCCATAAATCCCTGTCAGCAGTGTGAGGGTAAATCTTTCTCAGCATCTTGGGACACGAGACCCCATCGTACTTATCAAACATCAGAACCTTAAACTTCCGCGGAATGACAACCCCGGAAACCAAGCCTAGCTCTTCAAAATCTAGCCCAGGTACCTTCTAAATTTCCATTGCGTTCAAACGATCCTCCAACTGTTTTTATTTATCGTCAACAAAAGGATACTTCTCCTCATTAAAGTCAAATTCACTATCAGATTCCCTCAAGTTGAGGTCTTCTTCTCTTGTCTGCCCTTCCTGATTGTCTCCTTCTTTTGATGAAGTTACTAGTTCTGAAGCTCGTCGCGCTGGTCCTATGATCCTTCTTCCCAAATTCACCACACCAGCTGGTTTTTTTGGCTTTTTATTTTTGTCCTTCAGTATGAGAGATTTCATATCTTCTTTCCCTTTAGCTAGAGCCACAATAATTTGCTAGAACTGGGCGTTTTGTGCCTAGAGATCCTTGATGTTTTGTTCAAGAGCCATTTCTTTCCTTGCTAAAATAAACAGCGAAGAAGATAAGAACCCTGCTTTGAAACCTGCTTATGAAATGTGATGTATGATATATGTATGCAATGTTTTCAAGGATTTCTAAGACTTAAATTTGCTTAGCCAAAGGGAAAACAAACTTTAATTGTATTAAGAAGTTTAAATGGTTACAATGATGCCTCTTGGGCTTACAAAGGAAGCAAAAAAGAAAAAAAAATGAACTTTCAAAGAAAAAAGGGACTCAGGCTTCCCTCAGACGCATCCTCTTTGGTGCAATGTAGGCATTTATACTCTTCTCTTCGTGAAGTAGCCCGGTGAGCTCTAAAACTTTCTTCTCGCTGGCGTAGAATTGGGTTTCAAAGGTATCCCGTTCCTCTTTGAGTTGAATCCATGATTTTTGTAACTCCTCGAAATTAGTCAGCATGTCAGGATGGAGAACAATGTAAGGAGTGTCTCCCTCAACAATTGGTTCCATGATGAATGGAAGAATGGCCTCATAAGGCATCTAGAGACTTTGAGCACGGGCTCGTACTCACTTAAGATAAGGTTCCAAAGGAATGGAGTTCTTATGCCCCAGTGTTTTACTATCAACTTTATTCACCATGCCCCAAGCTCTTATGAACCTCTAAAAATAACCCTGGACATCATTCTCATAGTCGAATGTGATTCCTTGGGCAAGTGTATCATGAGGACCATCCCTCCTAGCGTAACCAAACTGTCGCAATGCCAAACAAGGATTATAAGTGATTCCTTCCCTAATTCCTAGGAGAGGGACATTAGGGAATTCCCCACAGCGGTCAATGATGGCAATATTCCCTAAGTATCGAGGACACCAATGAATATCTGAATGTGTGAGGGACATCAACCTATTAGACCATCTAATGCCCTGCTCATTCTTCAAAATAGATCGAGGTAGGTGCGAAATAAACCACCTAGCCAACAAAGGAGTGCAACACAAAAGAGTCCCCCTTCTCTTTACAGTGCGGGTATACAGAGAGTGTAGAACATCTCCAAGTAAAGTAGGCACCGGATTATGAGACAGAAAAACCTTGACCACATTCACATCTATGAGTTAGTCTAGATTAGGAAATAGTACCATCCCATAGATGAGAAGGGCCAACACCTCTTCAAAAGCTTGTAAATCCAGAGTATCCTAAAAATGGCGAGCCTTCTCAAATAGAAACTTATCTAGGAACCATTTGACGCCTCTTCTTGTTTCCCAATTTACCACTACATCGGACCGTTGTAAAGGCAGAGCATAAGCAATCTCTTCAGGTTTTGGGTCTCTTTCCGTACCGTTGAAGGGTAACTAATCAATAATGGGCACCCCTAATAACTGAGAAAACTCCTCCATAGTGGGCACTAACTGGTAATCAGGGAAGGTGAAGCAGTGATGTAAAGGGTCGAAGAACTGAAAGAGCACCTTTAACATTTCTTCATCAGGGTTTGAGGTGACCAAGTTGAGAAGTCGACCATGTCTTTCAGTGAATGGAGAGCTTTCAGGGACCCTTGATGCTAATTCCTTGAGTTGAGGAGGTACCCTTACGAGGTTGACTTGTATAGTATTCCCGCGAGTGGATTCCATGTCCTACAAAACAAGACAAAGATAAGCCCTAAAAAACCTTGAAATGGGTAGTATGATATGTCATGTTATGATGTTATGATATCATGATCGTGCTAATAAAATACAAGCATAGCAAGAACAAGAAAATCACTCAAAGACCTTAGGTTTAAGGCTTGCATGGGTTTTCAGGTAAGTACCATCTTGAAGTTTAGTTGGCTGAACATGTCCTATTAATAGTAACCAGATTCTAAGAGATCACAATATCACTTATTTTTCCCACAAGTTTCGTTCTGATAGACAACTGACTTGCCACCAAACAAAACCCTAGATTCAAATCTCAATGAGTGTAGTATCGAGTATCAATCGACTTAGGACTACACCAAAGACGACTATCTCACTACTTCCTAATGGCTAATTTGGTAAATTAAAGGTTCTAAGGTCAGTTGATGCTTTATGACACCACGCAGCAACCCCGTATTCTACTTGATTACTCAAGGCCTACCGGTACCAACCAAAGTGTCACATCAATATAGCTATCGCTTTGACCGTGTTGGTATACCCCGTACAGTTTCCACGATCTATTGCTACTTACCTAAAAGGTGCCCCAGATCCGGGTGTAGGATCTATAGTAACCCAAACAAAGCCCTCAAAAGTAAATCAATCAAAGCAAACAAAGTAGTTAAATAATGAATTAACTCTAAGGTAACCCCACTGTGATACGGTGGGAGAACTGATTTGGTGTTTTGCATTTTATCGCAAATTTTGCAGTTAGCAAGAGTCACCACCGACTTTTCTTTTATCCAACAGGAAAGGATGGAAAGAATAGGAAAGACCTTTGAGATTATTTCTTGAGTTCAGGGGGTAAATTATGAAAAGGGGAGCTATTGGCACCCTTTTCATCCATAGTTATCTATGGGATCTTAGTTGCTTGCTAGATCACTTGCTTTTGTTTGAAAATGTGCTTTGTGGTGGTTCTGAAAGTATTTTTGAAAAGGCGCCTTCGTTTAGGAAAACTTTGTAATGGTTCTCGTTTCGTAAGAATGTATACAAAGTGTTGGACTTTTGAAAATATTTCATGGAAAAGTGTTTGGTGTTTGAAAGTGAGCAAGAAACTAAAAATGTTTCTACCTACTCAAAAGTCTTTTGTTCATTTCCTCCTTTCCTTTGATATTTCTATCTTACCATTGATTGGTAAGAAGCCTTATCTTTGGATGTAAAAGGGATGGACGTGGGTCATCGTATAGTCATGATAGCAATGTTGTGAGATATCTTAGCATTTCTTTTGAGGGACTAAGATCATTTGAGGGGCAACTTTTGAAGCGTCATCGAGGGACTATAATCTTGTATTTTTGATGGTTTTTGCTAATACATCCCACATGCGTAACATGACCATTTTTATAAGGCAACAAGTGGAATTACCCTAAGGGTGAAAGTGTGCAAATATGTTTTATTTACATGCATTGTTTATCTTGAATTAGGGTTTGCTACTTGTTGATTTTAGTCTTTCCATACAAACCCTAATTACTAATATTTACATGAAAGCGATAAATTGCAGAAAGTAAAATTATTATGCTATTACATCATTAGGGGAGGGGGTGTACAAATTTACAAATGGGGATTGCAAGAAAATTAAACATAATTATCTATTACAACCATATTGAATAATGTACAAGCATTGAATAAATATGCAAGAAAATAAATAGAAAAAGAAATGATTTTTGTTTGGTTTTTGTTAAGGGTTTAGTTTTACCCTAATTAAGAAAATGATTAATTAAAACTAAATAAAAATTAAATCTAAACTAATTAAGAAAAGAAATTAAACTAGAAAGCATTTTTAGAGTTTTCTTAAGAAAAGGTTTTTAGTTAATAAAAAATAATATGAAAATTAATTAATTAAAAGAAACTTAAATTCTATGTTAATTTTAATTAAGAAAAAGAAAATAACAAAACCTAAATCTAATTATTATTTATTAAAAAAAAGAAATTAAATTTGTTAAGAAAATGTTTTTGTCTTTTTGTTTTATAAGAAAATAAAATATAAGTGTAAAAATAATAAATAAAATATTTTTGGATTTTTTAATAAAAATAATAATAATAATAATAGTAATAAAAAATAATAAAGAAAAATAAAATAAAATATAAAATATAAAATAAAATAAGTTAAATAAAAAAAAGTTTGGGTCAGTATGCAAAAGTAGGCAGGGGGTGGAAATAGAGCAAATCTGTTAGGCCCAGCCAAGGAGGCCCAAGCGCTGGTTATTGCTGGCAAAAAGAAAGAAAATGTTGAAAAATTGAACAAAAGGCAGCGTTGGGACTTGAACCCATGATCTTGAGATAAACGCGCGCTGCCTTTGCCACTGGGGTGGTTGTACATTCGTTAACATAAGCAAAACAAATAATACATAACACAAGTCAAGTCCTGAAAATGACTTCATCTTCAACCTCCAACCATGGATCCTGTAACTTGCTCATTTCTCAACAAAAATGAAAGATGCAAACATGAAAGTTGCTCCATTTTTCCATACGAATCCAACCATATAAATATCATAAGCTATAAATCAAAGATGATGAGAATTTCTAAAAGTACCAAATTCTGACCTAACTTTTTTCAGAGATTCAAACCTAAAATTCTCTAAGCTCAATAAATATAAATGAAATCAATGGACATGTACAGTTTCAGGGTAATGATGTCTATATGTTATCTTCATAAATGCAAGCTTAACAAGCCTAAATGAAAAGATAGAAGTTCAGAAAAAATACCTCAAAACTGGAAATCATGAAATTCAAATGAGCTTGATTCAAGGTGCTGCAATGATCAGGTTAGCTTTCTCAAGTTCCCAGGAAACTAATGCAATGATTAGCTTGAGCAATGGATGGCTGGAATGGCCTAGAGAAGTCAACTTGCAGTGCTATATTTTTAGTTATGGAGGATGATGAAAATGGAATTATAGTTATGAAACAGGGACATGGATAGGCTATATTTGATGTATAGAAGCTTTGTGATTGATTAGGAATGAAAACGCACGAGGGAATTGTGAGTTACAAGTTCAAAGTTAGAATGTGCACATAAATGGTGTTTTGATGCATGTTCTGATTTGAGGGAGTTTTGGAGAGTTTAAGGGTGCTTAAGATCGTGTGTTAACTTGCAAATAGGGCCTCTATTTATAAGCAACAAGTTTGGAAACTTGTAGTTGATCATAATTCAAAATCACATGTTTAAGCTCAACATGTGATTTTCTTGAGAAATCAAGTTTCAATGCCTTTTATACTTGCTATTGTAGAGTGGTTATGCTTTAAAGAAACTTGCTTTTGACTTTGTAGATGGAGTGTTATCAGAGGGAACAAGTGAGAGGCTCAAGAATTGACTTTGTGCATAAAGCTTGCTTTTCAAGAATGGCATTGTTAACTTTCTTCCCAAAATGACAAATTAAATTGGACAATGCTTAAACCACTTGGATTATAGCTCAAAAGTTTGCGTAATCCATTAATGATGGATAGATACACAAGTTAGAAGGCATGCAAAGCAAGATTATGCAGCCTAACATTGAGATTGGATTATGTGTTCATCAAGAAATGGCTTGTAATTCAAGAATGAAACCCTAACTTCTTGCCTTCGATTCTCCTAGCTCAAGTATGATCTTAATGAGTTCTTGGAAATTTTGAAAATCTTGTAACATCCTCTACAACATCAATGTTGGACATTTTTGTAAATTCATCTTAGAACTATGTGAAAAATTGCCATAAATTTAGGTCAAAATCCTGCCTAAACTAGGGCAAAATTTCACTAAGTTTTTCAAATTTCATGAACATGTCTTCACAAAATCATAACTTGAAATATAAGAATTTCTAGTAAAAATTATGCTCTACAATGTTTTATATCTCATTGAGATATACTACTTTCATGTTGGAAGTTTCCTTTGAATCATCTTGCATCATGGTGTAAATTTGGCTCAAAGTTGTGAAAAAAATGTGAATTTCGAACACTTAGAAAAAATTCTAAGTTTAGAAATTTTCACTTTTCAAAATTTATTGACTTTTTTATTTCTTGATGAACAAGTTTCATATTTTGACATGTCTTGATGAATTATAATCTTTGAAACTTGATTTTGATCAAAAAATCAAAGTTTGACTTTTTAGTGTACATATTTTTCATCAGTTGACTGAAAATCAACTATCAATCAATTGATCTTGAGAAATGTTTTGAGCCATGACATTAGGTCAAAAATAAGTATTTGAATCCTTGAGATCATGTATTAAACAAATAAGTCATTTATTAGGTCAAAAGTCAAAAATTGCACCTTCTCAGTCAAAACCCTAATTTTGACCATTTTGCCCTTTTGATGATCTGATCAAATTTCTTGAGGAATTGTGATCCAAAATTGATCAAATGAAATATATGAGTTCATAATATTGATATGGACCAAAAATTATGAAGTTTGACTATAAATTGACCACGGTTGACTTTTTCCCCAATACAATTGATTTTAGGTCAAATGATCAATTGACTAAGCAAAAATGTGATCCGAGACTTGAAATTTGACATGAGCAATCTTGAGGGTCCAAAATGATCCATGAAAGTCATACGGGGCTTTAAAAGTCCATTTGTCCTTGTGCAAACTCAAACCTTAATTTTCAGTTGTCAGTGGTTGAGGAGATGTCTTGAGCTGATCAAACCTTGTGTAGTCTGGAATCAATGGAGATCTTGTGAGAGATTTATTTGATAAATGAGAGGGAAAATTTTGGGGTACAACAGCTGCCCCTGTTCAATCTTCTTAAACCTGAAGAGTTAGATTGGCGGATCCGCCATTCGTGACTTGAAGGTGGAAGATGATTGAACACTAGAGTGCCCGGAAATTTGCACTCAAAGATGTATTGGGTATGGGCTTATAGATGCCATTTGGAGGAATGATGGTAAATACTGGAAGAAGTATCAGCACAAATCTTTGGTCGATTTATACTAAAACTTGATGTTTTACCTGTGGAAAAAGGGTTAGTTAAATGCAGATGTATGCATGATGTTCACAAGATGAATGTGATTATGCTAAATGCATTTTGTATGTATATGCTATGATGTATGAATATGGGATGAGTTTTCATCCGGGAAAATAAATCCATGACTATTGTTGACGAGTTCTGGGAAGCTGAATCTCGGATTGGTGTTGGGAATGAAGAATATACACATCTTCAAACCTTATTGAACGGATGCTTCTTCTGGGGAATATCTCTTGAATGTCAGTTGTTATCTGGTCGGGTCCAGGCTTCACAACAATTTGCTGAGGATGAGGAAGTCAACTGCTATCTGGTCGGATCCAGGCTTCACGATAACTTACTGGGGAAGGAGAAATTAACTGTTATCTGGTCGGATTCCAGGCTTCGCAGAAAATTTCTTGAAATTAAACTGTTATCTGGTCGGACCCAGGCTTCACAAATTTCTTGAAGTGGTAACTATTATCTGGTCAGGTCCAGGCTTTATGGTTTTTTTGAAAAGTTATACTATTATCCGGTCGGGTCCAAGCTTCATAGTGTCTCGCTGGGGATTGTAGCTAGTTATTATTTGGTCGAACTCCAGGCTTCATAATAAGCTGCTTAAATAGAAGAAATTGAACTGATATCTGGTCGGATCCAGGCTTCACAGGTTTTGAGGTGGATGAAGTTAATTACTATCTGGCTGGGTCTAGGCTTTGCAATAAACTTGTCTGAAGAGATATAGTTGAACTGATATTTGGTCGCGTCCAAGTTTTACAGTAACTTTCTTGGAACTTAGTTGTTATCTGGTCAGATTTCAGGTTTCACAACAAACTTCTGAGGGGAATTGCTATCTGGTCGGATCCAGGCTTCACAATAACTTTCTTGAAAAGATGAAGTTGAAAACTGATATCTGGTCGGATTCAGGCCTTACAGTAACTTGCTAGGGGTAGAGGCAAACTCTACTGGGGAAAATAAGTTAAACCCTTGTATGGTTGAGTCTAGGTTCTTCAATATCTCGAAGAGTTAAACTATTATCTGGTCGGGTCCAAGTTTCATAGTTTCTGAAAGTAGTACTATTATCTGGTCAGGGCCAGGCTTCATAGTATCTGAAAGGTTTTCACTATTATCTAGTCGGGTCCAGGCTCTATAGTGACTTGAGAAGTTGACTATTATCTGTTCGGGTCCATGCTTCATAGTAGCTTGAAATTTGTACTAATATCTGTTCGGGTCTAGGCTTCATAGTACTTGAAAGTTTACACTATTATCTGGTCGGGTCCAGGCTCTATAGTGACTTGAGAAGTTGACTATCATCTGGTCGGGTCTAGGCTTCATAGTAGCTTGAAAACTATACTATCATCTGGTCGGGTCCAGGCTTCATAGTATCTTTTGGAGATAGTAAAGGTTTTGTTGATGACTTTACTGGGGAAGAGGGGTTGTGGCCCTCTAATTTGTAGTAGTCTGAAAAGCAAACTCAAGCTGGAGAGTGTAGACTCAGTCGGGGAAGACAGACTCAGCTGGGGAGGATAGACTATGTCGGGGGAACTTGATGTTCGTTGATTGTTGTATGTTGGGGAAATAAACCATGTTGATGAACTACTGACGAGGTGAGTTCTTTGAGGAACATAATCGTAAGGCTTCTTCTTGTAGGATCAACTTAGCTGGAGAGAGAATTTTCAAGAGATTGAGACTCTGGCTGGAGATCAATCTATGCAAAGAAACTTCGTGGGTAACTTTGTTGAGGATTGGTTTATTGTAACCGGTCTTATGGGGATAATGTTAATGAAATAACTCTGTGGGAGATATTCCAACTGCATTAAAGAGATGTTTGCTGCTGCTTAGCAGGGCACATGTGCCAAATAGTTTTAATTATGTTCACATGCATATGTTCGTTCAATTTTAGTCATTGGACAACTTTGCATTCAAAACAAAAACAGAAAGTTTGCACTTCAAAGTATATTTGTATTTGATATTTTGCCCATGAATAGGCGTTTTTTGTATAAAGAGATGGAGATCCTAGTAATAGGAAATTGTCGAAAGGAAAACAAAGATTGAAAACAAAAACAAATAGCCATGTGGAAATGATCTCATTGCATTCCAACTCTACTATTGCCCCAATGTCTTAGAATGCCCCTTGTCGTTGATAGAAGTTGATTAGATTGATCTTGGACCGTTTAAACTTGGACCTTGGTAATAAAGTCAACTGTGGTGATTCCACAAGACATAGTCATACGCTTTCAATCCTTAAATTTTTCCTGGACCTCCCTTTCGGGTTTTCAGCCTACCAGGATACCCAATTTTGCCCAAGTCTCCCTTTCGGGTTTTCAACTTGCCAGGTGTATAATCTTTTGCATATATCCCTAATTTTTGCCCAAACCTTTTGGTTTGGTGGGATGCCCTTATCTTGCATAGGTGTGTCAACCCAACGGGTCTCTTATGCGTAGTATTTTTTAACTATGTCTTCATTCACAGGATGCGGGAAGTCTTCACCGTCCCTGGTAGTCAGCATCATGGCACCACCAGAGAACATTCTCTTGACAATAAATGGCCCTTCGTAGGTGGGAGTCCATTTGCCTCTGGGGTCGCCTTGTGGCAGAATAATGCGCTTTATCACCAAGTTACCAGCTTGATATACTCGAGGCTTGATATTTTTGTTGAAAGCCTTGATCGTACATTTTTGGTACGTCTGACCATGACAACCCGCAACCAATCGTTTTTCGTCGATCAAGTTCAACTGATCCAATCTTGTATGAATCCATTCGTCTTCGCCTAGACCTGCCTCATTCATAATCCTTAGTGAGGGAATCTGAACTTCTACTGACAAAACAAGTTCCATGCCATAGACTAAAGAAAAGGGAGTTTCCCCAGTTGATGTTCTAGCTGAAGTGCGGTAGCCATGAAGAGAAAACAGTAACATCTCATGCCAATCCTTGTAGGTCACTACCATCTTCTGCACAATCTTCTTAATGTTTTTGTTGGCTGCTTCGACTGCGCCATTCATTTTAGGTCTATAGGGAGAAGAATTGTGATGCTTAATCTTGAACAGAGTGCAAAGTTCAGTAATCATAACATTATTGAGGTTAGTCCCATTATCGGTGATGATCCTTTCGGGGATACCATAGTGGCAGATGAGGTTATGTTTGATGAATCTGGCTACCACATTCTTTGTGACTGAGGCAAATGAGGCAGCTTCGACCCATTTGGTCAAATAATCGATAGCGACCAGAATGAAGTGATGTCAATTGGAAGCAGTGGGTTTGATTTCTCCAACCATGTCAATGCCCCACATTACAAATGGCCACAAAGCGGTTATGGAGTTCAAAGGGATAGAAGGTACATGGACCTTGTCAGCATATATTTGGCATTTGTGACAAGTTCTTGAATGTTGATGGAATTCAGCCTCCATTGTTGACCAATAGTATCTAACTCTCAGGATTTTCTTGGCCATGGTATGTCCGCTTGAGTGAGTGCCAAATAGACCATCGTGCATGTCTTCCATAATTTCCTCTGCCTACTTCTTGTCCACACATCGGAGTAGAGTAGAGTCACGGTTGCACTTGTACAATATTCCGTTACTTTGGAAGAATTTGGCTGAAAATCTTCGTAAGAATTTTCTGTCATTGATGGATGCTCCTTCGGGATACTCTTGTGGTTCAAGGTATCTCTTCACCTCATGGTACCATAGATTTTCTGTATCAGTGTCCAGCTCACAGCAGTACGCGGGTTCGTCGAATCTCTCAATTGTAATCATAGGGGCTTCATTGTCCCATCTGACCTTGAACATTGAAGACATGGTGGCCAAAGCATCGGCTAATTGATTTTCTTTCCTAGGGAAGTGTTCGAAAGTGATCTCTTCTAAGTAAGGAATCAGAGATAGCACAAGCTCCTTGTAAGGGATAAGATTAGGGTGCTAAGTGTTCCAATCTCCTTTTACTTGGCTGATCACTAGAGCAAAATCCCCAAACACGTTCAAATGCTTGATCCTCAAATCAATGGCAGCTTTCAAACCCAAAATGTATGCTTCGTACTCAGCCATGTAGTTCGGGCAATCGAAGCATAGTCTGGCAGTGAAAGGAGTGTGACAACCTTAAGGGGAAATGATCACAACACCAATTCCGTTACCCAAGGCGTTGGAAGCCCCGTCGAATACCATAGTCCATTGGGATCCTTGTTCAGGTCCGTCATATGGTCCAAGTTTTGCACAGTCGGTCACTAGCAAGATGTTCTCATCCGGGAAGTCAAAGTTCATAGACTGATAATCATCAACATCTCGATGGGCTAAATTATCCGCTAATACACTTCCTTTGATGGCCTTTTGCATTTTGTATTGAATGTCATACTCAGTCAAGATAATTTTCCACCTAGCTATCCATACAGAAAGAGCGGGTTTCTCGAAGATGTACTTGATTGGGTCCATCTTAGAAATCAACAGAGTGGTATGAGTCAACATATACTGTCTTAGCTGGCAAGCAGCCTATGCCAGAGCACAGCAAGTTTTCTCGAGCAGTGAATATCTAGTTTCACAGTCGGTAACCTTTTTGCTCAGATAGTAAATAGCATGCTCTTTTCAGCCAGACTCATCATGTTGGCCCAAAACACAACCCATAGAGTTCTCTAGCACTGTCAAGTACATGATCAAGGGTCTTCCTTCAACCGGAGGCATGAGAATAGGAGGCTCTTGCAAATATTCTTTGATTTTGTTGATGGCAGCTTGGCATTCATCATTCCATCTAACTACTTTCAATCCTCAAGGCAGAGGCTTTCTTAGACTTGTCTGGGATTCACAAGGGCAATGGTTTCTTCTATGATTTCCTTCAATGCATAAGGCAAAGACTTCCTCTGCAATTGCTTTCAATGCACAAGGCCAAGACCCCTCAATACAGTTCTGCACTATGACACACGATATGACCCCTTCGAAAGAGCACTCCAAATGTCCATTTGAAGGACACACATTGGTGGCCATTCGAAGGAGACACATAATTATTGAAAGCAAGTTTGTCTTATGATGATTCTTGGTCCTACATGTTTCTAGGACCAAGCCTCTTGCACAATGGCATTCAAAGGAAGTGACAAAAGAGGCTCCAACTGGCCAGAATGAAGTTCTCTATTGGGCTAATTGAGTTCTCCATAATCAAGCAGCTAAGGCAACTAGATGGGTCAAATCGAAGGAACCATAAGGAGCAGATCCAGAGTCAATCTAAAAGTAAAGATATTAGGGGCTTTCGAAGAAGCCCTAATAAAAGTAACTCTGGACAGGTTCGAATTGGAATTCAGAATCATCAAAAAGAACAATGCTCTGACGAAGAAAATTCTGGGCAATTCGAATTGATGCTGATAGTGAGTTAATTGAGGAAACTCTGACAAGGGAAAACTCTGAACAATTGGAATTCAGAGTCATCAAAGATATGAATAATTCGAATTGATGAGGATGGACTCAATCGAAGGAGTTATAAGGAAGAAACCAGAGCCATTCGAAGGAGGCAACTCAGAGCCATTTAAAGGAAGTAACTCAGAGTCAATCGAAGGGCAAGACTTGAGGGCATTCGAAGGTGAAACATGTCCAGGTTCATTCAATATTTCAAAATGGAATGGATAATCCAAAAAAGATAATCCTTTAATTTGTCTGATTTTGCCTTCAAAGCCTGGTTAATGGTTGTCCCTTTCCATTTCCACTCCCCTCAAACTCCTATAAGTACAGGCCTAAGGCACATTTCAAAGGGCGGATAAAAAAACTATAGAAAGGAAAGCAACACTCCTGCCACACATACATTACCTCACATACACATGCTGCCTCAGAAGCTACACCAAAGGTTATCAAAAATCTCTTGAGTAATCCAAATCATAAGAATCTTCAACAGCACTCCATTCACTCCCTGAAGTTTGCAGAGAGCATGCACAAGTGTTAGGCATCTCCAACACCATAAATTCGTACACCATGGTTGGTAAGGAAAATGTAAGTAATCAAGTTCTATATTTTCTTTGCACGTTATAGTCATTCGATTTTCATCCATGATCAAAGGACCTGGGTGTGATACCTAGGTCCTTATTTGTTTGTTGTCTCTAATGCTTATATTGCAGATCCAGCCTAAATAAGGCCAATGCGCACAAAATCGAAGGACCTGGGCTTTGCACCCAGGTCATGCTTTTATTTTGGCTAACATATTTTTGCAGATTCAGTGCCCTCACAGGTGACCCATCAGGAATTTTCAACAATGCCCTATAGATAGAAAGCTACATCCTTCACTGGATCGAAGGGAAACACCCTTCACTGGATCGAAGGACAATTTCCTTCATTAGATCAAAGGGTAGCCACCCTCCTCTGAATCGAAAGCTCCTTGCCCCCTGGATCGAAGGGACAATTTCTTCCACTGGACCGAAGGGAAGTCCCCTTCTCTGAGTTGAAGGACTCTTCTTTTTACTATATTTTCAATTTTTTGTTTTGTTTATTTTTCCTTAATGGTTTTCCTCTTTAAATTAACAATCAAATAAAATCACAAAAAAAATTAGGTTAGTATTTTTTTAATTTAATTAAATTTATTAATTAATTAATTTAACCTTTTCTTTAAATCAAAATTAAATAGACTTTGACTTGGCTTTCTTTTATAAATAAAAATAAACAAAAAGATTTTTATTTCCTTAGGATTCTTAGACATTATTTTCAATTTGCGCGCGTTGTTTATTTTTTCATTTTTATACTAATGTATCTGCTGACAATATGTAATAGCTTAAACTAGGTCTCTCTACTTCTTTTTTTTATTTTCTTTCCCCAAATTTTTGGATATGTAAATACCCCCTCCCCGAAGCATTGTAATAGCGTAGGATTTACATTTCTGTACTTTTAATTCCTGTACATATATTAACTGCTAGACTAATAGGACTGGATGGCAATATTAAAATCAAAACGCTAGCAAACCTAATAAAAAGATAAAAATAACTGAATACAACACATTTTCACATATACACCTCTAGGGTATGCCCACTTCGGTTTCCTTCGGAAATAGTCACAACTCTCGAAATGTGATAGATTTTAGTGGCTACCCTCTGGTTCAAAAATAGCATAAGTCCCTCGATGACCCTCTCGACGTTGCATCAGTAAAAATATGATCTTAGAACCCTAGGGTAGTTACTAAAACTTCTTGCCAATTTGTCTTTGTGACTATAAAAAATGTCCCTTCGAATGTCCCTCATAAATCCAACGATAGGGCTACCTACTCACTAATAGTAGGATAGCACTGTCTAAAGGAAAAGAGGAAAAGAACGACTTTTTCAAGCACAAGTAGATAGTTGTTAGATGCTTGCTCAAAATGAACTTTTTACACTTACACATTTCAAAAAAACTTTTAAAAACATTCGCTTTGTCAACACTCTTGAGGACTGATACAAGAGTTATCATAAAGCGAATTGCCGTACTAAGTAAATTTCAAAATAATTTTCAAAACACAAAGCGCCAGGTATTTAAAAATGAGCTAAGCATCTAAGAGCCCATAGAAAACTACGGATGGAAAGGGTGCTAACACCTTGCCTTTCCATAATCTACCCCCTTACTCAGAAAATTCTCGAAAAGGTCTTTTATGTTCTTTTCACCCTTTCCTTAATTTGGATAAAAGAAAAGTCATTGGCGACTCTTGCTTACCGCAACATTTGCAAACGCAAACGCAAAACCAGTATAACAGTCGGTTCTGCCACCATATCACAAAACTGGCGGCTCTGCTGGGGATAAATAAAAGTGGGGTTACCTTAGGGTTTAGTTCATCATTTTAATTTGCTTTCCTTGTATGCTTTGTTTGCTTTACTTTTAAGGGTTTTTGTTTGGGTTTCTTGTAAAGATACTAAACCCGGATATGGGGCACCTTTTAGGTAAGTAGCAATAGATCGTGGGGACTGTGCAGGGTATAT
Organism: Vicia faba; assembly: GCA_948472305.1. Taxonomy (NCBI): domain Eukaryota; kingdom Viridiplantae; phylum Streptophyta; class Magnoliopsida; order Fabales; family Fabaceae; genus Vicia; species Vicia faba. The sequence continues at coordinate 259,764,035 of OX451736.1, read as the reverse complement.
TGACACGGTTGAAATGATAACTACGTTGATGTGACACATCTGTTGGTACCGGTAGCTCTTGAGTAGTCAAGGAGAATACGGGGTCATTGTTTGGTGTCATGAAGCATCAACTGACCTTAGAACCTTTAATTGAACCAACTTGGCCATTAGGAAGTATTGAGATAGCCGGCTTTGGTGCAGTATGAAGTTGGTTAATACTCGATACTACACTCATTGAGATCTGACTTCTGGGATATTCCGGTCACCAATAAAGAGGCTTGCGCTGAAACAATGCTCGGTGAAGAAAGATCAGTGATATTGAGATTCCATAGAACCCGGTTACTATTGATAAGACAGGTTGAACCAACTAAACTTCAAGAGGGTACTTACCTACAAACCCCATGCAAGCCTGAACCTAAGGCTACTTGTGTGACTTGTTTGCCTTCATTATCTAACATCTTGAACTCATTGCAGGGCATCCATTTTTAATCCTTGCAGGACTTGTTTATAGTCATCATCCAATAAACTGGTTTTCGTGCAAGACATACTTGTCTTCATCACATTACACTTTTGCTTAATGCATAGCATACGCATCATATCATCATACCATATCATTTCCTTAACCATTTCAAGGATCTCAAGGGCCTGTGATGCAGGTTATGATAAAGCAGATGTCTAACAAGGGGCAAGGGGTTTATTTTCCTCTATCCAATGTCGTCAAAGGACCAAAACACAATAACTTAAGTCTGGGGCTATGACCCACTCGATATGGTGAGCTTGATTCTCGTAGAAGAACATTCAACAATATGAAGTTCTCCAGTCAAAGCTGCAGTGAACTCCTAACATCTTCTTGTGTTTACCCCGCGAGATTCTTGAAAACATATACACATTATGCATGTCATTACATAACAGGTCTTCCAGTATAGGTCTCTCATGTTCTAGTTATTTATTTCAGCAAGGAAAATGGCTTTCAAACAGAACAACAGAGATCTCCAAACTCAAGAGTCTAAGTTCATGGAAATGTTCCTCAACCTATCCAAGGGGAAAGAAGAGTTGAAAGCACTCCTCATTGGGAATCTGACCAAGAAACATCCTGACAATAACAAGGATGACCAGTTGGAACAACTGCAAGCTGAAATGGAACAGATGAGAATCCGGATGAGTAATCAAAGGGCTCTTATCCAAAGTTTAGCTCGGGAACAAGAAGAGTTGAGGTTTCTCATCAGCAAGCTTCATCAAGACGGATGCAACTGTATGAAGCAAACAGTCGAGACTGGGGATCGGGTCATTAATCAGCCTCTGATGAGACAAGAAGTTGGCTTGGTGGTGAGTAGACCATTCCAAATTGTTGTTACGTCATGAACCCAACCGCCACCTTGCCAACAACGGCAGGGTCATCGGTGTAAGCGGGATGCATTCATTGGGAAATACACCAAACTCAACATACCAATGTCGCAAGTCTTGCAACACATGTTGAAATTGAATTTGGTCACTGTTGTACCCCAAATTTTCCCTCTCATATTTTTCCAATATTTTTCTCTTATATAGTGATTACAAAAACTTGATTAAAGAAAAAATAAATTTTTTTGGAGATAAACAAGGAGTCTTCCATTGGCATTTTAACAAAGTCTTTCGATTGGCATGTCAAAGGGTCCTTCGATTGGCATCTGGACAGGCTTCGATTGAGCTCCTAACCTCCTCCAAGCTTGTCTCCAATTTCCAAGCTTCGATTGAAGCCTTAGCCTTTTGCTTTTTTGTTGTATACAAGCTTCGAATGGGCATGTGTTTTCTTTGAAACAACCTCCTTCGATCCAAAAGGGAAGGGTCTCCTGTTAGTGCTCCTTCAATTGCACCATTGGCTTTGCATGCTGGCTTGATTCACAATGCAATGGCTACCTGCATGCAAGTTGGATTCCTGTTTCATTTGGGCATTTGGTTTCTTTGGAGCAAGCTTAATTCTTGCTTCAATTGGGCATTTGATTTCTTTGGAGCAAGCTTGATTCTTGCTTCGACTAGGCAAATTCTCCCTCTGTGCATGCCTTCAGCGCACAAAGCAAGAATCCCATGCAAACCCCCTTTGATCCACCAGTAGTGACCTTCTGCATGCTTACTTTGATCCACAAAATAGTGGGTTCCTGCATGCCAGCTTTGTTCAGGGAAAAAGGTTTCTTCATGATTTCTTTGGATTCACAATGGCAAAAACTTCTTCAGATTGGCCTTCGATCCACAAGGCAAAAGGATACTTTTAATTGGCCTTCGATTCACAAAGCTCCCACTGGGAAAAAGGCCCATTAGCTTGTCACCAGCGCACGTATACCTCTTCATGCTTTCCTTGGTTTCACAAGGCAAAGACCCATTAGCATACCTTTGATTCACTAGGCCAAAAGTCCCTCCAAGCTTGCGTTGGATGCACAAGGCAAAGACTTCTTCTATAACTTCCTTCAAAGCATAAGGCAAAGACTTCTTCTATGCTTGCTCTCAATGCCAAGACCCCTTAACGCATATATTTTATGCACTATAACGTACCTGGATGCCCCTTTCAGAAGGTGCACAACTGGTGTATTCGAAGGATAGGCGCATGGTCCATTCGAAGGACATATATTTGCCCCATTCGAAAGACAGGTATTGATGGATTTAAAGAGGCATAAGTGGGTGTTCCATTTGAAGGACTTACTTTTTTGGCCCTTTCGAAGGAATGGCAAGTGATGCATGGGGTCCCTTCAAAAGAGAACACACATTGGTTCTAAACGAAGGATACATATATTGCTAGCCAAAATGAAAGAAAAATATTCAAAGAGGCCTACTGGCCCAAAAGCCAACATACTGCCAGTTTCAAACCAACATGCACAAGAACATTCATTCTAAAAGAAGCTTCGATTGGCCAGGAAAGAGTTTTCGTTTAGGCTAGCTGAATAGGGGTTCAAACGAAGAAGCCCCAGTGATAAGAACATGAGTCAGTCGAAGGGTACTCAAAAAAGTCCATTCGAAGGAGGCAACCAAAGGCCCGTTCGAAGGGTACACAAATGGTCCATTCAAAAGAGCCATTCAAAGGCTATACAAGAAGTCCAATTGAAGGGCTGGAACTGAAGGCATTCGAAGGCCATTAATATCCACATTCATTCAAATTTCAAAAAAGGACAAGATTCCATGTTTTTGGCCAAGGTTACAATTTTTCATTCATGGCTTTCAAACACATAATCAAGGCTGTTTAATCCTATGATATCTTGTATCCTCACTCCTCTCTATATAAACAAGACATTAGCAAGCATTTCGACACAGATACACAACCTGGAAGGAGCCACACAAATTTGCAAAGAATTGTCAAAAATCGTGAATTTTGAAAAAGCAAATTCCAGCCTTTCTTAATCCAAACCAAGCCAACCATTCATTCCTTGAAGGTCCCAGGAGTGATTCCTAGGCCTTAAAAAAGTCCAACTCACGTAGAATTTCCCTCATCTGATCCTCCTATTTTGGTAAAATTCTTGGATCTCAAACTTGTTTAATTCGTAATATAAATCCCTTATGCCTGCACATTCATATTGTTATCATTCCTTGTGAATTTTATGACGTATTTCATGTGAGCAACAGTTCCAGAACCATAGATCACCATTGTTAGTGTTTAGAAACATGGAGATTTTCGTTTTCAGGGATGGAGATGGTTTTAGCTCAAACTAGGAACATGGTTGAACTCGCAGCCTAGGTTTTAAGGTGGGGGTAGCCAAAGTTTCAGGTTTTGAATCCTCGTATCTTGCAGATGCTGACTTTGGCCTTGCCGGAGACGATGGTGGTCAGCCACCTTGAATGGTGGTTTAACCTCCCCAGAGTCTGCGTGTCAAAAGGTTATATTTTGATTCGCCCATTCAAAATAGAGGGGCCCACCGGAGCGCACGTGTTTGCCAAATCAACATGTTCACTTGTTTTACATTATATACATTTCTTTGTTCTTATACTAACGGATGTAAGGTTGTCCCAACGGTTGGATGAATGTGTATTAAAGCGTTTGCAGGACTAGAGGGGTTGGGTTCGATCCAGCCCTTTTGCAATTCCTTGTTTTTGTTTTCTCTATTGCTTTGCAGATTCAATGTTGATACATCATGTGCGCGCATCGTGGACCACCAATCTGAACCATCAGATCATAACTAATTCAGATCCAATGCATACCAAGACATAGTCTATCATGCACCTTCAATACAGCTCTACACCTGATCAAGCGTGGCCTGGGCTTAACATTCACTTAGGCCTAGCAAAATTCAATTTCAGCACCCCCCCAATTTCTAATTATCCTGGCCCATTTTGCATTGTTTTTGTCACTTTGCTTTATATTTTTTTTAATTTTAATTTGTTTTCTTCATTTATTTAATCAGTATAAATAATAATAAAATCACAAAAAAAAATATAGTTTTAGTTTTTTTTTAATAAAATTAATTTTGTGAACTAATTAATAACTATTTTTCTTCAATTAAAAAAAATTAGAACTTAGGACTTAATTCATGTTTAATTGTTTTCTTTAAACAATAAAAAAAACTAAAAAAAGAATTTAGACTTTTTTCTTGATTAATTTTATTTTCTAAATAGATTTTAGGATAATTTCAATTTAGTTATTTTCTTGAACCAAAAAACAACAAAAAAGGATTTTTCTCATTAGTTTTTTTTAGACTAATTTTTAACCTTTCGCGCGTTATTTATTTTTCGCGTTTTATATTATTGTATTTGTCTCCTGGAATGTAATAATTAATAGGACTTTACTGTTTTCCCTAATTTTCTTTCCCCAATTATTTTGGAATGTAAATCCTCCTCCCCGAAGCCATGTAATAGCCTAGGTTTTTACCTTCTGCATTTTATTTCCTGCAAAATATAACTGCTAGTAACTAGGCATGTATGACAAGACTGAAAAACAAAGCGTTAGAAAACCTAATGATGCAAGATAAATAACTGAATTGAACATAATTACACATGCGCACCTCTAGGGTGTCCCACTTTGGTTACCTTCGGAAAACAGTCACAATTCTCGAAACGTGAGAAGTTTTAGTGGTTGTTCTCTAGTTTGAATGATCACAAGTCCCTCGATGACCCTTTTGATGTTGCCTCGGTTAAAAGTGATCTTAAGACTTTAGGACAGTTACTAAAATCTCTTGCCAAGTTGCCTTCGTGACGGTATCGTCCCTTTGATGTCCCTCATACATCCAACAATAGGGCTACCTACTCATTAATAGTAGGATAGCACTGTCTAAAGGATATGAGGAAAAGAATAACCTTTTTCGAGTATAAAGTAGATAGTTGTTAGAGGTTTGCTCAAAACATTTTTGCACTTACACAAATACTAATTTTCAAAACACTTTGTATACTTTCTCCACTATTCCGAGAAACATTACAAAGTTCATCGTACTAAGGCATTCTCAAAACATTTTCAAACACACAAAGCACAAAAGTATTTCAAAATGAGCAAACCTCTAAGAGCCCGTAGAAAACTACAGATGGAAAGGGTGCTAACACCTTCCCTTTCCATAATCTACCACCCTTACTCAGAATAATCTCGAAAAGGTATTTTCTGTTCTTTTCACCCTTTCCTTAATTTGGATAAAATAAAAGTCGATGGCGACTCTTACTTGCCACAACATTTGCAAACACAAATGCAAAACTAGTATCAAAACAGTCAGTTCTGCCACCGTATTATAGAACTGGCGACTCTGCTGGGGATATATAAAAAAAAAGTTGGGTTACCTTAGAGTCTAGTTCATTTTAAACAGCTTTACCTTGTTTGCTTTGTTTGCTTTACTTTTAAGGGTTTTGTTTGGGTTAGTATAGATCCTAAACCCGGATCTGGGACACCTTTTAGGTAAGTAGAAATAGATCATGGAAACTATGCGGGGTATACCGACACATTTAAAGCAAAAGCTACGTTGATGTGACACTTTGGTTGGTACCGGTAGCCCTTGAGTAGTCAAGGAGAATACGGGGCCGCTGCATGATGTCATGAAGCATCAACTAACATTAGAACCTTTAGTTAAACAACTTGGTCATTAGGAAGTAGTGAGATAGTCGTATTTAGTGTAGCCCGAAGTCGGTTGATACTCAATACTATATTCATTGAGATTTGACTCCCGAGTTTTTTTTGGTGGCAAGTCAGTTGTCGATCAGAATGAAACTTGTGGGAAAGATCAGTGATATTGATATCCCTTAGAACCTGGTTATTATTGATAGGACAGGTTGAGCCAACTAAACTTCAAGAGGGTACTCACCTTAAAAACCATACAAGCCTTAAACATAAGGTCTTTGTGTGATTTGCTTGTGCTTGCTATAATTGTGTTTTCTTAGCGTAATCATGATATCATAACATCATAACATGGCATATCATACTAACCATTTCAAGGATTTTTATGGCTTATCTTTGTGTTGGCTTGTAGGACATGGCGTCCACTCGCAGGAATACTATCCAATTCAACCTCATAAAGGTACCTCCTCAACTCAATGAATTAACATCAAGGGTTCCTGAGAGCTCTCCATTCACCGAAAGACATGATCGACTTCTCAACCTGGTCACCTCAAGCCCTAATGAAGAAATGTTTAAGGTTCTCTTCCAGTTCTTCGACCCTTTACATCACTGCTTCACCTTTCCTGATTACCAATTGGTGCCTACCATGGAGGAATTTTCCCAGTTATTGGGGATGCCCATTCTTGATCAGTTACCCTGCAATGGTATGGAAAGAGACCCAAAACTGGAAGAGATTGCTCAGGCTCTGTCTTTACAACGGTCCTATGTAGTGGAAAATTGGGAAACAAGAAGAGGCATCAAAGGGTTCCTAGCTAAGTTTCTATTTGAGAAGGCTCACCATTTTTGGGATACCCTGGATTTACAAGCTTTTGAAGAAGCTATTTGATAAGTTTTTGGGATACCCACAATTTTAAGCAAGATGTGTGAGTCCCAAGTATCCCAAATGTTCTCCATTGTCCTAATATGCCCTCAATATCATTCATGCCAAATTTCATGCCTTGAACAACAAGTTTGCTCAGTCAACGACTCAAATGCCTAGAAATCAAATGTTCTAGGTCAAAAGTCAACAGTGGCACAAATAGAGTCAAACTTCAAGATTTTTGGTCAACATCAACATTTTGAATTAATACCCATCATTTGATCAAGTTTTGATCATGATTCCTCAAGAAATTCTCCTAACTCATCAAAAGTCAAAAATGGCAAATTAGGGTTGTTATAGGAAAAGTCAACCAAACTTTGACCAGGCATAACTTTCTTATACTTTATCAGAAATTTTTTCTTAAAGGCTCATTTTGAAGAGAATCCAATCCCCTACAACTTCTCTTCAGCTGTCAAGTTCAAGAAATTCCTCAATCAAAAGATATATGCCCAGTCATTACAGGTCCTTTCAAAAAGTCAACAAAAACACTTTTTGGGTCAAAGCTCCTTACATGAACACGGAAGATACAATTGAGATGAAACCAATAGGGTTGTTTATAGGACACCCTAAGCTATCTAAAAAGTCCAAGAACACCCTCATAGGGTTAAAATTGAGAAAGATATGCATTGCTAAAGTTGACCAATTTTAGGAAAATGCACAAAAGTCAATGTGAGCAAATTGGATCTTTTGGACTAATGGGTGTGGGTTTTGGATCTCAAACATATCCATGGACTTATTTAAGATATTTAAATCCATTATTTTATTTTTATGAGATTTTTTTATTTATTTGAATTTTTATTCATTTAAATCATAATAAATTAAATAAAATAGTGAAATAATGAAATGAAATCCAAAGATTTGTTTTATGATCATATAATGAGTCTAAAATCTGATGAGAAAATCATGATTTAGTGCAAGGGTTGATTGGAAAGAAAAGAGCATGTTTTGGCCAAGTTTAGAAACTTAAAATTCAAATTGCAAATCAAATCTTTCTCTTACAAATCTTCAATATTCCATCAATTTCATTGACCTAATGCATCCTAGTATATATGCATAACATTGCCAGACCAAAAAAACAGGGATTGGCCGCATAGAACACACACAAAAAGTTCCAATTTCTTCACAAAAAGTGGCAATCGGATTGATAGGTGCAGAGGGATTCAAGGATTTTTGACGTTTGCAATCCATTCCTGGGGACATTCTGAAGCTAACAGCATCATTCCCAAGCATCAAAGCACCCAGAATCATCACGGTTTGCACCTTATTTTTTGAAATCGATTTTGATCATACATGCGTTAAAAATAGATTTTGAGTATGTATTATTGTTTGTATGAGCATTTAGAACGTATGTGAATGGTTAATTTCCAGTTTTTATGCATATATGATAACTTGCCATTGTTAGGGTTTAAACGTTCATTTTAGGGTTTTCAGGTACAGGCGAAATTGGGCCTAATAAAGGATACCATCACGCTCAGGGGATCAAACCCAATTGATTCATGTCTTTAAATTGAATTTATATTGCCTGTTGTGAATTTTGGAGATTTGAAGGTGTTTTAGTGACGGATATAGTCCGTAGGTAAAAGTGTTAGGCTAAAATGACGGACAGCTGAAGAAGATGACGGCATGGCATGACCCGGTTGGACCATTTGAAAACAGCGCGTGTTTTTTTCTTAAATAAAATTCTGGGCATTTATTTTGATTATATTATTTTTTGTTTGTTTGTATAAACGAATGAACACTTGGCTCAGATGGTAAAAGAAGCTCGCTAGAAGGGAGGGGACCTGGGTTCAAGTCCTAGGTCCAACGTTTTATGTTTTTTTAACTTATTTCTTTCAGATCCAATGTGTTTCCGTCCCCTGCATACACTATATACCATCAACTCTCCAGCCATGAGATCCCAGGTGTCCAGATCCAGCGCACCAAACTTGCAATCCCATGGTGGACCTTCCAGAGACAACAATATTGAATCACACGCAAGGGGTTATTAGGCTTGTGGACCTGGGCCTTGCAAATCCAACATGCACCCACCAGATTGCTAACACACTTCAGGCCATTCTTTTTTTCCTTTTTATTATTTTTTATTTAATTTTTTTGTTATTTTTAATTATTTCAAAAATCATTTTTTTCTATTTAATCATAAAAATCAGTAAAATCACAAAAAAAATAGGATTTAGGGTTTTTTATTAAAATTTTGTGAATTAATTTGATGTAATTGTTTTGATTTGTTTCTTTAAAATAAAATCAATTAGAACCTAGGTTTAATTGCAAAGTCTTTTTCTTCAAAAATATCAAAAATATTAGTTTTTTTATTCAGAATTAAGTTTTTTTTAATTAATAATTTTTCCAATTAATGAATTATTTTCTTTATCATTTAACTTTTTTTTCAAATAAAAAACAAAAAAAGAATACTTTTCTTTTAACCTATGCGCGTTTTAGGGTTTATACGCTTTGTTATTCTTCGTGTGTTTGTTATTTTTGCCGTATTAGTTTCTAATTTTGTAATTGTTCCTGGTTTGTAATAATTAAATTAGATTTAAATTCCTACATCTAATTATGTAACTGCCCCAAGGCTCTGTAATAGTTAGGAACTTTATTTTTCCGCAATTTATTTTCCTGCATGATAAACTGCTTAGATGAATGGTTAATAGGATTGTACGGAAAGATAACGATTAATTGAACATAAATAACCCTAAATGTGCAAGATAATACATATGAATGAAGCACACTTGCACATGCTCACCCCTAGGGTATCTCCCACTTTGGTTGCCTTCGAACGCAGTCACAACTCTCGAAATGTGAGAGGTTTTAGTGGCTACCCTCTGGTTCAAAAAGATCATAAGTCCCTCGATGACCCTCTCAATGTTGCCTCGGTAAAAATATGATCTTAGAACCTTAGGGTAGTTAGTAAAGCTTCTTGCCCAGTTGCCTTTGTGACTATAAAAACGTCCCTTCGGTAGTCCATCAAACATCCAAAGATAGGGTTACCTACTCACTAATAGTAGGATAGCACTGTCTAAAGGATAGGGAGAAAAGAACGACCTTTTTCGAGTAGGTAGATAGTTCTTAAGTACTTGCTCAAAACCTGATTCTATTTTACACTTACACACTTTTAAAAAACTACTTTCAAAAATGCTTTATCACACTCTTGAGGACTGATACAAGAGTTACCATAAAGAAAACAAAATATTTCAAAGCATACAAACACAAACAGTTTTCAAAAATGAGCAAGTACCTAAGAGCCCGTGGAAAACCACGGATGGAAAGGGTGTTAATACCTTCCCTTTCTATAATTTAACCCCCTTACTCAGAAAATCTCAAAAAAGGTCTTTTTCTGTTCTTTTCACCCTTTCCTCTGTTAGATAAAAGAAAATTCGGTGGTGGCTCTTGCTTACCGCGACATTTGTGAACAAAAAGCGCAAACCAGTATTAATAGTCAGTTCTTCCCCCGTATCACAGAACTGGCGACTCTGTTGGGGAAAATTATAAAAGTGGGGTTTACCTTAGGGTCTAGATCATTTCTAAATTGTTTGCTTGTTCTGATTGCTTTGCTTTTAAGGGTATTTGTTTGGGTTATTATAGATCCTACACCCGGATCTGGGGAAAAAACCTTTTAGGTAAGTCGTAATATATTGTGGAAACTATACGGGGTATACCGACACGGTTGAAGCGATGGCTACGTTGGTGTGATACTTTGGTTGGTATCGGTATCCCTTAAGTTAATCAAGGAGAATACGGGGCCGCTGTGTGGTGTCATGAAGCGTCAACTGACCTTAGAACCTTTAATTGAACAACTTGGCCATTAGGACGTAGTGAGATGGCCGTCTTTGGTGTATTCCCAAAGTCGACAGATACTCGATGCTACACTCATTGAGATTTGACTCCCGAGTTTTGTTTGGTTGCGAGTCAGTCGCTTATTAGAATGAAACGTTTGGGAAATATCGATGATATTGAGATTCCTTAGAACCCGGGTACTATTTATAAGACAGGTTGAACCAATCAAAACTTCAAGAGGGTATTACCTTAAAACCCATGCAAGCCTTAAACCTAAGGTCTTTGGTGTGATTTGCTTGTGCTTGTTATATCTGTGATTTCATAGCATAATTATGACATCATAACATCATGCCATAGCATTTCCTTAACCATTTCAAGGATCTCAAGGGTTTGTGATGCATGTTTTGATAAATCAGACGTCTAGCAAGGGGTAAGGGGATTTATTTTCCTCTATCCAATATCGTCAAAAAACCAAAACACGACAACTTGAGTCAGTGGCTATGACCCACTCGATATGGTGAGCTTTACTCTCGTAGAACGACATTCAACGATACGAAGTTCTTCAATCAAGGCTGCAGTCAACTCCTAACATCTCTTTGTGTTTACCCTGTGAGATCCTTGAAAACATTGCATACATATATCATACATATCATTGCATAAGCAGGTTTCAAAGCAGATTTCTCATCTTTTTGCTGTTTATTTCAGCAAAAGAAATGGCCCTTGAACAAACAGTAAAAGACCTTCAAGCTCAAAACGCTCGGTTCCAACAAATGTTCCTGACTCTGACCCAGGGGCATGAAGACATGAAATCTCTGATCGTCAAAGAGAAGATGAAGAAGGCAAAGAAACCGGCTGACATCCTGAATATGGGAAGAAGACTCAGAGGACTGGTTAAGGGAGCTCTAGATCTTTAAACTCCATCAAATAAAGGGGACAATCATGAAGAAGATAAAAACCTGGGAATTGATGAAGACGAAGCTGATTATTCTGAGGAGAAATATCCTCCTGCTGATGATAAATACAAACAGTTGGAGGATCGTCTCAATGCTATGGAGATTCATCAGATACCTGGCTTGGACTTTAAAGAATTAGGGATGGTTTCTGGCGTGATCATCCCGCTAAAATTCAAGGTCCCCATGTTCGGTAAATATGACGGTGTCTCCTTCCCTAAGTTGCACTTAAGGTCCTATGTCAGGAATATCCAGCCTCACACTGCTGACCAGAAGTTATGGGTCCATTTCTTCCAAGAAAGTTTAGCTGGCACGCAACTGGAGTGGTTCTACCAGCTAGAAAGAACAGACATTCATACCTGGGAAGAATTGGCTGCTACTTTCTACAAGCAGTACCAATACAATGTTGACCCCGCTCTAACTCGTACACAACTTAAAAGCATATTTATGGGTTCTAGCGAAGGCTTCAAAGAATATACCCAGAAATGAAGGGATCTAGCTGGTAGAAAGGCCTGTTATTTAATCTGCTGATTGGGAGTTCCTCATATGGATTCACATAGATGGTTCTGACTGGAGAAAGGATCGAAAGTGGTATCAAGAGTGGGAAGATACCGATGGCTACATCTTCTAATGATGAGAAGAAACAACTTGTTGGTAAGAGGGAAGCCAATGACGCGTATGGCTAGAAGGGTCGTAATAAGGAAGACGACCACAATCAATTTGTGGGGGCAATACTGGTCTCTAATCCTATGCCTATGCAACGACATCAACAGGAGAATCAACGTAAAGAGGCCACGCCTAAGAGACAGTTCACCAGAATCAACATGTCACTAGCTCAAGCGTTACAACACATATTGAAGGCAGAGTTGATTACGTTAAAGGCTCCTCTACAGAACCCCAATACTTTTGCTCGCAGTTACTACCCCAATGAAAGGTATGCATACCATTGTGATAGCCCTGGACATGATACGAATGGCTGTTGGGCTCTAAAGAACAAAATTCAGGATATGATTGATGTCAAGGAGATCGAATTCGACCCTCTAGAGACTCACAAAGTGGTCACTGCTCCTAGGCCAAATCATTGAGAACGTCCAGTTCATTTTTTATTTTTCATTTGTAATTTCATTTATTGTTCAAACAATTACTGTTAGCCGAACTTTGGTTTTCCCATTAATGCATCGCATATGTTTGTCTTGAATGATTTCATTGTCATTTTATTTAAACTATTTTCCTTCCTCCTTTACGTGATATTCGTTGTCGATTAAAAATCTATAAGCCTTTAGAGGGAGGATGACGAAAACGATACCATAATCTCTACAATATGCTTTTGAACAGACCTTGCTGACGATGTACAGGCGTTGTTTCAAATCCCAAACAATGGAGTTATAAGGAAGATAATCCCTAGTCAACCCCTTTGATCCAAAGAAGTAGGAGTTTTTCTTTTCATACAAATTAAAACCCTTAATCATAACCTGGGGCAGGGTAGTTTTCTCAGTTAATTCAGATGCACATTCAGTAATAATATTCCACTTCATACATAATGAATGGCATCAAAGACGTCCTTCCAAATCAGAAGATGGTGATGGTTCCGCATAATCATTAAAACTGGAAGTCATTATCTCTCAAAATAAAAGCCCTCTAAGTCAAAACCTATTATGATACGGTGGAAGAACTGACTTGAGTGTTTTGCATTTGATTGCAAATGTTGCGGTTAGCAAGAGTCGACACCGACTTTTCTTTTATCCAAAAGGAAAGGTGAAAAAGCACAGGAAAGATCTTTGAGATTATTTCATGAGTTCGGGGGGTAGATTATGAAAAGGGAAGGTATTAGCACCCTTTTCATCCATGGTTTTCCATGGGCTCTTAGTTACTTGCTAGATTACTTGCTTTTGTTTGAAATTGTGCTTTGTGTGGTTTTTGAAAGTATTTTGTAAAGAGGTCATTGTTTAGGCAAACTTTGTAATGATTCTCGTTCGTAAGAATGTATACAAAGATGTTGATCTTTTGAAAATGTTTTCAAGTTTGTAAGATGTTTTGAAAGTGTAGGTGTTTGTTTTGAAAATAGGAAGGATGTTTGGTTTTGAAAGTGAGCAAGTAACTAGGGGCATTCTACCTACTCAAAAGTCTTTCATGTTCATTTCCTCTTTCCTTTGACATTGTTATCTTACCATTGATTTGGTAAGTAACCCTATCTTTGGATGTAAACGGGATGGGCGTGGGTCATCGTATAACCATGATTAAAAATGTTGCAAGGTGTCTTAGCATTCTCTTTTAGGGACTAAGATCATTTGAAGGCAACTTAGATAGCGTCATTGAGGGAGTTATGATCTTATATTTTGCTTGTTTTTGCTAAGATAACTCACATGCGTAATATGGCCATTTTGTAAGGCAACCAAGTGGATTTACCCTAGGGGTGCTTGTGTGCAAGTGTATTGTTTTCATGCTTAGTTTTTTATTTTATTAGGGTTTTCTAAGCATTGGTTTTAGTCTTTCCATACAAACCCTAATTACTAGCATTTGTATATAAAAGCGATAAATTGTGGAATTTAAAATTACTACGCTATTACAATACTTGTGGGAGGGGTGTACAAATTATAAATGGGGATTGCAAGAAAATAAACCTAATTTATCTATTAAAACCATATTGAATTTGGATAAATAATGTACAAAATGAATAAATATACAAGAATGTAAATGTAAAGTAAATGGATATTTTTGTTTGGATTTTTTATGGAAAAGGGGTTTTAATTTTAACCTAATTAATTAAAGGGAAAAATAATTAATTAAAATAGTAAAAGGTAAAAACCTAAATTTACTAAAAAAAAGATTTTAAATAAAACCCTAAATCTATTAATTGATTTGAAAAAGGAAATTAAGTTTGTAAGAAGAATATTTTTGGTATTTTTGTCTTGAAAATAAATTATAGTATTATAAAATATTTTTGATCTTTTTTGGGTTTTTTTAAAATAAAATATTTAAATGGTGTAAAAGAAATAACTAAAAATTTGTTTTTAATTAAATTCACAAAAACAATTAGTAAAATAAATAAAGTATGATTAAATAAAATAATTTTTGTGTGAGAAAAATAAATAAGCTATGTCAAAATATTAATCTAATGTTTTTATATTTTTCTGATTTTTTTTAATGTTAGATAATATATTTAAGAAAACAAAAATAAATAAAAATGAAAAAAAAAAATGGGCCAGGGTGTATAAATGAAACAAGGAGGTTAGCAGTAAGAAAAAAAGTAAAAATCCCAAAGGAGGCCCAGGCGCCTTGTCCAAAAAGTCAGAATGCAAAAAAAATGTAAAAAATCCAAAAGGGTACCACTGGGGCTCGAACCCAGGTTCCTCAAGTCACAGGCGTGCGCTTCTACCACTAGGGTGGCTATACATCTGTTTATATAAATCAAACCATAAATATATATGGCAAACATGTTCCTGAGGCCAACTTCATCTTCAACCTCACGCCCAGCAGAACCTCTGTAACTTATTTAAATCTCAACAAAAATGAAAATTGTAAACCGGAAACTTGTAGAAAATTTCCTCACGGTTTCAGAAATGCAAAGCAATAAAATTAAAGATCAAAGATAAGCATGAATTTTAATGTCCCTATTCTGAATCCTAAAATTCTCAGAAACTTCAATCTTAAAATTGTCTAAGCTCAAGCAAAATTAATGAAAACTATGGACATGGTTAGCTTTAGGGCAATGATATCTACATTTTTCATTCACAAATAAATCATTAATGATGCCTATATGAAAATCCAAAGTTATAAAACTTACCTTGCAAGAGGGTATCGAGTTTGGAGTTTGAGAAGCTTTCATTGAGTTCCAATGATTGGGTTAGCTTCCTCAAGTTCCCAGGAAGCTAATAGGATGCTTAGCTTGAGCTGAAAGTGCCTGAGGAGTTCTGGAGAAGTCCAAGTGCAAAGCTCTATTTTTGAAAATGAAGGATGGTGTTAATGGTGTTACAGTCTTGTATCAGGGTGTGGGATGAGTTCTAAATGATGTTTAGAAACTTTAGGAACCAAAAGGCTTGAAAATGCACGAGGGAGATGTGAGTTTCAAACTTTTGATCAGGTTAGGCAACAATGGAGGTATGTGATGCAATTATGAGCTCTTGGTGTTTTTAGGGGTCAAGTATATGTGTGAATTGTGGCAAATGGCTTGTGTATGTATAAGCAAAAGGGTTGGAGTGGTTTTGAAATTCAGAAGTACAGGTTACAAGCTATTTGCTAGGTTACTTGATTTTGAAGAAAAGTGGGAAACCAAGTTTCAATGTGAGGTACAAGCATGGGCTGGGTGATTGTAAGTGTTTAAACCATTTCTCTTGTGTTATGAGACATGTATGATCAGAAAAGAACAAGTGCAAGGCTCAAGAACAAGTTTTGTGCAAAAATTCACTTTATCAAAATGGCATTGTTCACTTTCTTCCCAGAATGGATATAAAGCATGGCCTTGCATCGAATGCTTGAAATGAGACCTCTAACAGTTGTAAAAGCCATTAATTATGGAGTGGCTAACAAGTTTGAGGCCTGTAAAGTAGAGGTTATGCAGCATAAGTTTAAATTTTGAATTTGTTCATCACAAAATGACTTGTAATTCAAGTGATAAAACCCTAACTTCATCTCTTCGATTCTCCCTACTCAAAAATGATCTCAACGAGTTCTGGGACATTTTGAAAAGCTTGCAATGTGATATACAACCCATATTTGAATAAATTTTGAAGATTACCCTTGGGACTATATGAAAAAGTGCTATGAAGTTGGGTCAAAATCCTGACCAAATTAGGGCAAAATTTCACTAAGTGTTTTGTTTCATGACCACATGTTATTAAAATTATAACTTGAGATCCAAGCACTTTTGGAAGAAGTTGTGTGAAGAAAAGTTGTAGATTTCATGGAGATCTACAACTTTCATGTTGGAATTTTATTTTGGACCAGCTTGCATCATGGTGAAAATCTTGCTCAAAGTTATGAAAAAATAAGAAATTTCCAACACTTAGAAAAATTTCTAAGTTTAGAAATTTTAACTTTTCAAAATGGAATTTTGAATTTTGGATTTCTTGATGAATAAGTTTCATATTTTGACATGTTTTGATGAATTGTGGTCTTTTAACATTTGAATTTGACCAAAAAGTCAAAGTTTGACTTTTCAGTATACAGTTGACTTTTGATCAATTGACTGAAAATTCATTTGTCAATCCATTGGACTTGAGAAATGTTTTGACCCATGTCATTAGGTAAAAATGATGCAATTTGACTCTTGAGATCATGCCTTAAACCAATTGATCATTTGCTAGGTCAAAAATCAGAAATTTCCTTTTCCCAGTCAAAACCCTAATTTTGACCATTTTGCCCTTTTGAAGGTTTGATAAAATTTCTTGAGGAATTGTGGTCCAAACTTGATAAAATGATCCATGTGAGTTTAAAATGTTGATGTGGATAAAAAATTATGAGGTTTGACTGTAAATTGGCCACAATTGACTTTTTCCCCAATACAGCTGATTTTTAAGTCGATTGCTCAATTGACTGAGCAAAAGTGTGATCCAAAGCTTGAAACTTGACATGACTAATCTTGAGGGTCCATAATGATCCATGAAAATAATATGGGGCATTGGAAGTTCAAATATCCTTGTGCAATCTCAAACCCTAATTTTGGTCATCAGTGCTTAAGGAGGTGTCTTGAGCTGACCAACCCTAGTGCAGTCTTGTGCCAAAGGTGATCTTATGAGCAAATTCTTGATAAATGAAAGGACAAATTTTGGGGTACAACACCTATGAAGGATACTTAATAAAAAACTGGGGCATCCCGCTGACTGTAATCACAAAAGAAACAGTTCAGGCAAAAGAAGGGATAACGAAAACAAAAAAAAGGTTACTACAAATCCTCGACAAAAAAAAATTACAAAATGACTGCCTCTTCCAAATAAACTTTTAGTATTAGAACCATCATCGAAACATCAAGGACAAGATGTCAGACTCAATTGAGATCTAAACGCGCAAATAACTAAGCATAAGACTGAAGAACATCACGAAGAGCGGGTGGGTACAAATAAAATTTGAGCCTTTATCCTTTGTTTCTTGAACCGTGAACCAGGCCACGCTACAACCCTTAAAAGTCCTAACTGAAGCATAGGTTAGTTCAGAAGCATACTGTTACAAAAGGTATCCTAACTCCTGTAGGACTTGCTATAAATCCTGAGTTGATATCACTCTCTTGCAAAATTTGTTTTACTGAAAAAATGAATTTTCAAAAACTTCAAAACAAGCATAAACCTTGCATTATTTGAATATCGTTGTTTGCATATAGTTATCTATTCAACAACAGAGAAATTCACATGATGAATATCTAGTGAATAAAAACTTTCTCAATGAAAAGGTTCACCTCAAGTGGAAAAATACTTTCGACCAAGGGGCACGGCATGATCATTGTCCATCATCTGGGGCAGTCAAGTCAAGATTCAAGAAATATCTCAAAAATGCCAAATAGCCAGGGGAAGATCTCCATCTGAATCACTTGGGGAATTAGACATGAATTCCAACAATGAATCACGTACAATCAAGCAAAACCAATGTTCCTCAGCAAATTTCTTCTAAAAAACAATTAAGCAAGAATTCCCAATGGAAACATTCTAAATAAAACAAGTCCTCTTCTAGAAATAGTTCATGTACGATCTAGAGACGGATGTTATCCTGGTACTTATTCCAGACCTCTTCTAGAAACAGTTCAGGTACGATCCAGAGACGGATGTCATCCTGATACTTATTCAGATTCTCTTCAAGTACAGTTCAGATACGATTCAGAGACGGGTGTCATTCTAACACTCATTTAGCACATGTTTCAAATACAGTTAAGATACGATCCATAGACTGATATCATTCTGACACTCATTCAATCCATGTTTCAAATACAGTTCAGATACGATCCAGAGACGGATGTCATTCTGACACTCATCCAACAGATGTTTCAAATACAATTCAGATATGATCCAGAGACGGATGTCATTCTGACACTCATTCAACACATGTTTCAAGTACAGTTCAGATACGATCCAGAGACAGATGTCATTCTGACACTCATTCAACACATGTTTCAAATATAGTTCATATATGATCCAGACACGGATGTCATTCTAACACTCATTCAACACATGTTTCAAATACAGTTCAGATACGATCCAGAGATAGATGTCATTCTGACACTCATCCAACACATGTTTCAAATACAGTTCAAATACAATCCAGAGACGAGTGTCATTTTGACACTCATTTAACACATGTTTCAAATACAGTCCAGATACGATCCAGAGACAGATGTCACTTTGACACTCATTCAACATATGTTTCAAATACAGTTCAGATACGATCCAAAGACGGATGTCATTCTGACACTCATTCAACACATGTTTCAAGTACAGTTCAGATACGACCCAGAGACAGATGTCATTCTGACACTCATTTAACACATGCTTCAAGTATAGTTCAGATACGATCCAAAGACGGATGTCATTCTGACACTCATTCAATACATGTTCAAGTACAATCATGACATAGATCCACCCACAAAATCTCTGCATGTACTTTCTCCAGCAGGTATAGGGGAAGAAACATCCTGATGTGAAGTCATTATCGTATCCTAAGCATACGTCCTAGTGACGTCTATGTTCCCCACAGAGTAGAAATAACCAAAGTTTTGGTCTCTTCTTCCCCAACTAGGAATTACTTTCTCTAGCAAAGTTCCTTCATAGAGCTGAAATCTGTGTTCCCCAGCCGAGCTTTATAATCTTAAACAGTTTATAAAACCTTCTCCCAGGAAGAGTTTATTTCTCTAACTGCGGAAGCTTATTCGCCAACTGAGTTTATTTCTCTACATCGACAAAACCTTCCAGTAAAACATTATCTCTCTCCATAGAGTTATTCTCAAGCAGAGTCAATCCCCGGCAGAACATCCTTAAACAGAAAGAGGAAATCCCCAGAAAATCATCTCCATTCACCATCCCCAGCGAAAATGAAGGATTCAACTTCCTAATACTCTTCAGCACAATTCGGGATTTACTTTCCCAGATTAAGAAACATCACAATGGCATTCCATATTCATACATTATGGCATGCACATACACATCGCATACAGCATAACCTCATTTATTTGGAGAACATCATCACAATGCATTTTATACATCATCACATTGCATACGACTAACTCTTTACCATTTTCAGGAAAGATCAAATCAATAAACACCGTTGGCTACTTACGTGACCTGATAGTCTTCTCAAAAGCTACGTCTAACGAAAGGCTATTTCAACATCTTCCTCAGAACAAAGTTCTCGGAAGACCTTCTCTGGTTTAGTCAGATCGACATTAATATCTCTTTGATTCCTATTCCAGTGGAAGATATTCAAAGACTTTTGTCTGGTTCAGTTGAATTGATCCTAAGATTCTTCTTATTTCCATTCCAGTCAAAGTTAATCCAAGACCTTCTCTGGTTCAGTCAGATCGACACTAAGATCTCTCTAATTCCTATTCCAGTTGAAGATATTCCAAGACTTTTGTCTGGTTCAGTTGAATCGATCCTAAGATTCTTTTGATTTCAATTCCAATCAAAGTTAATTAAAGACCTTCTCTGGTTCAGTCAGATCGACACTAAGATCTCTCTGATTCCTATTCCAGTTGAAGATATCCTAAGACTCTTGTCTGGTCCATTTGAATCCATCCTAAGATTCTTCTGATTTCCATTCAAGTCAAAGTTAATTAAAAAACTTCTCTGGTTCGGTCAGATCAATATTACGATCTCTCTGATTCCTATTCCAGTTGAAGATATTCCAAGACTTTTATCTGGTTCAGTTGAATCGACCCTAAGATTCTTCTGATTTCCATTCCAGTCAAAGTTAGGTAAAGACCTTCTCTGGTTCAGTCAGATCGACACTAAGACCTCTCTGATTCCTATTCCAGTTGAAGATATTTCGAGACTTTTGTCTGGTTCAGTTGAATCGATCCTAAAATTCTTATGATTTCCATTCCAGTCAAAGTTGATTAAAGACCTTTCTCTGGTTCAGTTAAATCGACACCAAGTTTTTTCTGATTTCTATTCCAGTTAAAGAAATTGCAAAGCCTGGATTCCAACCAGATAACAGTTTAATCTCATTTCCCCAAAAAGTTGTTGTGAATCTTGGAACACAACCAGATAGCAGTCAACCTTATTATCCTCAGCAAGTCACTGTGAAGCCTGGATCTTGACCAGATAGCAGCTCACCGTCGTCTCTTCAATCATGAGATAATTCTCTAGTAGGGTAATGGACAACTGAAGCTCCCGAACTCTATCTCCCAAGACAAAGACCAACATTCCTCAACAGAGTCCTCCTCAACAACAGGAATAGGGGTTCCCACAAAGGAGTATCCCATGAAATCAACATTTCTCTGGATGGCATCTCTAAGCCCATCTCCGACGACTCTCCGTCAATAATTCCCTGGATGGCATATTTAAGCCCATCTCCAACGATCTTCTGTCATGTTTTCTAAATGGAATCTGTTGTACCCCAAAATTTTCCCTCCCATATTCCTCAAGATATGTCAAGAATCATCTCTAAATTGCTCAAGATTGCTCAAGGGTTGTACATGCAAAACACCTCCTAAGGCAGTTAATTCAAAATTAGGGTTTTGGTTCTTTCAAGGAATTTGGGGTTTTCAATGGTTCAATCAAGTCTCATAGGCCTATATACATTCTCTAGCACCTACATGCCAAGTTTCAAGACTCACAATGCCAGCTTGCACAGTCAAAAGCTCCATTTGATCTACAGTCAACTGCATGGGCAAAATGGTCATTTTGCAGTCAAAATTCAGAATTCTTGGTCAACATCTTATTTTGAGTTCACAATTATCATTTTATCAAGTCTTGATCATGATCCCACAAGAATAGCTCAAAAATCATCAAGATGCAAAAGTTACTATTTTTGGACAGCAGAAAAGTCAACTATACTTTGACAAGGGCATAACTCTTTCATGGTTTGTCAGAAAAATTCCATCCAAAGCTCATTTTTAAGAGGATGCAATTTCCTAAAATCCATCTTCACACTCCAAGATCAAGAAATGCCCTCACAAAAAGTTACAAATTTTTACATTATAGGTCAATTTTAAAAGTAAACAAAAGTACACTTTGAGTCAAAGGCCATAACTTGAGATTGGTAAATCCAAATGACATGGGACCAAAAGCATTGGTTAGAGGACTTCAAGGGCTTTCCAAAATGTCAAAGAACATGGTCATATGATCAAAATTGAGCAAGTTGTGCATTGGAGAAGTTGGGAAATTTTCATGAATTTGCAAAAGTCAACTTTGCTCAAAACACCTTCTTTTTGCTAATGGGCCTCAAATCTCTTTTTGAAACTTCACCCACGACCTATGCACGACCCACCAAGTTAAATGGGATTTATTTTCTTAAATTTATTGATTAAATGGATTTTTAATACATATTAATTCATTTAATTAATTTAAATTATAAGAAAATTGAAGATTTGATTTTTAAATCAATTTGTGAACCAAATATGATCCAAATATGCTGACCAATTCGTGCACAAGCTAAAAGATACAAAAATATCCAATTTTGGCAATTTGTTCAATCATGAAAATCAAGAATATTTGATTTATCAATCAAAGATTTAATCTTCAATGCACATGGGCATGGGTCCAAATTTTGACCTAAACTGATTCCCTCATATGCAAGCAAGCCAACCATAACCTAATTCACGAGAAAAAGCTGCAGAAATGGCCATATCAATTTCAAGAATTTTCAAGAAAACTCAAAACTTGTTCTTGCATTCTAGGCCAATTCAAGGCGCCTTGTCCATCCAAACACATTGCAGGAGGTACCAGAATTGATTTGCAATCAAATTCAAGCATCTAAGCTCAAGGAATCGCGACATACCATCTCACGGTTTGCACTTACAATTCAAAACTGTATCTCTTAATTCATACGCATTTGACATGTTTTTGTGATTGATTTGCATTGCTAGAGACCATACAAAGCTAATGGAATGATTGAATTGAACTGTAACGCCCTAAATCGAGAGATGCCATGATTGAATTTCTAGGGTTTTCAAGATTTTAAATAGGGCTTTCCAGACCAGGAAAAAATGGAACCAATAGGGTACATGGTTGAAATCGTGAGACCAAGACGATTCCAACACATACCTCACGAAATATTTATGTTTGTTGTGTGTCTATTCGCTATTTTTCGTGCAGGGAGGTAGTGGAGGTTAAAAACCCCCGCTATCTGATTCTATTTTACACAGAACCAAGGTTGAAGATGATGATGTGTTGTCATCTGGTTGGTCTATTTGAATTAGCACGCGTTTTATTTTTTTTCCAGGCATAAGCGTTTGTTTGATATATGTTAATTGCTGTATATTATAATAACAAAAAGATGCAGGTGGTTGAGTGGTTGGGATGCTGGCCAATGAGTATTGGGACCTGGGTTCGAATCCCAGGTCCCCCAAAATCTTGTTTATTTTTCCCCTTCAGGTGTTCATGTGTAGTCTTCAAAGGGGAGTCCACCATACGCTTCAAAGCTCAGTACGCCATGTGGCTTCAGGCCAAGATCTAAAGGCCATATTGGAGCATCCACCATACGCCTTGGTCAACGAGCATGCAGGGAATCACAAAAGTCAATGGGGCTAAGGCATAGTGGGCCTGGAAGATTGCAAATTACACCACAAAATTAAGCCCAACACCCCCTATGAGTTTATTTCTTTTCCTTTCTTTTTCTTTTTTCTTTCATTTAATTATTTTTATAATAATTATTTATATCACTAACAAATTAATATTTTTCCTTAATAAAAAATCAGAAAACAAAAAAAATAAAATTAATTTTTATTTATTAAAATTAATTTCACTATTTCATTATTTTTGTAAATAAATATTGACATAATTTGTTTAGTTTTAATTAGGTATAACATTAATATTTTCACAATAAATTAAAATTGATGTAGAATTAGGTTTTAATATATTTAATCCTTTTATTTTTATTTTTCTTTAAACATTCAAAAAACCAACAAAAAAAAATATCTTTTTTTATTTTTTATTAATTAATTAACTTAGGTTTAATTTCATTTAGTTCAAAATAATATAAAAATCTCTTTCTTTCCTAAAAAGGGCCAAAACCCTAAAAAACTCTCCGATTCAATTTTTCTCACGCGTATGATTATTTTTTGATTCATATTTTGATCCATATAATTGTATTTGCTCCGAGGATGTAATAGTTTTACTTAAGACCTTTTTACCGCTTTTATTTATTTTCCGCATTTATTTTTAAGGGTTTGTTTTTGGCGATGTAAGTACCCGACGCCTTGTAATAGCTTAGTTTTATTTTCCGCAACCATTAACTGTTAGATGTATGAATAATAGGCTATGCATGACAAGATCTACCTTAAATTAAAATCAACCGTAGCTCACCATAACATGTACAAAGATAACATAACTGAAAATTGACACATTTGCACATGCCACTCCTAGGGTACGCCTCACTTGGTTGCCTCGACGAGGTCATTGAGTATAGGAAGTTTTAGGGGTCGCCCTCCTGTCTAAAGATCAAAGTTTCCTCGTAACGGTTGCCTCGAATAAAATGATCTAAGACATTAGGGTTGCCGCTAAGGCGTCCTAACATTGCTTTAGTGATCACATGTCCCTTAATCAAATTGACCCGAAAACTCCAACGACGTGCTACCTACTTCTCAATAGTGGGATAGCACTGTCTAAAGGACATTTACACAGCTTAATTCCTTTTGAGTAGGTAGAGGTTCTCAGGTACTTGCTCTTTCAAAACAAAACAAATTTTTCGCACTTAAACTTTTTGAACAAAGTTTTCAAAACACTTCATACACTCTTGAGGACAGAAACAAGAGTTAAATCGAAGTTTTCAAACAAAACTCTTTTCAAAACCCACAATCACAAAGAAAAGCAAAATTTTGGAAACATAGTGAGCAAGTACCTAAGAGCCCGTGGATAACCACAGATAGAAAGGGTGCTAACACCTTCCCTTTCTATAATCTACCTCCCGAACCCGAGAAACATCTCAAAAAGGAATTTTTATGTGCTTTTGTCCTTTCCTTGTTGGATAAAATAAAAGACGGTGGTGACTCTTGCTTACCGCGACATTTTGCAAAAACAAACGCAAACGCGAACCAGCATTCTAAAACAGTCAGTTCTCATTCCCACCGATCACAGAACTGGCGACTCTGCTGGGGATTCATAAGTGAGGTATACCTTAGGATTAGATCACTATGTTTTCAATTGTATGCTTTGTATGCTTTAAACTTTATGGGCTTGTATCGGAGTTTTATAGATCCTAACCCGGATCTGGGGGTACCCTTTTTTAGGTAAGTAGCGATAAACTGTGAGGGATCTGTCCGGCATAGACCGACACGGATGAAGCAGTAGCTACGTTGGTGTGACACCTTGGTCTGTACCGATATCCCTTATGTTAGAACGAGGAGAATATGGGTCTTCTGAGGAGTCATTAAGCACCAACTGACCTTAGAACCTTAAACTGACTAAACTCTCGCGATGGTTTCGGCCGCAAGAAAAGGTTGCCAAACTGGAATTATGACTGATTGAGGGTAGTCAGTGATATTGAGATCCTCTAGAACCCGGTTACTATTTTCTAGGACAGGTCTTAACCAACTGAAACTGAAAGAGGGTAGTACCTAAGCTTCATGCCAGCCTGAAATCTAAGGGCTCTTTTGTGTGACTTGTGTGCCTTTACCATGTTTGCCTTTTGTGAATACTTGTGGTGTGCCTTTACCATGACATCATAACATCATAACATTGCATACATCCTGCATAAGGACTAACCCATTTCAAAGACAAGAAGGTTTCATCTTTGCTCTGTTTTGTAGGACATCATGATGCCCATGCGTAGGAATATTATCCGGCTCAACTTTGTTCAACCACCTACTTTGCTTAAAGAATTGGTTGACAGGATTCCAGACACTACTTCCTTCATCATGAGGCATGGTTCTCTTCTCGGTCTAGTCACCTCAAAGTGGGACCAACAATTGATGAGTGTCCTAGTCCAGTTTTATGATCCGCTATACCATTGCTTCACCTTTCAAGACTTCCAGCTGGTCCTTACCCTGGAAGAATTCTCTGAGTTGCTTGGTGTCTCTGTTTTGGAGCAGACTCCATTAACTGGTTGGGAAAAGACCCTCAGGCCTGAAGAGATTGTTGCAGCCCTTCACTTGACCAAAGAGGAGGTAATGGCTAACTGGGAGACTACAAGTGGAGTTAAGGGCTTTTTGGCTAAGTTTCTGGTGGGAAAAGCTAATTGTTTCTGGAATGACTTAGACTTCAAAGCGTACAAGGACATTATGGCTCTCTTAATCTATGGTCTGGTATTGTTTCCAAATCCTGACACGTTTGTTGATGTTAATGCCATTAGGATCTTCATCTCTCGGAACCCTGTACCCACTCTCTTGGGTGATATCCTTCATCAGCTCTATGCTCGTACCGCCCGAAAGCGGGGAACTTTGATGTGTTGTGCTCCTTTATTGTCGAGGTGGTTTATTTCACACCTCTCTAAGTTCGTACTGAAGAACAAAGAAGGAAGGGGATGGGCTCATAGGATAATGTCTCTTACTAATAATGACATTATTTGGACTCTCAGAGGCTTAGATGAGGTGGTTGTCATTGATCGTTGTGGAGAGTATCCTAATGTTCCACTGATCGGAACCCGTGGAGGAATCTCTTATAATCCATGTTTAGCTCTCCGTCAGTTTGGAAGATCCAGAAGAGAAGGGCCTCATGAGATGTTGATACCTCATATCGTCTTTGATTTTCAGGTAGATAGCAACGAGCTGCGTCTTAGATTCATCAGGGCTTGGGATAGAGTTCACAAATCTGACCCACATGAGTTGGGACCAAAGACTTCTCTACCAATGGAGTCATATTTTAGATGGGTCCGCATCCGTGCCCAGAAGTTAGGTATGCCATACGAAGCTGTCAGGCCTATTACTCTTGAAGTTGCTGATAAAGACGGGGTTCCTCCAGCTATTCTCCATCCTCATACGCCCACTGATGTTGGCACACTGAAGAGGTCTTGGGCGCAACTGCATGAAGAACGGGATTCTTATCTGGAAAGGTTCAATGAACAAGAACAGAAAATCCAGAAGCTGACTAAGCAACTGGAGAACGAGCGGATCCTGAATGATTATATCTGCATTGAGAAGAAGAGGCCATGGGAGCATTGATGGACCTACTGATGATTTCTTTTACGGTTTTATTTACTTTTCAGTATTTCCATTCTTGTAACGCCTAAGGGAAATTTGTTGAACAGCTTAAATTCTGAAGTTAAATCTAATAAAGTGTGTTTCCTTTCTTGTCTACAAATTTGAATCCCGATTGTCTTTGAAAACATAAATCATACGCATTTCATCGCATGCACTGCATAAACAGGTACCCTTTTACAGGTCACTCATCTTCTTTGCTGTTTATTTCAGCAATCATCATGTCTGCTGAAACTTCCACTGAGCAAGCTATCAAGGCCCTCCAGGCCCAGAATGCCCAGTTCCAAGAGTTGGTTATGAGCCTAGCCCAGGGTCAACAGGATTTGAAGACTCTGATTCTGAAAGAGAGGAAAAGAAGAAGAAGAGGATCGTCTTGTTCAACAATGGACGTAGGTTTGGAAATGGACTACAGAATGAGGTTGATCTGACCACCTCATCTGTAGGGAAAGACAGCCCACAAGAGAGAAGGGTTCCTAGCCCCGTGGTCTCCGACAACGAGATGGATTATGATGAAGAACAGTACCCTCCTGCTGAGGATAGGTACAAACAGTTGGAGGACCGCTTGAGCGCTATGGAGATACAGAACGTGCCCGGTCTGGACTTCGGAGACCTAGGTTTATCCTCTGGGGTGGTGATTCCCCATAAGTTTAAGGCACCTGCCTTTGCCAAATATGACGGAGCCTCCTGCCCAAAGCTGCACCTCCGGTCGTATGTAAGGAAGATCCAACCTTACACCGCTGATAAGAATTTGTGGATCCATTTCTTTCAGGACAGTCTTTCAGGGACTCAACTTGAGTGGTTCTATCAGCTGGATGGGGCCAGTATCCGTAACTGGGAGGATTTGGCTACTGCGTTCTATAAGCAGTATCAATATAATTCCGACCTCGCTCCTACGCGTACCCAACTCCAGGGTATGTCAATAGGGACGGGTGAAGGATTTAAAGAGTATGCTCAAAAATGGAGAGACCTTGCTGGAAGGGTGCAGCCACCTTTAACTGATCGTGAACTTGTTGATATGTTTTTGGGGACCCTGTTTGGTCCATTCTTTAACCATTTGATTGGAAACTCTTCAGCCAGGTTTACAGACCTTATCTTGACTGGTGAGAGAATTGAAGCAAGTATTAAGGCTGGGAAAATACAGAAGGGTGCTTCATCGGGCACCGAGAAGAAACCATTCAAGAAGGAGTCCAGTGTTGTTTATGGTTCAAGAAGACATAATAGACCGGAACACCGCCAAGCTGTCAACGTGGTTGTTATTTCAAAGGATGTTGGTGCTCCTCAGCATCACAACCAACAAAGGGGCGAGAGACCTCGAAGGCAGTTCACTCGTCTCAGCATGACCTTGTCCCAGATATTGCCGCAGTTACTGACAACTAATCTGGTGACTCTAAAAGAAGCTCCGAAGATTTCAAACACAACATCCCCAATGTACAATCCTAACGCCCGCTGTGCTTATTACTCTGATAGCCCGAGGCATAATACGGATGATTGTTGGGCTTTGAAGAATAAGGTTCAGGACCTGATCGATGCAAAGGAGATTGAGTTTGAGGCGCCCGAGAGGCCTAATGTTGTGACTGCCCCTATGCCCAAACATGGAGTAAATGTTGTAGAGGAAGACTTGTTTGTATCCTCTATGGATGATATTGTCACCCCGCTGATGACCGTCAAGAGGAACCTGTTGCTAGCCGGTTTATTTCCGGGATGTAGTGAAGGTTGCCATCTGCGTTCTGTTTCACCTACTGGTTGCCCATCTTTGAAGTCAGGAATCCAAAACCTGATGGATAATAAGGAAATCCTGTTTGAGAAGATTGTTGTTCCTGCCACCCCTACTGAAGAAGTTTCCATTATTACCATTTTCAACAATTCTCCCAAGGCTCCCTCGAGGAAGCCTGTTAGAATTACGCCTGTTCAGAAGATTGCACCTATAATCGTCACTGTTCCGGGGCCTATTCCCTACACCTCTGACAAGGCTGTCCCGTGGCACTATGGGGCAGATGTTTATGTGCTTGGAGTTAAGCAAGAGTTTGATACTAATACCGGCGTCAGCAACATTAGCGGGCCTGCTAAAGTCACCCGCAGCGGTAGACTTTTCTCACCTGATATTGCACCACCGACTGTCCGAAGACCTATTGCCATCACACCTGCAAGTGTGCCTAATGCCATTCCTGATCAAGTTCTTAGTTCTACCCCTGTTTCCGAGTCATCTGATGCTCGGGGCAAAGGGATCGCCATTGATATGCCTGCCCAAACGGAGGCACCAAAGACCATCAATGTTGAAGCTTCCAAACAGGAGATGGAAGAGATTCTGAAGATCATTAAGAAGAGTGATTATAATGTAGTGGAGCAGCTGGGACAAACCCCATCTAAGATTTCTATGTTATCACTGTTGTTGTGTTCAGAGGCCCATGCCAAGGCCCTGATTACCTTCCTGAAGACGGCCCACGTGCCACAAGAGACGTCAGCTGATCAGTTTACCGATTGTGTGGCCAATTTAACTGCTGATAATGGTCTGGGTTTCTCCGACGCTGATCTGACTGCTAAAGGGAAGAACCATAATGATGCCATGCATGTCTCCATTAAATGCAGGGGAACTACTCTTGCATATGTGCTGGTTGACACTGGTTCCTCATTGAACGTCTTGCCCAAGAAAGCTCTAGACAGGTTGGATTGCGAAGGGTTGGAGCTAAAGCCAAGTAACATTGTTGTCCGGGCCTTTGATGGGTCTAAAAGGATGGTGCATGGTGAAGTCGATATTCCAATTAGAGTTGGTTCTCAGGTCTTTGATTCTACATTCTACGTGATGGACATTCGACCGTCCTATTCTTGTTTGCTGGGTCGTCCGTGGATCCATAAAGCTGGAGCTGTGACCTCCACACTCCATCAGAAGCTGAAGTACCCGATCAGAGGGAAGATTGTGACAGTACAGGGGGAGGAAGAGTACATGGTCAGCCACCTCAACTCGTTCCGGTACATAGAGATGGATGGGGAGTTCATTGAGACCCCATTTCAACATTTTGAAGAGGTTCCTCAGACACTGGCATCAGCTGAGACTGTGATTGAAGATTCTCCTTTTAAGATGGCTTCCTTAAAGGATGCCCGGGCTGTTATGTAGAAGGGTGAGTATGCAAATTGGGAACGACTTCCTGATTTCACTCAGAAGACTAACAAGTTTGGTTTGGGTTTCACTGCAGAAGCTCAGAGGGTCGTTCGTAGTACAAGGATTGGAAGACCTCCTGTGTTCATCAGCAACTCGGGAGTAAACGCCATCGAAGATGACGTGGAGGAATCTGAATTCGACAGCTGGATCTACCCTACGACCAACGGTGGACCAAACAACTGGACGGCAAAGGACTTCGTCCCTATTACTTTTGTTACCCAGTAATGAACTCCTTGTTTTGAATTTGTAACAGACAATATTGTGAAAATTTATGGCCCGGTGTCTTACCCGGGGCACCGTGGCTTCATTTGTGAGGGCTTTTGTGTGTCATTTTCATATATCATTAATAAAAGCATTGGACGTTTTTTTCATTTCAAATCTTGTGCTCCTTGTCTTTCTTTATTATATATTGCAAAACAGCTATTTTACACACACTCACATATACAGGTCCCAATCCACTCTGGATCTCACTGGTAACGAGTCTGCTACTGCCCGTTATGACTTCGAAAATCCGATCAACTTAGCCGAAGACGAAGGTGAAGATGATTACAAAGTGCCTGGCGAACTTGCAAGACTGTTACTTCAGGAAGAGAGGGCCATTCAGCCACATGAAGAGCCAGTGGAAACGGTAAATCTGGGTACTGAGACAGACAGGAAGGAAGTCAAGATCGGTGCAAATCTGGAGCTTAGTGTGAAACAACGGTTGATTCAGATGCTGCATGACTACGTGGAAATCTTTGCCTGGTCTTACGAAGATATGCCTGGGTTGGATACCGACATTGTGGTTCATCACCTGCCTACCAAGGAAGACTGCCCTCCGGTAAAACAGAAGGTTCGCCGTATGCGTCCAGAGATGTCCGAGAAAATCAAGGCTGAGGTTATGAAGCAATTTGACGCCGGTTTCCTAGCAGTAACTTCTTACCCTCAGTGGGTCGCCAATGTGGTTCCGTTACCGAAGAAAGATGGTAAGGTCAGAATGTGTGTTGACTACAGGGATTTGAACAGGGCGAGCCCCAAGGACGACTTCCCTCTGCCTCACATTGACGTTCTGGTTGACAACACTGCTCAGCATAAGGTATTCTCCTTCATGGACGGTTTCTCCGGTTATAATCAGATAAAGATGGCTCCTGAAGACATGGAGAAGACCACTTTTGTTACTCAGTGGGGTACCTTTTGCTACAAGGTCATGCCTTTTGGGTTGAAAAATGTTGGGGCAACGTATCAGCGTGCCATGGTTGCTCTGTTTCATGATATGATCCATCATGAGATTGAAGTATACGTTGACGATATGATTGCAAGGTCCCAAACTGAGGAAGAACACCTTGACCATCTACAGAAGCTGTTTGACCGATTGAAGTTGTACAAGCTGAGATTAAACCCGAACAAGTGCACCTTCAGAGTGAGATCTGGAAAACTACTAGGTTTCGTCGTAAGCGAAAAAGGTATTCAAGTGGACCCTGCCAAAGTGAAAGCCATACAAGAGATGCCAGCTCCCAAGACAGAGAAAGAAGTCAGAGGCTTTCTAGGACGGTTGAATTACATTGCCCGATTCATCTCGCACCTAACTGCTACTTGTGAACCAATCTTCAAGCTACTGAAGAAAGATCAAGTAGTACGTTGGAACGATGAATGTCAGGCCGCTTTCGAAAGAATCAAAGAGTATCTCCAAGAGCCACCTATTCTTATGCCACCAGTTGAAGGGAGACCTCTAATCTTATACTTGACAGTACTTGACAACTCAATGGGATGTGTGCTGGGTCAGCATGACGAGTCTGGCCGAAAAGAGCATGCTATTTATTACCTTAGCAAAAAGTTTACCGACTGTGAGACCCGATACTCACTGCTCGAGAAAACATGCTGCACTTTGGTATGGGCTGCTCGCCGGCTAAGACAATATATGTTGACTCACACTACTCTGTTGATTTCAAAGATGGACCCGATCAAGTATATCTTCGGAAATCCTGCCTTGTCGGGAAGAATAGCAAGATGGCAGATGATCTTGACCGAGTATGACATCCAGTACACAACTCAAAAAGCAATCAAGGGAAGTGTATTGGCAGACCATTTGGCACATCAGGCAGTGGATGATTACCAGTCTATGAACTTTGAATTTCCAGACGAGAATATCATGGTAGTGACAGATTGTGAAATACCTAGACCGGATGAAGGACCTGAGGAAGGATCCCAATGGTCTATGCACTTTGACGGAGCCTCAAACGCTTTGGGTAACGGTATTGTCACTGTGATCATATCTCCTAAAGGCTCACATACTCCACTTACCACCCGACTATGTTTCAACTGCACCAATAATATGGCGGAGTATGAAGCATGCATTCTGGGTCTTCGAGCTGCAATTGACCTAAGGATCAAATTTCTGAGTGTCTTCGGAGATTCCGCTCTCGTGATCAGTCAGATCAAAGGCGAGTGGCATACGAAACACCCAAATCTTATTCCTTACAAGGAGTATGTGTTGACGTTGCTTCCCCACTTCGAGGAAATAACCTTTGAACACTTCCCAAGAGAGGAAAATCAGTTGGCGGACGCGCTAGCTACGATGTCTTCTATGTTCAAAGTCAAATGGGACAACGAGGCTCCCCAGATCATTATTTGTAAATTGGATGAACCTGCACATTACTGTGATCTTGAGACCGAAGAGGTGACAGAAAAGCCTTGGTATCATGAAGTGAAGAGGTACCTTGAAGCTCAAGAATACCCCGAGGGTGCATCTGTTAATGACAAGAAGTTTCTGAGAAGGTTCGCGGCAAAGTTCTTCATCAGCAATGGAATTCTTTACAAACGTAACCATGATTCAACCTTACTACGTTGTGTGGATAAAATTGAAGCAGAAAGGATCATGGCAGAGCTGCATGAAGGTACCTTCGGAACGCATTCCAGTGGACATACCATGGCAAAGAAAATCCTTCGGGAAGGATATTACTGGTCCACAATGGAAGCCGACTGTTATCAGCATTCACGGATATGTCACAAATGCCAGGTCTATGCTGATAAGGTGCACATTCCTCCAGTCCGTTTGAACGTCTTGACAGCACCTTGGCCTTTTGCAATGTGAGGCATTGATATGATCGGCGAGATCAGATCTACGGCATCCAACGGGCATCGTTTCATCCTGGTAGCAATTGATTACTTTACGAAGTAGGTTGAAGCAGCTTCCTTTTCCACCGTAACCAAGAACGTCGTGGCACGGTTCATTCGGCACAACCTGATCTGTTGATACGGTGTACCAGAAAAGATTATTACGGATAATGGTACCAATCTTAACAACAAGATGATCACCGAGCTCTGCGAGCAATTCAAGATACAACATCATAATTCTTCTCCCTACCGGCCGAAGATGAATGGGGCTGTAGAAGCAGCTAATAAGAACATTAATAAGATCGTGCAGAAGATGACAGTGACCTACAAAGACTGGCACGAGATGTTACCATTTGCTCTTCATGGGTACCGTACCTCAGCATGGACGTCAACAGGGGAAACACCCTATTCCTTGGTATATGGCATGGAGGCAGTCCTGCCCATTGAAGTTCAGATACCCTCTCTCCGGATCATGAAGGATGCAGGTTTAAGCGAAGACGACTGGATCCGGACCCGGCTTGATCAACTAAACCTAATCGACGAAAAGAGACTCACTGCTATTTGTCATGGTCAGACGTACCAAAAACGGATGATCAAGGCATTTAACAAGAAATTCATACGACAAGAGTATCAAGTCGGGGACCTGGTAATCAAGCGCATTATCCTACCTCAAGGTGATCCCAGGGGAAAATGGACTCCTACGTACGAAGGGCCATTTGTGGTTAAAAACATCTTCTCAGGAGGAGCGATGATTCTAACCACCATGGATGGTGACGACCTTCCTCATCCCGTCAATGCAGACATAGTAAAAAGATACTACGCATAATCAAAGACCCGCTAGGTTGACTGGCCTAGGCAAAAATAAGGGCTTCCCGACAAATCAAAAGGGTTCGGGCAAAAATAAGGGATGAAAATTTAAAAAAATCTGTACACCCGGCAAGTCGAAAACCTGAAAAGGCGGCTTGGGCAAAAATGGGTATCCCGGTGGACTGAAAACCCGAAAGGGCGGTCCAGGAAAAAGTTAGGGATTAAAGCGTAATACTATGTCTCATTGGATCACCTTGCATCCAGACTTTGGTATCAACTATCAAGCTCGGACGACACCGGTCGATCAGATTCATCTCCAACTAAGCAGCAAAGTGATGAGATGCTTGAAGATATAAAGGCGATAGCAGAGTTGGAACCCAGTGGGATTATTCACATAGCTGTTTTGTTTTCTTTTCACGAATTGTATAAATTCTATTTTCTCAGCGGCGTTCTCTTACTAGGAAGTCAGCCTCTTGTACAAAAGCGCCTATTTACAGGCAAACTTCAAAATCAATACAAGTTCATTTTTCAGACAAATTGCAAATTGTTTTTCCTTTATCTGTTTTGTTTTGCAAAGAACGTCCAATGTTCATTTTGATATATGCATTTGACATTAATTGCTGCTCATAAATACTTGCATACGAAACAAAGGACTAATTACGGGTGATATCAGAAGTAGGGGCAATAAGAATTGTCTGAGAGGTCTAGTTGCTCTGTCCACCAAGGTGCCAAGGTAGGTTCGGCTGAAGAATATGACCAAGATATCGTCACTACCCGCAGAGTAAAACAGTAATGGTAGCTCTCCCCACTGAGACTGGTAACTACGAAGGATTCAGCAAATACTCTCCCCAAGCAGAGTTGGTCTACCATCAGTCCTAAAAAAGTGGGGTATCCCCAGTAGGTCTTAATATTCCCCAGCGGAGTATACAGATATTCCTCAGCAAGCACCCCCGGCAGTCTTAATATTCCTCGACGAAATATAAGAATGTTCCCCGGCGGAATACAAGATACCCCCAGTGGAGCCATTTCCCAGCGCAGTCTAAAAAAGCTTCCCCGCCATAGTTGAATCATCTTCCCTAGTAGATTCTGGAAGTTTATCCCCTGCAGAGTATAAATGCATCTCCTCAGCCAAATTCAGAGGTTATCCCCACAAGAGTCTAACTGGGTCATCCTCAGCAAGGTACAACTGAAAGATCATCCCCAGCGAAGTTCTTTCTATCCCCAGCGGAGTTCATCATCAAAATCCCCAACAGAGCTTATCAACCGAATCCCCAGCGGAGTTATCGTTAAAATCTCAGCGAAGCATCTCTTCCCACAGAGTAATTCCCCACAGAGTAATCTCTTCACCGTGTTTATTCCCCAACGGAGTTCCTCTCTCCTGCAGGTTTATTCTCACAACCATCTTCGTTCATCATCCCCAGCGGAAACGAAGAACTCAACACTATTCTCCAGCAGCTCCAGGATTTATTTTCCCCCAGCTAAAACATCACATCTTCATACATTATGACATGCATACGCATCATATAACACAAATCTAATTTATTTTGAGAACATCATGACATCATGCATTTCATACATCATGACATTGCATATAGCTAACGTTTTGCCTTTTCAGGAAAAGGTCAATCAAAAGATGATTACCATCAACCTTTTCAAGTCCCAATTTAATACCTGTAACAAGCCAGGAAAATTCCGTGGATGATTGATTATAGATCAATACCTGTAACAAGCCAGGAAAACTATCTACATGAAGAGATTGAAGATTAATACCTGTAACAAGCCAGGAAAACCATCTTTCTTTCTCAGGTCAGAGATTAATACCTGAAACCAGCCAGGACAACTATCTCATCGGCCAACCTCTTCAAGTTCCAGATTAATACCTGTAACAAGCCAGGAAAATTCTGTGGACGACTGATTGTAGGTTAACACCTGAAACCAGCCAGGAAAACCACCTAGACGAAGAGATTGAAAATTAATACCTGTAACAAGCCAGGAAGACTTTCTTTCTCAGGTCAGAGATTAATACCTGAAACCAGCTAGGACAACTATCTCCTCACCCAACCTTTCTTAAGTTCCAGATAAATACCTGTAACAAGCCAGGAAAATTTCTGTGGACGGCTGATTGTAGGTTAATACCTGAAACCAGCCAGGACAACTATCTCCTCGACCAACCTTTCTTAAGTTCCAGATAAATACCTGTAACAAGCCAGGAAAATATCTGTGGACGACTGATTGTAGGTTAATACCTGAAACCATCCAGGACAACTATCTACTTGATCATCATCAGGCAACCCTACACCGGTTCCTTCTCTCTTTCAGATGAAGTTTCACACATACTCATCATCAGGCAATCCTACACAGGTTCCTTCTTTCAATTCAACAAATAATCTCCAGATGGCATCTATAAGCCCATCCTTCTACCAACAATCTCCATATGGCATCAATGAGCCTATCCTTCTACCAACAATCTCCAGATGGCATCTATAAGCCTATCCTTCTACCAACAATATCCAAATGGCATATGTAAGCCCATTCCCGATATCACATTGCTGATACTACACCATGCGAGTGCAAATTTCCAGGCACTTCAGTGTTCAATCGTCTTCCACCTTCGGATCACGAAAGGCACACAAGCCAATCTACTTCCTTAGGTTTAAGAAGATTGAACAGGGGCAACTGTTGTACCCCAAAGTTTGCCCTCCCATATTCCTCAAGATATGTCAAGAATCATCTCTAAATTGCTCAAGATTGCTCAAGGGTTATACAGGCAAAACACCTCCTAAGGCAGTCAATTCAAAATTAGGGTTTTGGTTCTTTCAAGGAATTTGGGGTTTTCAATGGTTCAATCAAGTCTCATAGGCCTATATACTTCTCTAGCACCTACATGCCAAGTTTCAAGACTCACAATGCCAGCATGCACAGTCAAAAGCTCCATTTGATCTACAGTCAACTGCAAGGGCAAAATGGTCATTTTGCAGTCAAAAGTCAGAATTCTTGGTCAACATCTTATTTTGAGTTCAAAATTATAATTTTATCAAGTCTTGATCATGATCCCACAAGAATAGCTCAAAAATCATCAAGATGAAGTTACTATTTTTGGACAGCAGAAAAGTCAACTGTACTTTGACAAGGGAATAACTCTTTCATGGTTTGTCAGAAAAATTCCATCCAAAGCTCATTTTGAAGAGGATTCAATTTCCTACAATCCATCTTCACACTCCAAGATCAAGAAATGCCCTCACAAAAAGTTACAAATTTTTACATTATAGGTCAATTTCAAAAGTCAACAAAAGTACACTTTGAGTCAAAGGCCATAACTTGAGATTGGTAAATCCAAATGACATGGGACCAAAAGCATTGGTTAGAGGACTTCAAGGGCTTTCCAAAATGTCAAAGAACATGGTTATATGATCAAAATTGAGCAAGTTGTGCATTGGAGAAGTTGGGAAATTTTCATGAATTTGCAAAAGTCAACTTTGCTCAAAACACCTTCTTTTTGCTAATGGGCCTCAAATCTCTTTTTGAAACTTCACCCACGACCTATGCACGACCCACCAAGTTAAATGGGATTTATTTTCTTAAATTTATTGATTAAATGGATTTTTAATACATATTAATTCATTTAATTAATTTAAATTATAAGAAAATAGAAGATTTGATTTTTAAATCAATTTGTGAACCAAATATGATCCAAATATCCTGACCAATTCGTGCACAAGCTAAAAGATACAA
Organism: Vicia faba; assembly: GCA_948472305.1. NCBI lineage: Eukaryota > Viridiplantae > Streptophyta > Magnoliopsida > Fabales > Fabaceae > Vicia > Vicia faba. The sequence continues at coordinate 259,726,361 of OX451736.1, read as the reverse complement.
AAATATCCAATTTTGGCAATTTGTTCAATCATGAAAATCAAGAATATTTGATTTATCAATCAAAGATTTAATCTTCAATGCACATGGGCATGGGTCCAAATTTTGACCTAAACTGATTCCCTTATATGCAAGCAAGCCAACCATAACCTAATTCACGAGAAAAAGCTGCAGAAACAGCCATATCAATTTCAAGAATTTTCAAGAAAACTCAAAACTTGTTCTTGCATTCTAGGCCAATTCAAGGCGCCTTGTCCATCCAAACACATTGCAGGAGGTACCAGGATTGATTTGCAATCAAATTCAAGCATCTAAGCTCAAGGAATCGCGACATACCATCTCACGGTTTGCACTTACAATTCAAAACTGTATCTCTTAATTCATACGCATTTGACATGTTTTTGTGATTGATTTGCATTGCTAGAGACCATACAAAGCTAATGGAATGATTGAATTGAACTGTAACGCCCTAAATCGAGAGATACCATGATTGAATTTCTAGAGTTTTCAAGCTTTCAAATAGGGCTTTCCAGACCAGGAAAAATTGGAACCAATGGGGTACATGGTTGAAATCGTGAGACCAAGACGATTCCAACACATACCTCGCGAAATATTTATGTTTGTTGTGTGTCTATTCGCTATTTTTCGTGCAGGGAGGTAGTGGAGGTTAAAAACCCCCGCTATCTGATTCTATTTTACACAGAACCAAGGTTGAAGATGATGATGTGTTGTCATCTGGTTGGTCTATTTGAATTAGCTCGCGTTTTATTTTTTTTCCAGGCATAAACGTTTGTTTGATACATGTTAATTGTTGTATATTATAATAACAAAAAGATGCAGGTGGTTGGGACGCTGGCCAATGAGTATTGGGACCTGGGTTCGAATCCCAGGTCCCCCAAAATCTTGTTTATTTTTCCCCTTCAGGTGTTCATGTGTAGTCTTCAAAGGGGAGTCCACCATACGCTTCAAAGCTCAGTACGCCATGTGGCTTCAGGCCAAGATCTAAAGGCCATATTGGAGCATCCACCATACGCCTTGGTCAACGAGCATGCAGGGAATCACAAAAGTCAATGGGGCTAAGGCATAGTGGGCCTGGAAGATTGCAAATTACACCACAAAATTAAGCTTAGCACCCCCTATGAGTTTATTTCTTTTCCTTTCTTTTTATTTTTTCTTTCATTTAATTATTTTTATAATTATTATTTATATCACTAACAAATTAATATTTTTCCTTAATAAAAAATCAGAAAACAAAAAAGTAAAATTAATTTTTATTTATTAAAATTAATTTCACTATTTCATTATTTTTGTAAATAAATATTGACATAATTTGTTTAGTTTTAATTAGGTATAACATTAATATTTTCACAATAAATTAAAATTGATGTAGAATTAGGTTTTAATATATTTAATCCTTTTATTTTTATTTTTCTTTAAACATTCAAAAAACCAAAAAAAAATATCTTTTTTTATTTTTTATTAATTAATTAACTTAGGTTTAATTTCATTTAGTTCAAAATAATATAAAAATCTCTTTCTTTCCTAAAAAGGGCCAAAACCCTAAAAAACTCTCTGATTCAATTTTTCTCACGCGTATGATTATTTTTTGATTCATATTTTGATCCATATAATTGTATTTGCTCCGAGGATGTAACAGTTTTACTTAGGACCTTTTTACCGCTTTTATTTATTTTCCACATTTATTTTCAAGGGTTTGTTTTTGGCGATGTAAATACCTGACACCTTGTAATAGCTTAGTTTTATTTTCCGTAACCATTAACTGTTAGATGTATGAATAATAGGCTATGCATGACAAGATCTACCTTAAATTAAAATCAACCGTAGCTCACCATAACATGTACAAAGATAACATAACTGAAAATTGACACATTTGCACATGCCACTCCTAGGGTACGCCTCACTTGGTTGCCTCGACGTGGTCATTGAGTATAGGAAGTTTTAGGGGTCGCCCTCCTGTCTAAAGATCAAAGTTGCCTCGAAACGGTTGCCTCGGATAAAATGATCTAAGACATTAGGGTTGCCGCTAAGGCGTCCTAACATTGCTTTAGTGATCACATGTCCCTTAATCGAATTGACCCGAAAACTCCAACGACGGTGCTACCTACTTCTCAATAGTGGGATAGCACTGTCTAAAGGACATTTACACAGCTTAATTCCTTTTGAGTAGGTAGAGTTTCTCAGGTACTTGCTCTTTCAAAACAAAACAAATTTTTCGCACTTACACTTTTTGAACAAAGTTTTCAAAACACTTCATACACTCTTGAGGACAGAAACAAGAGTTAAATCGAAGTTTTCAAACAAAACTCTTTTCAAAACCCACAATCACAAAGAAAAGCAAATTTTTGGAAACATAGTGAGAAAGTACCTAAGAGCCCGTGGATAACCACAGATAGAAAGGGTGCTAACACCTTCCCTTTCTATAATCTACCTCCCGAACCCGAGAAACATCTCGAAAAGGAATTTTTCTGTGCTTTTGTCCTTTCCTTGTTGGATAAAATAAAAGACGGTGGCGACTCTTGCTTACCGCGACATTTTGCGAAAACAAACGCAAACGCGAAACAGCATTCCAAAACAGTCAGTTCTCATTCCCACAGATCACAGAATCTATAAGCCCATTCCCGATATTACCTACACAGTCAAGCATTATTTCAAATGAGTGCAAATTTCTATGCACTCTAGTGTTCAATCATCTTCCACCTTCAGATCACGAAAGGCAGACCAGCCAATCTACATCCTCAGGTTTAAGATGATTGAATAGGGGAAACTGTTGTACCCCAAAATTTTCCCTCCCATTTTCACTCAAGGCATGCCTCTAGAGGTCCTCAATTTCTCAAGGATGACTAAGAATTGACCAGACAAATTCTCCTCCTAAGGCAACAAACCTCAACTAGGGTTTCAATTTTAAGAAAGATATGTGAGTCCCAAGGATCCCAAATGTTCTCCATTGTCCTAATATGCCCTCAAGATCATTCATGCCAATTTTCATGCCTTGAACAACAAGTTTGCTCAGTCAAATGCCTAGAAATCAACTATACTAGGTCAAAAGTCAACTGTGGCCCAAATACAGTCAAACTTCAAGATTTTTGGTCAACATCAACATTTTAAAGTGATATCCATCATTTGATCAGGGGTTGATCATGATTCCTAAAGAAATGCTCCTAACTCATCAAAAGTCAAAAAAGGCAAATTAGGGTTGCTATAAGAAAAGTCAACAAACTTTGACTAGGTATAACTTTCTCATACTTTATCAGAAATTTTTCCTCAAAGGATCATTTTGAATAGAATCCAATCCCCTACAACATCTCTTCATCCCTCAAGTTCAATAAATGCTTCAATCAAAAGATATAAGCTCAAACATTACAGGTCCTTTAAAAAAGTCAACAAAAACACCTTTTGGGTCAAAGCTCCTTACATGAACATGGAAGATACAATTGATATGAAACCAAAAGGGTTGTTTACAGGACATCATAAGCTCTCTAAAAAGTCCAAGAACACCCTCATAGGGTTAAAATTGAGAAACATATGCATTGCTAAAGTTGACCAATTTTAGGAAAATGTACAAAAGTCAACGTGAGCAAATTGGATCTTTTGGACTAATGGGTGTGGGTTTTGGATCTCAAACATATCCATGGAATTATTTAAGATATTTAAATCCATTATTTTATTTTTATGAGATTTTTTTATTTATTTGAATTTTTATTCATTTAAATCATAATAAATCAAATAAAATAGTGAAATAATGAAATAAAATTCAAAGATTTGTTTTATGATCATATAATGAGTCTAGAATCTGATGAGCAAATCATGATTTCCTGCAAGAGTTGATTGGAAAGAAAAGAGCATGTTTTGGCCAAGTTTAGAAACTTAAAATTCAAATTGCAAATCAAATCTTTCTCTTACAAATCTTCAAGATTCCATCCAATTTTATTGACCTAATACATCCTAGTATATATGCATAACATTGTCAGGCAAAAAAAAACAGGGATTGGCCGCATAGAACACACACAAAAAGTTCCAATTTCTTCACAAAAAAAGTGATAATTGGATTGATAGTTGCAGAGAGATTCAAGGATTTTTTACGTTTGCATTTCATTCCTGGGGACATTCTGAAGCTAACAACATCATTCCCAAGCATCAAAGTACCCAAAATCATCACTTACATCATCACGGTTTGCACCTTATTTTTTGAAATCGATTTTGATCATACATGCGTTAGAAATAGATTTTGAGTATGCATTCTTGTTTGTATGAGCATTTAGAACGTATGTGAATGGTTAATTTCCAGTTTTTATGCATATATGATAACCTTCCATTGTTAGGGTTTAAACGTTCGTTTTAGGGTTTTCAGGTACATGCGAAATTGGGCCTAATAAAGGATACCATCATGCTCAGGGGATCAAACCTAATTAATTCATGTCTTTAAATTGAATTTATATTGTCTGTTGTGAATTTTGGAGATTTGCAGGTGTTTTAGTGACGGATATAGTCTGTGGGTAAAAGTGTTTGGCTAAAACGACGAACAGCTGAAGAAGATGACGACGTGGCATGACCTAGTTGGACCATTTGAAAACAGCGCACATTTTTTTCTTAAATAAAATTCTGGGCATTTATTTTGATTATATTATTTTATGTTTGTTTGTATAAACGAATGAACACTTGGCTCAGATGGTAAAAGAAGCTCGCTGGAAGGGAGAGGACCTGGGTTCAAGTACCAGGTCCAACGTTTTATGTTTTCTTACTTATTTCTTTCAGATCCAATGCGTTGCCTTCCCCTGCGTACACCATCAACTCTCCAGCCATGAAATCCTAGCTGTCCAGATCCAGCGCACCAAACTTGCAGTCCCATGGTGGATCTTCCAGAGGCCATAATACTGAACCACACACAAAGGGGTATTGGGCTTGTGGACCTGGGCCTTGCAAATCCAACATGCACCCCCCAGATTGCTAATTCACTTCAGGCCCATTCTTTTTTTCCTTTTTATTATTTATTATTTAATTTCTTTGTTATTTTTAATTATTTCAAAAATCATTTTTTCTATTTAATCATTAAAATCAGTAAAATCACAAAAAAAAATAGGATTTAGGGTTTTCTATTAAAATTTTGTGAATTAATTTGATGTAATTATTTTGATTTATTTCTTTAAAATAAAATCAATTAGAACCTAGGTTTAATTGCAAAATCTTTTTCTTAAAAAATATCAAAAATATTAGTTTTTTTATTCAATAATTTTTCCAATTAATTAATTATTTTCTTTATCATTTAACTTTTTTTCAAATAAAAAACAAAAAAAAAATACTTTTCTTTTAACCTATGCGCGTTTTAGGGTTTAGACGCTTCGTTATTCTTCGCGTGTTTGTTATTTTTGTCGTATTATTTTCTAATTCTGTAATTGTTCCTGGTTTGTAATAATTAAATTAGATTTATATTCCTGCATCTAATTATGTAACTTCCCCAAGGCCCTGTAATTGTTAGGAACTTAATTTTTCTGCAATTTAGTTTCCCGCATGATAAACTGCTTAGATGAATGGTTAATAGGATTGTATGGAAAGATAACAATTAATTGAACATAGATAACCCTAACTGCGCAAGATAATACATCTGAATCAAGCACACTTGCACATGCTCACCCCTAGGATATCTCCCACTTTCGTTGCCTTCAAACATAGTTACAACTCTCGAAACGTGAGAGGTTTTATTGGCTACCCTATGGTTCAAAAAGATCATAAGTCCCTCGATGACCCTTTCGGTGTTGCCTCAGTAAAAATATGATCTTAGAACCCTAGGGTAGTTACTAAAGCTTCTTGCTCAGTTGCCTTTGTGACTATAAAACCGTCCCTTCGATAGTCCCTCAAACATCCAACGATAGGGATACCTACTCACTAATATTAGGATAGCATTATCTAAAGGATAGGGAGAAAAGAACGACCTTTTTCGAGTAGGTAGATAGTTCTTAAGTACTTGCTCAAAACCTGATTCTATTTTACACTTACACACTTTCAAAAAACTACTTTCAAAAACGCTTTATCACACTCTTGAGGACTGATACAAGAGTTACCATAAAGCAAACAAAATCTTTCAAAGCACACAAACACAAACAGTTTTCAAAAATCAGCAAGTACCTAAGAGCCCATGGAAAACCACGGAAGGAAAGGGTGCTAATACCTTCCCTTTCCATAATCTACCCCCCTTACTCAGAAAATCTCTTAAAAGGTCATTTTCTGTTCTTTTCACCCTTTCCTTTGTTGGATAAAAGAAAAGTCGGTGGCGACTCTTGCTTACCGCGACATTTGCGAACAAAACCAGTATTAACAGTCGGACCTGCCACTGTATCACACATACATATATCATACATAGAATTGCATAAACAGGTTTCAGGACAGGCTTCTTATCTTCTTCGCTATTTATTTCAACAATGACTCTTGAACAAACAGTTAAGGAGCTTCCGGCACATAATGCTTAATTCCAAGAAATGATCCTGAATCTGGCTAAAGGATAAGAAGATTTGAAATCTCTAATTCTCAAGGACAAGAAGAAGAAAAAGAGGCCTATGGGTGTTCTGAATTTGGGAAGAAGGTTCAAAGGACCAGTGAAGCAAGTTTCAAAGCTCATAACTCCATCAAGAGAGATAGAGAGAGGGAGAGACAATCAGAAAGGAGAGCCAAGAGAAGAAGACCACAGTACAAGGAAGTATGAAGAAGATGAGCCTGACTATTCTAAGGAGTAGTATCCTCCTGCTGATGATAAATACAAACAGTTGGAGGATCGATTCAATGCCATGGAAATCCAAAGGGTACCCGGGTTGGATTTTGAAGAGCTAGGACTGGTCTCAGGGGTAGTCATCCCGCGGAAGTTTAAGGTCCCTATATTTTCTAAGTACGACGGTGTCTCCGGTCCTAAGCTGCATTTAACATCGTATGTTAGGAAAATTCAACCCCACACTACTGATAGGGATTTTTCGGTACACTTCTTCCAGGAAATTTTGGCAGGGACTCAGCTGGAATGGTTCTTTTAACTAGAAAGAACCAATGTGCGTAATTGGGAAGATCTGGCTGCTGCTTTCTATAAGCAGTACCAATATAATGCTAACCTCGCCCTGACTCGTACAAAGTTTCAAAGCATGTTTATGGGTTCCTACGAGGGCTTTAAGGACTAAGCTCAAAAATGGAGAGACCTTGCGGGAAGAGTCCAGCCTCCATTGTCTGATAGGGAGTTAGTGGACATGTTCTTGGGCACGTTGTCCGGGCCGTTCTTTAACCATCTGATTAGAAGTTCTTCTACTGGGTTTACTGAATTGATCTTGACAGGCGAACTGGTAAAAGCCGGCATTAAAAGTGGTAAAATACAGAGAGATGCATCCCCCAAAACTGCAAAGAAACCATTCACAGGGAAGAAGGAGGTCAGTCTTGCTTATGGCCAAAGAAATCTTAACAAAACTGAGCGTCGCCTGACGGTAAGGGCTGTTATGATTTCCAATCCTGCATCAAACCAGTAACAGAATAATCAGTCCCGAATAGATAAGCCAAGGAGACAGTTTACCCATATCAACATGACCTTTTGTCAGGTTTTACCACACCTGCTAAAGTCCAATTTGGTGACCCTAAAGGAGGCTCCCAAAAATCCCAACACTACATCTCCTCACTACAATTCAAATGCTTGGTGTGCTTACCCTTCTGAAAGTCCAGACCATGATACAAATGGATGTTGGGCTTTGAAGAACAAGGTACAGGATTTGATTGAGGCAAAGGAGATTGAATTCGATGCTTCTGAAACCCCTAAAGTTCTAAGTGCCACTATGCCAAATCACAGACGTGGTGTTAATGCTATTGACGACGACATGTTTGTTGCTTCTATTGATGAACTGGCTACTCCACTCCTGACTATTAGGAAAAATCTCATGCAGGCCAATTTATTTTCGGGTTGTGGAGAAGGTTGCCACTTATGTTTGTCCTTACCTAATGGTTGCTATTTGTTGAAGGAAGGCGTTCAGTGCCTGATGGATGATAAAGAAATACTATTTGAGAAGACTCCAGTTATAAGTACTCTGTGTGAAGATGTTTCTATCATTACCATTTCCGCCAATCCTCCCAAGGTCTCCTCCAAAAGACCTGTCAGGATTACATATGTTCCGAAGGTTGCTCCATTGATAATTACTTTCCCTGGACCTATACCATATTCCTCGGATAAAGTTGTTCCTTAGGATTATGGGGCTGACTTTTATTACCATGGCTTCAAGCATGATTTGCTGGTCTTTAAAGATAAAGATAGTGAAGACTCTGATCCTGACATTAGTAATATCGTCAGGACCAGTAAGATAACAAGAAGCAGAAGAGTTTTCTCTCCCGAGATCTCTCCTCCTAAAACTGTTGCTACTCCTATGATCATCCCTATTACTCCTGACAATATTCCCATAGCTACTCCCGCTATTAGTCCTATTGTTATCCCTGCTACCAGGTCGACCGAGACTCGGGGCAAAGAAGTAATGGTTGAGCCCTCCCAGACGGAGGCACCTAAAGAAGTCATCCCAGAATCCTCCAAGCAAGAGATGGAGGAAATTTAAAAAATCATTAAGAAAAGTGATTACAATATGGTTGAACAACTGGGGCAGACCCCTTCCAAGATCTCAATGATGGCACTGTTATTATGTTCTGAAGCCAATGCTAAGGCTTTGGTGAAATTCCTCAAGACAGCTCATGTGCCATAAGAAACCTCCGCTGATCAATTTGAAGACTGTGTGGCCAGTTTAACTACTGACAATGGGCTAGGTTTCTCTGATGCTGATCTGACTCCCAGAGGAAGGAAACATAATGATGCCCTGCACGTCTATATCGAGTGCAGGGCACTACTTTGGCACATGTTCTAGTGGATACAGGTTCATCGCTGAATGTTCTGCCCAAGAAGGCCCTTGACAGATTGGATTGCGAATGATTGACTCTGAAGCCCAGTTACATTATGGTGAGGGCTTTCGTTGGTTCCAAAAGAATGGTGCATGGGGAGGTGGACATCCCTATCAAATTGGATACTCAAACTTTTAATTCCACTTTCTATGTGATGGACATCCGCCCATCTTACTCTTGTTTATTTGGTCGACCCTGGATCCATGGGGTTGGTGTTGTGACTTCCATCCTACATCAGATGCTGAAGTACCCAGTCAATGGGAAAATTATCACAGTTCATGGGGATGAGAAGTACATGGTGAGTCACATTAACTCTTTCAGGTACGTTGAAATGGACAGCGAGTTCATTGAGACCCCCTGTCAGAACTTTGAGGAGGTTCCACAGGCCGTTGCTGCAACCAAGACCACTGCCAGTGTTCCAAAGCCTATTATGCCTCCACTGAAGATGGCTTCTCTGAAAGATGCCAGGGCAGTTGTTGAAGAAGGTGGGTGTATAATTTGGGTCCAACATCTGGATATTCCTTACAAATATGACAAGTTTGGTTTGGGTTTAACATTAGGAGCTCAAAGGGTTGTTCGTCGTGCTCGTGCCGGAGGACCACCCCTACGCATCAGCAATCATGGGGTTAATGCTTTGTAGGGCAGTGACTATGACTGTGACATGGACCAATGGATCTTCCCAACTGTCAACGGAGGACTCACAAATTGGAAGACTAAAGACTTTGTACCGATTACTTTTATTCAGGAGTAATTGTCTTTTTTTGTTTTTGGATATGTAATAAATGAATAATACAAACTCTAAGACCTTGTGTCTTACCCGAGGCGCAATGGTTTATTTGTGAGGGTTATCATGTTTCATTTTCATATGTTATTAATAAAGCATTGGATGCTTTACATACAAATTTTGTGCTCTCTTCCTTTCTTTTCTGCTTTTTACTTTATCAAAATAGTTATGCTCTTACACACACTCACATATCAAACTGCAGATCCACATCCACTCTGGATCCCGTTGATAACGGTTCTGCTATTGCTCATTATGACTTTGAAAATCCGATCAACCAAGTCGAGAACGAAGGTGAGGAAGATTGTGAGGTACCAGGAGAGCTTTCCAGACTGTTACAACAGGAAGAAAGGGCAATACAGCCTCATGAGGAGCTATTTGAGACAGTGAACTTGGGTACTGAAGAGGATAGAAAAGAATTCAAGGTTGGTGCTAACTTGGAGCCCAGTGTCAAACAACGGTTAATACAGATGCTACATGACTATGTTGAGGTTTTTGCCTGGTCATACAAAGACATGCTAGGACTTAACACCGATATTATGGTTCATAGCCTACCTACAAAAGAGGATTGCCCTCTAGTGAAATAGAAGGTTTGTCGTATGAAGCCAGATATGTCAGAAAAGATCAAGGTTGAAGTCATGAAACAATTCAATGTTGGTTTCTTAGTTGTCACGTCTTATCCATAATGGGTCGCTGATGTTGATCCAGTGCCTAAGAAGGATGGTAAGGTACGTATGTGTGTGGATTACAGAGACCTGAACAGGGCAAGCCCCAAGGATGACTTTCCGCTTCCCCATATTGATGTTCCAGTTTACAACACTGCACAAATAAAGTATTCTCCTTTATGGATGGTTTCTCTGGGTATAATCAGATCAAGATGGCACCTGAGGACATGGAGAAAACGACCTTTGTCACACAGTGGGGCACTTTCTGCTATAAGGTTATTCCTTTTGGACTAAAGAATGTCGAGGCAACCTATCAACGTGCCATGGTAGCTTTGTTTCATGATATGATCCATCACGAGATAGAGGTTTACGTGGATGATATGATAGCTAGGTCTCAGACTGAAGAGGAACACCTTGATCACCTACAGAAGCTATTTGACAGGTTGAAGAAATACAAACTGAGGTTGAATCCGAATAAGTGCACTTACGGAGTAAGATCCGGTAAGCTCTTAGGTTTCATTGTCAGCGGAAAAGGTAATGAGGTAGATCCGGAAAATGTTAAAGCTATACAAGAAATTCCAAGTCCTCACACTGAGAAGGAAGTTAGGGGATTCTTGAGACGTATAAACTACATAGCCAGATTCATTTCACATCTGACCGCTACTTGTGAACAAATCTTTAAATTACTGAAGAAAGATCAAGCAGTGAAGTGGAATGATGATTGTCATTATGCCTTTGACAAAATCAAGGAATACATTCAAGAGCCTCCAATTATGATGCCTCCATTTGAAGGAAGACCTCTGATCATGTACTTAACAGTATTAGAGAACTCAATGGAGTGTGTGTTGGGTCAGCATGACGAGTCTGGTCAAAAAGAGCATACAATATACTACCTTAGCAAAAAGTTTACCGACTGTGAAACAAGATACTCATTGCTCGAGAAAACTTGCTATGCTTTGGCATGGGCTGCTCGTCGACTAAGATAGTATATGTTGACTCACACTACCTTGTTAGTATCTAAAATGGATCCTATCAAGTACATTTTTGAGAAGCCCACTCTCTCTGGAAGAATAGCAAGATGGAAAATGATTCTGACCGAATACAACATTCAGTATACAACCCAGAAGGAAATTAAGGGAAGTGTACTAGCTGATCATTTGGCTCATCAGGCTGTGGACGACTACCAATCCATGAATTTTGAGTTCCCGTATGAGAACATCATGTTAGTAACTGATTATGAAGAACATGGACCGGATGAAGGACCTGAAAAAGGATCCCGATGGACTATGATTTTCAACGGAGCTTCCAACGCTCTTGGCAATGGCATCGGTGTTGTGATCATATCTCCTGAAGGTTGTCATACTCCTTTCACTGTCAGGTTATGTTTCAATTGTACCAATAATATGGCTGAATATGAAGCATGTATCATGGGTCTCAAAGAAGCAATCAATTTAAGGATGATGTTCTTAAGTGTGTTTGGAGACTCGACTTTGGTAATTGTTGTACCCCAAAATTTGCCCTCGCATTTTTCCCCAAGAAATCTCAGCTTCAGACATTTCCTGACTTTTCAAACTGGCTCAAGAATCGGACAAACGGACTTTTCTTGACAGTCAAGCAAAATTAGGGTTTTTACTTATTTTCAGAGCTCTGGATTGTTTCATACAGTTGGCTTAGGGTTTGGATGATTTTTGATTCAATTTTGATCAGGCAAGCGTTATTTGGAATTTAATCAAGAATTAAGGTTTTACGGGCATATTCTCAGAAAGGTTTAAATTTCACAGCACTTTGCAGTTTATTCCGAGATTCGGGTTAAATTCGTATTATCTTGATCTAATCAGCAAAAGAGACAGTGGTGTAAATTCAGTTTGTTTGGGCCAGTCAAAGAAGGTGTGCAGTTTGGATTTACGGTACTTGCAAAGAATCAATGTTTATGACGAATCAGTAAAGAAGGAATGCGTTTGTTCAGTCCATTTGGGTTAACTGCTGCTTTGCTTTGGATTTTGAATAAGACAGGTTTAACTGATCAATGTTGTTTTTATTTAAGTTATTTATTATTCTAAAATTGAATGATTGAAATTTATTTTTCAATTGTTTTAATTCTAAGAATTTTAAATAAATAAATAAACAATAAAGAAATTAGAATTAATTGGATAATTAAGATTTTATTGATATTTGAATTATTTGTACAAATTGTTGTTTATAATTTAAATTATGAACAATAATATACATTAATTTAAAATATTACATAAAATAGAAACTATCCTATTCTCTAATATTCTTCATTCTTCACTCCGCGCCGGTGCTCCATTTTTTTATACCTGCAAAAAGAACAAGAAAAGTCAGAAAGCAGTTAATTAAAAGACAGTTAAAGTTGCTCATCATTAGGGGCCACTGACTGGGATCAGTTGCCCTCTCTGCAAATCACGGGATTTCTCCCGGTTCACAAAGAGGGAAGGATTCTATTTTTTATTCATGAAATGCAAATATCAAAAGTATAAGTTCCAAAATTCAAATTGCAAACTTCCAACTAAACTGAAAAAATCCAATCTCAACTTTCTATCCAAAGCAAAGGCAAGTTACTGTCAAAATGCCAAAGATATCAAAGATTTCAAAAGTACATTTACTGTCACAAGTACCCAAGCTGTCATGAAAAGATTTGGCCAAGATATCAAGGAAAAGGAAGTCAGCACACATAAACTGTCAAAAGAGATAAAGATGCAAAATGTAGGATGCAAGCAACTAAGATCTTTTCATCATTTCCCATCAGCATAGTAGGCCCTTCAGAACCATAGTACAGAATAATAACATTATAAAATTCTAAACTGTACTATGAGTGAGAAAAAGAGAGATAATAGAAGCATAGTTCAGGGTTCAGGCATAGTTCAGTAGGAGAAGACAGAAAAAAGATATACAAATCAAAAAGCCAACTCAGTTCAGCAGCAGGCAGAATAGAGAGGTTAGGATAAAAAAGAAATATACAAACTCAGTTCAGCAGCAGGCAGAATAGAGAGGAGAGGATAGAAGAAAAATATACAAACTCAGGAAGCAAAAGAGGCCTCATGACTGTCAAGGCAGAAACAAACTAGAGCCTGCATCCTCCTTACAAACCCAAGCCTAACAACCTGAAAAAACTTGGTTAAGTCCAAGAACATAAACACACTAAACTTTCTGCAAGCATAAAACCTGCATCAGGCCTCAACCTTCAAAAACACAAAAAACCTGAAAATGCCTGAACCTGCCTACTGTCAAGGCAGAAACATAACACGATGCCTTCACCTGCCTTACCATTAGCCTAACAAACCCACCTCCTGTCAACACATAACCTTAAACTGAATATATCAAACCTGATAAAACCAGAATCACAAATACCCAATACCCTGTCATAACCAGAATCACCAAACAGATAACCTGAACAACCATAAAAAAACCCCTCAAGCATGTCAAAACATTCAAACCAACACTAAGCCTCAGAGCTTTTTCTTTCCTCATCATAGGCAAAACATTCGAGGCAATGTAAGCCAAGTTCTAGGCAAGCAACTCAAGTCATTCAGAACAACAACTCAAAAGCATAACTTGTCAAAACCTACTGTCAAGCACGAAACCAATTCCTAAGCCCTCAGTACAAGCATCATTGGGCAATAAATCTCAAAAAGGCATCCAGTCCAAGGCAATAACTGTTCAAAATCGTTCAAGAAAGCATTCGACAATTCAAAGGGACGAAAGGGGAAGAGACAAAGATATCAAGGCAGCAATGTTCTAAAGTATTCAAAGCAAATGTTCGAGGCAACATACAAATTCCCAAGGGCAACACATAGTGGAAGAAGAAGATAAAAAAAGAGTGAATTTTAAGAAGGGTTTTCAGGCAAATCTAGCATCATCATCAAAACCCTAATATATCAAAAGAACGAAAATACCAGGGAAGCTCAAGGTTTCGTCACATCTCCCTTCGCCAGCACGCCTCCGAGCATCTCCACCATTCCTCCCCCTCTTCAGTAAAGGTAATGCACGTTCTTTCTTTCATCTCACGTACCTCCAAATAAACACAATATGCAAATCAAAATCAACATTCAATCTAATCAAATAATTAATCAAGAAGAAAACACATTCCCAATTGAAAACGCAAGTAAAACCCTAAACAGCCAAAGAAGGTGGATTACCGTGCTACGCGCTTCGTTGAATCATGAAGAGGGAAAGGAGGCGAAGGAATTGCTGGTGGCTTGAGCAAGGAGACGGATTCAGAAAGCTTGCAAAAGATGAACGAAGAAGAACATGAAAGTGAACGCGCCGTCGCTGCCTCACTAACCCTAACTTTCATGACCAAACTGAAACACTCCTCACTAACCCTAAGAATTCGTTTCAAGTTAAGCTTGGGCCTGACCCGTCACTACCTTCCCCAAAGCCCAAGTTAACACTTAACCATTTTTTTAAAATACTAACCCTTTTTTATTTTATTTTATAAACAAATTTTTACTTTTTTTATTTCTTGTAAAATACTAACTTGAATAAAATACATTTTCATCATATGTTTAAAACATCTTTTTAATTAATACACTTTTGTACATAACAATAACAAAATACTTTTTATACATAATTAACTTGAAAATATTTCTTAATACACATTAAAATATATTTGTATATAAAATAATACATATCATTTTTATCATGTAATTAAAATTGAAAACCTTCTTTTTATTAATATACATATTTATACACAACAATTTAAATACATTTTTCTAATATCGAAATTCACAAACATTTGACTAAAATACTTTCCAATTAAAAACTTGAACATTTAAATCAAAACACTTTCTTTTTCTTTTGTACATAATTAACATATAAATCAAAAATACAAGATCAAAACATATATCTAGGCCAAAACCCTAATACGCTTCAATTCCACATATCGCACTTGTACATAATTACACATACACAATACACATATACGTCCCACATTTACACTTACACAATACATTCACATTGCCTTATACACATTTTATCTTATACTTGTACATTCGATATTTACATATTGATCGCACATTCGATTTGGTTGTAACTTATTGGGTACTATAAGTCTCATCCCCTTGTACATTTATACCCCCACTCCCGGACACTATTTTGTAATAGCGTAGATTTTATATTCCGCAATTTACAGTTTTCTAATTATACCATGGTTAGACCTAGGGTTTGTATGTACATAAAATCAAATGCTAGATAACCTAATACAAGACAAATGCATGTAATCAATACACAATCACACTTGCACCCCCTAGGGTAATCCCACATGTTGCCTTCCAAAATGGGCCATGCTTGCACGTCGAGTATCTTTGGCAAAATCAAATGATCATAAGTCTCAAAGTGTTGCCTAAACGGAATGATCATAGTCCCTTCAAAGCAAAATTGCCAAAGACACTTGGCATCATTGCATTCATGGTCCATACGATGACCCGCGCCCGTCCCGAATAAACTTCCTAAATACAAGATTGTCTACCAATTTCAATGGTAGAACAAAATTGTTAAAAGAGGTTAAAACATGACAAAGACCTTTGAGTACAATAGGGTAGACAAAACTCTTAGTTACTTGAGATCAAACTTGCAAAAACACTTGCCTTCTTTTCAAAAACCACAATCCACAACACTTTCAAACAAACTCTCAAAAACATTTGAAAACATCTTTTCGAAAAGATTCACACTTTTGTAAAACACTCAAACACGAGTCAAATACATTAGTCGCCTAAGACAAGGCATCTTTTTTCCAAAACATTTTCAAAAAGCACCCACACACACACCATTTTTAAAGCAATCGAAAAACAAGGCAAGTGATCTAAAAAACCAAGTAACTAAGAGCCCATGGATAACCATGGATGAAAAGGGTGCTAATACCTTCCCTTTTCATAATCTACCCCCCGAACCCACGAAATATCTCAAAAGGTTTTTGCTGTGCTTTTTTAACCTTTCCTTTAGGATAAAATAAAAAGTCGGTGGCGACTCTTGCTCAACCGCACAAGTGCGAATACGAATGCAAAACACTAGTCAGTTCTCCCACCGTATCACAGAACTGGCGACTCTGCTGGGGACAATTCTAAAAGTGGGGTTACCTTAGGGTTTAGATCACCTTTACTTTCAAATTGATTGCTTTGTTTGCTTTACATTTGTGGGCTTTGTATCGGAGTTTTATAGATCCTAACCCGGATCTGGGGAAACCTTTTTTAGGTAGCATAATCTGCGAGGGACCTGTCCGGGGTATACCGACATGGGTGAAGCAGTGGCTACGTTGGTGTGGCGTCTTGGTCTGTACCGATATCCCTCGCGTCAGACGGGGAGAATATGGGTCTTCCAAGGAGTCATTAAGCACCAACCGACCTTAGAACCCTAATTGACCAACTTGGCCATTAGAACAGTAGCAGTATGCTACACTCATTGAGGCTAAACTCTCGAGATGGTTCCGGCCGCGAGAAAAGGTTGCGATGCTGGAGTTATGACCGAGTGAGGGTAGCCAATGATATGAGATCCTCTAGAACCCGGTTACTTTTGATAGGACGGGTTTTAACCAACAAAATGAAAGAGGGTAGTACCTAAACCTCATGCAAGCCTAAACCTAAGGCCTTGTGTGCTTTGTGTGAATATTGTTTGCCTGTATATACAATTGCTTGCTTTTCGCAAACATGTACATGACATCATAACATCATACCATAGCATTTTAGCATTTTCAATAACCATTTCAAGGATC
The DNA here is from genome assembly GCA_948472305.1 of Vicia faba. Lineage (NCBI taxonomy): Eukaryota > Viridiplantae > Streptophyta > Magnoliopsida > Fabales > Fabaceae > Vicia > Vicia faba. The sequence continues at coordinate 259,709,275 of OX451736.1, read as the reverse complement.
TCGAGGGTTCTGTTGATGCAGGGTTACGTTGAGCCAGACGTCTATCAAGGGGAAAGAGGTTTTTCCTCTAACCAATCCAGTCAAAGTTCAAGTGCAACAACTTGAATCAGTGGCTATGACCCACTCGACATGGTGAGCTTGATTCTAGTGGAAAGACATCCGCCGATACAAAGTTCTCCAATCAAAGATCAAGTGCAACAACTTGAATCGGTGGCTATGACCCACTCGACATGGTGAGCTTGATTCTCATGGAAGGACGTCCACCGGTGCAGAGATCTCCAATTCAAGAGCAAAGTTCAACCTCTAACATTTTCTTGTGTTTACCCCAAGAGATCCTTGAAAGCATGCATCCACATATCATGCATTTCATTTTAACAATCTTTCCTTTTTCAGGTTTCCTTACTCTCCTGCTGTTTATTTCAGCAAGAGATGGCTCTAGAAAGGTCTGTCAAAGACATCCAAGACCAGACTGCTCAGCTGCAGGAAATGTTCCTGAACTTGTCTCTGGGGCAAGAAGAGATGAAAGCTCTCCTCACCAAGGGCTTGGGGAGTTCCAACAATGCCAGGAGTGATCAGATTGCGGAGCTGCAGTTTGATCTGACAACACTGAGGACTCAAGTGATGGGACAGTTGGTGGGCCAGATGGCTCTCATCCAAGACCTATCTCAAAGACAAGAGGAACTCAGAGTTCTTGTCCGCCAAATGCTTCCAAACAACCAACTGGGGCAAACATCTGAGGTTGAAGAGCAAGTCACCGCTCAGCCTCCATCCACTCAAGAGGACAAGGGGAAAGCTCCTTTGCTTGCTTCAGGGTCACAAACCCATCAACAACCTCGCCAGCGTCAGCGGGGTAATCAGCGTAAGCAAGAAACGTCGGGAAGACAGTTCACGGAGACTGACATACCGTCATCTCTAATTCTGGAGCGCTTGTTGGAGGTTAATCTGACTGCTTTGAGGGATCCTATCCGGAACCCAAATACCTCCGCTCCTAGCTATCATCCCGATGCATTTTGTGTTTACCACTCCTATAGCCCAGGGCATGACACCGATAGCTGTTGGGCCTTGAAGAACAAGATTCAAGATCTGATTGACATTGGAGTGCTGAGGTTCATGCCAGACGGCGAGATGAAAATCTTCCGTTAAAGGGTTCTCCACTTGAAGTGACGAAGCTCGAGCTGAAAGACTTTTATTTCTTTTTAAATTTTCAAAGTTGTAATTTGCTTTTGCTGTCAAACAATTATTTGTTGATGTTAAACTCTGTTTTCATTAATGCATTGCATATGTTCGTCTTGAATTCATCCATTCGTTTCACTACTTTTATGCTTTTCTTTATGATATTTGACTCTTGATAAAAAGCTGCAAGCCTTTAGAGGGAGGATGACGAAACAATACCGTGATCTTATACAGTATGCTTTTGAACAGACCTCGCTGATGATGTACAGGCATTTCTTTCAATTCCCAAACACTGGAGTTATAAGGAAATTAATCCCTAGTCAACCCCTTCGAGCCAAAGAAGTAGGAGTTTTCTGTTCTAAACAATCAAAACCTTTGATATGAACCTGGGGCAGGGTAGTATCTCAGTTAATTCAAAAGAAAAATGTGCATTGAAGTCGCAAACTCTCAGTTCGTAATACAACGAATGATGTCAAAAAAGAAAGCATTCCTCTGGAATCAAAAGATCGGGGTGGTTCCCTGTCACATAGACAGTCAATCTCTCAAAAGAGAAAAGCCCACTAAGCCAAAACCTATGAAGGAGGCTTAAGAAAGCTGGGGCATCCCGCTGACAGTAATCCCAAAAAACGGTAACAGTCAGGCAAAAGTTAGGGATAACAAATCAAAATCAAAATAGTGAGGTCATTACAAAATCCTCAACAACATGAAAAGTGTTGGAAAATAAAAAGGAGATGATGACTGTCTCCCAAATTCAAAACTGGTGAACCATCGCCCAAAAGTCGTTCCAAACTTAAGACAGAGTGCGACGCACAATTAACTGAGCTTAGGTTGAAGAACATCACGAAGAGCGGGTGGGTACAAATATACTTTGAGCCTTTATCCTTTGTTTCTTAAACCGTGAACCAGGCCACGTTACAACCCTCCAAAAGTCCTAATTAAAGCATGAGTTAGTTCGAAAGCATACTGTTACAAAGGTATCCTGACTCCTGTAGGGATTTGCTCTAAATATTGTGTTAACTTGTCTTGTGAAAAGTTTTCTGCTAAAAAACGCATTTTTCAAAACTTCGAGACAAACATAAACTTTGCATTATTCGAATATCACTGTCTGCATTTAACCCCTTTTGTTTGACAGCGAAGAAGTTCATACAGCGAATGTTCGGAGGAACGAAAACTCTCTCAGCAAGTCAAAATCACTTCAAGAGGATAACACTTCCATCAAATCCCCTTATCAACAAGGGGCATGACATGTCACAATCCAATTAACCTGGGGCAGTCCAGTCAAGGTCCAACAGATCTTTCAAAATTCAGTTAACCTGGGGCAGTCCAGTCAAGATTTCAAGAAATCTCTCAATGTGCAGAGTAATCCGATTCAAGACTCCTTCTTCACCACTTGGGGCATTCGAATGTCAAAAGTGTTCAACAAATCAACTACAACATCTCCAGATTCGATTCCTGTATCCAGCCAGGGCATATCTGTTGACCACATTTCCAGACTCGATTCCTGTATCTAGCCAGGGCACGTCTGAAGAGTTCGAAGATTCGATTCCTGTATCCAGCCAGGGCATATCTATCAAATATCACCTTTCCAGACTCGACTCCTGTATCTAGCCAGGGCACGTTTGAAGAGTTCGAAGATTCGATTCCTGTATCCAGCCAGGGCATATCTGTTGACGACTATTTCCAGATTCGACTCCTGTATCCAGCCAGGGCATATCTGTTGACGACCATTTCCAGACTCGATTCCTGTATCTAGCCAGGGCATGTCTGAAGAGTTTGAAGATTCGACTCCTGTATCCAGCCAGGGCATATCTATCAACTATCACCTTTCCAGATTCGACTCCTGTATCCAGCCAGGGCATGTCTGAAGAATTCCAGATCAACACCTGCAACAACCCAGGAAACATCTGTGAACGACCGATTGTAGACCAACACCTGTAATAAGCCAGGAATTTATCTACATCACCACTTGGGGCATTCGAATGTCAAAAGTGTTCAAAAACCGATGCAGTTCTACACAAGCTCATCATCAGGAAACCCTACACCGGTTCCCCTTCAAGATTTCTGAAACAGTTTACGGATTCTTCCCAACAACGGATGCCAATCTACCGACTTGTTCAGACTCTTCTCAACCGTTGAAATTAGTTTACGGACGCTTCCCAACAACGGGTGTTGCTCTATTGCTGATTCAACTTCAAGATTTCTGAAAACAGTTCCCGGGTCCTCCAAGTAAACGGAGGTTAACCTATCGCTTGTTCAGATTCTTCTCAAGCTAACCACCACGGAAGATCGTGCTCGCCAAAATTCTTCCTATCCCCAGCGGAGTCACACTTTCAAACCTTCTCCCCACAGAGTTTTGGGAGGAGAAATCTTGAGTTCCCCAGTAAAGTCTCCAGAGTTATCTCCCATCAAGCTGAAGATCCTCAATCTGGCCTCCCCAGCATGGGTCTACTAATTTGGAATCCCCCAGTAGAGGTCATCAGGAATTCTCTTCCCCAGCGACAGCCAAGGATTTATTTTCCCCGGCAGCAGTCAAGATGCTTTTACCTTCAGCCATCTCGGATTCATGCATCCTCGGCAGGATTAGCTCATCAGCTTACATGCGCATCCATCACATTCATAAATATTGATGTCACATACATTGCATCATGCATCATAACATTGCATACAACTAACCCTTTGCCTTTTCAGGAAAGATCAGTCGACAGACAAAGATCATCTCCCGAGATTCATCCAGAAATAGTTCAGATATGGCCCAGACACGGCGACATTCTGATACTTATTCCAGATTCATTCAGACTCATCAGCAGAAACCCTATAACGGTTCCTCTTCAACTTCAAGACTTCTGACAACAGTTTATGGATTCTTCCCTACAACGGAAGTCAATCTACCAATTGATTCAGACTCTTCTCAACTTTTGAAAACAGTTTACGGATTCTTCCCTACAACGGATGTCAATCTACCAATTGATTCAGACTCTTCTCAACTTTTGAAAACAGTTTACGGATTCTTCCCAACAATGGATACTGCTCTATTGCTTATTCAATCCCAGATGGTTTACAGATTCTCCAGACATGGACGTCAGTCTGTTGCTTGTTCAGACCCCCAATTCAGAGATATTCCAAAACAGGGATGCCTTTCCAACACCTATCCACTCACCATTGTCATACACTTCAACATCACCAGATGGCATCTATAAGCCCATCCTCCTACCAGCAGTCGCCGAATGGCATCTGTAAGCCCATTCTCAGATGGCATCTCTAAGCCCATCCCCCGACGAAATTCTCTCGCACCAGATGGCATCTTTAAGCCCATCACCAAATGGCATCTTTAAGCCCATTCACCTCCACCATCACAACACCGAGTGCAAATTTTCTGGGCACATTAGTGTCCAATCTCCTTTTACCTTCAAGTCGCGAAAGGAAAACTTGCCAATCTAACTCTTCAGGTCAAAGAAGATTGAACAGGGGCAACTGTTGTACCCCAAAATTTGCCCTCGCATTTTTCCCCAAGAAATCTCAGCTTCAGACATTTCCTGACTTTTCAAACTGGCTCAAGAATCGGACAAACGGACTTTTCTTGACAGTCAAGCAAAATTAGGGTTTTTACTTATTTTCAGAGCTCTGGATTGTTTCATACAGTTGGCTTAGGGTTTGGATGATTTTTGATTCAATTTTGATCAGGCAAGCGTTATTTGGCATTTAATCAAGAATTAAGGTTTTACGGGCATATTCTCAGAAAGGTTTAAATTCCACAGCACTTTGCAGTTTATTCCGAGATTCGGGTTAAATTCGCATTATCTTGATCTAATCAGCAAAAGAGACAGTGGTGTAAATTCAGTTTGTTTGGGCCAGTCAAAGAAGGTGTGCAGTTTGGATTTACGGTACTTGCAAAGAATCAGTGTTTATGACGAATCAGTAAAGAAGGAATGCGTTTGTTCAGTCCATTTGGGTTAACTGCTGCTTTGCTTTGGATTTTGAATAAGACAGGTTTAACTGATCAATGTTGTTTTTATTTAAGTTATTTATTATTCTAAAATTGAATGATTGAAATTTATTTTTCAATTGTTTTAATTCTAAGAATTTTAAATAAATAAATAAACAATAAAGAAATTAGAATTAATTGGATAATTAAGATTTTATTGATATTTGAATTATTTGTACAAATTGTTGTTTATAATTTAAATTATGAACAATAATATACATTAATTTAAAATATTACATAAAATAGAAACTATCATATTCTCTAATATTCTTCATTCTTCACTCCGCGCCGGTGCTCCATTTTTTTTTACCTGCAAAAAGAACAAGAAAAGTCAGAAAGCAGTTAATTAAAAGACAGTTAAAGTTGCTCATCATTAGGGGCCACTGACTGGGATCAGTTGCCCTCTCTGCAAATCACGGGATTTCTCCCGGTTCACAAAGAGGGAAGGATTCTATTTTTTATTCATGAAATGCAAATATCAAAAGTATAAGTTCCAAAATTCAAATTGCAAACTTCCAACTAAACTGAAAAAAATCCAATCTCAACTTTCTATCCAAAGCAAAGGCAAGTTACTGTCAAAATGCCAAAGATATCAAAGATTTCAAAAGTACATTTACTGTCACAAGTACCCAAGCTGTCATGAAAAGATTTGGCCAAGATATCAAGGAAAAGGAAGTCAGCACACATAAACTGTCAAAAGAGATAAAGATGCAAAATGTAGGATGCAAGCAACTAAGATCTTTTCATCATTTCCCATTAGCATAGTAGGCCCTTCAGAACCATAGTACAGAATAATAACATTATAAAATTCTAAACTGTACTATGAGTGAGAAAAAGAGAGATAATAGAAGCATAGTTCAGGGTTCAGGCATAGTTCAGTAGGAGAAGACAGAAAAAAGATATACAAATCAAAAAGCCAACTCAGTTCAGCAGTAGGCAGAATAGAGAGGTTAGGATAGAAAAGAAATATACACTCAGTTCAGCAGCAGGCAGAATAGAGAGGAGAGGATAGAAGAAAAATATACAAACTCAGGAAGCAAAAGAGGCCTCATGACTGTCAAGGCAGAAACAAACTAGAGCCTGCATCCTCCTTACAAACCCAAGCCTAACAACCTGAAAAAACTTGGTTAAGTCCAAGAACATAAACACACTAAACTTTCTGCAAGCATAAAACCTGCATCAGGCCTCAACCTTCAAAAACACAAAAAACCTGAAAATGCCTGAACCTGCCTACTGTCAAGGCAGAAACATAACACGATGCCTTCACCTGCCTTACCATTAGCCTAACAAACCCACCTCCTGTCAACACATAACCTTAAACTGAATATATCAAACCTGATAAAACCAGAATCACAAATACCCAATACCCTGTCATAACCAGAATCACCAAACAGATAACCTGAACAACCATAAAAAACCCCTCAAGCATGTCAAAACATTCAAACCAACACTAAGCCTCAGAGCTTTTTCTTTCCTCATCATAGGCAAAACATTCGAGGCAATGTCAGCCAAGTTCTAGGCAAGCAACTCAAATCATTCAGAACAATAACTCAAAAGCATAACTTGTCAAAACCTACTGTCAAGCACGAAACCAATTCCTAAGCCCTCAGTAAAAGCATCATTGGGCAATAAATCTCAAAAAGGCATCCAGTCCAAGGCAATAACTGTTCAAAATCGTTCAAGAAAGCATTCGACAATTCAAAGGGACGAAAGGGGAAGAGACAAAGATATCAAGGCAGCAATGTTCTAAAGTATTCAAAGCAAATGTTCGAGGCAACATACAAATTCCCAAGGGCAACACATAGTGGAAGAAGAAGATAAAAAAAGAGTGAATTTTAAGAAGGGTTTTCAGGCAAATCTTGCATCATCATCAAAACCCTAATATATCAAAAGAACGAAAATACCAGGGAAGCTCAAGGTTTCGTCACATCTCCCTTCGCCAGCACGCCTCCGAGCATCTCCACCATTCCTCCCCCTCTTCAGTAAAGGTAATGCACGTTCTTTCTTTCATCTCACGTACCTCCAAATAAACACAACATGCAAATCAAAATCAACATTCAATCTAATCAAATAATTAATCAAGAAGAAAACACATTCCCAATTGAAAACGCAAGTAAAACCCTAAACAGCCAAAGAAGGTGGATTACCGTGCTACGCGCTTCGTTGAATCATGAAGAGGGAAAGGAGGCGAAGGAATTGCTGGTGGCTTGAGCAAGGAGACGGATTCAGAAAGCTTGCAAAAGATGAATGAAGAAGAACATGAAAGTGAACGCGCCGTCGCTGCCTCACTAACCCTAACTTTCATGACCAAACTGAAACACTCCTCACTAACCCTAAGAATTCGTTTCAAGTTAAGCTTGGGCCTGACCCGTCACTACCTTCCCCAAAGCCCAAGTTAACACTTAACCATTTTTTTTAAAATACTAACCCTTTTTTATTTTATTTTATAAACAAATGTTTACTTTTTTTATTTCTTGTAAAATACTAACTTGAATAAAATACATTTTCATCATATGTTTAAAACATCTTTTTAATTAATACACTTTTGTACATAACAATAACAAAATACTTTTTATACATAATTAACTTGAAAATATTTCTTAATACACATTAAAATATATTTGTATATAAAATAATACATATCATTTTTATCATGTAATTAAAATTGAAAACCTTCTTTTTATTAATATACATATTTATACACAACAATTTAAATACATTTTTCTAATATCGAAATTCACAAACATTTGACTAAAATACTTTCCAATTAAAAACTTGAACATTTAAATCAAAACACTTTCTTTTTCTTTTGTACATAATTAACATATAAATAAAAAATACAAGATTAAAACATATATCTAGGCCAAAACCCTAATACGCTTCAATTCCACATATCGCACTTGTACATAATTACACATACACAATACACATATACGTCCCACATTTACACTTACACAATACATTCACATTGCCTTATACACATTTTATCTTATACTTGTACATTCGATATTTACATATTGATCGCACATTCGATTTGGTTGTAACTTATTGGGTACTATAAGTCTCATCCCCTTGTACATTTATACCCCCACTCCCGGACACTATTTTGTAATAGCGTAGATTTTATATTCCGCAATTTACAGTTTTCTAATTATACCATGGTTAGACCTAGGGTTTGTATGTACATAAAATCAAACGCTAGATAACCTAATACAAGACAAATGCATGTAATCAATACACAATCACACTTGCACCCCCTAGGGTAATCCCACATGTTGCCTTCCAAAATGGGCCATGCTTGCACGTCGAGTATCTTTGGCAAAATCAAATGATCATAAGTCTCAAAGTGTTGCCTAAACGGAATGATCATAGTCCCTTCAAAGCAAAATTGCCAAAGACACTTGGCATCATTGCATTCATGGTCCATACGATGACCCGCGCCCGTCCCGAATAAACTTCCTAAATACAAGATTGTCTACCAATTTCAATGGTAGAACAAAATTGTTAAAAGAGGTTAAAACATGACAAAGACCTTTGAGTACAATAGGGTAGACAAAACTCTTAGTTACTTGAGATCAAACTTGCAAAAACACTTGCCTTCTTTTCAAAAACCACAATCCACAACACTTTCAAACAAACTCTCAAAAACATTTGAAAACATCTTTTCGAAAAGATTCACACTTTTGTAAAACACTCAAACACGAGTCAAATACATTAGTCGCCTAAGACAAGGCATCTTTTTTCCAAAACATTTTCAAAAAGCACCCACACACACACCATTTTTAAAGCAATCGAAAAACAAGGCAAGTGATCTAAAAAACCAAGTAACTAAGAGCCCATGGATAACCATGGATGAAAAGGGTGCTAATACCTTCCCTTTTCATAATCTACCCCCCGAACCCACGAAATATCTCAAAAGGTTTTTGCTGTGCTTTTTTAACCTTTCCTTTAGGATAAAATAAAAAGTCGGTGGCGACTCTTGCTCAACCGCACAAGTGCGAATACGAATGCAAAACACTAGTCAGTTCTCCCACCGTATCACAGTAATCAACCAGATCAAATGAGAATGGGACACGAAGTATCCTAATCTCATCCCGTACAAAGAGCATGTGTTGACACTAATCCCATACTTTGAAGAAATTACTTTTGAGCACTTTCCATGAGAGGAAAATCAACTAGAGGACGCGCTAGCTATGATGTCATCCATGTTCAAGGTCAGGTGGGATAATGAGGCTCCTCAGATCACCATTGAGAGGATGGTTGAGCCAGCATACTGTCAAAAGAGATTGGTATTGAAAAAGTAGTGGACAAGCCTTGGTTCCATGAAATCAAAATATATCTCAAACTCCAAGAGTATCCTGAGGGAGCTTCGGTCAATGATAAGAAGTTCCTAAGAAGGTTCTCTGCTAAGTTCTTTCTCAGTAACGGGGTCCTTTACAAGTGCAATCACGACTCTACCTTACTTCAGTGTGTAGACAAGAGTGAAGCAGAGAGGATCATGACTGACTTACACGAAGGTACCTTTGGCACTCATTCTAGTGGACACTCAATGGCTAAAAAGATCCTACGGGCAGGATACTACTGGTCCACTATGGAGGCAGACTGTTATCAGCGTTTGCAAACTTGCCACAAATGCCAAATCTATGATGACAAGGTACATGTGCCTCCGGTTCCTCTGAACATCTTGACTGCTCCTTAGTTGTTTATAATGTGGGGCATCAATGTGATTGGGGAAATCAGACCTACAGCTTCTAATGGGCACCGCTTCATCCTGGTTGCCATTGATTACTTCACGAAGTGGGTCGAGGCAGCTTCATTTACTTCTGTTACCAAGAATGTTATGGCCCGATTTATCAAACATAACATTATCTGTCGGCACGGTATTCTAGAAAGAATCATTATAGATAATGGTACCAATCTCAACAACACTATGATCATCGAGCTCTGCATGCAATTCAAGATTTAGCATCATAACTCTTCTCCCTATCAGCAGAAGATGAATGGCGTTGTTGAAGCTGCTAACAAAAATATCAAGAAAATCATACAGAAGATGACAGTGACATACAAAGGCTGGCGCGAGATGTTACCATTTGCTCTTCATGGTTACCGCACCACAATGTGCACATCAACAGGGGAAACACCTTTCTCTTTGGTATATGGTATGGAAGTTGTCCTGCCCATTGAAGTCCAAATCCCTTCCTTGAGAATCATGAAGGATGTAGGGCTAACGAGAAGAGGCTCGCGGCTGTCTACCATGGTCTGATGTACCAAAAACGTATGATTAAATCTTTTGACAAGAAGGTCAGACGTCAGGTATATCAGGCTGGTGATTTGGTAATCAAACGCATCATACTGGCGCAAGGTGATCCCAGGGGAAAATGGGCTCCCACATACGAAGGGTCATTTGTAATCAAGAACATATTCTTTGGTGGAGCCATGATCCTAACCACTATGGACGATGACTACCTTCCACATCCTGTAAATGCTGACATAGTTAAAAGATACTACGCATAAATAAAGACCCGCTAGATCGACTGGCCTAGGCAAAAATTAGGGAATCCCGACGAATCAAAAGGGTTCGGGCAAAAATTAGGGGTATACATGAAAAATAATTGTACACCCGGCAAGTTGAAAACCTGAAAAGGCGGCTTGGGAAAAAAAGGGTATCCCGGTGGACTGAAAACCCTAAAGGGCCGTCCAGGAAAAAGTTAGGGATTTAAAGCGTATAACTATGTCCCGTTGGATCATCTTACAGCCAATCTTCAGTATCAACTATCAGGCTCAAGCGGTACTAATCAATCAATCAGCTTTGGACAAGCAGTAAAAGGGATGAGACGCTCAAAGACATAAAGGCAATAGCAGAATGGGAACCCAATGGGATTATTACATAGCTGTTTTTATTTGTATACTATTTTTGTATTCTTATGACGGCATTCTCTTACTAGGATGTATGTCTCTTTGTACAAAAACGCTTACTCAAGTTAATATAAAACTATTCCTTTGAAAGTGAAAAAATTTTGTTTTTATTTTTCTGTTTTGTGTGCGAAAACATCCAGTGATTATTCTTGAACATATGCATTTGAATATGATTTCTGCTTACAAATACACACCTAAGAACAAAAAGACATTTGCTAATGACTTTAAGAAACGGGACAATATCTAAGGGCCATCCACAAAATCCCCGCAGATGTTTTCCCTAGCAAATATTTTCTCCAGCAGGTACAAAGGCAGAGATATCCTACTACAAGGTCACAGCCATGAGCTCAACATGCAGCCTAATGATGTCGGGTTCTCATAATCCCCGGCAGAGCAAAAATCTCCAATTATTGCTCCAAAATCCCCTAGTGAAGTCGCCAAGCTTCTCAAGAGTCCCCTACAGGATTTCAACAAAATCCCTAAGCATTTTATGGAGTTCACCTTCTGCAACAAAGTTTTATAAATCTCAAGTAGTTTATAAATCCTTATCCCCAATAGAGTTTATTTCTCTAGCTACGGAGGTTCATCCCCCAGCGGAGTTTATTTCTCTAAATTGGTGAAATCTTTCAACATAACTCTTCCTCTCGGCAAAGTTATTCAAAAACAGAAGTCGAAGATCCTCGGCAGAGAAAGGGAATCGCCAAAAAAATTATCTCCATTCATTATCCCCAGCGGAAATTGAAAAATCACTTTCTTCACTTACCAATAGCAGTCCGGGATTCAGCTTCTTGGTACTCTTCAGCAGCTGTCAGGGATTTATTTTCCCGGATAAAGATACTGCGCAACAGCATTACATGTTCATACATCATGGCATGTGCATACAAATAAATATATCATAATCTAATTTATTTTGGGAGCATCATGAAATTCATACATCATGACATCGCATAAAACTGATTTTACCTTTTCAGGTTAAATTAGAAAACAGACAAACACTATCAACTTTTACAGCAGGTCAAATATTAATGCCCGAAACTAGACGGGGAAACTATCTGCATGACCAAATGGTATGAACTCCCGAAACAAGACGGGTTTACCAAAAAATACTGCATGCCACTGGTTAATGCCCGAAACCAGACGGGGAAACTATCTATGTAACCAGAAAAACAAGTTCCATTATAATACCTATAACAAGCCAAGAGAACTATTTATGGACGACCGACTATGGATTAATACATGTAACAAGACAGGACAACTGTCTCAGCAACTGACAATTTTCAAGTTCCAGATTAATACCAGAAACCAGTCGGGAGAACTATCTGTGGGCCGCCAACTATGGATTAATAACTGTAACAAGCCAGGATAGCTATCTCAACAACCGATAATTTTAAAACTCCAGATTAATACCTGAAACCAGACAGGACAACTATCTGTGAATAAGCCGATTGTGGATTAACACCTGAAACCAGACAGGAAAGCTATCTACATGACCAGACGAAGAAATCTTACATGGGTTCCTTCTTAGCATCCAGATGCAGTCTAACACAGACTCATCCTGAAATGACCCTACACAGGTTCTTTCTAGTACACTTCTAGATAACGGTTAATTCCATTATCCCCAGCAAGTTACTGGAAGTCTAGACTTCAACCAGAATACATCAAACTATCATATCTCCAGAGATAACTCTTCAGCAGATTCTTGGGCAACTGAAGTTCCTAGACTCTATTTCCCACAAAGTTTTCCTCAAGCAGGAGAACAACAGAAACCCACATTCCCCAACGGACTCCTCCTCAGACAGCAGGAATAGGAACCCCCAAAGGGACCATGTGTGAAAACAACATCTATTTTGGATGGCATCTTTAAGCCCATCTCCGACAACTCTCTGTCATCTTCTCTAAATGGCATTTGTAAGCCCATTCCCGTGATATAAATTTATTTTGACCGTGCATTTTTGTTTATTTGAGTATTTGCAAGCTTCCTGTATAGTTGGATTGCAGTTTTGATGCAGGTATCACGATTTTCCATTTTTAAGGTTTGACCTTTCGAATTGGGTTTTTTTACGATGGCCAAAATTAGCCTAAACTAAAGACACCATTGTGCTCATGAGGTTGAGGTTAATCGATCCAAGGCCTCACATTGGATTTATGTTGCGTATTCTGTTTTTTTAGTTGCAGGTGCTATAGTGACAGACCAAAACTGTCACTATAGGTCTTATCGTCTAAAATGGCGGATGGATGAAGGGGACGAAGTGTGGAAGTGTCCCATTGGCCAACTCAAATAAAGCGTGCGTTTTTTTATTTTTAATATATCTGGCCATTTTTCTTATATTACATTATTATTCTATTTTATGTAACGAATGAACAGGCGGCTCAGCTGGTAAAGGCGCGTGCATATGAGGGAGAGGACCTGGGTTTGATTCCCAAGTCCAGTATTTTATATTTTCTGATTTGTTTCATGTAAATTCCATGCGCTATGCTACCTGGGGTTCACCATACTCCATCAAACCATCATCATCAGAGTTCTATCTGATCAGATCTAACGCATCCCATCTGCAGGGCCACCACGCACCCTCAAGACCACTCCACACCTGATCCAGCGTTGGCTTGGGCCTTCACAGCATTGGGCCCAGCAAAATTCAATTCTCACCGCCTAATTTCTAACCATGTCAGGCCCATTTCTTTGTATTTTATTTTATTATTGTTTTTCTTTTATTATTTAATTCACCAAATAATCATAAAAAAATCATAAAAAATATTAGATTAGTTTTTTTAATTAAACTAACTTTGCAAATTAATTAATTAAATTTTAATTTTTTTTTAATTTAAAACAAGTTAGACTTTAGGATTTAATTTAATTTTAACTATTTTCTTTGTAAAATAAAAAGAACCAAAAAGAACTTAGACTTTGTTTCTTAATTTAATTTTATTTTCTAAATAGAATTTAGGATTATTTTAAATTTTTTTCTTAAATAAAAAAGAAAGCAAAGGATTTTCTTTTAGGTTTTTTAGACGTATTTTCATTCTTTCGTGCGTTATTCATTTTTCGCATTCTTTTTATGTATTCATGTAATTGTTATTTTGGTTGTAATAGTTATAAATAGGACTTTTTACCGCTTTCTTTATTTTTCCCTAAAGCATTGTACAGTGTAAATTCCCCTCCCCAAAGCCATGTAATAGTCTAGATTTACACTTTTCGCACTTTATTTTCTGTACAATATTATTGCTAGTAACTAGGCATGTATGGCAAGACTGAAATCAAAATGCTAGCAATGTTAACAAAATGACAAAAATAACTGAACATAACACACTTACACATGCGCACCTCTAGGGTATCCCACTTCAGTTGCCTTCGGAAAACAGTCATGTCCCTCGAAACGGGAACGCTTTAGCAAAGACCCATAAATCAAAAAGATCATAGTCCCTCGATAACCCTATAATTGCCTTCTCGGTAAATTATCTAGTCCCTAAACAAAATTGCTAAAGCGTCTCCATAAGTTACTTTCGTGATTGTATCGTCCCTTCGATGTCCCTAATACATTCAACGATAGGGCTACCTACTCACTAATAATGGGATAGCGCTGTCTAAAGGATAGAAGGAAAAGAACGACCATTTTCGAGTATAAAAGTAGATAGTTGTTAGAAGTTTGCTCAAAAAACATTTTGCACTTACACAAATACTACTTTTCAAAAGCAATTTTCAAAACATTTGCTTTGTTAACACTCTTGAGAACTGATACAAGAGTTAAACGCAAAGAAAATCGCCGCACTAAGGCATTTCAAAACATTTTTTTAAACACATAAAACACAGAGTACTTTCAAAATGAGCAAACCTCTAAGAGTCCGTAGATAACTACGGATGGAAAGGGTGCTAACACCTTCCCTTTCCATAATCTATCCCCCTTACTCAGAAAACTCTCGAAAAGGTCTTTTTATGTTCTTTTCACCCTTTCCTTAATTTAGATAAAAGAAAAGTTGGTGGCGACTCTTGCTTACCGCAATATTTGCAAATACAAAATGCAAAAGCTAGTATTAAACAGTCGGTTCTGCCACCGTATCACAGAACAGGCGACTCTGTTGGGGACACAATAAAATTGGGGCTTAGTTCATTCTAAAATTGATTTCATTGTGTGTTTTCATGCTTTACTTTTGAGGGCTTGTTTGGATTGTTACTATAGATCCTACACCCGGATCTGGGGCACCTTATTAGGTAAGTAGCAATAAATCATGGAAGTTGTACGGTGTAGACCGATATGGACAAAATGAAAGCTACGTTAGTGTGATACTTTGATTTTTACTAATGTTCCTTGAGTCAGTCAAGGATAACATTAGGCTTCCTTAGTGTCATTAAGCGCTAACTGACCTTTAGAACCTTTAATTGACTCATCCTAAGCCATTAGAAAGTAGTGAGATGGCCGGCTTTGGTTCTGACCGAAGATTGGTTGATACTCGATACTACACTCATTGAGACTAGACTTTTGGGATATTTTGGTAGCAATACTTCGGTGCTTGAGCTAGAACAATGCCTAAAAGAAAGGTCAGTGATATGAGACTCCTTAGAACCCGGTTACTATTAATAGGACAGGATGAGCCAACTGAAACTTCAAGAGGGTACTTAACTTTAAAACTCATGCAAGCCTTTAAACCTAAGGTCTCTGTGTGACTTGTTTGTGTTTGATATACTTGTGATTTCAAAGCATAATCATAACATCCTAAACAACATAACATGTCATGTACACTAACCATTTCAAGGGCTTGTGGATTTATCTCTTTTCTGTTTTATAGGTCATGAATTCAGCTTGCAGAAAAACCATTCGGATAAATTTTGTAGAGATCCCTCCCAAACTCAAAGAATTGGTTTCAAAGGTTCCTGAGAGTTCCTCATTTAACAAGAGATATGGCTACTTTCTCAGTTTGGTGGCTTCCGTTTTTGACGAAGGTTTAATGAGTGCCTTATTCCAGTTCTTCGACCCTAAGCACCACTGCTTCACATTTCCAGACTACCAGTTGGTGCCTACGTTGGAAGAATTCTCCAAAATTCCCAGTTTTCCTATATTGGAGAAGATACCCTTTACCGATTTAGAACGAGATGCAACTATTGAAGATGTTTCCATAGCTTTGAATTTGAAGCCATCTGACATTGAGTCCAATTGGGAAAGAAGAAGTGGAATTAAGGGCCTCCTCGCAAGTTTCCTGATGAAGAAAACCCGGGTATTCTTAGAAGCTATGAGTTACCATGCCTTTGAAGATGTGTTAGCTCTGTTAATCTACGGGTTGGTTATGTTCCCCCAATTCAGACCAATTTATAGATGTCGATGCCATCAACATTTTCTTTGCTAACAATCTAGTGCCTACATTTCTCGGGGATATTCTGCACTCACTCCATACACACACCATGAAGAAGCGAGGGACTCTTATGTGTTGTATACCTCTACTCTATAGGTGGTTTATTTCACACCTTTCCGGTCAGTAATGAAGAATGAATTAGGCTTAAGATGGAACTAGATATTAATGTTTATTTCTCACTCTAACATCTATTGGTGCCCTCGCTCCCAAGAAGACATCTCTTTTATTGATCGCTGCGGATAATTTCCCAATCTGCCACTCCTTGGCAATAAAGGAGGCATCACATACAATCCCTATTTAACTTTACATCAGTTCAGCTACGCCCGGAGGGATGGTCCTCATGATATGCTGATTCAAGATATTATGTTCGACTATTCAAATGATCTGTAAGGTTATCATCAGAAGTTCATCCGCGCTTGGGGAATGGTTAAGAAGACTAATAGCAGGACTCTAGGGCATAATAACTTCATCCCTTTGGATCCATACCTCAAATGGGTGCGAACTCATGCTCAAAATCTTATGATGTCGTACGCTGCTATCCTACCAGTGATTTCAGAGCCTATTATTCAAGGGGTCGAGTCTCGCATCATTCTTCATCCTGATATGCCAACAGACTTCAAAGAATTGCAAAAATATTGGATACAGCTCAAAGAAGAACGAGATACCTTTGAGTCCCAATTTTATGCCAGTGAGAAGAAGGTGTTGGAACTGACAAAGCGACTTCACAAAGAGAAGAATCTTAACGCCTACCTTAGCACTAAAAGGAAGCGTCATTGGGAGACTTAGAAGTTTTAAAAGTTTCTTATTTTTTATTCCTTTGTAAACTTTGATTTCATCTGAGATTACTAATAAAAAGTCTTTGTTTTTGTTTTGGTTAAAAGAGTTAAAATCTAATAAGGCCCTTGAAAGCATTGCATATATCATACGTATCATTGCATGAATAGGTTTTCAGGACAGGTTTCTCATCTTATTCACTGTTTATTTCAGCAATGGCTCTTGAACAAACAATTAAGGAGCTTCAAGCCCATAATGCCCAATTCCAAGAAATGTTCCTGAATCTAGCTAAGGGACAAGAAGACTTGAAAGCTCTGATTCTCAAGGATAAGAAGAAGAAAAAGAGGTCAGTGGGTGTTCTAAGTTTAGGAAGAAGGTTCAAAGTACCAGTGAGGCAAGCTTCAGAGCTTGCAACTCCGATATGAGAGAGAGAGAGATAATCAGGAAGGAGAGACAAGAGAAGAAGACCACAGCATAAGGGAGTCTGAAGAAGATGAGCCTGACTATTCTGAGGAGCAGTATCCTCCTCCTAATGATAAATACAAACAGTTGAAGGATCGGCTCAATGCCATGGAGATCCAAAGGGTTCTCGGGTTGGACTTTGAAGAGCTAGGATTGGTCTCAAGGGTGGTCATCCCGCGGAAGTTCAAGGTTCCTACATTTGCTAAGTATGTCGGTGTCTCATGCCCTTAGCTGCATTTAAGGTCGTATGTTAAGAAAATTCAACCCCACACTACTGATAGAGATTTGTGGGTACACTTCTTCCAAGAAAGTTTGGCAGGGACTCAGCTGGAATGGTTCTACCAACTAGAAAGAACTAATGTGCGTAATTGGGAGGATCTGGTTGTTGCTTTCTATAAGAAGTACCAATATAATACTGACCTCGCCCCGACTCGTACATAGTTGTAAAACATGTCTATGGGTTCCGGCAAGGGTTTTAAGGACTATGCCCAAAAATGGAGAGACCTTGCGGGAAGAGTCCAGCCTCCGGTATCTGATAGGGAGCTGGTGGACATGTTCTTGGGCACATTGTCTGGGCCATTCTTTAACCACCTGATTGGAAGTTCTTCTGCTGGGTTTACTGAATTGATCTTTACTAGAAAACGGGTAGAAGCCGACATTAAATGTGGTAAAATACAGAGAGACGTATCCTCCAGCATTGCAAAGAAACCATTCACATGGAAGAAGGAGGTCAGTGCTGCTTATGGCCAAAGAAATCTTAATAGAACTGAGCATCGTCCAACCGTAGGGGCTGTTATGATTTTCAATTTTGCATCAAATTGGCAACAGAATAATCATTCCAGAACAGATAAGCCAAGGAGTCAGTTTATCCGGATCAACATGGCCCTATCTCAGGTTTTACCACGCCTGCTAAAATCCAATTTGGTTACCCTGAAAGAGGCTCCCAAGAATCCCAACACTATATCTCCTCACTACAATGCAAATGCTCGGTGTGCTTACCATTCTGAAAGCCCGGGCCATGATACAAACGACTGTTGGGCTTTGAAGAATAAAGTGCAGGATTTGATTGAAGCAAAGGAGATTTAATTTGACGCTCTTGAGACTCCTAATGTTATTACTGCCCCTATGCCCAAGCACGGTCGTGGTGTCAATGTTATTGATGATGACATGTTTGTTGCTTCTGTGGATGAACTAGCTACTCCGCTCCTGACTATTAAGAAGAATCTCTTGCAGGCCAGTTTCTTTATGGGTTGTGGTGAATGTTTCCATTTGTGTTTGTCCTTACCTAATGGTTGCCATTTATTGAAGGAAGGCATTCAGTGCTTGATGGATGATAAAGAAATCATGTTCGAGAAAACTCCAGTTACAAGTACTTTGTATGAAGATGTTTCTATCATTACCATTTCTGCCAATCCTCCCAAGGTCTCCTTCAAAAGACCTGTCAGGATTACATTTGTTCTGAAAATTACTCCATTGATAATTACTTTCCCTGGACCAATACCATATTCCTCGGATAAAGTTGTTCCCTAGAATTATGGGGCTGACGTCTATTACCATGGCGTCAAGCAAGATTTGCTAATTGTTAAAGATGAAGATGCTGAAGACTCTGATCCTGACATTAGTAATATTGTCGGGACCAGTAAGATAACAAGAAGTGGAAGAGTTTTCTCTCCCGAGATCTCTCCTCCTAAAACTGTTGCTACTCCTGTGATCACCCCTACTACTGCTCCTATTAATACTCCCATTACTACTCCTGTGATTGTTCCTACTGCTATTCCTATCAATATTCCCATTGTTACTCTTGTTGTTACCCCTACTACTGAGTTAGACGAGACTCGGCGCAAAGAGATATTGGTTGAGCCTGTCCAGACGAAGGTGCACCCAGAAGTCATCCCATAATACTCTAAGCAAGAGATAGAGGAAATCTTAAAGATAATCAAGAAGAGTTACTACAATGTGGTTGAAAAACTGGGGCAGAACCCTTCCAAGATCTCAATGTTGACCCTGTTACTGTGCTCTGAAGCCCATGCCAAGGCTTTAGTGAAATTCCTCAAGACTGCTCACGTGCCTCAAGAAACCCTTGCTGATCAATTTGAAGATTGTGTGGCCAGTTTGACTGTTGACAATGGGCTAGGTTTCTCTGATTCTGATTTGACGCCCAGAGGAAGGAAACATAGTGATGCCCTGTACATCTCTATCGAGTGCAGGGGCACTACTTTGGCCCATGCTCTAGTGGATACAGGTTCATCACTGAATGTTCTGCCCAAGAAGGCCCTTAACAGGTTAGATTGTGAAGGATTGACCTTGAAGCCTAGTAACATCGTGGTGAGATCCTTCGACGGTTCTAAAAGAATGGTGCATAAAGAGGTGGACATCCCTATTAAAGTGGGGACTCAGACTATTAATTCCACTTTCTATGTGATGGACATTCGCCCATCTTACACCTGTTTATTGGGTCGACCCTGGATCCATGGGGCTGGTGTTATAACTTCCACCCTATATCAGATGGTGAAATACCCAGTCAATGGGAAAATTATCACACTGCATGGGGAGAAGGAGTACATGGTGAGCCTCCTGAACTCTTTCAGGTACATTAAAATGGATGGCGAGTTCATTGATACCCCCTTTCAACACTTTGAGGAGGTTCCACAGACCGTTGCTGCAACCAAAACATCTGCCAGTGTTCCAAAGACTACTAGGCCTCCGTTGAAGATGGCCTCTCTGAAAGATACTAGAGTAGTTGTTGAAGAAGGAGCTTAAAGGGTTGTTCTTCATGCTCATTCCGGAGGGCCACCCCTACGCATCAGCAGTCACGGGGTTAATGCTTTAGAGGACAGCGATAGTGACTGTGACATAGACCAGTGGATCTTCCCGACTGTCAATGGAGGACTCACCAACTGGAAGACTAAAGACTTTGTGCCGATTACTTTTATTCAGGCGTAATTGTCTTTTTTTGTTTTTGGATATGTAATAAATGAATAATACAAACTCTAAGACCTTGTATCTTACCCGAGGCACAATGGTTTATTTGTGAGGGTTATCATGTTTCATTTTCATATGTCATTAATAAAGCATTGTACGTTTTTACATACAAATTTTGTGCTCTCTGCCTTTCTTTTCTCCTTTTTACTTTATCAAAAAGCTATGTTCTTACTCACACTCACATATCCAACTGCAAATCCATATCCACTCTGGATCCCATTGATAACGGTTCTTCTATTTCTCATTATGACTTTGAAAATCCGATCAACCAAGCTGAGGACGAAGGTGAGGAAGATTGTGAGGTATCATGAGGGCTTGCTAAACTGTTACAACAATAAGCAAGGGAAATACAGCCTCAAGAGGAGCTAGTTGAGACAGTGAACTTGGGTACTGAAGAGGATAAAAAAGAATTCAAGGTAGGTGCTAACTTGGAGCCCGGTGTCAAACGACGATTAATACAGATGCTACATGACTATGTTGAGGTTTTTGCATGGTCATACAAAGACATGACAGGGCTTGACACCGATCTTGTGGTTCATCGCCTACCGACAAAAGAGGATTGCCCTCTAGTGAAACAGAAGGTTCATCGTATGCGGCCGGATATGTCAGAAAAGATCAAGGCTGAAGTCATGAAACAGTTTAATGACAGTTTCTTATTTGTCACGTCCTATCCATAATGGGTCGCTAATGTTGTTCCAGTGCCTAAGAAGGAGGGTAAGGTACGTATGTATGTGGATTATAGAGACCTGAACAGGGCAAGCCCCAAGGATGACTTTCCGCTTCCCCACATTGATGTTCTGGTTGACAACACCCCACAATATAAAGTATTCTCCCTAATGGATGGTTTCTCCGGATACAATCAGATCAAAATGGCACCTGAGGACATGGAGAATACAACCTTTGTCACACAGTGGGGAACTTTCTGTTACAAGGTTATGCCATTTGGGTTGAAGAACGCTGGGGCAACCTATCAGCGTGCTATGCTAGCTTTGTTCCATGATATGATTCACCATGAGATAGAGGTTTATGTTGATGACATGATAGCCAGGTCTCAGGCTAAATAGGAACACCTTGATCACCAACAGAAGCTATTTGACAGGCTGAAGAAATACAAACTGAGGTTAAACCCAAATAAATGCACTTTTGGAGTACGATCAGGTAAGCTTTTAGGTTTCGTTGTCAGCGGCAAGGGTATTGAGGTAGATCCTGCAAAGGTCAAGGCTATATAAGAAATGCCAACTCCTTGCACTGAGAAGGAAGTTAGAGGATTCTTGGGACGCTTAAACTACATAGCCAGATTCATTTCACATTTGACCGCTACTTATGAACCAATCTTCAAATTACTGAAGAAAGATCAAGCAGTGAAGTGGAATGATGATTGCCAGTATGCCTTTGACAAAATCAAGGAATATCTCCAAGAGCCTCAAATTCTTATGCCTCCAGTTGAAGGAAGACCTCTGATCATCATGTAATTAACGGTATTAGAGAACTCAATGGGGTGTGTGCTGGGGCAGCATGACGAGTCTGGTCGAAAAGAGTATGCAATATACTACCTTAGCAAAAGGTTTACCGACTGTGAAATAAGATACTCACTGCTCGAGAAAACTTGTTGTGCTTTGGCATGGGCTGCTCTCCGACTAAGACAGTATATGTTGACCCACACTACCTTATTGATATCTAAGATAGATCCTATCAAGTACATCTTTGAGAAGACAGCTCTCTCCGGAATAATAGCAAGATGGAAAATGATCCTGACCGAATACGACATTCAATATATAACCCAGAAAGCAATTAAGGGAAATGTATTAGCTGATCATTTGGTTCATCAAGGTATGGATGATTACCAATCCATGAATTTTGAGTTCCCGGACGAGAACATCATGTTAGTAACTGATTATGAAGAACTTGGACCAGATGAAGGACCTGAAAAAGGATCCCGTTGGACTATGTTTTTGATGGAGCTTCCAACGCTCTTGTAAATGGCATCGACACTGTGATAATATCGCCTGAAGGCTGTCATACTCCTTTCACTGCCAGGTTATGTTTCAATTGTACCAACAATATGGTTGAGTATGAAGCATGTATCATGGGTCTCAAAACTGCAATTGAGTTAAGGATCAAGTTCTTAAGTGTGTTTGGAGATTCAGCTTTGGTAATCATCCAGATCAAAGGAGAATGGGACACGAAGCACCCTAACCTCATCCCATACAAAGAGCCTGTGTTGACACTAATCCAATACTTTGAAGAAATTACCTTTGAGCATTTTCCACGAGAGGAAAATCAACTATCAGACACACTAGCTACGATGTCATCCATGTTCAAGGTCAGGTGCGATAATGAAGCTCCTCAGATCACTATTGAGAGGATGGACGAGCCAGCATATTGTCACGAGATTGGTACTGAAGAAGTAGTGGACAAGCTATGGTTCCATGAAGTCAAAATATATCTCGAAGCCCAAGAATACCCTGAGGGAGCTTCAATTAATGATAAGAAGTTCCTAAGGAGATTCTCTGCTAAGTTCTTCCCCAGTAACGGGATCCTCTACAAGCATAATCATAATTCTACCTTGCTTTGGTGTGTAGACAAGAGTGAGGCAGAAAGGATTATGGCTGACTTACATGAAGGCACCTTTGGCACTCATTCCAGTGGACATACGATGGCTAAAAAAATCCTACGGGCAGGATATTACTGGTCCACTATGGAAGCCGATTGTTATCAGCATGTTCGCGGACTTGTTACAAATGCCAGATCTATGCTGACAAGGTACATGTGCCTCTGGTTCCTCTGAACGTCTTGACTGTTCCCTGGCCGTTCGCAATGTTGGGCATCGACATGATTAGAGAGATCATACCTACAACTTCTAATAGGCATCGCTTCATCCTAGTCGCCATTGATTACTTCATGAAGTGGGTCGAGGAAGCTTCATTCGCCTCTGTTACCAAGAACGTTGTGGCTCGATTCATCAAGAATAACCTTATATGTCGATACGATATTCCAGAAAGAATCATTATAGATAATGGTACCAATCTCAACAACACTATGATTACCGAGCTTTGCATGCAATTCAAGATTCAACATCATAATTCTTCTCCCTACCGGCCGAAGATGAATGGCGCTGTAGAAGCTTCTAAAAAAAACATCAAGAGAATCATACAGAAAATGACGGTGACATATAAAGAATGGTGTGAGATGTTACCATTTTATCTTCATGGTTACCGCACCACAATACGCACATCAACATGGGAAACTCCTTTCTCTTCGGTATACGGTATAGAAGTTGTCTTGCCCATTGAAGTCCAGATCCCTTCCCTGAAGATCATGAAGGATGCAGGGCTGAGTGAAGACGAATGGGTCCAGACTCGACTTGATCAATTAAACTTGATTGATGAGAAAAGGCTCACGGGTGTCTGCCATGGTCAGATGTACCAAAAACGTATGATCAAAGCTTTTAACAAGAAGGTTAGACGTCAGGTATATCAGGCTGGTGACTTGGTGATCAAGCGCGTCATACTAACGCAAGGTGATCCTAGGGGAAAATGGACTCCCACATACGAAGGGCCATTTGTAATCAAGAACATATTTTCTAGTGGAGCCATGATCCTAACCACTATGGACGGTGACGACCTTCCGCACCCTGTAAATGTGGACACAGTTAAAAGATACTATGCATAAACAAAGACCCGCTAGATTGACTGGCCTAGGCAAAAATTAGGGCATCCCGGCGAACCAAAAGGGTTCGGGAAAAAATTAGGGATATACATAAAAAAATCTGTACACCCGGCAATTTGAAAACCTGAAAAGGCAGCTTGGGCAAAAAAAAGGGTATCCCGGTGGACTGAAAATCCGAAAGGGAGGTCTAGGAAAAAGTTAGGGATTTAAAGTGTATAACTATGTCCCGTTAGATCACCTTACAACCAATCTTCAGTATCAACTATCAAGCCAAGCGGTACTAATCAATCCAATCAGCTTCGGACAAGCAGTGAAAGTGATGAGATGCTCAAGGACATAAAGGCAATAGCAGAATGGGATCCAATGGGATTATTTCACATAGCAGTCTTTCTTTGTATACTATTTTTGTATAATTTCCATTCTTACGACGACATTCTCTTACTAGGATATTTGTCTCCTTGTACAAAAACGCTTATTAATACAAAACTACTTCTTTGAAATTTTCAAATTTCTGTTTTTATTTTTCTGTTTTATGTGCGAAGACGTCCAGTGATTATTTTTGAACATATGCATTTGAATATGATTACTGCTCACAAATACACGCATAAAAACATAAAGACAATTGCTAATGACTTTAAGAAACGAGATAATATCTAAGGGCCATCCAAAAGGTCCCCGCAGATGTCTTCCCCGACAGAAGCAAAAATCTCCAACTACTGCTCCAAAATCCCCAATGAAGCCGTCAAGCTTCTCAAGATTCCCCTACAGGAATTCCACAAAATCCTCGAGCAGTTTATGGAGTTCACCTTCCGCAACAAAGTTTTTCAAAACTCAAGTAGTTTATAAAACCTTATCCCCAATAGAGTTTATTTCTCTAGCTACGGAAGTTCATCCCCCAGCGGATTTTATTTCTCCAAATTGGTGAAACATTCCAATAGAACTCTTCCTCTCAGAAAAATCATTCTCAAAAAAAAGTTGAAGATCCTCAGTAGAGAAAGGGAATCACCAACAAAACTATCTCCATTCATTATCCCCAGTGGAAATTGAAGAATCACTTTCTTCACTCACCAACAGCAGTCCAGGATTCAGCTTCCCGGTACTCTTCAGCAGCAGTCAGGGATTTATGTTTCCAGACAAAGATACTGCACAACAGCATTACATGTTCATACATCATGGCATGTGAATACAAATACATATATCATAATCTCATTTATTTTGGGATCATCATGCAATTCATACATTATAGCATCGCATGAAACTGATTTTACCTTTTTCAGGTTAAATTAGCAAACAGACAAATACTATCAACTTTTACAGCATGTCAAAGATTAATGCCCGAAACCAGACGGGGAAACTATATGCACGACCAAGTGGTATGAACTCTCGAAACAAGACAGGTTCACTAACAAATGCAGTAGGCTACAAATTAATGCCCGAGACCAGACGGGGAAACTATATATGTAACCAGCAAAATAAGTTTCAGATTAATACTTGTAATAAGCCAAGACAATTATCTGTGGACGATAGATGGTAGATTAATACCTGTAACAAGCCAGGATAACTATCTACTTGAAGAGATTGAAGATTAATACCTGTGACAAACCAGGAAAACTATCCTTCTTTCTTAAGTCAGAGATTAATACCTAAAACAAGCCAGGACAAAAATGACCAACAAAAACAAGTTCCAGATTAATACCTGTAACAAGCTAGGAGAACTATCTGTGGATGACCGACTATGGATTAATACCTGTAACAAGCTAGGCGAACTATCTACATGAAGAGATTGAAGATTAATACTTGTAATAAGCCAGGAAAACTATCTTTCTTTCTCAGGTCATAGATTAATGCATGTAACAAGCCAGGACAACTATCTCATCGATCGACTATTTTCAAATTCTAGATTAATACCTGAAACTAGACAGGAAAACTATCTGTGAACAAGCTGATTGTAGATTAACACCTAAAACCAGACAGGAAAGCTATCTACATAACTAGACAAAGCAATCTTACACGGGTTCCTTCTCATATATCTCCGGGTGAAGACTAACACGGACTCATCCTAGAACATCCCTACGCATGCTCATTATAATGCATCTTCAGGTAACGGTTAATTCCATTATCCTCAGCAAGTTACTGTGAAGCCTGGATTTTGACCAGAAAACAACAAACTTTCATCTCTCCAGACCAGAGATGAATCCTCAGTAGAGTCTTGGACAACTAAAGTTCCTAGACTCTATTCCCCATAGAGTTTTCCTCAAGCAGGAGAACAGTAGAAACCCGTATTCCCCAGCGGACTCCTCCTCAGACAGCAGGAACAGGAACCCCCAAAGGGACCATGTGTGAAATCAAAATCTACGTTGGATGGAATCTTTAAACTCATCTCCGAAGACTCTCAGTCATATTTTCCAAATGGCATCTGTAAGCCCATTCCTGACATCATCAACCAACATTATTACTTCATGCGAGTGCAAATTTCTGGGCACTTTAGTGTTCAATCATCTTCCACCTTCAGATCACGAAAGGCAGACAGGCCAATCAAAATCCTCAGGTTTAAGAAGATTGAACAGGGGCATTTGTTGTACCCCAATATTTTCCCTCCCATTTTTACTCAAAGCATGCTCCTAGAGATCCTCAATTGCTCGAGGTTAACCAAGAATTGACTAGACAAATTCTCTTCCTAAGCAATGAACCTCTAACTAGGGTTTCACATCTCATTAAGATGTGTAAGCTACAAAGGTCCCAAATGTTTTCCAAGGTCCTATTATGCCTTCAATATTGTCCATGACAAATTTCATGCCTTCCACTACAAGTTTGCTCAGTCAATTGCTCAAATGCTTCGAAATCAACTATACTAGGTCAAAAGTCAACTGTGGCCCAAATACAGTCAAACTTCATGATTTTAGGTCAACATCAACATTTTGAAGTCAGGTCCATCATTTGATCAAAGGTTGATCATGATTCCTCAAGAAATTCTCCTAATTCGTCAAAAGTCAAAAACTGCTAAATTAGGGTTTCTATAGGAAAAGTCAACTGAACTTTGACCAGGCATAACTTTCACATACTTCATCCATTTTTCCCCAACCAAAGCTCATATTTAAGAGAATCTCATCCCCTATAACATCTCTTCATCCCTCAAGCCTAAGAAATTCCCCATTTGAAAGATACAAGCTCATACATTATAGGTCATTTTCAGAAAGTCAACAAAAGCCACTATTTTCCAAGACCTTTTACATCAAGATAAAATCTTCAAATGCAAAATTGATCAAAAGAGGTATTGAAGTAGACAACTTGGGATTTCCAAAAAGTCTAAGATCATAAACATGAGATAAAAATTGAGCAAGTTATGGCTTGCCCAAGTTGGGAAAATTTGGGAATTTTCAAGAATGATGCATTGAGCAAATTTGAAGTTTTAAGGCAAGGGTTTAATTTATTGGATTTCAAACATCTTCCTAATATTATATAGGACCCCTAAAACCATTTTTGAATAGTCTTGATCTTATTTGCATTTTATATTAATTTTATTTAATTAAAAATCAAATAAATCAAAACTATTGCAAATTATATGGGCCATTATTGTTTGGGCTTCGTTTAATACATGGAGAGGCCCCATATTTCGTGTGCAACAAGGCCATCATTGTCTAGGTGCATTCAAATTTGAAAATGGACAAGATTCCTTGATTTTGGCCAAGGTTACAAATCATCATTCATGGCCTTGAAACACCATGTTTAAGGTTGTTTAAACTTTGTTTTCTTGTCTCCTCCCATCTCATCTATAAATACCAAACCATTAACAAGCTCCAGCAATCACACACCGCCTGGAAAAAATCTACAAATTTTGCAAAAAAATATCAAAGTTGTCAAATTCGAGTTTCAGGTTCCAGCCTTCCTTAGTCCAAACCAAGGATCCTAATCCACTCCTGGAGGTCCTCTGAAGTGTTTACCATCATTACCAAGCCCTGAAGCATCATAAAACCTCACAACCAGCCTTCATGGTTTGCTTCTTTCCTCAAATTCATTTTGCTCGAATTATGTGATATAAATCCATTTTGACCGTGCATTTTTGTTTATTTGAGTATTTGCAAGCTTCATGTATAGTTGGATTGTAGTTTTGATGCATGTATCACAATTTGCCATTTTTAGGGTTTGACCTTTCGAATTGGTTTTTTTTTTACAATGGCCAAAATTAGCCTAAACTAAAGACACCATTATGCTCAGGTGGTTGAGGCCAATCGATCAATCGCCTCACATTAGATTTATGTTGCGTATTCTATTTTTTTATAGTTGCAAGTGCTATAGTGACAGACCAATATTGTCACTATAGTTCTTAGCATCTAAAATGACGGATGGAGGAAGGGGACGAAGTGTGGCAGTGTACCATTCGCCAACTCAAATAAAGCGCACGTTTTTTTATTTTTAATATATCTTGCCATTTTCTTATATTACATTATTATTCTATTTAATGTAATGAATAAACAGGTGGCTTAGCTGGTAAAGGCGCGTGCATATGAGGGAGAGGACCTGGGTTCGAGTCCCGGGTCCAGCATTTTATATTTTCTAATTTGTTTTATGTAGATTCCATGCGCTATGCTACCTGGGGTTCACCATACTCCATCAAACCATCATCATCAGAGTTCTATCTGATTAGATCTAGTGCATCTCATCTGCAGGGCCACCACGCACCCTCTAGACCACTCCACACTTGATCCAGCGTTGGCCAAGGCCTTCACAATATTGGGCCCAGCAAAATTCAATTCTCACCCCCCAATTTCTAACCATCTCAGACCCATTTCTTTTTATTTTGTTTTATTATTGTTTTTCTTTTATTATTTAATTCACCAAATAATCTGGGAAAAAATCATTAAAAAATATTAGATTAGTTTTTTTAATTAAACTAATTTTGCAAATTAATTAATTAAGTTTTAAACTTTTTTTTTTAATTTAAAACAAATTAGACTTTAGGATTTAATTTAATTTTTTGTAAAATAAAAAGAACCAAAAAGAACTTAGACTTTATTTCTTAATTTAATTTAATTTTCTAAATAGACTTTAGGATTATTTTAATTTTTTTTCTTAAATCAAAAAAGAAAGCAAAGGATTTTCTTTTATGTTTTTTTAGACGTATTTTCATTCTTTTGTGCGTTATTTATTTTTCGCATTCTTTTTATGTATTCATATAACTGTTATTTTGGTTGTAATAGTTATAAATATGACTTTTTACTGCTTTCTTTATTTTTCCCTAAAGCATTGTACACTGTAAATTCCCCTCCCCAAAGCCATGTAATAGTCTAGATTTACACTTTCCGCATTTTATTTTCTGTACAATATTAGTGCTAGTAACTAGGCATGTATGGCAAGACTGAAATCAAAATGCTAGCAAACTTAACAAAAAGACAAAAATAACTGAACATAACACACTTGCACATGCGCACCTCTAGGGTATCCCACTTCGGTTGCCTTCAGAAAACAGTCATGTCCCTCGAAACGGGGACGCTTTAGCAAAGACCCGTAAATCAAAAAGATCACAGTCCCTCGATGACCCTACAATTGCCTTCTCGGTAAATGATCTAGTCCCTAAACAAAATTGCTAAAGCGTCTCCACAAGTTGCTTTCATGACTATATCATCCCTTCGATGTCCCTAATACATCCAATGATAGGGCTACCTACTCACTAATAGTGGGCACTGTCTAAAGGATAGGAGGAAAAGAACGACCCTTTTCGAGTATAAAAGTAGATAGTTGTTAGAAGTTTGCTCAAAAAACATTTTGCACTTACACAAATACTACTTTTCAAAAGCAATTTTCAAAACATTTGCTTTGTTAACACTCTTGAGGACTGATACAAGAGTTAAACGCAAAGCAAATTGCCTCGCTAAGGCATTTCAAAAAAAAATTTTAAACACACAAAACACAAAGTACTTTCAAAATTAACAAACCTCTAAGAGCATGTAGATAACTACGGATGGAAAGGGTGCTAACACCTTCCCTTTCCATAATCTACCCCCTTACTCAGAAAACTCTCGAAAATGTCTTTTTCTATTCTTTTCACCCTTTCCTTAATTTGGATAAAAGAAAAGTCGGTGGTGACTCTTGCTTATCGCAACATTTGGGAATACAAAATGCAAAAACCAGTATTAAACAGTCGGTTCTTCCACCGTATCACAGCTACCTACCCACTAATAGTAGGATAGCATTGTCTAAAGGATAGGAGGAAAAGAATAACCTTTTTCGAGTACAAAGTAGATAGTTGTTAGAAGTTTGCTAAAAAAATGTTGCACTTACTCAAATACTATTTTTCAAAAATATTTTCAAAACACTTGGTATATTTTCTCCACTATTCTGAGAAACATTACAAAGTTCGTCGTACTAAGGCATTCTCAAAACATTTTCAAACACACAAAGCACAAAAGTATTTCAAAATGAGCAAACCTCTAAGAGCCCGTAGAAAACTATGGATGGAAAGGGTGCTAACACCTTCCCTTTCCATAATCTACCCCCCTTACTCATAATAATCTCGAAAAGGTCTTTTTCTGTTGTTTTCACCCTTTCCTTAATTTGGATTAAAGAAAAGTCGCTGGCGACTCTTGCTTACCACAACATTTACAAACATAAACGCAAAACCAGTATCAAAACAGTCAGTTCTGCCATAGTATCACAGTCAGATTGAGGGATCCTCCTCAAAACCCCGATACCTCCTCTCTGAAGTACAATCCAAATGTAAGATGTGTCTATCATTCTGATAGTCCTGAGCACGACACTGACAAATGTTGGACTTTGAAGAACAAGATTCAAGATTTGATCGATAATAAGGAGATTGAATTTGACCCTCTTGAGGCTCCCAGTGTGATCACTGCTCCCATGCCAAATCATGACCAAAATTGAGAGCGTCTATTTCATTTGAATTATCAGTTGTAATTTCTTTGTTTGCTTAAAACATTTGTCTTTTTGTCAGACTTTGGTTATTCATATTAATGCATCGCATATGTTTTGTCTTGAATCAATTCATTCGTATTCACTATATTCAAATTGTGTTTTGCTTCCTTTTTGTGATATTCAACTCTCGATTAAAAGCTCTAAGCCTTTAGAGGGAGGATGACGAAAACGATACCACAATCTCATACAGTGTGCTTTTGAATAGACCCTGCTGACAATGTACATGTGTTGTTTTAAATCCTAAACAGTGGAGTTATAAGGAAGATAATCCCTAGTCAACCCCTTTGAGCCTAAGAAGTAGGATTTTTCCTTTTCACACAAATTAAAAACCTTAATCATAACCAGGGGCAAGGTAGCTTTCTCATTTACTTCAGATGTGCATTCAGTCGCAAGCTTTACCTTCATACACGGCAAATAGTGTAGAAGATACTCTCCAAATGATGGTGATGGTTCCACATAATCATCAAGACAGGCAGTCATTATCTCTCAAAATAAAAGCCCGTTAAGTCAAAACCCTATGAAGGAGACTTAAGAAAAGCTGAGGCATCCCATTGACTGTAATCGCAAAAGAAACAGTTCAGGCAAAAATAGAGATAACAAAATAAAAAAAGAGGTCCTACAAATCATCGACAAAAAAAAAGAAAAGGTTACAAAAATGACTGTCTACTCAAACAAACGTTCAATTTCTGAACCATCACCAAGTATCAGAGTAAGGATTCCATACTTAGTTGGGATCTAAACGCAATTAGTTGAGCATAGGATTGAAGAACATCACGAAGAACGGGTTGGGTACAAACAAAATTTGAGCCTTTATCCTTTGTTTCTTAAACCGTGAACCAGGTTACACTACAACCCTTAAAAGTCCTAGCTGAAGCATGGGTTAGTTCAAAAGCATACCGTTACAAAAGGTATCCTGACTCCTGTATGGTTTTCTATAAATCCCGAGTTGATATCACACTCCTACAAAATTTGTTTGTTTTACTAAAAAATGAATTTTCAAACTTCAAGACAGACATAAGTTTTGCATTCTTCAAATATCATTGTTTGCATATGACTATTTGTTCAACAGCAAAGAAATTCGCATGAAGGATATTCAATGAACAGAAATCCTCTCAGTAAATAGAATCACCTCAGATAGAAAGACATTCCAGTGACAGGCATTTCATAACCAAGGGGCATAGCATGGTGTCCAGCTGATCTGGGGCTGCCAAGCTAAGATTCATGGAATCTCTCAAAAAATGCCAAATAGCCAGGGGCAGATCTCCATCTGAATCACTTGGGGAATTATACGTGAATTCCAGCAACGAATCATGTACAATCAAATAAAAATCTTCTGGTAGTGTGGCAACACTTACTACTATGGACAATGACAATTCTCTACACCCGACGAACATGGACATAGTCAGAAATACTACGCATGAACAAAGACCCGCTAGGTTGACTGGCCTAGGAAAAAATAAGGGCAACCAGGCAAACCAAAAGGGTTCAGGCAAAAATTAGGGATATACATATGAAAAAAATATGTACATCCGACAAGTCGAAAACCTGAAAAGGCGGCTTGGGCAAAAAAAGGGTATCCCGATGGACTGAAAATCTGAAAGGACAGTCTGGGAAAAAGTTAGGGATTAAAGCATATGACTACATACCGTCATCTTGTCACTTGTCTATCAATAGAAGGTTTATTACCCTGATCTACATTCACCAAGGACTCCAGATGTTGGGATAACAGTCAAACCGTCTACAAAATCCCCGACAGATATTTTCTCCAGAAGGTACAGAGGCAGGGGCATCCTGCTACAAGGTCACCGCCATATTCTCAGCATGCAGCCTAATGGTGTCAGGTGTTCTCATATCCCTGGTGGAGCAAGAATCTCCAAATTACTGCTCTAACATCTAAAAATTTCCCAGTGAAGTCACCAAGCTTCTCAGGATTCCCCAGCATGATCTAAAAGAGTCCCTAAGTAGTGCACGGAGTTTCCCTTCCCCTACAGAGTTTATTTCTCTAATAACGTAAATCCGTCTCCCAGCTTTTCAACTTCAACAAATCTGAAGACCTACATTCTTCACCCCCAGTTGTAATCAGGGATTTATTTTCCCTAGTTCAACAACACTGCAATAGAATAACTGACACGTTCATACATTGCACTCATGCATCATTTTACAAACATCATAGAATTTGTAGCATAAATGCATCACAATCTCATTTATTTTAAGAGCATCATGTAATTCATACATCTTGTCATCACATGAAGCTGGTTCTACCTTTTCAGGTTAAATCAGCAGATAGACAAACACCATCAACTTATACAGCAGGTCAAAGATTAATGCCCCAAACCAGACAGGGAAACTATCTACACGACCAAGTGGTATAAACTCTTGGAACAAGACGGGTTTACCAATAAATGCAGCAGGCCACGGATTAATTCCCGAAACCGGACGGAGAAACTATCTATGTGACCGAAAAAACCAAGTTCCAGATTAATACCTGTAACAAGCCAGGATAATTATCTGTGGACGACCGACTGTGGATTAATACCTGTAACAAGCAAGGAGAACTATCTACATGAGGAGATTGAAGATTAATAATTGTAACCAGCCAGGAAAACTATCTTTCTTTCTCAGGTCAGAGATTAATACCTGTAACAAGCCATGACAACTATCTCTGCGACCGACAATTTTCAAGTTCCAGATTAATACCTATAACAAGCCAGGAAAACTATTTGTGGATGACCGATTGTAGGTTAATACCTGTAACAAGCAGGAAAACTATCTACATGAGGAGATTGAAGATTAATACCTGTAACAAGACAGGAAAACTATCTTTCTTTCTCAAGTCAGAGATTAATACATGTAACCAGCCAGGACAACTATCTCAAACGACCAACAATTTTCAAATTCCAGATTAAAACCTGTAACAAGCCAGGAAAGCTATCTGTGGACGACTGATTGAAGATTAATACCTGTAACAAGCCAGGAAAACTATCTATCTTTCTCGGGTCAGAGATTAATACCTGAAACCAAACAGGACAACTATCTTAACGACCGACAATTTTCAAGTTCCAAATTAATACTTGTAATAAGCCAGGACAACTATTTGTGGATGACCGACTGTAGGTTAATACCTGTAACAAGCTAGGAAAACTATCTATATGAGGAGATTGGAGATTAATACGTGTAACAAGATAGGAAAACTATCTTTCTTTCTCAGGTTAGAGATTAATACTTGTAACCAGCCAGGATAACTATCTCAACGAGCGACAAAAACAAGTTCCAAATTAATACCTGTAACAATCCAAGATAACTATCTGTGGACGATCGACTATAGGTTAATAGCTGTAACAAGCCAGGAAAACTATCTACATGAGGAGATTGAAGATTAATACCTGTAACAATCTAGGAAAGTTATATTTCTTTCTCTTGTCAGAGATTAATACCTGAAACCAGACAGGACAACTATCTCAATGATCGACAAAAACAAGTTCCAGATTAATACCTATAATAAGACATGACAACTATCTGTGAACAGCTGATCATAGATTAACACCTGAAACCAGACAGGAAAACTATCTACATGACCAGACGAAGCAGCCCTACCCAGGATTTCTCATATATTCCCAGAGGCAGTCCAACACTGACTCATCCTGAAACAGTCCTACGTAGGCTCTTTCTAATATATTTTCAGGTAACAGTTAATTCCATTATCCCCAGCAAGTTACTATGAAACCTGGATTTCAACCAGAAAGAAGCAAACTCTCATCTACCCAGTATAGAGATAACTCCTCAGTAGAGCCATGGACAACTGAAGTTCCTAGACTTTATTCCTCACAGAGTTTTCCTCAAGTAGGAAAACAACAGAAATCAACATTCCCCAGTGGACTCCTCCTCAGACAGCAGGAACAGGAATTCCCCACAAAGGAACCTCTTATGAAGTCAGCACCTACTCTGGATGGTATCTTTAAGCCCATCTCCTACAACTCTCAGTCATCTTCTCCAAATGTAATCTTTAAGACCATTCCATACCTAGTCAACCATCACATCATTGAGTACAAATTTATGGGCACTCTAGTGTCCAATCATCTTCCACCTTCAGATCATGAAAGGAAAATAAGCCAATCTAAATCTTCAGGTTTAAGAAGATTGAACAGGGGTAGTTGTTGTACCCCAAAATTTTCCCTCTCATGTTCTCCAATATTGTCTCTTACATAGATGGTTACAAACACTTGATAGAAGAAAATAAAATTTGTTTGAAGATGAACAAAGGTGTCTTTCAATTGGCATGTCAACAACGTCCTTTGATTGGCATCTGAACAATGTCCTTTGACTGACATGTCAACAAAATTTCCTTCGATTGGCATGTCAACAGTGTCTTTCAATTAGCATCTGAACAATGTCCTTCGATTGGCATATCAGAGCAAAGTACCCTTTGACCAACCATTGGACCATCAACTTTGATTGCGCGTTGGTTCTCTTCGAGCAAGCCTTGGTCCAATTTTCATTTAGGCAAGAACCCCCAAGAAGTTCCCTTCGATTCACCAGCAGCGGCCCCCTGCATGTTTATTTTGATTCACAGGGCAAAAGGCCTCTACATGCAACCTTTGACTCACTGGGCAAAGGCCTCTACATGCAACCTTCGATCCACAAGGCATAGGCTTCCTCAGACTTGTCTTGGATTCATAAGGGCAAAGGCTTCTTCTATGATTGCCTTCAATGTATAAGGCAAAGAATTCCTTTGTGCTTGCTTTCAATGCACAAGGCCAATACCCCCCAACACAGTTCTGCACTATGACACACAATATGACCCCTTCGAAAGAGCACTCCAAAGGTCCATTTGAAGGACACACATTGGTGGCCATTCGAAGGAGACACATAATTATTGAAAGTAAGTTTGTCTTATGATGAGTCTTGGTCTTACATGTTGTCAGGCCCAAGCCTCATGTGCAATGGCATTCGAAGGAAGTGACAAAAGAAGCTTCGATTGGCCAGAATGAAGTTCTCGTTTGGGCTATTTGAGTTCTCCAGAATCAAGCAGCTAAGGCAAATAGATGGGTCCAATCGAAGGAACCATGAGGAGCGGATCCAGAGTCAATCGAAAAGTAAAGATCTGAGGGGATTTCGAAGAAGCCTGATAAGGGTAAATCTGGATAGGTTCGAATTGGAATTCAGAATCATCAAAAAGAACAATGCTCTAACGAAGAGATTTTTGGGCAATTCTAATTGATGTAGATGGTCAATTAATTGAGGAAACTCTGATAAGGGAAAACTCTGAACAATTGGAATTCAGAGTCATCAAAGATCTGAGTTATTCGAATTGATGAGGATGGACTGAATCGAAGGAGCTATAAGGACGAAACCAGAGCCACTCGAAGGAGGCAACTCAGAGCCATTCGAAGGAAGTAACTCATATTCAATAGAAGGGCAAGACTTGAGGGCATTCGAAGGTGATACATGTCCAGGTTCGTTCAACATTTCAAAATGGCATGGATAATCCAAAAAAGGAAATCCTTTAATTTGTCTGATTTTGCCTTCAAAGTCTGGTTAATGTTTGTCCCTTTCCATTTCCATTCCCCTCAAACTCCTATAAGTACAAGCCTAAGGCACATTTCAAAGGGCGAAGAAAAAACTATAGAAAGGAAAGCAACATTCCTGCCACACATACACTACCTCACATACACACGCTACCTTAGAAGCTACGCCAAAGGTTATCAAAAATCTCCTGAGTAATCTAAATTGAAAGAATCTTCAGCAACACTCCATTCACTCCCTAAAGTTTGCAGAGAGCGTGCCCAAGCGCTAGGCATCTCTAACACCACAAATTCATACACCATGGTTGGTAAGGAAAATGTAAGGAATCAAGTTCTATATTTTCCTTGCACGTCATAGTCATTCTATTTTCATCCATGATCGAAGGACCTGAGTGTGATACCCAGGTCCTTATTTGTTTCTTTTGTCTCTAACGCTTATGTTGTAGATCCGGCCTAAATAAGGCCAATGCACACAGAATAGAAGTACCTGGGTTTTGCACCCAGGTCATGCTTTTATTTTGGCTAACATATCTTTGCAGATTCAATGCCCTCATAGGTGACCCATCAGGCATTTTCAACAGTTCCCTCTGGATAGAAAGCTACATCCTTCATTGGATCGAAGTGCAACACCCTTCATTGGATCGAAGGACAACTTCCTTCATTGGATCGAAGGATAGCCACCCTCCTCTGAATTGAAAGCTCCTTGCCCCCTGGATCGAAGGGACAATTTCTTCCACTGGATCGAAGGGAAATCCCCTTCTTTGAGTCGAAGGATTCTTCTTTTTACTGTATTTTCATTTTTTTTTTGTCTTGTTTATTTTCCCTTAATGGTTTTCCTCTTTAAATTAACAATCAAATAAAATCACAAAAAACATTAGGTTAGTATTTTTTATTAATTTAATTAAATTAATTAATTAATTTAACCTTTTCTTTAAATTAAAATTAAATAGACTTAGACTTGGCTTTCTTTTATAAATAAAAACAAACAAAAAGATTTTTATTTCCTTAGGATTCTTAAACATTATTTTCAATTTACGCGCGTTGTTTATTTTCGTATTTTTATACTAATATATCTGCTAACAGTATGTAATAGCTTAAACTAGGTCTCTTTACTGCTTTCTTTATTTAATTTCCCCAAATTTTTAGATATGTAAATACCCTCTCCCCTAAGCATTGTAATTGCGTAGGATTTACATTTCTGCACTTTTAATTCCTGTACATATATTCAATGCTAGACTAATAGGATTGTATGACAAGATTAAAATTAAAACGCTAGCAAACTTAACAAAAAGACAAAAATAACTGAATACAACACATTTGCACATATACACCTCTAGGGTACGCCCACTTCGGTTGCCCTCGGAAATAGTCAAAACTCTCGAAACGTGAGAGATTTTAGTGGCTACCCTCTGGTTCAAAAAGATCATAAGTCCCTCGATGACCCTCTCGACGTTGCCTCGGTAAAAATATAATCTTAGAACCCTAGGGTAGTTACTAAAACTTCTTGCCAGGTTGCCTTTGTGACTATAAAAAACGTCCCTTCGAATGTGCCTCATACATTCAATGATAGGGCTACCTACTCACTAATAGTAGGATAGCACTGTCTAAAGGAAAATAGGAAAAGAACGACTTTTTCGAGCACAAGTAGATAGCTGTTAGATGTTTGCTCAAACAGAACTTTTTATACTTACACATTTCAAAAACAACTTTCAAAAACATTCACTTTGTCAAAACTCTTGAGGACTGATACAAGAGTTATCATAAAGTGAATCACCGTACTAATGCAATTTCAAAATACTTTTCAAAACACAAAGCGCAAGGTATTTAAAAAATGAGCTAAGCATCTAAGAGCCCGTAGAAAACTACGGATGGAAAGGGTACTAACACCTTCCATTTCCATAATCTACCCCCTTTACTCAGAAAATTATCGAAAAGGTCGTTTTCTGTTCTTTTCACCCTTTCCTTAATTTGGATAAAATAAAAGTCGGTGGCGACTCTTGCTTACCACAACATTTGCAAACACAAACGCAAAACTAGTATAACAGTCAGTTCTACCACCGTATCACAATGATGTTATGATGTTATGATGATGTTTTATTTATTATGATGTTATGATGATGTTTTGTTGATTGTGATGATACGATGATGTTGTGATGAATTCATGAATGATGATGAGTTTTGACTAGTCGTGGTCGTATTTATTATATTGTTGTGCATCATGCATTCATGGCATATTTTAGGACTTTGTTACAATGATGTTAGGAGTTTGGTCTGGTGATGATGATAGATCAATAGTCCAGTGAAGGCATCAATCCCATTGTGTGGATTGAGTGCAAAATTATGAAGTGCTCTGGTTCTAAGTGGGAATCGATTCTATTGGTGTGGCTCGTTGGAGAAAATGATGACTGAGTCATCAGTGAAGTTTTGGTATGACATGCATGAGTCTATGATGTTGCATTACATTATAAGTGACATTGCATAATGATGTGATTAAATTATTCTTGTTGATAAATGGTGTTTGATGATATGTTCTAATGTATTGATGATATGGTGAAAGTGTGAGTATAACATGAGGTCCTGATGATGGGTTATGTCTTGCCTAAGTACATGTATACTATATTTATTCCTCGCGTCTTTTATAATGATTATGATTTACTCACTCTTTCTGCTTGGAATTGTTGCCTTTATCCGTGGGTAACTTGCAGGTGATCAGGAATAGTCCGTTGAAGTTTGGACGATAACTTCAGAGTGTGTTTATTTCTTTTCATTGAATAAAGGGTGTCTTGCTTTGATATGTAACATCGGAGTTGGGATAGATTGGTTGTGAACCATGCATTATTTTGTTATCTTGAGATTTTTTATTATCGTCATGACTTTTGCCATATTTCAGATTATGATGTTATAAACATGAAGTGTGATGATTTTATTAACATTTGAACTACCTTTCATGGTATTGAGATTATTTTATGAAGGAGTTTAAGACTCATTAATTCCACTGCGAAGTTCGAAATGAATTAGTTGTGATACTAGAGATTATATTTAAGTGTTTTCTTTGCAACCCGTGTTACGGAGCAGAATTATTTGTGAAATAATGTTTATATGAAGATGTGATATCCTTGTTGTTGTTTTATGTTTATTTATTTATTAAAAATATTCGTGAAAATCCTGGGGTTTTATAAGGGTGTTACATTAGTGGTATCAAAGCAGGTTATTGAGTCGGTAGTGTATGACAGTGGAATACTGTCGAGATAGTTTCTAACCATTATGACTGTTATTGATGTGAAATAGCGAAATGGCTGGAAGAAATGATGGTGTGATTGTTGTTGCTTTACAGGCTATGGCTTAATATTTGCAACATCATCTTAATGATGGATCCCATGTTTTGGAGACGTTTCAAAGGAATCATCCGCTCGTTTTCAAGGGTCAATTCGATCCTGATGGAGCACAAGTTTGGCTCAAGGAGATTGAAAGAATATTTTGAGTCATGGATTTCTCATAGGCGCGAAAGGTGTGGTTCGATACACATCAACTGGTAGAGGAAGATGATGACTGGTGGGTTGGTACCTGTTAGAGACTGACAGCATTAGGTGAAGTTATTACTTGGGTTGTGTTCAGTAGGGAGTTTATGAGGAAGTACTTTCCTAATCATGTGCGCGGGAA
This sequence comes from Vicia faba, assembly GCA_948472305.1. Lineage (NCBI taxonomy): Eukaryota > Viridiplantae > Streptophyta > Magnoliopsida > Fabales > Fabaceae > Vicia > Vicia faba. The sequence goes on along the minus strand of OX451736.1, from coordinate 259,668,862 downwards.
TAAATAGATTGAGTTTCTAGAGTTGAAACAAGGGAACTTGATTGTGGATGAGTATGCTTCGAGGTTTGTGGAACTGGAAAAGTATTATCCATATTACAATGGAGCGACTGCTGAGTTCCCAAAGTATATCAAGTTTGAGAATAGTTTGCGTCCAGAGATCAAGCAGACGATTGGATATCAGTAGACCCGTGTGTTTTCAGAGTTAGTGATCAGGTGTAAGATCTATGAAGAAGACAACGAAGCATATTCAGCTCACTACAAGAGTTTGAACTAGAAAAGAGAAAAGAAATATCAAGATCATAAGAAGCCTTATGATGCCCCAATTGATAAAGGGAAACAAAAGGCTTATGGTGGGAAGAAGATAAGTGGGGAGAAGCTCCCGCTTCTATCAAATGTTATAGGTGTGGTGAACAAGGTCACTGATATAATGAGTGTGACGATAACGTGCTAAGGTGCTACAAGTGTGGTAAGTCAGGTTATTGTGTTCCTGAATGCAAGAACGATGGTATGACTTGTTTCAATTATGGAGAGCAGGGTCATATCAGTACCCAATGTTAGAAACCAAGGAAGGATTCTACTTCTCATACCAATGGTAGGGTGTTCACGTTGAGTGGATCAAAGGAATCTAAGAAGGACAACTTGATTCGAGGTACTTGCTTTATTAACGATGTTGAACTGGTTATTGTTATTGATATTGATGCTACTCATTGATTTATTTTGCTTGAATGTGCTATTAAGTTGGAATTGAAATTGTCTAATATGAATAGTAGTATGGTAATAGATACTTCTACTAGTGGTCTTGTTACTACTACTTATGTTTGTTCGAAATGTCCCTTGACTATCTATGGCAAGAGTTTTGTGATGGATTTGGTGTATCTACCCTTATACCAAATCGATGTTATCCTTAGGATAAACTGGTTGGAGTTTAACTATGTTCATATCAATTGTTATAATAAGACTTTGAGGTTCCCTAAGTTTGGTGATAATGGATAATTGATGTTATTGATTGTTAAACAAGTGAGTGAACTTTTAGAAGATGAAGCCTTGATGTTTGCAATGTTTGTGTCGTTGCAAGTTGATGGTAAAGATACGAATATAGAATTACCAGTTATCTGTGAATTCCTAGAGGTGTTTCCAGATGACATCAGTAATTTACCTCCTGAACATGAAGTGAAGTTTTCTATAGATTTGGTGCCAGGTACGAGTCTGATATCGATGGCTCCTTATAGGATGTCGGCTTCAGAGCTGAGAGAGTTCAAGAAACAATTGGAAGAGATGATCGAGAAGAAGTTTGTTCGATTGAGTGTTTCGTTGTAGGGTGCTCATGTGTTACTAGTAAAGAAAAAAGATGGAAGTATGAGGATGTGTGTAGATTACAAACAGTTGAATAAAGTGAGGATTAAGAATAAGTATCCACTACTGAGAATTCACGATTTGATGGATCACTTAGTGGACGCGTGTGTTTTCAACAAGATTGATTTGAGGTCGGGTTATCATCAAATTCGTGTTAAATCAGATGATATTCCAAAGACGGATTTTCAAACGAGGTATGGTCATTATGAGTACATTGTGATGTTGTTTGGTGTGTCTAATACGCCGGGTGTTTTCATGGAGTATATGGATCGAACTTTTCATTCATATTTGGATAAGTTTGTCGTGGTGTTCATCGACGATATTCTAATCTATTCTAAATCAGAAGAAGAGCACGCCGAGCATTTGAGGATTGTGTTGCAAGTGTTGAGAGAGAAGAAGTTGTATACAAAGCTGTCAAAGTGTGAGTTTTAGTTGAAGGAAGTGAGTTTCTTAGGCCATGTGATTTCTAGTGGAGGGATAGTTGTGGATCCTTCTAAATTTGATGTAGTGTTGCAATGGGAGACTCTGAAGTCTGCAACTGAGGTTCAAAGTTTTCTTGGGTTGGCTGGTTATTATCGAAGATTCATTGAAGGATTTTCTAATTTAGCATTACCGTTAACTCGGTTAACTCGAAAAGGTCAAGCTTATGTGTGGAATGTTGCGTGTGGAGAAAGCTTTATAGAGTTGAAGAGGAAGTTGACGACTGCTCTGGTATTGATTTTTCCGAATGTGGATAAATATTTTATAGTGTATTGTGATTCGTTTAAGATGGGCCTTAGTGGTGTGCTAATGCAAAATGGGCAAGTTGTTACTTATGCTTCTAGGCAATTGAAGATTCATGAAAGGAATTATCCAACACATGACTTAGAGCTAGCAACTATGGTGTTTGTGTTGAAGATTCGGAGACATTATCTTTTTGGCTCTAAATTTTAAGTGTTCAGTGATCATAAGAGTCTGAAATGCATGTTCGACCAGAAGGAGCTAAATACGAGGCATAGAAGATGGCTTTATTTGTTAAAGGATTATGACTTTGATTTGAATTACCATCATGGTAAAGAAAATGTAGTTGTCGATGCATTAAGTAGAAAATCGTTGCACATGTCAATGCTTATGGTTCGAGAATTGGAGATGATCGAACAATATAGGGATATAAGTTTAGTATGTGAAGAGACTTCTCATAGCCTGAAGTTGGGAATGTTAAAACTAACTAATGGTATAATAGAAGAGATCGGAGAAGGTCAGAAATATGATTTGAATTTGGTTGATCAATTGGTCTTGATTAACCAAGGTAATGGAGGTGAGTTCCAAGTTGATGATAACGGTGTGATATGGTTCGAAAATAAGGTGCGTTTTTTAGATATTCCAGAACTTAAGAGAAGTATTCTTGAAGAAGGACATCAAAGCGGGTTGAGTATTCAACGAGGTGCTACGAAGATGTATCAAAACTTGAAGAAGTTGTTTTGGTGACCTGGTATGAAGAAGGAGATCGCTAAGTTTGTTTATGCTTGTTTGACTTGTCAGAAGTTGAATATTGAACATCAGAAGCCTATGGGTCTTATGCAACCTTTGATTATTCCAGAGTGGAAATGGGACAGTGTCTCTATGGGTTTCATGTCGGGTTTGCCGAAGATTACTAAAGGAAATGACTCAATTTGGGTGATTTTGGATAGGTTGACTAAGTCGGCTCATTTCTTACTGATGAAGGTAAATCATCCTATGGACAAGCTAGTTTATATGTATATTAGTGATATTGTGAAATTGCATGGGATACCTTTGAGTATCGTCTCAGATAGGGATCTGAGGTTTATGTCAAAATTTTGGACAGGTTTGAAGAATGCTTTTGGTACTAAGTTGAGGTTGAGTTCCACATATCATCTTCAGACGGATGGTCAGACAGAAAGAACTATTCAGTCTTTGGAGGATTTGCTGGGGGCTTGTGTGTTAGAACAAAGAGGAGCTTGGGAGAGTCACTTGTTATTGATTGAGTTTACTTATAATAACAGTTTCAATTCTAGTATTGGGATGGCACCATATGAAGCATTATACGGTAGGAGGTGTAGAACGCCATTGTGTTGGTATGAGTCGGGCAATAGTGTTGTACTTAGACCTGAGGTTGTACAAGAGAAAACTAAAAAGATAAAGATGATACAAGAGAAGATTAAAGCTTCTCAGAGTCGTCAGAAGAGTTATCATAATAAGAGGAGGAAGGATCTCGAGTTTCAAAAATATGAGAATTTGTTTTTGAGAGTTACTCCGGCAACCGATGTTAGTAGATCTTTGAAGTCGAGGAAACTTACATCGTGTTTCGGTGGTCCGTATCAGATATAAGAGAAGATAGGTGAGGTGGATTATTGGGTTACTTTGCCGCCGTCACTTGCGAATCTACATTATGTGTTTCATGTGTCTTAGTTGAGAAAGTATATTCTGGATCCTTCGGATGTGATTCAAATCGATGATGTATAAGTGAGAGATAACCTGACTGTTGAGGCATTATTATTGTGAATAGAAGGTTGGGAAGGGAATAAATTACGAGGCAAGAACACCATCTTAGTTAAGGTATTATGGGGTGGACCAACTAGTGAAAGTTGGACTTGGGGATGCGAGGATCGGATGAGAGAGTCTTATCCGAACTTGTTTTCATCAGGTAATTTTTTAGGGCGAGAATTCTTTTAAGTGGGGGAGAGTTGTAATACCCCAAATTATAGATTAATTATTAATTAATTAATTTAGCGTGAATATATTATTTATTGTGATGTATTTGACATATATGATATTTTGGTGTTTTTATGTGAGTCCTCGTGAAGATTTGTGATGTTTCAATGAATATGAAGTATACTATGATGTCGAGATGAATATGAAGTATACTATGATGTTGAGATGAATATGATGTTTAATATGATGATTTTTGTGGTGTAGGATGCACAACGAGAGATGTTTAGAATTTAAATAATTTGTTGGAATTATTTAGATTTAATAATAATTATTTAGAATTGTTTGGATTAAATAAATAAGATGGTGGTGTAGAGAAAACAAGGGCAATATGGTCATTTAGGAAGAATAAGTGAGGAGTGTTGCACCCCAAAATTTTACCACCCATATTTCTCAATACATGTCAAGTAAGGTCTTCAAATTGCTCAAGGAAGTCCAAGAGTTTACCAGACAAACTCTCTCCTAAGGCAATCTACCCCAAATTAGGGTTTCATTTTGCATCAAGATGCTTGAGTCCAAAGGATCCTAAATTATCACCATTGTGCTAATATGTTATCAAGATCATCCATGTCAAGTTTCAAGCCTTACAGAGGAAGTTTGCTCAGTCAATTGCTCAAAGACCTAAAAATCGACTATGCTAGGGCAAAAGTCAATTGTGGCCCACATACAGACAAACTTCAATATTTTTGGTCAACATTCTCATTTTGAAGTATTATTCATCATTTAATCAAGGGTAGATCATGATTCCTCAAGAATTTCTCACAATTCATCAAAATCCAAAAGTTGCTAAATTAGGGTTTTGTAGGAAAAGTCAACTCAATTTTGACCAAGCATAACTTTATCATACTTTATCAAAAATAACCCATCCAAAGCTCATTTGGAATAGGATGTAATTCCCTACAATTCATCTTCAGCTCCCAAGTTCAAAATATGCACTCACAGGAAGATATGAATTTGGACATTATAGGTCATTTTGGAAAGTCAACAAAAACACCTTTTGGGTCAAAGCTTCATACATGAACATGGGAAACTCAATTGAGATGAGACCAAAAAGGTTGCTTAGAGGACATCTTAAGCTTTCTAAAAAGTCCAAGAACACATCTCTAGGGTCAAAATTGAGGGAGTTATGCATTGGCCAAGTTGACCCTTCTTGCAAAATTGCCAAAAGTCAAATGTGTCCAAAATTGCATTTTTTTGCTAAATGGGCCCAACTTTTTATGCTTGCACTGAGTTTGTAATGTGACCCATGACCCATGAGCCTTTCCACTTGTCATTCTTTTATTTTTGTTATTTATTTTGATTTTATTTCATTTAAATCAAATAAAATCAATATAAAATAATGAAAATATCAAAAACTATATAAATCTTGAGATTTTGTGTATGATTAGGTCCATTACACAGCTGGAGACAAGATCAAATCGTGCAAGGCCCCATTTGGATACAAAAAGATTGGATTTACTTATTTTGGAAAGATTTGGTGCAAGGATTGAATCATGAATCAATTTTCATAATTGGAAGAGATTTGATACAAAATTGCAACCCTAATACACTCTAGTATACATAAGGAACAAGTGCATATCAAAAAGAGGAGGCTAGAGGGTGCAAAGGCAAGAGAACCAATTTCAAAAATTCAAGGAAAAAGTTGCAAACTCATTTCCAAGTTTCAGACCATATCAAGCCATTCTAATCATACCAATCAATTGCTGGACTCCCCAGGATCGTGCTTCAATCGCTAGCAAGCTTCCCCACGCCTTGAAACGCCCTGTAAGAGTCACACAGTTTGCATATTTTCTTGAAATCGAATACCTTAATTCTGGCATATTTAGCATGATTAATTGACATATTTATAATCCTTGAGATGTTTGCAAGCTAATGGCTATATCCAATTGTATTTCTATTGATTGTACAGCAAAGTGCCATGGCTAGGGTTTTTTCTTTGTTTTAAGGGTTTTCTTGTACAGGGAAAATTGGCCATTAATAATGGTACCATGATGCTCGTCAGGTTGCAACGAGTTGATTGGTACCATTGGTTTTAATTTATCATACACATTCAGGATTTTGGAATGAACAAGGGTTATACCTACGCTTGGTGTCCGTAGGTAAAAATCTTTCATCTAAAACGACGGAGGCAACAAAGAAGACAATGGTGTGGCAGGTGGTGAATGGCCAGTTTGAATTTCGCGCGTTTTGAGGACTAACATTTGTTTGTATTATATAATAATTGTTTGCTATTATAATGACAACTAATCATTTGGCTCAGCTGGCAGCGTGGCAAGGGGATAATGTTTAAGGGCCTGGGTTCGATCCCCAGGTCCCAATATTTGCTTCACATTATTTTTCCTTACATGATCAGGTGCGCTGGTACCCCATGTGTCCACCATGCATCATCAGCATCCAACCATCAGATCACCAACAAGCCAGAGTCTAAGGCCTTCTCCTTGAAGGTCCACCATATGCCTGAGTCAAGCATGCCCACAGGATCTAGAAAAGTCAATAGGGCCAGGAGCTTGTTGGGCCCAGAACTGCAAATAGCACCCCCCCCCCCCTTCTTGCTAAGAAGTCAGGCCCATCTTTCTTTATTTTCTATTTATTTCTTTTATTTATTTAATTTTATTAATTATTTTCTAACACAATTAATTTCTTTTGTCACAAAAATCATAAAATCAAGAGTTTCACAAAAATTAGAATTAGGTTTTATTTTATCAAATTTAATATAATTTAGTTTAATTTAATTTAGAGTAATTCTAACTTTTTTTATAATTAAAATCAATTAGAAAAATTAGGGTTAGATTTAATTTAATTTTTATTTCTTTTCTCAAAATAAAAAAATACGAAAAGATAGGTTAATTTAATTATTTTTCTTAACTAAAATTAATTAGTAATTAGGTTTTTTTATTCAATTGAACTTTACTTTCTCAAATAACACAAAAACGACAAGAAAATGATTTTCCTTTAAACTACAATTAGGTAGTTGGGGTCAAAACCCTAAATCTCTTGTTTTCGGTTCATCGCACACATTTATTATTTATTTTTTTGCAATATTGATGTAACTGTCCACGGTATGTAATAGCTTAATTTAGGACCTTTCTTTTATTTATCGCCTTTTACGGGTTTGTTTTTGGCTATGTAATTAATCCCTACCCCGAAGCCTTGTAATAGCGTAGGTTTTACTTTCTCGCATTTTAATTTTCGCAAATGTTAACTGTTTAGATGTATGTTAATAGGATTATATGACAAGATTGCATGATAATTTAAAACGGCTAGAAAACCCTAATGTGCAAAGATAATAACTGAAATCAAATCACTCGCACATGTGCACTCCTAGGGTATACTCTGACTTAGGTTGCCTTCGGTAAATGATCATTAAGTATAGGTTGTCTTAGTGGTTGCCCTCTTGTCTAAAAAGATCAAATGTCCCGTTCAAATGTTGCCTCGGAAATGTTGCCTTGAATATGATCTTAAGACTCTAGGGTTATTACTAAGACGTCCTAATATTACTTTGGTGATCGTACGTCCTGTTGTACCCCAAAATTTGCCCTCCCATATTCTCCAAGAAATTGCCAAGTCAAGCTGCAAAATTCCCCAAGGGTTGCACAGTTCAGGGGCCTCCTAACAGTCAAAATTAGGGTTTTGGTTCTGACAAAGTAAATGAAGTTTCCAAGGGTCCAATCAAGGCCCACATGCCTATAAACATGGTCAAGCATCCTCATATCAAGTTTCAAGACTTTCGGCACAAAATTGCACAGTCAAAAACCCTAATTGCACTACAGTCAACTGTAGGGGAAAATGGTCATTTGACAGTCAAAAGTTCAAATTTTTGGTCAACATCTCATTTTGAAGCCACAAACATCATTTGATCAATTCTTGATCATGATTCTCAAAGCTTGGCTCAAAAATCATCAAGATGCAAAAGTTTCCTTATTTGGACAGTTGAAAAAGTCAACTGTAAATTGACCAGGGCATAACTTTCACATGGATTATCAGAAAAATTCCATCCAAAGCTCATTTTGAAGAGAAAGACATTTCCTACAACTCATCTTCATACTTCAAGTCCAAGAAATGCTCTCACAAAAAGTTATCAATTTCAACATTATAGGTCATTTTCAAAAGTCAACAAAAAGGGACTTTAAGTCAAAGGCCATAACTTGAGATTGGTAAATCACAATGACATGGGACCAAAGACATTGGTTAGAGGACTCAAAGTCCTTTCCAAAATGTCCAAGAACATGAGCAAAGCTTAAATATTGAGCAAGTTATGCCTTGTGGAAGTTGGGAAATTTTTGGATATTTTGAAAAGTCAACATTGCTTCAAATGACCTAAAATTGCTAATGGGCCTATTTTTCTTCCACAATTCATCATCCAAGGCATGTGCACGACCATTTGGCCCAAAGGGAAGTTTTTTATTATTTTTAGTTATTTATTTGAATTTTTTATTACAATTAATTCATTTAAACTAAATAAAATATGAAAAAATACTAAACTAATGAAATCAAATCCTTTTGTGCAGAAAATACTCTCATTGGACACTCAAGATTCGTGCATAATCATTTTTGGAAGGTTTTGTCATGGTTTGATATCAAAAAGCATGGAAAAAGATTGCAAAATAATGGCTTGAAAATCAAATATTGCATAATCAATTCCTTGATTCTTTTGATCAGATTTTTGACCTAATTGGTTCCATACATAAGCATGATCAAGACCTAATGCCCACTAACCTAAAGGCTGTGCAAGAACCTGGAGAACAAAACTTGACTTTTTGCTCAAAAATCTCAAAACTGAAAACAGGGATAGAGGACGATTCAAGGCCAGATTTTTATCTCATTAGTTTCCTGAGGCTTCAAGGAAAGTTTTTCAATCGAAATCAATCATTCTAACGCCCTAAACTGGTAATACGAGTGCAATTTGTACAGAGGAAATTTCATATTCTTGCATCTCAATTCATGCGCATTTAGCAATTTTTAATATATGATTTGTGTTCATTATTCAATTCTAATGCTAACCAAACAGTTTAATTTTGTTTTCGTGCCCCATATGAAGATTTACCATTAACAATATTTAGGGTTTTGCAAGCTTCAATTTAGGCGTTTCCAAACGGTGTAAAATTAGACCATCACGATGCCATGACCATGCTCAGCACACTTGGACGAAGAGAAACCCACCCTCGCGCTCAATTTATGAGCCTTCCTGGGCTATTCGCTATTTTCTCTAATGATGCCTTTTAGAATGGTTCAAAACCGTTGCTTATGATTTTTGTATTTCAGGAAAAAAACAAGCCAACGAGGAAGACGCTTAGGTGGATATCAGCGGTTGGTCCGTTTGAAAGTTCGCGCCAAGAATCCACTAACGTGTTTGTTTTGTTTTATATTGATTGCTTATTATATAGTATACAAAGAAAACAAAGTGGAGCAGTTGGCAAGCGCGTTGGTTGGTAATGTTCAGGACCTGGGTTCGAGCCCCAGGTCCCCACCCCCTTTCATATTTTTCTTCATGTAATATTCATATGCAATTTCAATGTAGTGGACCACTGTATGCCTTCAAAATCAAGCCGTTCACTTGGCCAATGAGATCAATCAAAGGGACAGGATCTGTGGAATATGGTGAACTCTAGTCAATGCTTCAACACGCTGCCTGGAAAAGTCAACAAGGCCTCCAGTAATGGGCCAGAATTACTGGGCTGTACCTCCAGTTTGGGGACAACACCCCCCTGAGGTTTGCAATATTTTTCTTTTTTATTCTTTTTTTTTATTTTCAATTATTATTCTTTTTAATTAATTCTGTTAATTCAATTATTTTCATAATATATAAAAAACACCAAAAAAATCAGAAAAGATAAAAATAATAAATATTTTATTTTAGTATTTTCGCAAATAAATTACATTAATTAACTTTAGTTATTAAATTAGGTTTAATTGTAATATTTTCCTTAATAAAAATCTAAAATTGGTAGAATTAGGGTTTGATTAATTTTTTATCCTTTTTTCTTTTCTTTCATAATAATCAAATATTTAATATTATTTATTTTTATAATTAAATGGCATGTAAATAATTAGGTTAAATATTAGGTCAAAATTTAATCTTTTCTTAATAAACTAAAAAACAACTAGAATTAGGGTTAGCATCTTATTTTAATTAATTCTTTTTCACTAAAATCATAAAATACCAAAAAATACCAAAAACAATTTCTTTTCTTTTTTAATTAATTAATTTCATCCTTTAATTTAATTTTGCAAAAAAGGGTCCAACGCCCTCGTTTTAATTCTTATTTAATTCGCGTGTTTATTTCTTTCTCGTGTAATATTTATGTACCTCTCCCAAGGCCTTGTAAATTAATCTGTCGCACTTTTAATTCTTTATTTTTCTTTGTTCCTTTATTTTTCTGTCAAATCGGGTTCTGGAAATTTTGGCGATGTGGACCCGCGCCTTTTGTAATAGCTTAGAATCTTTACCTTTCCTCGCACTTTTAACTGTTAATCAAGGCATGCAAGAATGAATGGACAAAAATAAAAACAAGCGTAGAACACCAATAACATGAATAAGATAAAATAATTGAACATGACACACAAATCACACACCACCCCTAGGGTACGCCTCACTGTTGCCTTGCCTCGAAAGGTGATCGTCGAGTAGAGGATATCTTAGTAAGTCCTCATGATCCGGGAACCTGGCATGAGGGTAGCTTCTAAGGTGTCTTCCCATTGCTCTGGTGATCACCATGTCCCGAACCTCGAATTGACCCGAACACCTCCAACGGTGGTGCTACCTACCTCTCAATGGTGGGATGGCACTACTTTAAAGGACATCTACACAGACGAATTCCTTAGGGTACATAGACGACTCTAGATACTTGCTCTAAATTTCAAAACAAATCAAAATACTTTTCACACCAACACATTTTCAAAAAGCTTTCGAAAGCATTTTTTTAAACACTCTTGAGGACTGATACAAGAGTCGAACTGAAATTTTCAAAGAAACTTTTTAAAACCCACAGTTGAAAAGCAAACAAACCATTTTTGAAAACACAAATGAGCAAGTATCTAAGAGCCCATGGATAACCATGGATAGAAAGGGTGCTAACACCTTCCCTTTCTATAACCTACCTCCCGAACCGAGAGCAATCTCTTTAAGGAATTTTTCTGTGCTTTTGTCCTTTCCATTTGGAGAAAATAAAAGACGGTGGCGACTCTTGCTTCCGCGACATTTCGTAAACCAGCGTTAAACAGTCAGTTCCAGATCCACCGATCACAGAATTGGCGACTCTGCTGGGGAAATAAACTTAAAGTGAGGTGTACCTTAGGGATAGTTCATAACTGTGTTTTCAATTGCTTTCTTTGTATGCTTTAAATTGTGGGACTGTCTTGGGAGTTCTATAGATACTAACCCGGATCTGGGGATACCTTCTTAGAAAGTAGCAACAAGGCTGTGAGGGAACTGTGTGGGGTATACCGACATGGTTGAAACAGTCTGCTACGTTGATGTGGCACTTTGGTGTGTACCGGTAACCCTTGAGTTCAGTCAAGGAGAGTACGGGGCCTCCGCGTGGTGTCGTGAAGCATCAACAGACCTTAGGAACCTTAATTGAACTATCTTGGCCTCTTTAGGGTAGTGAGATAACTGACTTTGGTGCAGTCCGAGGTTGGTTGATACTCGATACTACACTCAATTGAGGGTTGCTTTCCTGGAATATTTCGGTCGCCAGTTCAGTGGCTAAATCGAAACGATGAACAATGAAAGCAATCCAGTGATATTGGGACCCTTAGAACCCGGTTACTTCTGATAGGACAGGTTGAGCCCACCAACTTCAAAAGGGTAATACCCAGACCCCATGTTGGCCTGAACTCTAAGGGTTTCTCTTGTGTGACTTGTGTGCCTTCCAACTTGACTACTTGCGTGCTTGTTATCTGACACTTGAGTTTCTTGCAGGTTTTGTTTATAGTCCTTAATGGGGACTCATAACAGGGTTACTCACATTACCCCATGCATACCATAACATCATACCATTGCATACATCCTAACCCATTTCAAGGATCTCAAAGGCTTGTGATGCAGGTCATGGTGAATCAACTATCCCAGCAAGGGGCAAAGAGGATTTATTTTCCTCTAGCCAAGGTTGTCAGGGGCTATGACCCACTTGATATGGTGACCCTTGACTCTTGAAGAAGGACTCCCAACAACATGAAGTTCCTTCAATCAAGCTACAAAATTCTAACCAATTTCTCTGTTTACCCCGCGAGATCCTTGAAAACATCACATACATATCATACATATCATTGCATAACAGGTACCCTTTCTATACAGGTTGCTTACCTTCTTTGCTGTTTATTTCAGCAGTCTCATCATGAATCCTGAAACATCTACTGAGCAATCCATCCAGGCCCTCCAGGCCCAGAATGCCCAGTTCCAGGAGTTGATTAAGAGTCTAGCCCAGGGCCAACAGGATTTGAAGACTCTGCTCTCGAAGAGGAAGAAGAAGAGGACAGTGTTGTTCAACCCGAGACGCAAATCTGGGAATGGATCACAAAATGAAGTTGAGCAGACTACCCCATTTGTTGGGAAAGACAGTCCCCAAGAAAGGGAGGTTCCTAGTCCAGTGGTCTCCGACAACGAGACCGATTACAATGATGAGCAGTACCCTCCAGCTGAGGACAGGTATAAACAGTTAGAAGACCGGCTAAGCGCCATGGAGATACAAAAAGTGTCCGGCCTGGACTTCGAAGATCTAGGTCTGTCTTCTGGGGTGGTAATCCCACATAAATTCAAAGCACCTGCTTTTGCAAAATATGACGGGGCTTCCTGTCCTAAGCTGCATCTCAGGTCTTACACAAGGAGGATCCAGCCCTACACGGCTGACAAGAATTTATGGATTCACTTCTTTCAGGATAGTCTGTCTGGAACCCAACTCGATTGGTTCTATAAACTGAATGGAGCCAACATCCGTAGCTGGGAGGACTTGGCCACTGCATTCTACAAGCAATACCAGTATAATGTCGACCTTGCTCCCATGCGTACTCAGCTTCAGGGGATGTCTATGGGTACAGGCGAAGGCTTCAAAGAATATGCTCAAAAATGGAGGGACCTTGCTGGAAGGGTACAACCACCTCTGACTGACCGCGAACTCGTCGACATGTTCTTGGGGACCCTGTCTGGTCCATTCTTCAACCACCTGATTGGGAATTCTGCTGCTGGGTTTACAGATTTGGTCTTGACCGGGGAAAGAATAGAGGTTGGCATCAAGTCAGGGAAAATACAGAATGGTGACTCCTCGAACACTGAGAAGAAACCATCCAAGAGAGAATCTAGTGTTGTCTATGGCTCAAGAGGGCAGAATAGGTCCGAACACCGCCAAGATGTCAACGCGGTGCTTATTGCAAAACTGGCTGGCGCCCCTCAGCGTCACAATCAGCAAAGGGAAGAGAGACCCAAAAGGAAATTCACTCCCCTCGGCATGACCTTGTCACAGATATTGCCACAGTTGCTGGAAACCAAGTTGGTAACTCTCATGGACCCTCCAAAGAATCCCAACAGGACGCCGTCAAGGTATAACCCCAACGTTCGCTGCGCTTACTATTCTGACAGCCCGGGGCATGCTACAGATGACTGTTGGACTTTGAGAAATAAGGTCCAGGATCTGATTGACGCAAAGGAAGTCCAACTCGACTCTCCAGAGACTCCCAATGTGATCACTGCTCCCTTGCCAAAATATGGCTAGGACTGGATTTTTTGTTCATTCGAATGTTCAATTTGTAATTTTCTTTTGATTGTTCAAACATTTATTCATGTTAAACATTGTTATTTCATTAATGCACTACACATGTCTGTTTTGAAGTAATTATTTCGTATTCACTATATGCAAACTGTTTTCATTTTTTTGTGATGATCAATTCTCGGTTAATAATTCTAAGCCTCTTGAGGGAGGATGATGAAAACGATACCGCGATCATTACAGTATGCTTTTGAACAGACCCCGCTGATGAGGTACAGGCATTGTTTCAATTCCTAAACACTGGAGTTATAAGGAAGATAATCCCTTGTCAACCCCTTTGAGCCAAAGAAGTTGGAGTTTTTCTTTTCGAAAATTAAAACCCTTAATCATAACCTTGGGCAGGGTAGTTCTCTCAGTTGATCCAAGTGCATAACGAATGGCACTAAAGAGGTCCTTACAAAACAAAAGACAATGATGGTTCCGAATAATCATAAAGACAGGCAGTCATTACCAAAAAAAAAAAAAAAACTAAAGCCCAATAAGTCAAAACCTATGAAGGAGACTTACAAAACTGGGGCATCCCGCTGACTGTAATTCCAAAAGAAACAGTTCAGGCAAAAAACAGGGATAATGAAATCAAAAAGAAAGAGGTCCAACAAATCCTCAACAAAAGGAAAGGACTGCCTATTCAAATGAATTGTCAACATCCGAACCATCATTGGAATATCAGGACAAAAACTCAAATAAGGTCTAACGCACGATCAGCTGAGTTTAGGATTGAAGAACATCACGAAGAGCGGGTGGGTACAAATAAAATTTGAGCCTTTATCCTTTGTTTCTTAAACCGTGAACCAGGCCACGTTACAACCCTAAAATGTCCTAGCTGAAGCATGGGTTAGTTCGAAAGCATACTATTACAAAGGTATCCTGACTCCTTAAGGCTCGCAGTAAAATAACGAGTTTGACATCACAGTTTACAAAAGAACTCACTTGTTTTATTAAAAAACCGCATTTCCAAAAACTTCGAAACAGACATAAGCTTTGCATTTTTAACATAACTTTGTTTGCATACGACTATTTGTTTGAATAGCATAGAAGCTCGCACGACGAATATCGGATGAACAAAAGCACTCCCAAACAAGGGGCATGGCATGACTATTGTCTAGTATCTGGGGAAATTCAGTCAAGATTCGGAGAATCTTTCAAAATGCCAAGATAACCAGGGGCAAATCTCCGCCTGAGTCACTTAGGGCACTCCAACGACGAATCTTGCCTGATCAAACATCTTCTGGTGGCGGGGCAAAATACTTCTAACAGGGGCAACTCCCTACATTCTGAGAGCGTGAACATAGTCGAAAAGATACTACGCAAAATCAAAGACCCGCTAGGTTGACATACCTAGGCAAAAATAAGGGCTTCCCGGCGAACCAAAAGGGTTCGGGCAAAAATAAGGGATGAAATGAAAAATATCTACACTCGGCAAGTCGAAAACCTGAAAAGGCGGCTTGAGCAAAAATGGGTATCGCGGTGGACTGAAAACCCGAAAGGGCGGTCCAGGCAAAAATTAGGGATCAAAGCGTATGACTATGTCCCGGCATCTTGTCACTTGCCTATCAGAAGAAGAGTTTGTCCATCAACAACTACCAGCACCTCCACAGGTCTTCCTCTCCCACCTCAGAAACAGGGGCAATAAGGAGTTGTCCAAACGATCTAATTGCTCTGTCCACAAGATACAAGGTAGGACATAACCAGTGCATCTTAATTCCCCAGAGAGTGAGCCAGCAAGTCAACATACTCTCCTCAAGCAAAACTATTATCAAACCTTAAAGAAGTTGGGTATCCTCCAGCAGATCTCAACATTCCCCAGCGCAGTACATGCATTCTTAACAAGCGTCCCCGGCAGTCTTGGTCTAAAGATTGTTCCTCGGTGGTCCATCAAACATTCATTGGAGTCACTTCCCCGTACAATTCAAAACTTCCCCAGGAGAGTCCAATCCAGTTTCCCCAGGAAAGTTGGAATCCATCTCCCCAAGCAGTAAGCTTATCCCCAGTAGATTCTGGAAGCTTATCCTCGTAGAGCACGAACGCGTCTCCCGGCTTTATTCAAAGAGTTATTTCCTTACCAGGATATAACTGGGTTATCCTCAGCCAAAAGCCACGGAAAGATCGTCGTCGACACAGTCTTCTTATCCCCAGCGAAGTCTGTTCACACTTCCAATACAACAAAGGTATCCCCAGCAAGTTATTATCACCTCAGCAAAGTACTTCTCTTTCCCCATAAAGTTCACTCCCCGCAGAGTAATCTATTCGCCAAGTTTATTCCCCAACGGAGTTATCTTCTCCTACCGGTATTCTTGCAATCATCATCCCCAACGGAAACGAAGAATCTCACTCTTCAACATCAGCCCAGGATTTGACTTCCCGGCATCCGTCAAGGGTCTATTTTCCTAGACGAAGATACATTCATAAACATCACATTGTTATACATCATGATACATGCACATACGCATCATATCATACAAACTCATGTGTTGGAAAATATTATTGCTTGATCCATATCATGCATTGCATATGACTGACCTTTACCTTTCAGGAAGGATACAGTTAAAAGATCAGCTATGTAGACGAATTCAGTCAAAGTAGACAAATCCAGTCAAAAGAAGACAAGTCCAGTTAAAATTACTTCCACTCGTCGTCATAGACACTCGTTGTCATAGACAATCGTCGTTATAGACACTCGTCGTTATAGACACTCGTCGTTATAGACACTCGTCGTTATAGACACTCGTCGTTATAGACACTCGTCGTTATAGACACTCGTCGTTATAGACACTCGTCGTTATAGACACTCGTCGTTATAGACACTCGTCGTTATAGACACTCGTCGTTATAGACACTCGTCGTTATAGACACTCGTCGTTATAGACACTCGTCGTTATAGACACTCGTCGTTATAGACACTCGTCGTTATAGACACTCGTCGTTATAGACACTCGTCGTTATAGACACTCGTCGTTATAGACACTCGTCGTTATAGACACTCGTCGTTATAGACACTCGTCGTTATAGACACTCGTCGTTATAGACACTCGTCGTTATAGACACTCGTCGTTATAGACACTCGTCGTTATAGACACTCGTCGTTATAGACACTCGTCGTTATAGACACTCGTCGTTATAGACACTCGTCGTTATAGACACTCGTCGTTATAGACACTCGTCGTCATAGACACTCGTCGTTATAGACACTCGTTGTTATAGACACTCATCGTTATAGACCACTCGTCCATGGAAATAACCTGTCAGTAGAGACAACTCACCAACCTTTTTGAATTCCAGATCCGATTCCTGTATCTCGCCAGGGTGTGTCTGAAGAATTCGAGGATCCGATGCCTGAATCTTTCTAGGGTGTATCCGTTGAAGACTAACATTACTAGACTCGATTCCTGTATCTCGCCAGGGTGTGTCTGAAGAATTCGAGGATCCGATGCCTGAATCTTGCCAGGGTGTATCCGTTGAAGACTAACATTACCAGACTCGATTCCTGTATCTCGCCAGGGCACGTCTGAAGAGTTCGAAGATCCGATTCCTGTAACCAGTCAGGACATATCTACATAAAGCATCTGAAGACTAGCTCCTGCAACATGTCAGGTACTCAGTTTTTCTTTTGCAGGTACGCAAGTTCTCGCTAAGGAATCTCTTACGCGATCAACATCTAGATGGCATCTATAAGCCCATAATCCTATTCATCAACCTCTAAATAGCATCCATAAGCCTATTCCATCATCACACTGCTACTATGTGAGCGCAAATTTCTGGGCACTCTAGTGTTCAATCATCTTCCACCTTCGGATTACGAAAGGCACGTCAGCCAATCTGCATCCTCAGGTCTAAGAAGATTGAACAGGGGCAACTGTTGTACCCCAAAATTTGCCCTCCCATATTCTCCAAGAAATTGCCAAGTCAAGCTGTAAAATTCCCCAAGGGTTGCACAGTTCAGGGGCCTCCTAACAGTCAAAATTAGGGTTTTGGTTCTGACAAAGTAAATGAAGTTTCCAAGGGTCCAATCAAGGCCCACATGCCTATAAACATGGTCAAGCATCCTCATATCAAGTTTCAAGACTTTCAGCACAAAATTGCACATTCAAAAACCCTAATTGCACTACAGTCAACTGTAGGGGAAAAATGGTCATTTGACAGTCAAAAGTTCAAATTTTTGGTCAACATCTCATTTTGAAGCCACAAACATCATTTGATCAATGCTTGATCATGATTCTCAAAGCTTGGCTCAAAAATCATCAAGATGCAAAAGTTTCCTTATTTGGACAACTGAAAAAGTCAACTGTAAATTGACCAGGGCATAACTTTCACATGGATTATCAGAAAAATTCCATCCAAAGCTCATTTTGAAGAGAAAGACATTTCCTACAACTCATATTCATACTTCAAGTCCAAGAAATTCTCTCACAAAAAGTTATCAATTTCAAAATTATAGGTCATTTTCAAAAGTCAACAAAAAGGGACTTTAAGTCAAAGGCCATAACTTGAGATTGGTAAATCCAAATTACATGGGACCAAAGACATTGGTTAAAGGACTCAAAGACCTTTCTAAAATGTCCAAGAACATGAGCAAAGCTTAAAAATTGAGCAAGTTATGCCTTGTGGAAGTTGGGAAATTTTTGGATATTTTGAAAAGTCAACATTGCTTCAAATGACCTAAAATTGCTAATGGGCCTATTTTTCTTCCACAATTCATCATCCAAGGCATGTGCACGACCATTTGGCCCAAAGGGAAGTTTTTTATTATTTTTAGTTATTTATTTGAATTTTTTATTACAATTAATTCATTTAAACTAAATAAAATATGAAAAAATACTAAACTAATGAAATCAAATCCTTTTGTGCAGAAAATACTCTCATTGGACACTCAAGATTTGTGCATAATCATTTTTGGAAGGTTTTGTCATGGTTTGATATCAAAAAGCATGGAAAAAGATTGCAAAATAATGGCTTGAAAATCAAATATTGCATAATCAATTCCTTGATTCTTTTGATCAGATTTTTGACCTAATTGGTTCCATACATAAGCATGATCAAGACCTAATGCTCACTAACCTAAAGGCTGCGCAAGAACCTGGAGAACAAAACTTGACTTTTTGCTTAAAAATCTCAAAACTGAAAACAGGGATAGAGGACGATTCAAGGCCAGATTTTTATCTCATTAGTTTCCTGAGGCTTCAAGGAAAGTTTTTCAATCGAAATCAATCATTCTAACGCCCTAAACTGGTAATACGAGTGCAATCTGTACAGAGGAAATTTCATATTCTTGCATCTCAATTCATGCGCATTTAGCAATTTTTAATATATGATTTGTGTTCATTATTCAATTCTAATGCTAACCAAACAGTTTAATTTTGTTTTCGTGCCCCATATGAAGATTTACCATTAACAATATTTAGGGTTTTGCAAGCTTCAATTTAGGTGTTTCCAAACGGTGTAAAATTAGACCATCACGATGCCATGACCATGCTCAGCACACTTGGACGAAGAGAAACCCACCCTCGCGCTCAATTTATGAGCCTTCCTGGGCTATTCGCTATTTTCTCGAATGATGCCTTTTAGAACGGTTCAAAACCGTTGCTTATGATTTTTGTATTTCAGGAAAAAAACAAGCCAACGAGGAAGACGCTTAGGTGGCTATCAGCGGTTGGTCTGTTTGAAAGTTCGCCAAGAATCCACTAACGCGTTTGTTTTGTTTTATATTGATTGCTTATTATATAGTATACAAAGAAAACAAAGTGGAGCAGTTGGCAAGCGCGTTGGTTGGTAATGTTCAGGACCTGGGTTCGAGCCCCAGGTCCCCACCCCCTTTCATATTTTTCTTCATGTAATATTCATATGCAATTTCAATGTAGTGGACCACTGTACGCCTTCAAAATCAAGCCGTTCACTTGGCCAATGAGATCAATCAAAGGGACAGGATCTGTGGAATATGGTGAACTCTAGTCAATGCTCCAACACGCTGCCTGGAAAAGTCAACAAGGCCTCCAGTAATGGGCCAGAATTACTGGGCTGTACCTCCAGTTTGGGGACAACACCCCCCTGAGGTTTGCAATATTTTTCTTTTTTATTCTTTTTTTTTTATTTTTAATTATTATTCTTTTTAATTAATTCTGTTAATTCAATTATTTTCATAATATATAAAAAACACCAAAAAAATCAGAAAAGATAAAAATAATAAATATTTTATTTTAGTATTTTCGCAAATAAATTACATTAATTAACTTTAGTTATTAAATTAGGTTTAATTGTAATATTTTCCTTAATAAAAATCTAAAATTGGTAGAATTAGGGTTTGATTAATTTTTTATCCTTTTTTCTTTTCTTTCATAATAATCAAATATTTAATATTATTTATTTTTATAATTAAATGGCATGTAAATAATTAGGTTAAATATTAGGTCAAAATTTAATCTTTTCTTAATAAACTAAAAAACAACTAGAATTAGGGTTAGCATCTTATTTTAATTAATTCTTTTTCACTAAAATCATAAAATACCAAAAAATACCAAAAACAATTTCTTTTCTTTTTTAATTAATTAATTTCATCATTTAATTTAATTTTGCAAAAAAGGGTCCAACGCCCTCGTTTTAATTCTTATTTAATTCGCGTGTTTATTTCTTTCTCGTGTAATATTTCTGTACCTCTCCCAAGGCCTTGTAAATTAATCTGTCGCACTTTTAATTATTTATTTTTCTTTGTTCCTTTATTTTTCTGTCAAATCGGGTTCTGGAAATTTTGGCGATGTGGACCCGCGCCTTTTGTAATAGCTTAGAATCTTTACCTTTCCTCGCACTTTTAACTGTTAATCAAGGCATGCAAGAATGAATGGACAAAAATAAAAACAAGCGTAGAACACCAATAACATGAATAAGACAAAATAACTGAACATAACACACAAATCACACACCACCCCTAGGGTACGCCTCACTGTTGCCTTGCCTCGAAAGGTGATCGTCGAGTAGAGGATGTCTTAGTAAGTCCTCATGATCTGGGAACCTGGCATGAGGGTAGCTTCTAAGGTGTCTTCCCATTGCTCTGGTGATCACCATGTCCCGAACCTCGAATTGACCCGAACACCTCCAACGGTGGTGCTACCTACCTCTCAATGGTGGGATGGCACTACTTTAAAGGACATCTACACAGACGAATTCCTTAGGGTAGGTAGACGACTCTAGATACTTGCTCTAAATTTCAAAACAAATCAAAATACTTTTCACACCAACACATTTTCAAAAAGCTTTCGAAAGCATTTTTTTAAACACTCTTGAGGACTGATACAAGAGTCGAACTGAAATTTTCAAAGAAACTTTTTAAAACCCACAGTTGAAAAGCAAACAAACCATTTTTGAAAACACAAATGAGCAAGTATCTAAGAGCCCATGGATAACCATGGATAGAAAGGGTGCTAACACCTTCCCTTTCTATAACCTACCTCCCGAACCGAGAGCAATCTCTTTAAGGAATTTTTCTGTGCTTTTGTCCTTTCCATTTGGAGAAAATAAAAGACGGTGGCGACTCTTGCTTCCGCGACATTTCGCAAACCAGCGTTAAACAGTCAGTTCCAGATCCACCGATCACACGTCCCTTACGAATTAACACTTACAATTCCAACGACGGTGCTACCTATTTCCCAATAGTAGGATAGCGCTGTCTAAAGGAAACAAAAACAGAAACGATCTTTTTTCGAGTAGGTAGATGCTAATAGGTACTTGCTCAAAATCAAACTTTTCACACTTACACTTTTTTCAAACAAAGTTTTCAAAAACACTTCGTAACACTCTTGAGGATAGAAACAAGGGTTAAAACGAAGTAAAATAAAACTTTTCAAAAACAAACACACACAAGAAATTTTAAAAGATGAGCAAGTACCTAAGATCCCATGGAAAACCATGGATAGAAAGGGTGCTAATACCTTCCCTTTCTATAATCTACCCCTCCGTACTCAGAATATCTCAAAAAAGGATTTTTTTTTTCTGTGCTTTTTTCCTTTCTGGTTGGATGAAATAAAAGTCGGTGGAGACTCTTGCTTACCGCGACATTTTGCGAATACAAAACGCAAAACGCAAACCAGCATTTTTCAAAATAGTCGGTTCTGCCACCCTATCACAAAACTGGCGACTCTGCTGGGGAGATGTAAGTGGGGTATACCTTAGGATCTAGTTCATCATAATTACTTCTCTTGTTTGTTTTGGTTGCTTTACTTTTAAGGGTTTTGTTTGGGAGTTACTGTAGATCCTAACCCGGATCTGAGGACACCTTTTAGGTAAGTAGCAATAAACTGTGAGGGAACTGTACGGCGTAGACCAATACGGTTGAAGCAGTAGCTACATTGATGTGGCATATTGGTTGGTACCGGTATCCCTTGTGGAGAAACGAGGAGAATACGGGGCTGTTGCGTGTGTCGTTAAGCATCAACTGACCTTAGAACCTTTAATCGACCAACTTAGCCATTAGAAAGTAGTGAGATATCCCGCCTCGGTGTGAAGCTGAGAACTGGTTGATACTCGATGTTATACTCATTGAGACCATACTCTCGAGATAGTTCCGGCCGCAAGAAAAGATTGCGTGAGCTAAAACCATGACCGATGGAGGATGGTCAGTGATATTGAGAACCTCTAGAACCCGTTTACTTTTGCTAGGACAGGTTGAAACCAACTGAACTTCAAGAGGGTAATACCTTTGACCCCATGCAAGCCTTAAACTTAAGGGCTTTGTGTGACTTGTTTGCCTTTGTCATGCCTGATATCTGCTATACCTGTGTTTCTTTTATCATGACATCACGCATCATAACATGGCATTCATACTTCATTATACTAACCATTTCAAAGACCGAGGGAATTTATCTTTGTTCTGTTTTGCAGATTATGGCTTTTGTGCGCAGAAATACCATCTGATTTAAAGAGTTAGCCTCAAGATTTTATGAGACTTCTATGTTCATTAAAAGACATGGTCAGCTTCTTATCCTGGTCACCTCAAAGCTTGATGAGCAGATGATGAGTGTACTTTTCCAGTTATTCGATCATGTGCATCATTGCTTCACCTTTCCAGATTACCAGTTGGCTCCCACTTTGGAAGAGTTCTCTCACTTATTGGGCATATCCATCCTTGAGCAGGTACCATTCACAGGTATGGAAGAGGTTCCTAGACCAGAAGACATTGCCTCAGCTCTGCATCTGAAACGGGCTGATATAGTATCCAATTGGGAAACACGAAGCAGGGTCGAAGGTTTTCTCGCCAAATTTCTGATAGATCAGGCTCAGCTATTTTGGGATAATTTGGACTTCCAGGCTTTCGAAGATATCATGGCTCTCCTTATCTATGGTTTGGTTCTCTTTCCGAATCCGGATTCCTTTGTGGATGTGAATGTTGTCAAGATTTTCCTTTCTCGCAATCCTGTGCCTACTCTACTGGGTGATATCTTGCATGCCCTCTACACTCGTACCGTGCAAAGAAGAGGGACTTTTATGTGTTGCATGTCGTTGCTGTCGAGGTGGTTTGTTTCGTACCTCCCTAAGTCTGTGCTGAAGAACGAAGAAGTTTTGGGATGGTCCTACATAATAATGTCACTTGCCCATACAGACATTCTTTGTTGTTCCTGGGCTATGGAAGACACTACTGTCATTGATTGTTGTGGGGGATACCCTAATGTCCCTTTGCTTGGAATCAGAGGGGGTATAACCTACAATCCTTGTCTAGCTTTGGGACAATTTGGTCGTGCTCGGAGAGACGGTCCCCATGAGCTACTTCTTGAGGATATTGCCTTTGACTACAAGGAAGACGTTGAGGAGCACTGCCCGATGTTTATATGAGCTAGGGGCATGGTGAACAGATCTGACCCCCAAGAGTTGGGACCAAGGACTTCCCTTACTATGCAACCTTACCTCCAATGGGTCTGAGCTCGTGCCCAGAAGCTTGGGATGCCTTATGAAGCCGTATTGCCAGTGATTGTGGAGCCCACTAATGAAGAAGGTGTTCCTTACACGGTTCTTTATCCTTACATGCCCACTGATCCTGGGGCATTGCAGAGGTCTTAGATTCAACTGAAAGAGGAAAGGGATACTTACCGGGAAAAGTACCATGAGCAAGAAAGGAAGATTTTGAAGCTCACCAGGCAGCTCGAGGAAGAAAGAGTGATCAATGACTACGTCAACACCAAGAGGAAGCGTCCATGGGACTTTTGATTTTGCTTTTCTAGTTTTATATTTGTTTTCTATTTATTTCTTTGTAACGCCTTAAAGGCATTGTTGAACCTTTTACAAGTTAATCTAATAAAGTTTGTTTATTTTTGGTTTACAAATTTAAATCTCCCAAAGTCTTTGAAATCATTACATGTGCATCCCATTATCATGCACACCATTACAGGTACCACTACAGGTTTCTTATCCTCTTCGCTATTTATTTCAGCAGAAATGTCTTCCGATCAAGCGATCAAAGAGCTTCAGGCACAGAACACCCAGTTCCAACAAATGTTCGTAAGCCTGGTTAAGGGACAAGAGGATCTAAAAACTCTCATTCTGAAAGAGAAGAAGAAGAAGAAGAATAAGAAGAAGGTTGTTCTTCTAAATATGGGCAGAAGGTATGGGGAAAGGTTGAAACAGCAAGCTGATCTGACCTCTTCATTCAAGGAAGGGGAGAACCAAGAAGAAGAAAGGGGCCCCAGTCCTGCAATCTCTGATAATGATACTGATTTTGATGATGAGCAATATCCTCCTGCTGAGGATAGGTAAAAGCAGCTAGAAGACCGTCTGAGTGCTATGGAAATCCAGAAGATACCTACTTTGGATTTCGGAGAACTAGGACTGCTATCTGGAGTAGTCATCCCTTAGAAGTTCAAGGCTCCAGTTCTTGCTAAGTATGATGGAGTGTCTTGCCCAAAACTCCACCTCCGCTCTTATGTTAGGAAAATTCAACCCCACACAGCTGATAGAAATTTGTGGGTGCACTTCTTTCAAGATAGTCTGTCAGGGACTCAGCTTGAATGGTTCTACCAGTTGGAAGGGGCCAATGTTCGAAATTGGGAGGATCTTGCCTCCGCTTTCTACAAGCAGTACCAGTATAATGTTGACCTTGCTCCCACTCGTACTTAACTTTAGAGTATGTCCATGGGTGCATGCGAAGGATTCAAAGATTATGCTCAAAAGTGGAGAGACTTGGCTGGAAGAGTCCAACCCCCTCTGTCTGATAGGGAGTTGGTTGACATGTTTCTAGGGACGCTATCTGGTCCATTTTTCAATCATCTGATCGACAGTTCGTCATCTGGGTTTACCGAGTTGATCTTGACTGGAGAAAGAGTAGAAGATGGCATTAGAAGTGGTAAAATACAGAAGGACACTTCATCAAGTGCAGTAAAGAATCCTTTCACCGGTAAGAAAGAAGCTAGTGTAGTCTATGGCCCGAGGGGCCAAAGCAGACTTGAACACCGTCAAGCAGTAAATGCGGCCGTGATATCAAGACCCACAGTTGCTCCACAATGCAACAATCAACAAAGGGTGGAGAGACCACAAAGGTAGTTCACTCGGCTCAATATGACCCTGACTCAAATTCTACCACAATTATTGAAGATCAATCTGGTAACTCTGAGGGAAGCTCCAAAGAACCCCAACACCACATCTCCTCATTATAACCCGAATGCCCGCTGCGCCTATCACTCTGAAAGTCCAGGTCATGATACAAACAATTGTTGGGCCTTGAAAAACAAGGTGTGTGATACGGTGGGAGAACTGACTTGAGGTTTTGCGTTTGTTTTCGCAAATGTTTCGGTTGAGCAAGAGTCGCCACCGACTTTTTATTTTATCCTAAGGAAAGGTTAAAAAGCACAGCAAAAACCTTTGAGATATTTTCTTGGGTTCGGGGAGTAGATTATAGAAAGGAAAGGTATTAGCACCCTTTCTATCCATGGTTATCCATGGGCTCTTAGTTACTTGCTTAGACCAACTTGCCTTGATTTTCAATTGTTTGAAATGGTGCTTTGTGTGTGGGTTTGAAAATGTTTTGAAAAGAGGCCAATGTGGTGGCAACCTTTGTAATGATCCATGTTGGGATGTATACAAAGGTGTATGTCTTTTGAAAAGGTTTTCAATGTTTTTGAAAGTTGTTTTGAAAGTGTAGTGATGTGTGGTTTTGAAAAAATAGGCAAGTGTTTTTGTTTTGCAAGTTGGCAAGTAACCAAGAGCTATCTACCCTAAATTTCTCAAAGATCTTTGCTATGTTTTAACCCTTTTAACAATTTTGTTCCACCATTGTATTTGGTGGACAATCTTGTGTTAGGATGTGAACGGGACGGGCGCGGGTCATCGTTTAGACCATGATTGCAACGATGCCAAGTATCTTTGGGCAATTTTCCTTTAAGGGACTTGATCATTTTTAGGAAACTTTTGAAAGCGTCATCGAGGGACTATGATCATTTGATTGTTTTGTTTTTTGCCAAAGATACCTAACATGCAATATGGCCCATTATTGAAGGCAACAAGTGGAATACCCTAGGGGTGCAAGTGTGATTAGTGTTGTCCATTTTCATGCTTGTTTATCTTGAAATTAGGTCAAACTATTTTTGGTTAATTTTTGCATACAAAACCCTAATTCTATCATGGTATAATTAGAAAAACTTTTAAATGCGGAATTAAAAGTCCTAAGTTATTACACAATGATCATGGGAATGGGGGTACAAATGTTCAAATGGGGATGAGACTTTATAGGAGGATAGTGTCCAATATTTACAACCAAATCGAATTGCGCAAATATAAATATAAAGATGTATAAGAATAAAGCAATATGTATGTGAAGATATTTTGGTGTAAGTGTATATTTTATTCACAAATAAAATAGAAATAATTAAAAGAAAGTTAATTTTTGAATATTTTCATGTTTAGGGAAAAAACCCTAATTTTGCTAAATAAATGTTATTAATTATTTATTATGTATTATATACAATATTTATTAATTATATGCAAGAAAATAAATAAAAGAGAAGTATATTTGTCAAAAAGGGATTTTTTAAGTTAAATATTAATAAAAATAAAAATGTATTAATTTTGTGTTTTTAACCTAAATATACTAATAAATATATAAGTATTTACATTATTTATTAAATATATTAAATATATACAAAAATATAATATTTAATATTTACAAAAAAAAAGTATATTTTTTATAAAATGTTTTCAAAAAGATAAAATAAAATAAAAATCAGAAAATAAAAGTGTTTATATTATTTCTTTGTATTTTACATAAAAGTATATTTAGATTTATTTATGTACAAAAACTAAATGAAACAAAATAAATGTCAAAAATATGCAAAAAAATGTGGAAAAAGATTTTTAATGTTTTTTCATGTTTAGATAAAAATATAAAAACAAAATCAAAAGGAAAAAAATCAAAAATAACAAAGATATCTCAAAATGGGCCAGGGAGGTGCATGTGTAAAAAAATAGGGTGCAAACAGAAAAAGCCAAGCCCAAGCCCAAGGATGGTTGTCTTCAACCTCCAGCACCTTCAAACATAAATATGCGCGCGTTTTCTTCCCTGCTTGCTAACTCTTGATTCTTTGATTTTCAGCACAAACTCATAACATGAAAAATGTCAAGCATTGAACCACGAATCCAGACATATAAAAAACTTAACTTAAATCTCAGAAATGAGAGAGAATTTCTCCATCCCTAATTCTTGACCTAAGTTTTTGTCAATGTTCAGGTTCAAAATACTCTCAGCATATGCAATATAAATGGAAAGTGAGGATAGGTATAGCTTCAGGGCCATGAATAGAACATTTTTCATTCATAAACTTAAAGCTAACTCTTCCTAGATTGAGAGATAGAAGTCCATGAACTTACCTGTTCAACTTGGATCGTGTCTGGTAATGGAGGCACTTTCAAGGCAATGTGAGGACTTATACAACTTGCTTGAAGGTCAGGGATGCTTCTCCAACCTTTAGTTTGCTTTGAAACCAAATGAATCAAGCTATAACAATCCACCTGCAAAACAGAAAATGTGAAAATGGTGAAGTTGGTTAGAGGTGTTACAGGTCGTGTCCAATGCTTGGGATTGCTTGTATATGTGATATGGAATGTGTATGAACTGGTTTTAGCAAGAATGCACGAGTGGATTGGCTTATGGAAGTCCAACTGTAGAGGTGACTCTGTTTTCTGCAGTAGGATGGTGTTTTGAGGTTTGATGAGGTTTGGAAGGTGTTTTGGTCGTGCCTTAGCTCAGTTATGTTGTTTAGAATGTGTCTAACAAGTTTGTCTAAGCTAGTTCTTGCAGTAAATGAGAGTTGTCTTTCAAAAATGCAAGGTTTCTTCTATGTGAAGCAAGGAAATGCCAACTTGGTTTCTAGGCCTGTACAAGCCCCTCAAATGTGCTGCATCTTTTAGTCTTGATCAGTGTATTATGTCCATGAATTTTGTGTCCAAAGATATGCATTGTGCCTCTTGATTTGCAAACTTGACATAAAGTTCTACTTTACAAAAATGGATAAATCACTTTTTCCAATTAAGGCTTAATTCTTTGTGTAATGACTATATGAACAAAACAAAGCTAAAACACAATGGATTGGAATTTAATTATTGAGTAAGAAAAGGATTAGAGGCCTGTAACTAGCTTGCTCATGCTGATTTGAAAAATTGCAAAGTGTATGAACATGTACGTGGCCATGAATCAAAGTGACTTTTGCTCAAATTGCCAAATTCGATTCTCCCTAACCACAAGGTTGTTTGATGATTTCTTGGACATTTTGGAAATCTTGGAATGTGTACTACAATCCATATTTGTAATGCAAGTTGAAATTCCAAGTGGAAGCATGTGAAAAGTGGCCATGAAGTTAGGCAAAAATCCTGCCTAGAATAGGTCAAAATTTTTCTAAGTTAAGAATGTATTGCACCCTTGTTCCAAAAATCATAACTTGAGTTACAAGCTTCTTTTGAGGAAACTTTGTGAATCAAAGTTGTAGATTTTGCAATGGACTAGAACTTTCATGTTTTGAGTTTTCCTTGAATCCAAATGCATCTTGATGAAAAGATGGGACAAAGTTAGGAAAAAATTAGAAATTTTTATAACTTAGAAAATTTCTAAGTTATGAACATTCTTCATTTCAAACCCTAATTTGTGATTTTTGATTTCTTGATGAACAAGTTTCCTAATTTGACATGTTTTGATGAAAAATGAATCTTGACACTTGATTTTGACCAAAAAGTCAAGGTTTGACTTTTCAGTATACAGTCAAATTTGGCTCAGTTGACTGGAAAATTCATCTGTCAATCTTGTGCATTTGGGATCTTTTGAACTTTTTGAACATGTCAAGACAATGCCATTGGGTCCTTGAGTCCATATGTGAGCTTGGTTTGCCATTGGCTAGGTCAAACATTCAAAAATTGCCTTTGTGCAGTCAAAACCCTAAAAATGACCATTTTGCCCTTTTGGTGATCTGATCAAGTTTCTTGTGGAATTGTGATCCAAACTTGATCAAATGGTCCATATGAGTTCATAATGTTGATGTGGGTCAAATTTCATGAGGTTTGACTGTCAATTGACCACAGTTGACTTTTTTCCCCAATACAGCTGATTTCTAGGTCAACTGTCCAATTGACTGGGCAAAGTTTGGAATCAAGACTTGAAACTTGGTATGGATAAACTTGGGAGTCCAATATGAGGCATGAAAGTCATCTTAGGCATTTTAGGCCAAAACATCTTGGTGCAAACACAAACCCTAATTTGGGTCAACAGTGCAAGGAGAAGTCTTGAGCAGAGGAAATCCTAACTGGATCTTGAGTTCCAAGGGTCTTGTGGTGAGAAAATGTTGAGGAAATGGGAGGGAAAATTTTGGGGTACAACAAGGTGCAAGACTTGATCGAAGCCAAAGAGATTGAGTTTGACGCTCCGGAGAAACCCAACGTCATAACTGCTCCCCTGCCCAAACATGGTCATGGAGTAAATGTTGTAGACGATGATTCATTTGTGACCTTTGTGAAATAAATTTCTACTTCTTTAATGATAGTTAAGAAGAATTTGTTATTGGCCGGTTTATTTCCAGGTTGTGGTGAAGGTTGCCACATGTTTTCAATTCTGCCTGCTGGTTTCCATTTGTTGAAGTCAAGTGTTCAGCGCCTGATGGATAATAAAGAGATTCTGTTCAAGAATACTATGACCCCTATTGTTCCCAATGAAGAGGTTGCCATCATAACCATTTCCGCCAGTCCTTCCAAGGTTTCCTCGAGAAAACCTGTTAGGATTACATCTGTCCCAAGAATTGCTCCACTAATAATCACCGTTCCCGGTCCTATCCCATACACTTCAGACAAGGCTGTCCCATGGCACTATGGTGCTGATGTGTATTACCATGGTATTAAGCAAGAGTTGAAGAATGAAGAAGTTGATACTGATGTCAGTAATATTGTCAGGGCTAGTAAAGTCACCTGAAGTGGAAGACTCTTCTCTCCCGAGATTTCCCCTCTGACTATCCACCAACCTATTGTTATTCCATCTGCTAGTACACCAACCATTGTTCCAGTTCCTATTCCAGTTATCACCCCTGTCGCCGAACCATTTGAAACTCGGGGCAAAGAAGTCACAGGTGAGCCTTCCCGGACAGAGGCGCCTAGAAAAATTATGGTGGAAGCCTCTAAACAAGAAATAGAGGAAATACGTAAAATTATCAAGAAAAGCGACTACAATATAGTCAAACAGTTGGGGCAGACCTCGTCAAAGATCTCCATGTTGTCTCTGTTGTTATGTTTTGAAGCCCATGCGAAGGCTTTGATTGCGTTTCTCAAGACTGCACATGTGCCGCAGGAAACTTCAGCATATCAGTTCAAAGACTGTGTGGCTAGCCTGACTGCTGACAATGGGCTAGGATTTTCAGATACGAATCTGACCGCTAAGGGGAGGAATCATAATGATGCTCTGCACATCTCGATTGAGTGCAGGGGAACTACTATGGCCCATGTACTGGTGGATACCGGGTCCTCATTGAATGTTCTGCCAAATAAAGCATTAGACTGTTTGGACTGTGAAGATTTAATTCTGAAACCGAGTAACATTGTGGTCAGGGATTTCGATGGATCAAAAAGGATGGTGCACGGGGAGGTGGACATCCCTATCAAAGTGGGTTCTCAGACCTTTGGATCCACCTTCTATGTAATAGACATCAGACCATCGTATTCCTGCTTGATGGGTCGTCCCTGGATTCATAGGGTTGGGGCAGTCACTTCCACGCTCCACCAAATGTTGAAATATCCGGTAAAGGGGAAGATTGTCACGGTACAAGGGGAAGAGGAGTATATGGTGAGTCATCTCAATTCCTTTCGCTACATGGAGATGGATGGGGAGTTTATCGAAACCCCTTGTCAGAACTTTGAAGATGTCCCCCAGACTTTGGCGTCAACTTAACTTGCTACCGACAAACCTCCGATAAAGATGGATTCTCTCAAGGATGCCAGGGCTGTAATTGAAGAATGGGCTCAGAGGGCTGTTAGGCGCGCACGGATTGGAAGACCTCCTCTGCACATCAGCAATCGGGGAGTTAATGCAATTGAGGACAGTGAAGAAGATTCAGACATCGACAGCTGGATCTACCCAACAACCAGTGGTGGACTTAATAACTGGACGGCGAAGGACTTCATACCTGTTTCTGTTATTTCACAGTAATTGACTTTTGTTTTAAGATTTGTAATAAACAGTTTGAAACTTTACGGCCCGGTGCCTTGCCCGAGGCACCTTGGCTTCGCTTGTGAGGGCTTATTATTATTTGTCATTTTAATATATCATCAATAAAACATTGGACGTTTTTTGCATTACAAATTTTGTGCTCTTTGCTTTTCTTTTCTGTCTCTCGCTTTATTAAAAACAACTATTCTCTTACACACACTCACGTATCATACTGCACATCCATATCCACTCTAGATCCCATTGATAACAGTTATGCTATTTTTGGTTATGACTTCGAAAATCCGATCAACCAAGTCGAGGACGAAGGTGAGAATGATTGTGAGGTACCGGGAGAGCTTGCTAGACTATTACAATAGGAAGAAAGGGCCATACATCCTCATGAAGAGCCAGTTGAGTCGGTGAATTTGGGTACGGAGAGAGACAGGAAGGAAGTAAAAATAGGTGCTAATCTAGAGCCTAGTGTCAAACAATGGCTAATACAGATGTTACACGATTATGTGGAGATCTTAGCCTGGTCTTATGAAGATATGCCTGGGTTGGACAGTAATATTGTAGTACATCGCCTGCCAACCAAAGAAGAATGCCCTCCGGTAAAGCAGAATGTTTTCCGTATGTGCCCTGAAATGTCAGAGAAAATCAAGGCGGAGGTCATGAAGCAGTTCGACGCAGGATTCTTAGTTGTCACTTCTTATCCGCAGTGAGTTGCCAACGTCATTCCTGTACCTAAGAAGGATGGTAAGGTACGGATGTGTGTAGACTATAGAGATATGAACAGGGAAAGCCCCAAGGATAACTTCCCACTTCCTCACATTGATGTTCTAGTCGATAACACCATGCAGCACAAGATCTTATCCTTCACAGATGGTTTTTTTGGCTACAACCAGATCAAGATGGCTCCGGAGGATATGGAGAAGACAACCTTCGTTACACAGTGGGGCACCTTCTGTTACAAGGTAATGCCATTTGGGTTGAAGAATGTTGGGGCAACTTATCAGCGCGCCATGGTCGCTTTGTTCCATGATATGATTCACCATGAGATCGAGGTTTATGTTGATGATATGATAGTCAGGTCCCAGACTGAAGAAGGGCACCTTGATCATGTCCAGAAACTATTTGACAGGTGGAAGACATATAAGTTGAGGTTGAATCCGAACAAGTGTACCTTCAGGGTAAGATCTGGTAAGCTTCTGGGCTTCGTCGTCAGTGATAAAGGTATTTAGGTGGACCCTGCCAAGGTAAAATCCATACAGGAGATGCCGGCTCCCGGCACAGAAAAGGAAGTTAGAGCCTTTTTGAGACATTTGAATTACATCGCCAAGTTCATTTCACACCTGACCGCTACTTGTGAGCCAATCTTCAAGCTGTTGAAGAAAGATCAAGTAGTAAAATGGAATGATGAATGTCAGACCGCTTTCGAAAGAATCAAGGAATACCTCCAAGAGCCACCTATTCTGATGCCTCCAGTTGAAGGAAGAACTTTGATCTTATACTTGACAATACTGGATAGTTCAATGGGGTGCGTGCTGGGGCAGCATGACGAGTCTAGCCGAAAAGAGCACGTAATTTACTACCTTAGCAAAAAGTTTACCGACTGTGAGACCCGATACTCATTGCTCGAGAAAACTTGTTGCGCTTTGGCATGGGCTTCTCGCCGGCTGTGACAGTATATGCTGACTCACACCACCTTATTGATATAAAAAATGGACCCCCATATACGAAGGGCCATTTGTGGTTAAGAACATTTTCTCGGGAGGAGCTATGATTCTAACCACCATGGATGGTGATGACCTTCCTCACCCCGTCAATGTAGACATAGTGAAAAGATACTACGCATAATCAAAGACCCGCTAGGTTGACTGGCCTAGGAAAAAATAAGGGCTTCCCGATGAACCAAAAGGGTTCGGGAAAAAGTAAGGGATGAAAATGAAAAAACTATACACCCGGCAAGTCGAAAACCTGAAAAGGAGGCTTGGGCAAAAAAGGGTATCTCGATGGACTGAAAACCCGAAAGGGCGGTCCAGGAAAAAATTAGGGATCGAAGCGTAACACTATGTCTCATTGGATCATCTTGCAACTAGACTTCGGTATCGACTATCAAACTCGAACGGCGCCAATCAATCTGATCTACCTTCGACCAAGTAGCAAAGTGATGAGACGCTCGAAGATATAAAGGCAATAGAAGAGTTGGAACCCGATGGGATTGTTTCACATAGCTGTTTTTCTTTCTTTTTACACAAAATGTATAATTTCTGTTCCCTCGGTGGCGTTCTCTTACTAGGACGTCAGCCTCTTGTACAAAATGCCTATTACATGCCAATTTCAAAAATCAATACAATTCAATTTCACAAATTTCAACTTGTTTTTTCTTTTTCTGTTTTGTTTTGCAAGATCGTCCAATGATTCATTTTTTATATATGCATTTTAACATAATTGTTGCTCATAAATATTTACAGACGAAACAAAAGACAATTACTCGTAATTCTAGGAACAGGGACAAACAAGAAGTGTCCAAACCTTACAGTTGCTCTACCCACCAGGCACAGGGATAGAGCCAGCTTGAGAATATGACTAAAGGTATATACACTCCCCGCAGAGTAGGAAGTATTCAAAGACAGTGGTGTTAACTCCCCCCAGCCGAGGTTCATAATCGCGAATGAGTCGGCAAATTTCTCCCCAAGCAGAGTTTATCTGTCATCAGCAATAGAAGCTCACCACCAGCGGAGTTTATTTCTCCAAATCAGCAGATCCTCCAACAGAGTATCTCTCTTCCCCATAAAGTCATTCTCCTACGGGATTATTCTCAAATAGAGTCTCTCCCGGCAGAATATTCTCAAGCAAAACAGACGCAAGTCTCCAGCTAATCATCTTCGATCACTATTCCCAGTGAGAACGAAGAACTCACCTCCTTATATTCACCAACAGCAGTCCAGGATTTATTCTACCCTGCTGGAGAATATCACAAGAACATTGCATATCCATACATCGTGGCATGCGCATATGCATCATACAGCACAATCTCATTTATTTTGAGAACATCATTACCCAATACATTTCATACATCATGACATTACATACGACTAACTCTTTACCTTTCAGGGAAAGATGCAATCAAGTTCTCACAAGTTTCCCCTGGTTTAGTCAAATCGATACTAAGATTTATATTCCAATTCAAGCTTTGAAGCCCGGAAATCGGACGAAAAACAGCTTAATCCTCAGCAAGTTATTGTGAAGCCTGGAAATCAACCAGATAGAAATACAAGATACCATAAAGCCTGGAATCGACCGGATAATAGGTATAAGGCACTGTGAAGCCTAGCGCACGATCAGATAATGGTATAAGACGCTGTGAAATCTGGAGCACAACCAGATAGCGGCAAAGGACACTGAAACCTGGGACATAACCAGATAATAGTATAAGGTACTGCGAAGCTTGGAATTCGACCAAATAGCAGTTTACTTGGCCAATTACTATGAAGCTCGGAAATCAATCAGATATTAGTATGCCTTAAATCCAAGTTGAAACCCGGATGCGACCGGATAACCACTTAATTCCTTTTGAAGCCTGGAGCACGACCAGATAAGAATTGAGAAATTGCGAAGCCTGGAGCACGACCAGATAGTAGTTCATTTTCACCTCCTAGACTAATAGATGATTCCCCAGTAGAATAACGGACAACTGAAGCTCCTAAAATTCTATTTCTCCCAAGACAGAGACCAGCATTCCCCAGCGAAATCCTCCTCAACAACAGGTATACGGGTTCTCGCAAAGGAATATATTATGCGATCAACACTTCTTAGGATGGCATCTTTAAGCCCATCTTCCGTCATTGACTTCCAAATGGCATCTATAAGCCCATTCTCGATATCGCAAGACAATTACCACTTCATGCGAGTGCAAATTTCTAGGCACTCTAGCGTTCAATCATCTTCAACCTTCGGATCACGAAAGGCAGACAAGCCAATCTACATCCTCAGGTTTAAGAAGATTGAACAGGGGAAGTTGTTGCACCCCAAAATTTTCCCTCCCATATGTCTCAATACATGTCAAGTAAGGTATTCAAATTGCTCAAGGAAGTCCAAGAGTTTACCAGACAAACTCTCTCCTAAGGAAATTTACCCCAAATTAGGGTTTCATTTTGCATCAAGATGCTAGAGTCCAAAGGATCCCAAATATTCACCATTGTCCTAATATGTTCTCAAGATCACCCATGTCAAGTTTCAAGCCTTAAAGAGGAAGTTTGCTCAGTCAATTGCTCAAAGGCCTGAAAATCGACTGTGTTAGGGCAAAAGTCAACTATGGCCCACATACAGACAAACTTCAAGGTTTTTGGTCAAAATTCTCATTTTGAAGTATTATTTATCATTTGATCAAGGGTTGATCATGATTCCTCAAGGATTGCTCACAATTCATCAAAACCCAAAAGTTGCTAAATTAGGGTTTTGTAGGAAAAGTCAACACAACTTTGACCAAGCATAACTTTCTCATACTTTATCAAAAATGACCCATCCAAATCTCATTTTGAAAAGGATGTAATTCCCTACAATTCATCTTCAGCTCCCAAGTTCAAAATATTCACTCACAAGAAGATATGAATTTAGACATTATAGGTCATTTTGGAAAGTCAACAAAAACACCTTTTGGGTCAAAGCTTCATACATGAACATGGAAGACTCAATTGAGATTAGAACAAAAAGGTTGATTAGAGGACATATTAAGCTTTCTAAAAAGTCCAAGAACACATCTCTAGGGTCAAAATTGAGGGAGTTATGCATTGGCCAAGTTGACCCTTTTTGCAAAATTGCCAAAAGTCAAATGTGTCCAAAATTGCATTTTTTGCTAAATGGGTCCAACTTTTTATGCTTGCACTGAGTTTGTAATGTGACCCACGACTCATGAGCCTTTCCACTTGTCATTCTTTTATTTGTTTTTATTTATTTTGATTTTATTTCATTTAAATCAAATAAAATCAATATAAAATAATGAAAATATCAAAAACTAATTAAATCTTGAGATTTTGTGCATGATTAGGTCCCTTACATAGCTGGAGACAAGATCAAATTGTGCAAGGCCCAATTTGGACACAAAAAGATTAGATTTGCTTGTTTTGGAAAGATTTGGTGCAAGGATTGAATCATGAATCAATTTTCATAATTGGAAGAGATTTGATACAAAATTGCAACCCTAATACACTCTAGTATACATAAGGAACAAGTGCAGATCAAAAAGATGAGGCTAGAGGGTGCAAAGGCAAGAGAACGAATTTCAAAAATTCAAGGAAAAAGTTGCAAACTGATTTCCAAGTTTCAGGCCATCTCAAGTCATTCTAATCATACCAATCAATTGCTGGACTTCCCAGGATCGTGCTTCAATCACTAGCAAACTTCCCCACGTCTTGAAACGCCCTGTAAGAGTCACATAGTTGGCATATTTTCTTGAAATCGAATACCTTAATTCTGGCATATTTAGCATGATTAATTGACATATTTATAATCCTTGAGATGTTTGCAATTTAATGGCTATATCCAATTGTATTTCTATTGATTGTACAACAAAGTGCCATGGCTAGGGTTTTTTCTTCGTTTTTAGAGTTTTCTTGTATAGAGAAAATTGGCCATTAATAATGGTACCATGATGCTCGTGAGGTTGCAACGAGTTGATTGGTACAATTGGTTTTCATTTATCATACACATTCAGGATTTTGGAATGAATAAGGGTTATACCTACGCTTGGTGTCCGTAGGTAAAAATCTTTCATCTAAAACGACGGAGGCAGCGAAGAAGACAATGGTGTGGCAGGTGGTGAATGGCCAGTTTGAATTTCGCGCATTTTGAGGACTAACATTTGTTTGTATTATATAATAATTGTTTGCTATTGTAATGACAACTAATCATTCTGGCTCAGCTGGCAGCGTGGCAAGGGGATAATGCTTAAGGGCCTGGGTTCGATCCCCAGGTCCCAATATTTGCTTCACATTATTTTTCCTTACATGATCAGGTGCGCTGGTACCCCATGTGTCCACCATGCATCATCAGCATCCAACCATCAGATCACCAACAAGCCAGATCTAAGGCCTTCTCCTTGAAGGTCCACCATATGCCTGAGTCAAGCATGCCCACAGGATCTAGCAAAGTCAATAGGGCCAGGAGCTTGTTGGGCCCAGAACTGCAAATAGCAACCCCCTTCTTTCTAAGAAGCCAGACCCATATTTTTTTCTTTTCTATTTATTTCTTTTATTTATTTAATTTGCTTAATTATTTTCTAACACAATTAAATTCTTTTGTCACAAAAATCGCAAAATCAAGAGTTTCACAAAAATTAGAATTAGGTTTTATTTTATCAAGTTTAATTTAATTTTAAGTAATTCTAACTTTTTTTATAATTAAAATCAATTAGAAAAATTAGGGTTAGATTTAATTTAATTTTTATTTCTTTTCTCAAAACAAAAAAATACGAAAAGATATGTTAATTTAATTATTTTTCTTAACTAAAATTAATTAGTAATTAGGTTTTTTTATTCAATTGAACTTTATTTTCTCAAATAACACAAAAACGACAAGAAAATGATTTTCCTTTAAACTACAATTAGGTAGTTGGGGTCAAAACCCTAAATCTCTCGTTTTCGGTTCATCGCGCGCGTTTATTATTTTTTTGCAATATTGATGTAACTGTCCACAGTATATAATAGCTTAATTTAGGACCTTTCTTTTATTTATCGTCTTTTACGGGGGTTTTTTGGCTATGTAATTAATCCCTACCCCGAAGCCTTGTAATAGCGTAGGTTTTACTTTCTCGCATTTTAATTTTTGCAAATGTTAACTGTTTAGATGTATGTTAATAGGATTGTATGACAAGATTGCATGATAATTTAAAACGGCTTGAAAACCCTAATGTGCAAAGATAATAACTGAAATCAAATCACTAGCACATGTGCACTCCTAGGGTATACTCTCACTTTGGTTGCCTTCGGTAAACGATCATTAAGTATAGGTTGTCTTAGTGGTTGCCCTCTTGTCTAAAAAGATCAAATGTCCCGTTCAAATGTTGCCTCGAAAATGTTGCCTCGAATATGATCTTAAGACTCTAGGGTTATTACTAAGACGTCCTAATATTCTTTGGTGATCGTACGTCCCTTACGAATTGACCCTTATAATTCCAACGACGGTGCTACCCATTTCTCAATAGTAGGATAGCGCTGTCTAAAGGAAACAAGAACAGAAACGATCTTTTTTCGAGTAGGTAGATGCTAATAGGTACTTGCTCAAAATCAAACTTTTCACACTTACACTTTTTTCAAACAAAGTTTTCAAAAGCACTTCGTAACACTCTTGAGTACAGAAACAAGGGTTAAAACGAAGTAAAACAAAACTTTTCAAAACAAACACACACAAGCAATTTTTAAAGATGAGCAAGTACCTAAGAGCCCATGGAAAACCATGGATAGAAAGGGTGGTAATACCTTCCCTTTCTATAATCTACCCCCCGTACTCAAAATATCTCAAAAAAGGATTTTTTTTTCTGTACTTTTTTCCTTTCCGGTTGGATGAAATAAAAGTCGATGGCGACTCTTGCTTACCGCGACATTTTGCGAATACCAAACGCAAAATGCAAACCAGCATTTTTCAAAACAGTCGGTTCTGCCACCGTATCACAAGGAGAATAGTGGAAGAACATATTAGGGGTCTAAGGGGTAATTTTGGTATAAGGAAGGTTTAGGAGTTGGAATGATCATTCTGTGCGATCGTAAGAATTGGAAGAACGTTATGGAGAAAGAAAGCTAGGGCACAGAGAGGTAAAGAGGAATTGTAGAATGCGAAAAGGAATCATAAGATAGAAATAATCTTAAGGTAATGGGAGTTTTATCTTGATTATTATAATTGATTTAAGGTTTAGATAATTGTAGGTTTGT
Source organism: Vicia faba (assembly GCA_948472305.1). Classification (NCBI taxonomy): domain Eukaryota; kingdom Viridiplantae; phylum Streptophyta; class Magnoliopsida; order Fabales; family Fabaceae; genus Vicia; species Vicia faba. Next base: position 259,629,470 of record OX451736.1, on the reverse strand, counting down.
TTTAGGTTTTGGTTGTGATGAATACCAGATGATTTAATGAAATAGATGGTATTTTATAGCATTAGATTGTAAACAATTTGTACCCATAATGTATAATATATTGGATTGCTAATGTTTGATGAAAACCATGTGATTAGATAATTTTTTAGGACTTATAATGTGCATAAATCGCAAGATTGGGACTGGTTTTTATGCAGGAAAACCTTGTTCGTGCAGGATCGTTGGGCGATGGAGTATCATCATCGAGCGATGATGGTGTTGCTTGGTCGTTTCCAGGAGAAAATAGAAGCGATGAAGGGCAGAAAAGAAGAAAGTTACTGGAGTGCATCACTCCAAGCGTCACCAGGAGACACAAGACACGAAGGGCGTGTCTCCAGGCGATGGAAGTGGTGTCATCGGGCGATGGTGTCCAGAATTGAATGAATGAGTTGGATTTTCTTAAAAGAGTTGTAACTTGAGTTTTAGAACTCTGTTTAAGGTACCGTTCAAAGTGTTGTATAGATACCACAATAAACTTAGTTAGATGGAATACAATGATAAATAATAAGTATATTCCTAATAACTAATCTAGGAAGAAGTTAGGTTTTTCGTGTTGGATTACAATAATGCTTTGTTTGTTATGATGATATGATGATGTTATGATGATGCTTTGTTTATTATGATGATTTTTGTTCCCCAAAATTTTCCCTCTCTATTCTCAAGAAATTTCTCATAAAAGATCTCAAATGCTCAAGGGATCTCAAGAGTTTGATCAGATAAGCTCACCTCATAAGCATTGAGCCTCCAAATTAGGGTTTTAATTTTCTCAAGGAAAATTGGAATTTTAATGCTTAAAATGACTTTCATGGTTAAATATAGGTCTCCAAGATTACTCATACCAAGTTTCAAGCCTTGCATTACAAACTGGCTCAGTCAATTGCTCGGATGACTGAAAATCAACTATATTGGGTAAAAAGTCAACTATGGTCAAAGTACAGTCAAACTTCATGATTTTTAGCCAACATCAATATTTTGAAGTCATATTCATCAATTGATATAGTATTGATCACAATTACTCAAGAAAAGCATTCAAATCATCAAGGGGCAAAATTGTCAAAATTAGGGTTTTGACTGAGAATGACTGATCATTGACTTTTGACCTAGTACATGAACTAATGGGTTAAAGCATGATCTCAAGGATTAAAATAAAACATCTTGACCTAATCTCATGGTTCAAATCATTTCTCAAGATCGATGTATTGATAGTTGAATTTTGAATCAACTGATGAAAAGTCAATTGATACACAAAAAGTCAAACTTTGATTTTTTGATCAACATTGAATTTCAAAGATCAAGATTCATCAAGATACTCAAAAATATCAAAATTAATCATGAAGAATCAATAAAGTCAATAAAGTCCATAAAAAGTCAAAATTTTCCATACTTAGAAAATTTCTAAGTATTTTTAACCTTGATAGTTTCAATACTTCATGACAATTTTTCACCAAAATGCAAGATGATTCAAGGAAAACTTTCAACGTGAAAGTTGTAGATCTTGATGAATTCTACAACTTTGTATTAAATGTTTGATTTCTAAAAAAAGCTTAGATTTGAAGATATAAGCCCATGAAGTCATGACATTTTCCATAAAACACTTAGTGAAAATTTTGGCAAGTTAGGAAGATTTTTTTCCCCAACTTCTTGGCAATTTTTCACCTAGATCCAATTTGATTTAGCCAAAGTGGTCAACATGAAGGTTGTAGAAAACTTTTCAAGCTTTCCAAAATGATAAAGAACTTGAAGATATCATTCTTGATCTAAGAGAATCAAAGAGAAGAAGTTGGGCATCCATTCTTGAATTACAAGTCATTTTCTTGATGAACACATAATTTAATCTCAATGTTATGTTGCATAATCTTGCTTTGCAGACCTTTTAACTTGTGTACCTATCCATAATTAATGGATTACATAAACCTTTGAGCTATTATCCAAGTGGTTTAAGCATTGTCCAAATCAATTTGCCATTTTGGGGAGAAAGTTAACATTGTCATTCTTGAAAAGCATGCTTTATGCACAAAGTAAATTCTTGGGCCTCTCACTTATTCCCTCTAATCACACTCCGTCTACAAGGTCATAAGAAATGTGATTAAAGTGTTTAACCACTCTATGATCAAAGGTACAAGGCATTGAAACTTGATTTCTCAAGAAAATTACATGTTGAGTTTAACATGTGATTTTGAATTCTGATCAACTTGAGCTTCTCCAACCTTTCCCTAGAGACACTATTTTGCAAGCTAGGACGAATTCACAATCCCTTAAACTCCCTCAAACTCATAATTTCACAAAAACCTCCATAACTTGTCATTTCTGACCTTGAACCCCCATCTCACAATCCACTTGTGTGTTTCCTCTCCAAATCAATCACAAAGCATCTATACATCATAAACATCTCATCCCCACACTTGTTTCACAACTGTAACATCGTCTTCCTCATCTTCCAAACTCAAAAATAGAGCTCTGCATATTGACTTCTACAGGAATATTTTGCCACTCTCAGCACAAAGTAAGAGTCGCATTAGCTTCCTTGGAGTCCAGTGAAGCTATTCAGATCATCACCACACCTCTAGAAATGCTCAAACTCCTTACACGATTTTTAGTTTTGAGGTAAGTTTTCTAAACTTTGAACTCTCTCTACAAGCATCATTAATGGTTACTTTATGGAGAAAAAAATGTAGACATCATAGTCCTGAAGCTAACCATGCCCTTAGTTTTCATTTATGTTGCCTGAGTGATGCTACTTTTGAGTTTGAACTTCCTGAAAAAAATAGATTTTTATTTGGTACTAGTAAAATTCTCATTCACTTTTGATTTATAGCTCATGAAATTTATATGGTTGAATTCGTATTGAAAAATGGAGCAACTTTCATGTTTATACTTTGGCAAATGATAGAGAAATGAGTGATTTCAGAAATCCAAAAATCTTGTCAATGGAAGCTGGCGCGAGGTTAGGGATGAAGTACCATTAGGACTGAGTTTATTTTATATTTATTACAAGTTGTATTATTCATGGATGAAACGGCCACCCTAGTTGTAGAAGAAGCGCTAGTAAGGCATTAGTGTATACAGATCTGGGTTTGAGCCCCAGTGGTACCCTTTTGTATTTTTTCATATTTTCTTTGCAGATTCAGGGCATCAAGCTACGCATACTCACCATGGAGCCTCACATTAATGACATATGATCATCACAAGGTTAAATCCAACGCTACATACAAGCAGGACCATGATACACCTTCAAAAATCAGCCACACATAATCAAAATAGGCGTTGGGCTCAGAGTTTGGGACTCATTCTATTTTTGTTTTTGTTGAGTCTCACCACCCTAAAGGCAACGCAGGCCCACATCATTTCTTTTTATTTTATCATTTTTCTGATTTCAAACAAAAACACCTTTGGCCAAACTCTTTTTACTACATTTTACCCCCATTTTCATTTTTCAACCCTCAGCCAAACAATTTTCATTCCTTTTATATTTTATTTATTTATTTTATTAAAACTAAAAACACAAAAACATATATTTTTCTTAAAATAATTTAATTTTAAATATTTTATTTTATTTTTATTAAATTAAATTCCATTATTTTCTTTTACATTGTAAAAACATTTTCCAAATTAATACTAACATTCAAATTACTTTCTAAATCAATCACTTAGGTTTAGGTTTTGTTTTCTTCTTAAATTCAATTGGCTTAGATTTTAGGTTTTTGTTAATAATTAATTAACTCTTCTTGAAAATTAATTAAATTAATTAGGTTAATATTAAACTTCTTCATCAAAAACCCTAAAAATAATTTTCTTTTATTCTTCATTTTTATATTTTTGTGTATTATTATTGTAATTCATGATCAATGGTTTGTAATAGTAATTAGGGCTTTATTACTTTTCTCCCTCTATTCACAAAATTGTACCCTTCATTCCCAAAGTGTTGTAATAGAGTAGGACATCTAAATTCTGCAATTTATCGTTTTCCTTATTATTTCTAGTAACTAGGGTTTGAATGGCAAGATTAAAATCAAACATTAGAAAATCCTAATTCAAGATAATATACTTGAAATAAACACACTTTGCACACATGCACCTCTAGGGTAACCCACACTTGTTGCCTCAGATTTAAACAGTCATGTTCCTCGAATGTGGGATGTTTTAGCAAAAGACCCTCGATTACAAGATCGTAGTTCCTCGATGACCCTTCGATGTTGCCTTTGATAAACGATCTAAGTCCCTTATGACAATTGCTAAAACATTCTACAAGTAGCCTTCTATAATTGTACGATGACCCACGCCCGTCCCTCACATCCAATGATATGGCTCTCTACCCACTAATGGTAGATAATCATTATCTAAAGGAGGAGGAAAAGAACAAATACTTTTTTTGAGTAGGTAGATTGCTCGTAATTTCTTAATCACAAACAAAACCATTACACCTCACACTTTCAAAACATTTGTCAAAACAAACATTTTTGTATACATTCTCAACGATGCGAGAATCATTACAAAAGACTTACCTTGGCATTTTCAAAAAATCTTTCCTAATGTTCCTTTTCAACAAATATTTTCAAAACCAACACTTTATATACCTTCTCAATGATGCAAGAATCATTGCAAAGTTTGCCAAACTTAGGCGTTTTTAAAATATTTTCAAACTTACACAAACACAAAGTATTTTAAAGTGATCAAGCAATTAAGAGCCCATAGATAACTACGGATGAAAAGGGTGCTAACAGCTTCCCTTTTCATAACCTACCCCTCGAACTCAAGAAAATTCTCAAAAGGTCTTTCCTGTTCTTTTCATCCTTTCCTTTATTGGATAAAAGAAAAGTTGGAGGCGGCTCTTGCTATCCACAATAATTGCAATAAAATGCAAAACACCCAAGTCAGCTCTTCCACCGTATTACAGAACTGGCGACTCTGCTTGGGAGATTGTTAAAAAGTGGGGTTACCTTAAGAGCTAGATCACCTTTATTGCTTTATTTATTTGCCTTGTTTACTTTACATTTGTGGGTTATGCTTGGGTTTATTTCTTGTAAAGATCCTATACTCGAATCTGGGGCATATTAGGTAAGTAGTAATAGATCGTGGAAATTGTATAGTATATACCAATATTGTTGAAGCGATGGCTACGTTAGTGTGACACATTTGTGGGTACCGGTGTCCCTTGAGCTGAATCAAGGAGAATACGGGGTCGTTGAGTGGTGTCATGAAGCACTACCTGACTGTAGAACCTTAGTTGAACAACTTGTCCATTAGAAAGTAGTGAGATAACCGGCTTTGGTGCAAAACTGAAGATTGGTTGATACTCGATACTACACTCATTGAGATCGGACTTTCGGAATATTTTGGCTGCAAGAAAAGATTGATTATGCTGAAACAATGCATGATGAAGAAAGATCAGTGATATTGAGATTCCTTAGAACCCAATTACTTCTTTTAGGATAGGTTGAACCAACTAAAGCTTCAAGAGGGTACTTACCTATAAACCTCATGCAATCCTAAACCTAAGGCCTTGTGTGTTTGTGTGTATATGATTATTTGTTCATAACATCATAAACATCAAGACATCATGCCATATCATTCTCACTAACCATTTTAAGGATCTAGGAATTTATCTTTGTTCTATTTTATAGGATATGGCTTCCGCTCGTAGAAATACCATACGAGTCATCTTCGTGAAAGTGCCTCCTCAACTCAAAGAGTTAGCATCAAGGGTTTCTGAAGATTCTCCCATCACCAAAAGATATGGTCGACATCTCAGTTTAGCTACCTCAAGCTTTCAAGAAGAAATGATGTGTGTGCTCTTTCAGTTCTTTGAACCTATGCATCATTTCTTCACCTTTCCTGATTACCAATTGGTGCCCACATTGGAAGAATTATCTCAACTATTAGGATTGTATGTGCTTGATAATATACCATTCACCGGTCTAGAGGAAGCTCCAAAGCTTGAAGTTATTTCCAAGGCTTTGCATTTGAAGAGATCCGGCATTGTAGCTAATTGTGAAACAAGGAGGGGAGTCGAGGGTTTTCTAGCCATGTTTCTGTTATAGAAGGCTTGACTGTTTTGGGAAGATATGGATTTTCAAGCTTTTGAAGATATCGTGGATCTTATAATCTATGATTTGGTTTTATTCCCTAATCCGGACCAACTCATAGACATGAATGCTGTCAAGGTTTTTCTTTCTTGTAACCCCATGCCTACTTTGCTTGGAGACGTTCTACATTGTCTTCACACTCGCACCATAAGGAAGAGAGGGACTCTTATGTGTTGCATTCTATTGCTGTCTAGGTGGTTTATTCCGCACCTTCCTCGATCAATATTTAAGAATGAACAAGGCTTGACTTGGTCTCGAAGGATGATATTGCTCTCTCATTCAGATATTTATTAGTGTTCCCGATCTCTGGAGGATGTTACTATTATTGACCATTGTGGAGAGTTCCCTAATGTTCCACTCTTGGGCATTAGGGGAGGTATTACTTATATCCCTTTTCTTGCTCTACGACAATTTGGGTATGCTCAAAGAGATGGTCCCCATGTTGCACTTACCCAAGTTATTGTATTTGACTACGAGAGCAATGTCCAAGGTTATCGTCAAAGGTTTGTACGAGCTTAGGGAATGGTAAATAAGGTTGATAGCAAGACTTTGGGGCATAAAAATTCCATCCCTCTTGAGCCTTACCTCAAATGGGTACAAAATCATGCTCAAAGTCTAATGATGCCATATCCAGCCATCCTACTTATGATTATGGAGCCCATTACAAAGGGGGGGGGGGGGTGTTCCTTATACCATTCTCCATCCTAACATGCCTACCAATTTCGAGGAATTATAGAGATCGTGGATTCAACTCAAGGGGGAACGAGACACCTTTGAAACTCGATTCTATGCAAGTGAGAAAAAAGTTTTGGAGCTTACAAGGCAACTTCACGAGGAGCGAAGCCTGAATGCTTATATTGCACCAAAGAAGAAATGTCCATGGGAAACTTGAGTCCTTTGTTTTAGGAGTTTATTTTTGTCATCTCTTTGAGACGTTTTTGCTTTTTCATTGTAAGCCTAAGGGGAAATTGTAATCTTTGAACTTATTAATACAATTGTTGTGTTTGTTTCTTTTTTTTTTTGCTAGAAAATTTAAATTCCTTAAGTTCCTTGAAAACATTGCATCCGCATAGAATGCATCATATCATAAGCAAGTTTTTCGATACAGGTTTCCTCATCTTTTTACTGTTTATTTCAGTATAAGATGGCTCTAGAATAAACCATCAAAAATCTGCAAACTCAACACGCACAGTTCCAAGAGACCCTCCTCAACTTAGCTAAGGGATAGCAAGAAATGATGACACTCTTTGTCACCAAGAAGAAGACCAAGAAACAAGCTATTATTCTCAACATGGGAAGAAGGTTTAAGGGGCCTGCCCGACTAGCTCAAATAGAAGAGGCTTCTTCTGAGGAAGAAGACAATCAAGAAGAGGAAGCTAGAAGCACTAGAGCTGGGGGTGGAAATAACCAAGTTACTGAGGATGAAGACTACTCCGAAGAGTAATACCCACTGGCGGATGATAGTACAAACAACTAGAAGACTGACTTAAGGCTGTAGAGATCCAAATAGTGCATGGTTTGGACTTTGGATATTTAGGCTTGATCCCTGGGGTGGTCATTCCCCACAAATTCAAAGTCCCTGTCTTCTCCAAATATGATGGGGTCTCATGTCCAAAGATGCATCTAAGGTCATATATCCACAAGATTCAACCACACACCGCCGATAGGAAGTTATGGGTGCACTTCTTCCAAGAAAGCTTATCTAGGACATAGTTGGAGTGGTTCTATCAACTAGAGGGGACTAATATCCACACCTGGGAGGATATGGTTGTTGTCTTCTACAAGAAATACCAATACAATGTTGATCTTGCACCAACTCGCGTGCAGTTGCAGAATATGACTATGGGTTCAAATGAAGGCTTCAAAGAGTATGCTTAAAAGTGTAGGGACCTTGCTGGAAGGGTGCAACCCCCATTGACTGACAGAGAATTAGCGGACATGTTTATGGGCACCTTGACTGGTCCATTCTTTAACTTGTTGATTGGGAGTTTATCATTTGGGTTCACTGATTTGATTTTGACTGGTGAACGAGTGGAAAGTGGAATCAAAAGCGGGAAGATCTCAATGGCCTTAACCTCTAATATTATGAAAAAACCATTTATTGGTAAGAAGGAAACTAATGTTGTTTATGGACAAAGGACCCGTGTCAAGAATGATCGTCATCATTCGGTAGGAGCTATATTGATTTCAAACCCGACCCCAGTTCAACGACCACAACAATCAAACAATCAATAAATCCATGATTCCCTGAGGAGGCAATTTACTAGAATCAACATGCCACTATCTCAATCTTTACAACATCTGTTGAGGGAAGATTTGGTGACACTGAGGAATCCTCCTATAAACCCCAATACTTCATCTCCAAAATACAACCCAAATGCAAAATGTGCCTATCATTCCAATAGCTCTAGGCACGATACCAACGATTGTTGGGCCTTAAAGAGCAAGATCCAAGATTTGATTGATAACAAGGTGATTGAGTTTGACCCTCCACAAACCCCTAATGTCATTACTGCTTCCATTCTTAGTCATGACAAAGGTGTCAATGCCATTGATGATGTCTCCTTTGTATCCTCCATCGATGATTTAACTACTCCATTATTAACCGTTAAGAAGAATCTATAGAGAGTCAGTTTATTTCCTGGTTGCCTTGAAAATTTTTACCATTGTGCTTCTCAAACTAATGGTTGTATGTGGCTGAAGAAAGGTATTTAACGCTTGATTGATAGCCATGAAATTTTGTTTGAGAAAACTTCGTCCGTAAAAAGTTTGCATGAAAGTACACTCGAAGATGTTTCCATAATCACAATTTTAAATACTCCTATTAGGATCACCTCTAAAGGTCCTATAAGGATTTCTGCTAAGCCGATAGCAGCTCCCTTGATCATTACTACGATGGGGCTAGTCTCCTATTCATCTGACAAAGCGGTGCCTTGGAACTATGGGGCAGAAGTTTATTATCATGGTGTCAAGCAAGAGCCATGGATTACTGATAACGAAGAGCCTGAAATTAAAAATATTGCTGGAACTAGTAAGGTTACTAGAACAAGAAGGATCTTCTCTCAGGAGATCTCTCGTCCAATAACTACTACAACACTTATTCGCATTCCTGTTGCTGGGCCAACTGCCAATACCGAGGTAAAGAGAAAGTTACTGAGCTTGCTCTGACGGAGGCACCCTCAAAAGATGTTACAATTGAAGACCCTTAAGACAAGAGATGGAGGAAATTCTTAAGATCATCCAAAAAAGTGATTACAGAATAGTGGAACAACTGGGGTAGACACCCTCAAAGATATCCATGATGTCCTTGTTGTTATGCTCCAAAGCACATGCCCAAGCCTTATTGAAGTTCCTAAAGAATGCCCATGTTCCATAAGAGACCATTGCTGATCAATTTAAGAATTGTGTAGCAAGCCTAACTGTTGATAATGGCTTAGGATTTTCTGATGCAGATTTAACTCCGATGGAGAAGAATCACAACAAAGCTCTACAGATCTTTATTGAATGCAAAGGCACCACCCTGGCGCATGTGTTGGTAGATATTGGGTCCTCCATCAATGTCTTACCTAAAGGAGCTTTGGATAGACTGGATTGTGATGGGCTGGTGCTAAAACCTAGCGATATTGTGGTACGAGCCTTCGATGGTTTGAAAAGAATGGTCCACGGAGAAGTTGATCTACCGATCAAGGTGGGATCTCAAGTCTTCAATTCAAATTTCTATGTAATGGATATCTGCCCAACCTATTCATGCTTGATCAGACGCCTGTGGATTCATGGGGCAGGTGCGGTTACCTTTACATTACATTAAATGTTGAAGTACCCAGTGAGAGGGAAGGTTGTCACAGTCTATGGAGAGGAAGAATATATTGTCAGTCATTTGAATTCTTTCAAATACATTTAAATGGATGGAGAATTCATTGAAACCCCCTGTCAAGCATTTGAGGTAATCCCCCCAATGATTGTTGTTGCTAAAGGTATGCCTTCTACTCCTAAGTCTGCTAAGGACACACCAAGAATGGCCTCCCTGAAGGATGCTCGGGTTATTGTAGAAGATAGAGGTTGCACTATCTGGGGACAACTTCCTGATATTCCCTACAAATTCGACAAATTTGGGTTGGGTTTAACTTCAAAGGCTCAGAAAGAGGTTCGACGTGCCCATGTTGGTGGACCACCTCTCCGTATTAGCAACTACAAAGTCAATGCTCTGGAAGAAAGTGATGGTGATGGTGACTTGGACGATTGGATATTCCCAACTACTGACGGCGGACTCAACAATTGGAAGGCTAAAGACTTTATCTCAATCTCCTTCAGCCATGAGTAATTGCTATTTCCTGTATTTATTGCTTTAAAGAACTTTGTCTGTATAATTTCCTTCTAAACCACGTGCTTTTCTCGGGGCACAATGGTCCATTTGTTAAGGGTTTATCATTTCATATATCATATGCTCATTTAATGAAAACATTGGACGATTTTGCATATAAATTTTGCGCTCCTTGTCTTTATTTTATTTTACTGCATTTTCAAAATAGCCATGTGACCTTACATACACATACACATTTGTAGATCCACATCCACTCCGGGTCTCATTGACAATAATTCTGCTATTTCCATCTATGACTTTGAGAATCCAATCTATCAAGACGAAGGTGAAGAAGATTGTGAGATACCTGGAGAACTCGCCAAACTCTTGATCAAGAGGAAAAGTCCATCCAACCGCACGAAGAATCAGTCGAAGTGATAAACTTGGGTACTGAGGCAGATAAGAAAGAAGTCAAGATCGGCGCCAACTTGGAAGACAGCGTCAAGAGAAGATTGGTTTAGGTGTTGCATAACTATGTTGAGGTATTCACTTGGTCATATGAAGACATGACGGGGCTCGATACTGATATCGTGGTTCATCGTCTACAAATGAAATAGGGTTTCTCTCCAATCAAACAAGATGTTCGTCGCATGCGTCCTAACATGTCTAAAAAGATCAAGGCTGAGGTAATGAAATAGTTTAATGTAGGTTTCTTGGCAGTGACGTCGTATCCCCAATAGGTTGCCAATGTTGTTCAAGTGCAAAAGAAAGATAGTAAGGTTCGTATGTGTGTAGACTACAGGGATTTAAATAGGGCAAGCCCTAAAGACGACTTCCCACTACCGTATATTGATATCTTAGTTGACAATATTACTCAATACAAGGTGTTATTCTTCATGAATGGCTTCTCCGGGTACAACCAAATCAAAATGGCGCCTGAGGACATGGAGAAAACTACTTTTGTTACACAGTGGGGCACCTTCTGTTATAAGGTCATGCCTTTTGGGCTGAAGAACACAGACGCAACTTATCAACGGGCTATGATGGCTTTACTTCATGACATGATCCATCATGATATATAAGTCTATATGGATGACATGATAGCAAGATCCCAAACTGAGGAAGAGCACCTTGATCATCTGCACAAGCTGTTTAAAAGGCTGAATAAATATAAGATGAGGTTAAATCCCAACAAATGCATCTTCGGGGTAAGGTATGGTAAGCTCTTAGGTTTTTTCGTCAGTGGCAAAGGTATTGAAGTTGATCCTACAAAGGTCAAAGCCATCCAAGAAATGCCAGCCCCTCGTACTGAGAAGGAGGTCAGAGGTTTTCTAGGACGACTAAACTACATTGCCTGGTTCATCTCTCACTTAACTGCTACTTGTGAACCACTATTCAAGCTGCTGAAGAAAGATCAAGTGGTAAGATGGAATGACGACTGTCAATTAGCTTTTGACAAAATCAAGGAATACTTGCAAGAACCTCTAATCCTGATGCCACCAGTTGAAGGAAGACCTCTGATCATGTACTTAATTGTTTTAGAGAATTCAATGGGGTGTGTGTTGGGGTAGCATGACGAGTCTGGTCGAAAAGAGCATGCAATATACTACCTTAGAAAAAAAATTACCGACTGTGAAACAAGATATTCACTGCTCGAGAAAACTTATTGCGCTTTGGCATGGGCTACTCGCCGACTAAGACAATATATGTTGACTCATACTACTCTATTGATCTCTAAGATGGACCTCATCAAGTATATCTTCGAGAAGCCAACTCTCTTCGGAAGAATAGTTCGATGGTATATGATCTTAACTAAATATGATATTCAGTACACTACACAAAAAGTAATAATAAGAAGTGTACTTGCAGATCACTTGGCCCATCAAGATGTTGATAACTATCATCTATGAACTTTGAATTCCCGGATGAGAATATCATGCTGATTATAAATTGTGAAAATCCTGGACCTTATGAAGGACCTGAACAAGGATCCCAATAGACTATGGTTTTTGATGGAGCTTCCAACGCTCTCGGTAACAGAATTGGTGCTATGATCATTTCTCCCGAAGGTTGCCATACTCCTTTCACTGCTAGACTTTGCTTCGACTATACCAATAACATGGCTGAGTACGAGGCGTGCATCTTGGGTATTAAAGTTGCTATTGACCTAAGAATCAAATTCTTAAGTGTATATGGAGACTCGGCTTTGGTGGTCATTTAAGTTAAAGGAGAGTGGGATAAAGAACATCCAAATCTTATCCCATACAAAGAACTTGTGCTAGCCCTGATTCCATACTTTGAAGAAATTACCTTTGAGCATATTCTAAGGGAAGAGAATCAGTTGGTAGATGCTTTGGCTACCATGTCTTCTATGTTCAAGGTTAGATGCGACAATGAAGCTACCCGAATTATTGTCCAAATATTTGACGAACCAGCACACTGCTATGAGATTAACGCTGATGGTGTAGAGGAGAAGCCTTGGTTTCATGAGGTGAAAAGATATCTCGAAACTTGAGAGTATCCTGAAGAGGCGTCAGTCAACGACAAGAACTTCTTGCATAGGTTCTCAGCCAAGTTCTTCCTGAGCAATGGGATCTTATACAAGCGCAACTATGATTCAATTCTACTTCGTTGTGTAGATAAGAAGGAAGCAGAGAATATCATGGAGGATATGAATGAAGGTATCTTTGGTACTCATTCTAGCGGACATACTATGGCCAAGAAGATTATGAGAGTTGGTTACTATTGGTCGACCATGGAAACTGATTGTCATCACCACTCAAGGACTTGCCACAAGTGCCAAAGTTATGCTGATATGGTCCATGTGCCTCCAATTCCTTTGAACGTCGTGACTGCTCCTTGGCAATTTGCAATGTGGGGCATTGACATGATTGGAGAGATCAAGCCTACTGCCTCTAATGGACATTGTTTCATTCTTGTTGTCATTGATTACTTTACCAAGTGGGTTGAAGCAGCTTCATTTACCTCAGTTACCAAGAATGTCGTAGCCCGATTCATCAAGCACAACCTCATCTGCTGGTATGGTATCCCTGAGAGGATCATCACTGACAATGGCTCCAACCTTAACAATGCCATTATCACTGAACTCTGTATACAATTCAAGATCAAACATCACAAATCTTCTCCATACAGACCTAAGATTAATGGCGCAGTGGAAGCTGCTAACAAAAATATAAAGAAGATTGTGCAAAAGATGGTGGTGACCTACAAAGACTGGCATGAGATGCTACCATTTTCTCTTCATGGCTATCATATTTCGGCGCGAACATCAACTGAGGCAACCCCTTTCTCTTTGGTCTATGGCATGGAAGTTGTCCTGCCTGTCGAAGTTTAAATCCCTTCTCTAAGGATTATGAGAGAAGCAAACTTAGACGAAGAGGAACGGATTCATACTAGGTTTAATCAGTTGAATTTGATTAACGAAAAGAGGCTTGCAGTTGTTTGTCATGGTCAGATGTACTAGAAACGCATGATCAAAGATTTCAACAAGAAGATCAAGCATCGGGTATAACAGGTTGGTGACTTGGTAATAAAGCGCAACATTCTGCCACAAGGAGATCCTAGGGGCAAATGGACTCCCACTTATGAAGGGTCATTTGTTGTTAAAAAAGTATTCTCAGGCGGTGCTATGATGCTAACCACTATGGATGGCGAAGATTTCCCGCACCCTGTGAATGCAGGCATAGTAAAAAAATACTACACATAAGAATGACCCGCTAGGTTGACATACCTAGGAAAAAATAAGGGCATCCCGGCGAACCAAAAGGGTTCGGGGAAAAATAAGGGATATATAGAAAAGATCGTACACCTGGAAAGTCGAAAACCTGAAAGGGCGGCTTGGGCAAAAAAGGGTATCCTGGTGGATTGAAAACATGAAAGGGCGGTCCAGGAAAAAATTAAGGATTAAAGCGTACGGCTATGTCCCATTGGATCACTTGCATGCCAGCTTTATTACCCAGATCAAAACTTCAAAAGGTACAAGATCAGTGCAATCAACTTTTTCTGATGGCAAAAGAAGAGATGTTCAAATACATAAGGGAAATAGAAGAATTGGAACCCAATGAGATCACTTCCACATGGCTATATACACTTGCTTTCACTTTGTACTCTTTCATTTCACGACGAATTCCTCTTACTAGGATTTCCGTCTCTTCGTACAAAATCAACTGTTTATAGGCAAATTATCAATACAAATATACTTTAAAGTCCAGACTTTTTGTTTTTTTGTTTTGTTTGCAAAGATATCCAATGACTAAAATTGAATGAACATATGCATATGAACATGATTAATTGTTAACGAATAAATAAGAATAGGAATGAACGTTTACTCAAAACTCTAGGAGCTGGGATGACGCTCGAGTTATCCATAAATCCCACATAAGGTTATCACCAGTGAAGTCGCCAGAGCCACCTCTATGAGATTATCCCCCACACTGTCATCTTCACAAATAAGGGTACATTCCCCACAATCTCCCTGGAAGATCACTTTAACAAATAAAGGAGTATAATATTCTCCCCGTTAAATCTCCCCACAGAGTCTCAATCAGTACAATTTATGGAAATTCTCTTCCCCAACTGAGTTTGTTCCTCCAAAACCAAAGAAGGAGACCATGAAGAGTTTTTTCTCTTTAACAATTTCAATAACCAAGAGAGTTAGTTTCCTCAGCAGAGCACTTCTCTATCAACAAGGGTTTATTTCCCCAACTGGGTTTATTTCTCTAACAACCTACAAATTCCCCAACTCGAGTCTATCACTGACAAAAAATTTCTCCCCAATAATGTTTCCACTCCCCCAAGAGAAGTCACCACTATCCCCTGAAAGTTACTGTGAAGCCTAGAATCCAACCAGATACTAGTTAACTTTATTCTCCCTAGACAAATCAGAAGTTTAACCATCTCTTTTATCCCCAGTCAGGGTATATAAAAAATAAATTCCCCAATATAGCAACGGACGACCAATGTTCCTAAACTCTACTCCCCGAAGTAGAAACCAATACATCTCTTGCAGATACACATACTCTTCATCCCCAATAATAGTCAGGGATTTATTTCCCCAGACGAAGATACGCTTCAACAACATTACACATTCATACATCATATCATATGCATATGAAACACATATAGCACAATCTCATTTATTTTAAGAACATCATTACACAATGCATTTCATACATCATGACATTGCATACAATTAACTCTTTACCTTTTCAGGAAAGATCAGTCAACAGATGAATATCATCAATAATTGTCAAAATAGATTATAGATTATTCACTGAAACAAGACAAAGCAAATATCTATATGATGGATACTCCTTTAAATATATGTTGGCTCAGATTAAATCAACCAAAGATTTATTCTGATACTTCTCTCAGTAGACCCTTTTCTGGCTCAGATTAAATCGACCAAAGATTTATACTGATACTTCTCTTAGTTAAAGACTTAAACAAACAGCTACTGGATCAGATTGAATCGACTAAAGATTTATTCTGATACTTCTCTCAGTAGACCTTTTTCTGGATCAAATTAAATCGACCAACGATTTATTCTAATACTTCTCTCAATTAAAGATTTTCAAACATCTGCTGGCTCAGATTAAACCGACCAAAGATTTATTCTGATACTTCACTTAGTAGAACTTTTTCTGGCTCATATTAAATCAACCAAAGATTTATTCTGATACTTCTCTTGGTTAAAGATTTTCAAGCATTTGTTGGTTCAGTTTAAATCGACCAAAGATTTATTTTTGATTCTTCTCCCAATTAAAGACTTAAAGACCTCTGCTGGCTCAGATTAAATCGACCAAAGATTTATTCTAATACTTCTCTTAGTAGACCCTTTTCTGACTCAGATTAAATCGACCAAAGATTTACTCTGATACTTCTTCAAGATACAGTCGAGCGTAGACTCATTCTGTTACTTATATCAATAATTATCTTTGGATGGCATCTATAATACCATCTTCGACGATTCTCCGTTACCTCTCCAAATGGAATCTTTAAGCCCATTCCCGACATAATCAACAAACAGTTTTACTTCGTGCACATGCGAGTGCAAATTTCTGGGCACTTAAGTGTTCAATCATCTTCTGCCCTCAAGTCACGAATGACGAACAATCAAATCTAACTCTTCAGGATTAATAAGATTGAACAGGGGCAGCTGTTGTACCCTAAAATTTTCCCTATCTATTCTCAAGACATTTCTCATAAAAGATCTCAAATGCTCAAGGGTTCTCAAGAGTTTGATCAGATAAGCTCACATCCTAAGCATTGAGCCTCCAAATTAGGGTTTTGATTTTCTCAAGGACAATTGGAATTTTAATGCTTCAAATTACTTTCATGGTTCATTATAGGTCTTCAAGATTGCTCATATCAAGTTTCAAGCCTTGCATCACAAATTTGCTCAGTCAATTGCTCAGATGACTGAAAATCAGTTGTATTGGGTAAAAAGTCAATTATGGTCAAAGTATAGTCATAATTCATGATTTTTGGCCAACATCAATATTTTGAAGTCATATTCATCAATTTATCAAGTATTGATCATAATTCCTCAAGAAAAGCATTTAAATCATTAAGGGGGCAAAATTGTCAAAATTAGTGTTTTTACTGAGAATGACTGATCATTGACTTTTGACCTAGTAAATGACCTAATGGGTTGAAGCATGATCTCAAGGATTCAAACATAACATCTTGACCTAATCTCATGGTTCAAATCATTTCTCAAGATCAATGGATTGATAGTTGAATTTTGAATCAACTGATGAAAAGTCAACTGATACACAAAAAGTCGAACTTTGACTTTTTGATCAACATTGAAATTCAAAGATCAAGATACTTAAAAATATCAAACTTGATCATAGAGAATCAATAAAGTCAAGAAAGTCCACAAAAAGTCAAAATTTTCCATACTTAGAAAATTACTAAGTATTTTTAACCTTGATAATTTCAATACTTCATGACAATTTTTCACCAAAATGCAAGATGATTCAAGGAAAACTTTCAGCATGAAAGTTGTAGATCTTGATGAATTATACAACTTTGTATTGAAGTTTTGATGTCTAAAAATGCTTATATTTGAATATATAAGCCCATGAAGTCATGACATTTTTCATAAAACACTTACTGAAAATTTTGGCAAGTTAGGCAGATTTTTTGTCCCAACTTCTTGGAAATTTTTCACCTAGCTCCAATTTGATTTAGCCAAAGTGGTCAACATGAAGGTTGTAGACAATGTTTCAAGATTTCCAAAATGTCCAAGAACTTTAAGAGATCATTCTTGAGCTAAGAGAATCTAAGAGAAGAAGTTAGGCATCCATTCTTGAATTACAAGCCATTTTCTTGACGAACACATAATCCAATATCAATGTCATGTTGCATAATATTGCTTTGCATTCCTTTTAAATTGTGTATCTATCCATAATTAATGGATTACACAAACTTTTGAGCTATGATCCAAGTGGTTTAAGCATTTTTCAAATCAATTTGCCATTTTGGGGAGAAAGTTAACATTGCCATTCTTGAAAAGCACGCTTTATGCACAAAGTCAATTCTTGAGCCTCTCACTTGTTCCCTCTGATCACACTCCATATACAAGGTCAAAACCAATGTGATTAAAGTGTTTAACCACTCTATGATCAAAGGTACAAGGCATTGAAACTTTATTTCTCAAGAAAATCACATGTTGAGCTTAACATGTGATTTTGAATTATGATCAACTTGAGCTTCTCCAACCTTTCCCTATAAATAAAGACACTATTTTTCAATCTAGGACGAATTCATAAGCCCTCAATCTCCCTCAAAATCATAATTGCACAAAAACCTCCATAGCTTGTCACTTCTGACCTTGAACCTTCATCTCATAATCCACTTGTGTGTTTCCTCTCCAAATCAATCACAAAGCATCTATACATCATAAACAACTCATCCCCACACCTGTTTCAAAACTGTAACATCGTCTTCCTCAACTTCTAAACTCAAAAACATAGCTCTACATATTGACTTCTATGGGAAAATTTATCTAATCTCCGCATAAAGTAAGAGTTGCGTTAGCTTCCTTGGAGTCTAGTGAAGTTATTCAGATCATCACCACACCTCCAAAAATGCTCAAACTCCATACACAATTTCCTGTTTTGAGGTAAGTTTTCTCAACTTTGAACTCTCTCTACAATCATCATTAATGGTTACTTTGTGAATAAAAAATGTATACATCATAGACCTGAAGCTAACCATGCCCTTAGTTTTCATTTATGTTGCCTGAGTAATGTGAATTTTAAGTTTGAACTTTCTGAAAGAATTAGGTTTTTATTTGGTACTAGTAAAATTATCATTCACCTTTGATTTATAGCTCATGAAATTTATATGGTTAAATTCGTATTGAAAATGGAGCAACTTTCATGTTTATACTTTTGCAAATGATTGAGAAATGAGTGAGTTCAGAAATCCAAAAATCTTATCAATGGAGCCTGGCGCGAGGTTGGGGATAAAGTACCATTAGGACTGAGTTTATTTTATATTTATTACAAGTTGTATTATTCACTGATGAAACAGCCATCCCAGTGGCAGAAGAAGCGCGAGTAAGGCATTAGTGTGTAGGGACCTGGGTTCGAGCCCCAGTGGTACCCTTTCGTATTTTTTTCATATTATCCTTACAGATTCAGTGCATCAAGCCATGCACGCTCACCATGGAGCCTCACATTAATTCCATCTAATCATCACAAGGTTAAATCCAACGCTTCATGCAAGCAGGACCATGATACACCTTCAAAAATCAGCCACACATAATCAAAACAGGCGTTGGGCTCAAAGTTTGGGCCTCATTCTGTTTTTGTTTTTGTTGAGTCTCACCGTCTTTTTACTAAAGGCAACGCATGCCCACGTTATTTCTTTTTATTTTATCATTTTTCTGATTTCAAACAAAAACACCTTGGGCCTAACTCTTTTTGCTTCATTTGACCCCATTTTCATTTTTCAACCCCTAGCCCAACTATTTTCATTCCTTTTGTATTTTATTTATATATTTATTTTATCAAAACTAAAAACATAAAACATATATTTTTATTAAAATAATTTAATTTTAAATATTTTATTTTATTTTTATTAAATTAAATTCCATTATTTTCTTTTACATTGTAAAACCATTTTCCAAATTAATACTAACATTCAAATTATTTTCTAAATAAATCACTTAGATTTAGGTTTTGTTTTCTTCTTAAATTCAATTGGCTTAGATTTTAGGTTTTTTGTTAATAATTAATTAACTCTTCTTGAAAATTAATTAGATTAATTAGGTTAATATTAAACTTCTCCATCAAAAACCCTAAAAATCATTTTCTTTTCTTCTTCATCTTTACCTTTTTGTGTATTATTATTGTAATTCATTATCAATGGTTTGTAATAGTAATTAGGGCTTTATTTCTTTTCTCCCCCTATTCACAAAATTGTACCCCCCCGTTCCCAAAGCGTTGTAATAGCGTAGGACATCTAAATTTTGCAATTTATCGTTTTCCTTATTATTGCTAGTAACTAGGGTTTAAATGGAAAGATTAAAATCAAACATTAGAAAACCCTAATTCAAAATAATATACTTGAAATAAACACACTTTGCACACATGCACCTCTAGGGTAACCTACACTTGTTGCCTCAGATTTAAACAGTCATGTTCCTCGAATGTGGGATGTTTTAGCAAAAGACCCTTGATTACAAGATCGTAGTCTCTCGATGACCCTTCGATGTTGCCTTCGGTAAATGATATTAGTCCCTTATGATAATTTCTAAAACATTCTACAAGTAGCCTTCTGTGACTGTATGATGACCCACGCCCGTCCCTCGCATCCAATGATATGGCTCTCTACCCACTAATGGTAGATAAGCATTATCTAAAGGAGGAGGAAAAGAACAAAGACTTTTTTTGAGTAGGTAAATTGCTCGTAATTGTTTTCTCATAAATAAAACCATTACACCTCACACTTTCAAAACATTTGTCAAAACAAACATTTTTGTATACATTCTCAATGATACGAAAATCATTACAAAATTGCCTTACTTTGGCATTTCTAAAACATATTTCCAAATGTTTCTTTTCAACAAATATTTTCAAAACCAAAACTTTGCATACATTCTCAACGATGCAAGAATCATTGCAAAGTTTTCCAAACTTAGGCGTTTTTAAAATATTTTCAAACTTATATAAACACAAAGCATTTTAAAGTGATCAAGCAATTAAGAGCCCGCAGATAACTACAGATGAAAAAGGTGCTAACACCTTCCCTTTTCATAACCTACCCCCCAAACTCAAGAAAAATCTCAAAAGTTCTTTCTTGTTATTTTCTCCCTTTCCTTTATTGGATAAAAGAAAAGTCGGTGGCAACTCTTGCTATCTGCAACAATTGCGATAAAATGTAAAACACCCAAGTCAGTTCTCCCACCGTATTACAATGATGTCATAATGTTTTGATGTTTCTTTTTTATTATGAAGATATGATGATGCTATAATGATGTTTTTTTTATTATGATGATAAGATGATGTTGTGATGAATTCATGAATGATGGTGAGTTTTGACTAGCCGTGGTCGTATTTATTATATTGTTGTGTATCATGCATTCATGGCATATTTTAGGAATTTGGTCCAGTGATGTTAAGACTTCGGTCCAGTGATGATGATAAGATGATAGTCTAGTGAATGCATCAATCCCATTGTGTGGATTGAGTTCAAAGTTGTGAAGTACTCTGGTTCTATGTTGGAATCGATCCTATTGGTGTGGATCTTTGGAGAAAACGATGACTGAATCATCAGTGAAGTTTTGGTACTACATGCATGAGTCTATGATGTTTCATTACATTATAAGTGACATTGAATAATGATGTGATTAAATGATGCTTGTTGATAAATGGTGTTTGATGATATGTTGTAATGTATTGATGATATGGTGAAAGTGTGAGTATAACATGAGGTCCTGATGATGGGTTATGTCTTGCCTAAGTACATGTATACCATATTTATTCCTTATGTCTTTTATAATGATTATGATCTACTCACTCTTTTTGCTTGGAATTGATGCCTCTATCCGTGGGTAACTTGCAGGTGATCAGGAATAGCCAATTGAAGCTCATAGAATAGCTTCAGAGTGTGTTTATTGCTTTTGTTGAATAAAGGGAGTCTTGCTCTGATATGTAACATCGGGGTTGGAATCGATTGGTTGTGAACTATGCATTATTTTGTTATCTTGAGATTTTTTATTACCGTAATGACTTTTGCCATGTTTCGAATTATGATGTTATAAACATGAAGTGTGATGATTTTATTAACATTTGAAATACCGTTCATGGTATTGATATTATTTTATGAAGGAGTTTAAGACTCGTTAATTTCGCTGCAAAGTTAGAAATGAATTAGTTGTGATACTAGATATTATATTTAAGTGTCTTCTTTGCAACCTGTATTACGGAGCATGATTATTTGTGAAATGATGTTTATATGAAGATGTGACATCCTTGATGTTGTTCTACGTTTATTTGTTTATTAAAAATATTCGTGAAAATTGTTAGGTTTTAGAAGGGTGTTACAGCTAGCCCCTTATCATGAGTAGGGAGAGACTTCACCCTGGAAGAAGCATCACCCAAAGTATGGTACAGATACGCCAACAAAAGTTTACCCAAAGAAATGCTTCGACCCTCATGGATTTGAATTGGCAGAGCAATAAAGTCTTTGGCTACCTGTAAGGACCCTGGGCAAAACAAAGAATAAGAAATCCAAATGGTGAGGAAGGTAATATGCTCCTCATAGGAAACATCATGTTTGTCGGTGACAAGATGATCGACTATGTAATGTTTAAGACTTGTACGCTCAAAATGAAAGGAGTTTTCAATTGGTGCAGCTGGGTCGAAGGTTTCGCCCATAGGAGAAAGGCCAGTAATGGTTGTTATGTCGAATAAATTGGGTTTTAACATCCCACGAGGAAGTTGGAAAGTGTTAGTCGTACCTTCCCAAAATAAAATCAAAGCTAGGATCAAGTTGAGGTTAATCCTATGAGCATTCCTTGACAGCTGGATGGCATCGAAAATACCAGAGTTTTCCATTGCTTATGTCTTTGTTCTTCAACTCTGTCGAGCCAAGTAAGATAAGTTGTGTTACCTGGGGTAGGAATAGATCGAAACACCCTAGCTTCCATGAATCTAACATCAATAGGTTTCTCATGGCCGAAGGTCAAAGGCTTAGTAGGTGTAAAATAAGGAAAGTATGCTTGAACTTTCCTTGGATGATTTCGGTGAGTTTGGAATGGTATGTGGAAGGCAAAGAGTTTCTTTGCAACAACAAATAGAATGATCATTTATTTTTGCCATCTTTTCACCTTATGTTCATCAGTAGATGGTGGTTGAGGAATGACTGTTAAAATTTCTTTTTTAGAGAGAGTAAAAGCTACAGGGTTGTTACCGGTGTTGATTGGAGTGAGTGAGGAAGCAGCCATTGTGGTAAAAAGGAAGGAAAAAGAGCAAGAACAAAGGGTTTGTTCGTGACTATAGAAAGTTGTAGGAAAACAGTGTCCGAAAGGAGGGAGAAAGAAAACAATGGTTTGAAGGGATATTTATAGGCAAACTCATGCATTCGATGACAGACAAGTAGCATTCAACGAAGGTGACTGTTGCACATCCAAAAATAGAAGAGTTATTGGAGTTGGTTGAAATCCCACGACCTAGAAACTAGGAGCCATCATGAGAAATGATGGAATGAGTTTGGGATGAGTGGCACAGAAAATGGTCATCATGACGCGTGACGTTAGCTGAGTAGACAAGTAGTCGAAAATTCGAAAGAAGGAAAATGCCAGAATTCTCAGTCGACGTATCCTCCATCGAAATTGGCATTTAGGGGGAAATTTGTTAGCCGGAAATTTTCAACTAAGGAAATATGGTTACAAGTTAAAGGCCATAACCAAAGGAAAAACATCTATGATACCACCAATAGAGATTGTCAAGGAAAAGTCCCCTGAGACTTAACGAAAATTCATGATGCGTGTTGAAGTTGGGTCGATAGAATGGTTTGAGGCCAGTCGAATGGAAGCTAGGTCAATGGAGGGGATGAAGTCTAGTCAAATGCAAATGCATTTAACATTGAAGCAGTTTCATTAACGGCTGTACAGAACGTGGGAGGTCTCAAAGGCAGTTTTATCACAAACTTCGAACGTGGTTATGTAATAACCGTCAAATGAGTAGGATAACAGTTACTTTTTGTTGTTTATTTAAGCAGGTTTTGTTTTCATTTTTAGAGGTTGCATTTTGTAACATTGCAATAAAGAACTCAAAGTATCCACGTCAAGAGAGAAAAGAGTCACTTTTGAGAAATGTATGCATGCGTCCACCTTTAATTCAAAGCAATTTATTTCAAGTTTTCAGTTTATTTATCATTTTACCTTGCAAATTTGTCTTTGTTTACCTGTTGCTGTCTGGTTCATACCTTACCCATTTAAAATACCCAAAACCCATATAAAACTTAACACTAAGTCTAGGATTCATATAGTTGATCCTGCAAGTAACCTTTAATTAAGAGACTAGAGATTGTTCGCCAGAAACTCGTGCGAACACGGTGTTAAGACGATACTAATATTTTAGGATATTTCCCAAGTCTCTATAACCTTTCCTAAGTTGTCTAATAGCCTATAATTTCAAAAGAAACACTGTTTCTTTTTGCAAAAAAAATTGGTATGGCTCAAGAAAAGGAAAATATTCAATAAACAGCAAAACCAACACATAAGGGATCAACAACACATGCAATGACTCGATAAAACAAACTAAAACTAAACAAAAGAAATACTAGAAATAAATAAATAAATTAGGAAATCTAACTAGAAAACAAGTAAAGTTCCTCTCCCATACTTAAACCAGACATTATCCTTAATGTTTTGATCCAAGGTGAGAAAGGAAGGTAAAAACCTAGTGTATGCTAATGCGGGCCTCCTGGGCTGCAACCCCCTTGACCTGGATTTGGGTGGTCGCGTCTCTGTCGATGGATTCTGCTTCTGCTCTAGGAGAACTGAGCTAAGTACAACTGCTCCACTTGTGTTGTCAATGCGGCATTTGAATCTCTCAGGTGTCGTATATTACCCAGTATGGATGCTTGGTTGGCCTATGCAAGGTTGACATCAGATGTCAGACGATCAATTGCATCTTGTTAGTGTTAGGTACTAGCAACCTGTGTGATCTAGGCCTCAAGTACTTATTGTAGGGTTTGTTGTGTCTGATCATGAGATACTTGCATAAACGCTCTCAAATATTATTATTGCTTGTACATAGTGTGTAACAAAGAGTCAGGCCCCTCCTGAGGGATTTCTCTAGCCTGGGTTCCGTGTCCCGAGGTAGTACCTGTAAAATAGTCAGAAACATGTGGTGCAGTGTGTGCGGGTGAAAAATGAGGTGGTGGAGAATTATGAACCAGTGAAACATGATCTTGCATATTAAGCTCATCATCAGTATCATTACCTATTGCGATATTATCGGGAATCAATATGGGTAATAGGCCGGAAAATGAGGGAGCATTTAAGTCATAAGTCTAGTTGTCCCTTACTCGTATGTTAGTATGTAAAGGCCACAACAAAGCAATACTCTCAACGACATCATTATGAACCATAAGGTGATGTCCACCTTCTTTTCTGTTTCTACAAAGCCGTATGTTTCAGACACAATTGAGATCAAGAATGCGGGTGGCGGAGGTTCCAAGTTAGCAAGCTTTTCATCAAGGCCTGTAGCACAGGATAATGAGGTAATCAAGCCTCCAAATGAGATATCTCCTCTTTTAGAGGCACTCATATGTGCTATCATAAAATGGGTCGAGTTTACTTGTCTTCGGGTAAGGGCGGCTTACAAATAAAACATCTCCTTTGCGTTTTTTTGTTAGTATTCTACTAGCCAAAATGGTATCCGCTAACATTTGGAGAAAATAGCGGGTGGTCGGGTTATGAATCTCATAAGTATGGTTTCCCTCAAAGGAGTAAGTTACAACACTTGCAATCTCTCTCCAAAACAACCAAGTCGCATTCCCCCACTCAGATTTAAGTGGAGCTTCACAAGGTATCCCTTCCCCGTAGGAAAAATTCAACGACTCCGCAATTTGGTCAGTAGTGTTCTCATATTCTAGGTTAAACATACGTAATTTGAAGTTGCCTACGGTACTTGTGGACTAGGCCTAAAAATTTAAATGAGTGAACTTAGAAATTCAAGAGTCAAATTTGCATAAGTATAATCTCTATGTTCAAACAGACCCTGCAATCCTAAGTTGTTTATCAAATAATAAACATTATTATGAATCCCTAAAGTACGAAGATAATAGTCATCAACATACGTCATGGAGATAATTTCTCGTGGTAGATTGAGAAGTTATTGGATAATGGTGAGGTTTTGGAAGTTATTGAAAGTTATGTGAGTAAGTGGAGTTATGGTGGGTGTTAATGAAGGAAGAGTGTGGGTTTTAGAGGAAGAAGATATAGAAAAAATGAGTGGAAGAGGGGATGTTATGCTACTGCCGGATTTTTGAATCCTAAATCCAATGCATTTGCCACAAGCTCCAGGCGTTCGCCATGATTGTAGTTCCGCGGACTGGACCTCTTTTGTAAAATTTTGGGCTTTTGGGTAGTTTGGAAGTGTAGGCACCCCCTTTTTTCTTTCTAACACAACATTTTAAATATATTAGGAAATATAAAATAATAAATGTTAATAAAGGTTAGTCGAAAAATAATTAATGAAA
Organism: Vicia faba; assembly: GCA_948472305.1. Taxonomy (NCBI): domain Eukaryota; kingdom Viridiplantae; phylum Streptophyta; class Magnoliopsida; order Fabales; family Fabaceae; genus Vicia; species Vicia faba. Next base: position 259,603,298 of record OX451736.1, on the reverse strand, counting down.
AATAGGGAAATTACTGAAGAATGTATAAAAATAAAAATAATCTAATTTTTTTGAAAAAGTAAGTAAAGTCTTATGCGGAAAAAATAAATATAATAATCGTAAGAGATAAATCTAATAACAAAGATATAATAACGGTGAAATAATTCAATCAAATAGATGCCTAAATGGATTGGATGGGACTCCCGAGCCTCTGAAATCTGGCGTCGAAGACTGAGAATCTCCTGGGAGAGGTAATATGCCTCCTTTGTATGAGTGGCATTAGTTATCTCCATTTGTTGCGTAAGGTCACTAATTTGCTCTCGAAGAGTAGCAATCTCTTGGTGCCTAATAGTAAGCTCATAATCCATGTCTTTCCTTTCTGCGGGACCAGTGGAGTAAATCACAGTAGTCCTATCTAAGGGAGGTAAAGGGTGATACTCGGAGGTAGGAGGGTGGCAGGTATGTAAGGTGTTTCACCTTAGTCCTCTAAAGCATAAATCTAATTTTCCTTTTTTTTTTGGATATTAGTCCTTTTTGGGTTTGGTAAGTAAAAGTGGTGAATGAATTTATTATTAATGACAATTTTGTACACATTAATCCTGAAGTAAACTTGTCGTATCATGCCCTTTTCAAGACAATGATCCATGTCCAGAAGTGTAAAACCACAATAGGGTACTAGGTGGGTGAGCTAGTTCTATAGGCCAATGGCATAAGCAATTTGGGTAATCGTCCCTTCTACATGGATAGGTCCTACGGTAGATATGGCTATACATCCTAGGTTCTATATGAGAAAAGTGCAAAAACCGACAAGATGGGATTCAATGATGCAATGGAGAATAAATAACTCCTTCACACTCACAGGCTCACTAGTTTCACTTCTATCAAAGAATGTATGTGCTAAAATAATCTAAAAGTACCTGAATTTCGGGTTATGGATAAGGTTTGAAAACTGAGTGGATGGGTCAGAGCTTCCGTTACTGGTAATAGCTTTCCAAAAAGTGTCTAAGATGTCCTGCATGTAATCATAAACGGGAACTTCTGGTGCAATATTTGGACCACTCTAGAATCCTAAAAGGCGAGCAAAATCTCAGTGGTTTAACTTATTCTCTCATCTAAATAACCTAAAAGAAATCAGACCTCTATAGAGTCCACAACAGTGATACGAATGATAAATGAGTGAGCTGAGAAACTCAAGGGTGAGGTTTCGGTAGGTGACATTTTTTACTTCTGAATATTCCTCCTATTCGACTTGGTTACACATGTACCTAATGTTGGCCTCAATCCCTAGGGCTTCCATGAAAGTGGAGTTAGGATATCTGGTGGGTAGCATAGGTCTCTCAAATAGGACTGCATAACGTTTCTCATGGGCTTCATCCCCGAACTTAATATGCATGTCATCAAAGTTATGCATTCTAAAAATATAGTTAGAAGAAATAGAGCAATGAGACCTGAAATTTAGACAATCAAATAAGTTAGTTTCTGTTAGAATAAATAATTTTACTGTTTAATAATATAAATGAATGAGAAATAAACAGAATAAGACAATAAAGGAACCACATGTTTCCTCACACACAGTGCTTTGTTTAATGTCGGTAGCTCGACTAATTAGGAATATGATCACGGGTGCTCTATTGAGAATGAATTCTCAGTCGAACCTTTTGGTTTCCAAGGCCATTTATCGAGTCATCTTTTATATCCCTCACCTTTCCTTTTCCTTCCACTGTATAGTGTTTCATATTTAAGATATTGTGGGGGTGGTTTTGGCTCTATCCTAGTTATTGGATTCTCTGGTTTGGTATTAAACCCTTCACTTTTTTGCAAAGGTTGACGTTTTGTTTTTAAAATTTATTATACATTTAGTTCTATGGTTTGCTAACTTTTCCCTTTTATGTAGGGCCTTAGACATCATATTATACCTTTTTGACTTGCAAACCTATCTTGATTTCTAAGGAATTTGATGGAAAGAAATTTTTAATCTTTTATTTACTACGGTTCTCCTTAATCACATTATTTCCTTCATTAGGCTTTCCTGCTAGTTTTTCATTACTTGTTGTTATAACATCTTCTTGGCTCTCAACAGAGAGTCCTAGTGGTGTTTGTGCAAGCAGTGAGATTTTTGTCTCTAATCCTTGTTGCTAGTTACTAGATATTCGACCATAATGTTCACTTGCCTAAGGGTTTCATTAACATGGAGAATTTGATTTCTAAATTCCTTATTTTGGATGGTTTGTGTTGCCACTGCATTATAAATTCTAGCCTAGAGAGAGTTTGCGTATTAACAAAGTTCTCTACTAATAATTCGAGATTGGATTTCTAAGGAATTTGTGGTCCCTCAAAATACCTATACTATTGGTTGTAGAATTTTTTGGGTGATCCGTCTAAAAGTGTGCCTTAATCTAGACAGTGTAACAATGGAGTTACGATATTTGACATAATTAGTCCCTGACAACAGCGCCAAAAACTTGATGGGATATTTTGCAAGTGCACAAAATGTATCATAGTAATACAAAGAGTGTTGAACCCATAGAGACCTAATAGTCAAGTTATCATTTTCTATTGATGTGGTGTTTATCTAAGACGATTAAAATAACAATTGGAGATACGAAAAATAAAGTAGAATAAAAGAACATAACTAATTCAGAAATGCAATGCTGGAATGTGGATCTCATTAATTCGTTAATACTCTTATTGTTCCTAAATTGAACTACCTATGGGGCAATGTTTTCCTCTTTGAAAAAGAACTAATTAAAAGGAATTGTTGTTGTCGCATAAACGGAACCAGATTTTACCCTCTAATTTATATTGTTCGTTGTCGCGTGCCCGGCACATTTTGCTTTAAAGAAGTAAATACCTTTTTTAGAAATAAGTTTCTTTTACTCAGATGAAAAGTAGTTTTAACTAGAAAATTAGACTTTAAATGGTTTTCGGCGTTTGCTCGGCCAACCGTACCTTAAACTTATAGACGCATCCGAAAATGGGTTTAAAAACACGTTCTAAAATATACTAATTGCCCCTAATTAATTAACAAAGAGCTTTTGCGGTATTTCTTAATTAAAAACTAAACAGCCTTAATCTTTTGTACCATACGACTTTCAATCTTATCCGACATATAAATGGTTCTACTTTCGTAGCAACCGGATAAATTATGTTTAGAAAGTTGTTATAAAATCAAAACAGCTCCATACATATTTCTTAAATAACAACAATTTAGAGTAATATCGAATCGATGGTCCTCACATTCCAACACTTATAATTTAGCTAGACATGATTATAACATACGACAAAACGATTGATTCGTTCATAGAATAAAACATAATAGGCATAGAAAGTAAGGTTAAAAAGATGAAATTGATAGAAATTAATTTAAAGCGAATTAAGTGCAGATAAATAAAGAGATGATAAAATAAATGTAATGCGGTTTAAAAAAACCTGCTCCGAAGAGACTTTAATTTGGTACAGGAAGTAAGTCAACGGAAAGACTTGAATATGGGAAATAAAATGGCGGCAAGATTAAACTTCTACAGAGTGGTTGCTCCAAACTTGATACAAACTCAATCGACAATGTTATAACTCTCCGATGTGAAGAGTTAAAGCTTACAAAATTCAGCAATATATACCTTAAGTTTGTACTAAGCTTGGATGATCCAAAAAGTGAAGCTAAACACCTATTTATAATGTTCCAAGACCTAAAATATCATGTGGGAAGTTGTTGGATTCGAGGGAGAAAATATAGGAGTGAATGAGGAGAATGGGGAGACCAAGCAAATCCCATTTGTAATTGTTGTGTTTTTCAAGGTGTGGCGACCGCCACACCTCTATGGCAAATGCCATACTCACAAAATGGCCATGACTTGATCTTTGTGTCCGTTTGCACGTGGACCACTCTTGGCCACCTCTATGTTGAATTACATGGTGGTTGCCTTGTGTATAATATGCTCATTTCTTCTCCATTTTTCATTTGTATTACTTTGTTTCTTCGCGTACGACTCTTGTTTGGTCAAATACCTAAAATACAGACAAAATACCAACATAATACTGGAAATGGAGATAAAACAACAATAAAACATATGTAAATCAAGTCAAATGTACAGTGTGTTTTGGTGTTATTTGTTGAGAATCAAGTGTGAGGAAGAAGTCCCACATTGATTAGAAAAGGGGAGAATGAACTCCTTATAAGTGAGAGAACCTACACACCTATCACCTTAAGGTTTTAGGTTGATATGTGGTGTGTCTCTCACAAAGATATGTTCCCAAGCGTAAATGCTCCCTCAAATTGCCCCTAATAGTGGTATCATGAGCCTTTGGTTTCGAGTAAAGGGACCGGCTTACTTGTATCGAAACACTTCCCATAGGTGGTGGGTAGAAAGTGTTCCCTTGAAGAGTGTCAACGGTGGTACAAGGGTATATGGAAGAGAGAGCTTCCATATGAGGGGGAGCATTATAGACTCATGCTTGAGGGGGAGTGTTGATAATCAAGTGTGAGGAAAAAGTCCCACATTGATTCTCAACACTCCCCCTCAAGTGTGAGTCTACAATGCTCCCCCTTATATGGAAGCTCTCTCTTTCACATACACTTGTACCACTGTGACACTCTTCAACAGGACACCTTCTACCCACCACCTTTTACCGATGTTGGAAATCCACCAATTCATATGATGAATTTCTAACAATATTGATAGCCAAGACTGTTATCACCACACAATAATGATGAAAAGTATGAAATAAAGAAAGAAAGACAATGATTTTCTACAAAGTTTCTCTCTACCCACAAATAGTGGAAAACTTCTTATTCACTTGTGTTGTACCCCAAAATTTGCCCTCTCATTTCTCAAGGAATCACCTTGGATCCTCAAGTTTGCTTCCATCCAATTCCAAGCCTTGAATTATCAATTTTTCAAAGAAAAATCACTCACAAGGTGTTGTACCCCAAAATTTGCCCTCTCATTTTATCAACATTTCTCATCACAAGGCTCTTGGAACCCAAGATCCAGCTAGGGTTTGCTCTGCTCAAGACATCTCCTTACAATGTTGACCTAAATTAGGGTTTGAGTTTGCACAAAGATTTTTGGACCTTAAATGTCCAAATTGACTTTCATACTTCATGTTGGACTCATAAGTTTGTCCATACCAAGTTTCAAGCCTTGAATCAAATTTTTGCCCAGTCAATTGGACAGTTGACCTAAAAATCAGCTGTATTGGGGAAAAAGTCAATTGTGACCAATTTATAGTCAAACCTCATGAATTTTGACCCACATAAACATTATGAACTCATATGAACCATTTGATCAAGTTTGGACCATAATTCCACAAGAAATTTGATCAGATCACCAAAAGGGCAAAATGGTTATTTTTAGGGTTTTGACTGTACAAAGGCAATTTTTGACTGTTTGACCTAGCCAATGGCAAATCAAGCTCAACCATGGACTCAAGGACTCAAGTACATTATCTTGACTTATTCAACAAGTTCAAAAGATCTCAAATGCATTGGATTGACAGATGAATTTTTCAGTCAACTGATCAATATTTGACTGTACACTGAAAAGTCAAACTTTGACTTTTTGGTCAAAATCAAGTGCCAAGGGTCATTTTTCATCAAGATATGTCAAATTATGAAACTTGTTCATCAAGAAACCCAAAATTGCAAATTAGGGTTTGAAATTGAAAATTTTCATAACTTACAATTTTTCTAAGTTATAAAATTTTCTTAATTTTTCCTAACTTGTCCCACATTTTCACCAAGATACAAATGGATTCAAACAAAACTTACAACATGAAAGTTGTAGTCCTCCACAAAGTCTACAACTTTTTATTCACAAAGTTTTCTCAAAAGAAGCTTGGATCTCAAGTTATGATTTTTGGAACAAGGGTCCCTAAAACTTTTAACTTAGAGAAATTTTGCCCTAGTTTAGGCAGGATTTTGACCCATATTCTTAGCCATTTTTCACATAGTTCCACTTGGAGTATCAAGTTTCATTTCAAAGATGGATTATAGTACATGTTGCAAGCTTTCCAAATTGTCCAAGAACTCCCCAAACACATTTGTGGTTAGGGAGAATCGAATGCTTGAAGTTGGCAAAAACTCACTTTGTATCCATGGCCAATACATGTTCATACAAGTTGCAAAACCTGTCCAAACTAGCTTTGTACTTGTTTACAGGTCTAAACCAATTCACACTCAAAAATTAATTTCAAAATCATTGGACATTGGTGTTATTCTGACCATTAGAGCTTGGCACAATCAATAAATCCATTTTGGGCATAAAGATAGCACTTCCATTTACATAAAGCATGCTTTATGTCAAATTTCATTTCTTGAGCCATACACCAAGCCCTTTGCTGCAAACAAGGCTCCTAATGTCAGGAAAAGTTCAATAACTTTGTGCAGCTAGGTTACAAGCCAGTACAGCCATAGCATTATCAACTCTCACTTTTACTTCAAAACCAAGTCAACTAGCCAAAAGGACATAACACACATCTGATATAATCAACTCTTGCAAACATTTCAAACAAGTTTTGCACATCCCTTGGAGTCAGAAACACGATCCATTCGTCACTCAAACACCCTTGAACACCAAAACACCAAAAACTTGCAAAACAAGGTACTCCCTGCAGATTCACATCCATCACACAAACCACTCGTGCTTATGACCTCAAACTTGTTCCAATACCTTCCATTCAACTCACTCAAACTATCTCAAACCTCCATTGCCAACTGTAACTCCATTTACAGTGTTCACCATTTCTGTTTTGAAGCTTTACAGGTTGAGTTCTATAGAGAGATTCAGACCATTTCAAAACAAACCAAGCATTGGGAAAGGACCAGGGAATATCAAGCAAGCTCAAAAGAACCTCAGGCATCACTGAAAGTTGCTGCATTTTCCAACTCGAATCCAACTGAAACAGGTATTTCTCAAACTTCTATCTCTCTATTTAGGAACATTTATCCTTAGGTTTGTGAATGAAAAATGTAGTATTCAATGCCATGAAGCTGTACATATGCTCAGTTTTCATTTATATTAAGCGTGCTAAGAGAATTTCATCCATGAACATGCTGAAAAAACTAGGTCAGATTTTAGGGTCAGAGAAATTCTCTGGTCTTTGAGAGTTAGATTAAGTTTTTTATATGGTTAGAATCGTGGTTTGATGCTCTACAAGTTTCATGTTTTGAGTTTTGGCAAAAGATCACAAATAGAGGAGTTAGCATTTGAACAGGGCAAGCGCGCGTTTTTGTCACAAGGAAGAAGGTGAAGTGGAAATGGGTTGGGCCTGTTTGTTCTCACTTTTGACACCCCCCTCTTTTCTTTTTGCACCCCCTGGCCCAACTTCTTTATATTTTGTTATTTTTGCATTTTTATTTCTTTTCTGACTTTGATATTTTATTTTCAAACATAAAAAATGTTTAAAATATTTCCAAATTTTTTTACATTTATTAGGTATTTTATTTTGATCTTTCTAACATAAAAACAATTTAAATACTTTATATTATTTATTAAAACTTGAAAATAATGTAAATAATACTTTTATTTTTATTTCTTATTTTTATTCACACTGAAAATATTTTCTTGAATATATTTTATTTTTGTAAATATTTTATTTTATTTTATACATATTTAATATATTTAATATATATATATATATATATATATATATATATATATATATATATATATATATATATATATATATATATATATATATATATATATATATATATATATATATATATATATATATATATATATATATATATATATATATATATATATATATATATATATATATATATATATATCTATATATAATATATATATATATATATATATATATATATATATATATATATATATATATATATATATATATATATATATATATATATATATATATATATATATATATATATATATATATATATATATATATATATATATATATATATATATATATATATATATATATATATATATATATATATATATATATATATATATATATATATATATATATATATATATATATATATATATATATATATATATATATATATATATATATATATATATATATATATATATATATATATATATATATATATATATATATATATATATATATATATATATATATATATATATATATATATATATATATATATATATATATATATATATATATATATATATATATATATATATATATATATATATATATATATATATATATATATATATATATATATATATATATATATATACATATATACTTTTATTTTATTAAATAATTAGAACAAAAATATAAAAATATTACCTTTTTATTTTTTATACTAAAAAATACCTTTTCTTCAATATATTTCATTTTTGTACATATTAATATATTTTTATATATAAATAATATATAATATTATTTTCTTAAGGGAAATTAGGGTTTACCCCTTAGTTAAATAAAATCAACTTTTTTTATTTTAATTTCTTTACACATTTTCACAATAAAAATACTTTACATACATACATAAATAAAAAACCTCTTTTTTGAATAATACATTTCATTTAATATTTATTTATCTTGTTTATTTAAAAATTGTACATTTAAATATTGATTGCATTTGAGATTCAATTTGGATGTAATAGTAACTAGGGTTTATATTTCTTGTCAAATATCCCCTATTCAAAATTGTACCCCCATCCCATTATCATGTTGTAATAGCTTAGAATTTAAATTCTCGCACTTAAAAGCTTTCAATTATGCCATGATTAGAGAATTAGGGTTTGTATGCAAAATCAAAATCAACAAATAGTTTGACCTAATCAAAGACAAAAATGCATGAAAAAACAAACACAATGCACACTTACACTCCTAGGGTTTCAATCCACTTGTTGCCTTCAAAATGGGCCATGGTATGCATGTTGGGTACTTTGGCAAAACAAAAACAAAACAAAAGATCATAGTCCCTCGATGATGCTATCTGAGTTGCCTAAACAAAAATGATCAAGTCCCTCAAGAAAATTGCCAAAAATACTTGACACAATTGCTATCATGGTATATACGATGACCCGCGCCTGTCCCGTTTAACATCCTAACACAAGGTTGTTCACCAAATGCAATGGTGAAACAACACTGTTAAAAGGGTTAAAAACATAAGAAAGATCTTTGAGTAAAATAGGGTAGATAACTCTTAGTTACTTGATCAAAAGCTTGCAAAAATATCCTTGCTATTTTTCAAACACACTTCACAACACAATTTCAAAATCCAAATTTCAAACATTGGAAACTTTTCAAAGACAAAAACACCTTTGTATACATTCAAATAAGAATCATTACAAAGGTTGCCACAATGATGGCCTCTTTTCAAAACATCTTTCAAAACCACACACAAAGCATCATTTCAAACAATTGAAGAGCATCATTTCAAACAATTGAAAAGCAAAGCAAGTGATCTAAACAAGTAACTAAGAGCCCATGGATAACCATGGATGAAAAGGGTGCTTACACCTTCCCTTTTCATAATCTACTCCCCGAACCCAAGAAAACATCTCAAAGGTCTTTCCTGTGCTTTTTGACCTTTCCTTAGGATAAAATAAAAATTCGGTGGCGACTCTTGCTAAACCGAAACATTTACGAACACAAACGCAAAACCTCAAGTCAGTTCTCCCACCGTATCACAGAACTGGCGACTCTGCTGGGGAAATCTTTAAAAGTGGAGTAACCTTGGGGCTTAGATCACCCTTTGCATGCTTATCTTGATTGCTTTGATTGCTTTACATTTGGTTCTCTTGTTTGGGCTTGAAATCCTCTACCCGGATTGGGAAACATTCATAGGTAAATAGCAATACATTGTGGAAACTGTGCAGGGTATACCGACATGGTTGAAACAATAGCTATATTAGTGCGACATATTTGTGAGTACTTGTAGCCTTTGAGTCAATCAAAGAGAATACGGGGCCGCTGAGTGATGTCATGAAGCAATAATGAACTCTTAGAACCTTACTTGACCATCTTGGCCTTTTTTAGGGGTAGTGAGATGACCGGCTTTAGTGCAGTCCGAAGTTGGTAGATACTCAATACTGCACTCATTGAGGGTTGTTTTCTTGGAATATTTTGGTCGCCAGTTAAGTGGCTAAACTAAAACAATGAACATAGAAAATAATCCAGTGATATTGAGCTCCTTAGAACCCGGTTACTATTTATAGGACAAGTTGAGCCAACTAACTTCAAGAGGGTACTTACCTATGAAACCTCATGCAAGCCTGAAACTAGGAACTTGTGTGACTTGTTTGTACATGTGCTTGTGCATACATCATGACATCATAAAGCATCATATGCACCCACTAACCATTTCAAGGGTTTGGATCTTCATCTTTGTTCTTGTTTTGTAGGTCATGGAATCTCTTCGCAGGGAAAACAATTCAAGTCAACCTTGTGAGAATCCCTCCTCAACTCAAGGAGCTTACTTCCAAGATCCCAGAGAATTCTCCTTTCAGTGAAAGACATGGTTTACTTCTCAACTTGGTCAACTCCAATATTGAAGAAGACATGGTGAAAGTTCTCTTCCAGTTCTTTGACCCCCTACACCACTGTTTCACATTCCCTGATTACCAACTAGTACCTACTTTGGAGGAATTTTCTCAACTCCTGAGGATTCCTATTCTTCATCAACTACCCTACAACGGTACGGAAAGAGAACCAAAGCCTGAAGATGTTGCTCAAGCATTACACTTGCAACCATCTGATATCAAAGGTCATTGGGAAACCAGAAGTGGTGTCAAGGGTTTCTTGGCAAAGTTCCTATTTGAGAAGGCACAAGACTGTTGGAACTCTCTAGATCTACAAGCTTTTGAGGAGATTGTGGCGCTCCTCATCTACGGGTTGGTCTTGTTCCCAAACCCTGATCAACTTATAGATGTGAATGCTGGTCAAGATTTTCATGTCTCAGAATCCTATGCATACATTGCTTGGGGACATCCTACACTCATTTTACACACGAACAATGAGGAAAAGAGGTGTTCTCATGTGTTGTACTCCTCTTCTAGCAAGGTGGTTTATTTCTCACCTTCCACAATCAGTTTTGAAGAATGAGCAGGGCTTAATGTGGTCACAATGGTTGATGACCCTCACACATTCTGATGTTCATTGGTGTTCTCAGTCCAGAGAAAATGCCATCATCATTGATCGTTGTGGGGAATTCCCTAATGTCCCACTACTTGGCATTAGGGGAGGCATCACCTACAACCCTTGTTTAGCTCTAAGGCAATTTTGGTATGCCCGGAGGGATGGCCCCATGATATGCTGATTCTTGACTTGGTTTTTGACTTCGACAACGATGCGCAAGGACTTCGACAAAGGTTCATCAGAGCTTGGAGGATGCCCAACAAAGTGGATAGTAAGACACTGGGGCACAAGAATTCCATCCCCCTTGAGCCTTATCTCAAGTGGGTACGAACCCGCGCCCAGAGTCTTATGATGCCATACCCTCACATTCTCCCCGTGATCAAAGAGCCTGTTATGGAAGGAGAGGTTCCATACACCCTCCTACATCCTGACATGCCAACATCATTCGAAGAATTACAAAAGAGTTGGATCCAACTCAAGGAGGAACGGAATACTTTTGAAGCCAGCTTTTATGCCAGTGAGAAGAAGGTTTTGGAACTTACCCGCCGACTTCACGAGGAGGAAACTCTCAACACTTACATCGCACTAAAGAGGATGCGCAGTGTCTTTTTACATTAAGAATTTTGTAATATTTTGCCCATGGGGCACTTATGTACTAACAAATTTCTTCTTGAATATGACGTGTGTTCTTTTTTATTGCAACAAATTTGAATTTCTGAATCCTTGAATGCATTACATGAATAACATATCATTCATCAGATGCATAAACAGTTCTTCACACCAGGTTTCCTTATCTTTCTGCTGTTTATTTCAGCAAGATGGATTTGGAGCAGACGGTTAATGATCTGCAAGCACAGAATTCGCAATTCCAGCAACTCCTCATGACCTTAGCAAAGGGTCAAGAGGACCTTAAAGCACTGTTGGAGAAAGATAAAGAGAAAAAGAAGAAAAGACCTGGTGTGGTCATTATGGGAAGAAGGTTTGAAAACCATGCTAGAAAAGTTCTCGAATTCCCCTCGACGTCTGATGAAGGGGCTGGTAAAGGAAAAGGAACTGCGATGCCTTATGAATATGAAGTTGTAGAAGAAGAAGAGGAAGACGATGAAGATTACTCCGAACAGCAATATCCCCCGGCGGATGATAAATTTAAAAATCTTGAGGATCGGTTGGCAGCCATGGAGTTGCAAAGGGTACCTGGTTTAGATTTCGAAGAACTAGGGTTGGTCGTTGGGATCGTCATTCCTCCCAAGTTCAAAGTTCCTACATTTGCTAAGTATGACGGTTTGTCCTGTCCAAAAATGCATCTGAGATCCTACCTCAGAAAGATCCAACCCCACTCATCTGATAAGGATCTTTGGGTCCATTTTTTCCAAGACAGTTTGTCAAGCACACAATTGGACTGGTTCTATCAACTCGAGAGATCAAAGGTTCATAATTGGGAAGACTTAGTTGCTGCTTTCTACCGACAATACCAATACAATGCTAATTTAGTGCCTACTCGTACTCAACTACAGAGTATGGGTATGGTTTCTAACGAGGGACTTAAAGAGTATGCCCAGAAGTGGCGTGATCTGGCTGGAAGGGTGCAGCCACCATTGTCGGATAGAGAGTTGGTTGACATGTTTTTAGGGACCCTGTCTGGCCCTTTCTTCAATCATTTAATTAGGAGTTCCTCTGCGGGATTCACCGAATTAATTCTGACCAGTGAAAGGGTCGAGGCGGGTATTAAAAGTGGTAACATTCAGAAAGATGCCTCCGCGTCCACCGCTGTTAAGAAGACCTTCCCAGCTAAGAAGGAAGCTTCTGCTGTTTATTCTCAAAAAAGCCAAGGAAGAATGGGGCGCCGGCCAACTGTGGGGGCTGTGATGATCCAAAACTCTTCAAATGATCAACCTCACAGCAATCAGCCAAGGTCTAATCAACAAAGGGTAGAAAGGCCACAACGGCAATTCACCCGAATCAACATGACACTGGCTCAAGTACTCCCTCATTTGCTAAAGCTGAATCTTACCAATTTGAAGAAGCGCCAAAGAACCCTAATACCTCTTCTTCATATTACCACTCCAATATAAAATGTGCTTACCACTCTGACAGTGTAGGGCATGATACCAACAATTGTTGGGCTCTTAAGAACAAAATCCAAGACTTGATTGACGCCGAGGAGGTAGAATTCGATGCGCCTGAAAAGCCGAATGTGATTTCTGCCCAATGCCAAAGCACGGTCATAATGTTCATGTTGTTATGGAAGACCTTCATGTTACCAATGTTGCTGACCTTTTGACTTCGTTACCAGTGATTAAAGTGAACTTGATGAGAGCCGGGGATATTCCTAGGCTGTGGAAAAGACTGTTACTTTTGTTTAAACATACGAGCTGACTGCCCAATGTTGAAATCAGGCATCCAACGCCTGATGGATACCCAAGAGATACTCTTTCAAAAGACTCGTGTTGATACCTTCACTCCTATTACTCCTGCTACCTTTGTTGCTTCAACCAATGACATTGTGATAATAACCATCTCCGACAATCTTCCCAAGGCTTGCAAAAGGCCTGTCAAGATTACGCCTGTTCCTAAGTTTGTGCCGTTGAAAATCACCATGCTGGGGCCTGTCCCGTATGAATCTAACAAGACGATACCATGGAACTACGGAGGAGAAATCTTCTATCATGGTATCAAACAGATTGAATCAGCCCAAGAGAATTCCGATGATGAAATCCCTTATATAGGGAACATTGTAGGAACAAGCAAGATAACTCGTAGCGGGAGGATATTTTCTCCGGAGATTGCTCCTCCACGAGCAGTCTTCGGACCCTCGAGAGTTTTTGTGTCTATCAAGCCATCTGTGCAAAGCCCGATAATTTAAGAAGTTGATGTACCTGAAGCTGGACCCTCTGATGTTACTTCCAATAAGGGCAAGGGGATACTAGAAGCGCCTGTCAGGACGAAGGCTCATACTGTGGTTATCCCCGAGACCACCCAGAAAGAAATGGAAGAAATCTTAAAGATAATCAAGAAGAGCGACTACGATGTCGTGGAACAGCTAGGGCAGACCCCTTCCAAAATCTCCATGTTGGATCTCCTACTCTGCTCTGAGGCTCATGCTAAGGCCTTAATCAAATTTCTAAAGACGACACACGTGCCTCAAGAAACTTCGGCTGACCAGTTTCAAGAGTGCATGACTATCCTTACTGCTGATAATGGTCTTGGTTTTTCCGATGCTGATTTGACCCCCAAGGGAAGGAAACACAACGACGCGCTGCATGTCTCCGTAGAATGCAGGGGAACCACCCTTGCCCATGTTCTGGTTGACACTGATTCATCTTTGAATGTGCTACCGAAAAAGGCGTTTGATAGATTGGACTGCGAAGGATTGACCCTCAAGCCCAGTAACATCGTTGTTAGAGCCTTCGACGGTTCTAAGAGAATGGTTCATGGAGAAGTGGACATTCCTATCAAAGTGGGCACCGAGACCTTCAATTCTACCTTTTATGTGATGGACATCCGTCCTTCATATTCGTGTTTGTTGGGAAGGCCATGGATCCACTATATTGGGGCAGTTACCTCCTCTTTACACCAAATGCTAAAGTATCCTGTTTAGGGTAAGATTATAACGGTGTACGGTGAGGAAGAGTACATGATAAGTCACCTCAACTCCTTCTGCTATGTGGAGTTGGATGGCGAATTCATAGAAACGCCTTTCCAACATTTCGAGGAAGTTTCTCTTGAAGTCGCGGTTGCAAAGACAATGACAGATGTGCCTATCGTTTCCAAGCCTGTGCCTAGGATGGCATCCCTCAAGGATGCGGAGGCTGTAATCAAAGAAGGAAGGAGTACAATGTGGGGGCAATTGCCTGATTTTTCTCACAAGACGGACAAGTTCAGACTAGGTTTTACTTTTGCTGGCCAGAAAGCTATGCGTCGCTCCAGGGCTGGAGGACCACCCGTAAAAATCACTCACCATGGAATTAATGCCTTAGAAGATGATGATGAAGAAGACAATTTTGAAGATTGGATCTTTCCAACCGTCGAAGGAGGATTAAGCAACTGGGAAGCGAAGGACTTCGTTCCCATCACTTTCATCAATCAGTAATTTTATCTTTGAATAATTTCCTATTTTGGTCTGTAATAACTAAACAATTCGTACACTATTTTCACCTTATGCCTTGCCCAGGGCATATAGGTCCATTTGTAAGGGCTTGATTTTCTTCATTATCATATACCATGTTTAATGAATCATTGGACGTTTTCATCTATAAACTGTTGTGTTCATTTTCTTTCCTTTTACATTTTGTTTTGTTTAAGGATGGCTATCCCTTACACACACCCACACTCACAAAATGCAGGTACCCATCCACTCCAGATTCCATGGGTGACTATTCTGCTTTAGCCTTCGGTGACTCTGAAGATTTGGTCAATCATGCCGAGTACGAAGGTGATGAAGACTGTGAAGTTCTTGGAGAGCTAGCCAGACTTTTGCAACAAGAAGAGAGGGTTATTCTTCCCCATGAAGAGTTGCTAGAAACCATCAACTTGGGAATAGAGGAAGACAGGAAAGAGGTAAAGGTGGGTGCCAACCTGGAACCAAGTGTCAAAGAGCGCTTAGTGCAGTTGTTGAATGAATATGTTGAAATCTTCGCCTGGTCCTATGAAGACATGTCGGGACTAGATACAGATATCGTGGTTCATCGTCTCCCTACAAGAGAAGATTGTCCACCAATCAAACAAAAGGTCCGCCGGATGAGGCCCGACATGTCTGAAAAGACCAATTTGAGGTAATGAAGCAATTCAACGCTGGTTTTCTGGTTATTAATTCCTATCCATAATGGGTTGCTAACATTGTGCCCGTGCCTAAAAAGGACGGCAAAGTCAGAATGTGTGTGGACTATCGGGATTTAAATAGGGCTAGCCCTAAAGATGATTTTCCACTGCCACACATTGACATCTTGGTTGACAACACAGCTCAACACAAGGTATTTTCTTTCATGAATGGATTCTCGGGATACAACCAGATCAAAATGGCCCCCAAAGACATGGAGAAGACTACTTTTGTTACGCAGTGGGGTACCTTCTGCTACAAAGTGATGCCATTCAGACTGAAGAATGTCGGGGCAACCTATCAACGCGCCATGGTAGCTTTGTTTCATGACATGATACATCATGAGATCGAAGTCTACGTAGACGACATGATAGCCCATTCACAGACAGAAGAAGAACACCTTGATCATCTGCAAAAGATGTTTGTCAGATTGAAGGAGTATAAGCTCAGACTGAACCCAAGCAAGTGCACTTTTGGAGTAAGGTCTAGTAAACTTTTGGGATTTATCGTCAGCAACAAAGGCATTGAGGTTGATCCTGCTAAGGTCAAAGCTATACAAGAAATGCCTTCCCCCTGCACTGAAAAGGAGGTTATAGGTTTCTTGGGACGCCTGAACTATATTGCGAGGTTCATCTCTCACCTAACCTCTACCTGTGAGCCAATCTTCAAGCTGTTGAAGAAAGATCAGGTAGTTGAATGGAACAATGATTGTCAAGTTGCTTTTGATAAGATCAAGGAGTATTTACTGGAACCTCCTATTTTGATGCCACTTGTCGAAGGAAGGTCGTTAATCATGTATCTGACTGTTTTGGATAACTCAATAGGGTGCATACTGGGCCAACATGACGAGTCTGGTCGAAAAGAGCATGCCATTTATTACCTTTGCAAAAAGTTTACCGACTGTGAGACTCGCTACTCACTGCTCGAGAAAACTTGTTGCGCTTTGGTATGGGCTGCTCACCGGCTAAGGCAGTATATGTTGACTCATACCACTTTGCTGATTTCCAAGATGGATTTGATCAAGTATATCTTCGAGAAGCCTTCTTTATCTGGAAGAATCGCTAGATGGCAAATGATCCTGACTGAGTATGATATCCAGTATACTACCCAAAAAGCTATAAAGGGGAGTGTACTAGCTGACCATCTAGCTCATCAAGCCGTCGAAGATTACCAATCTATGAGATTCGACTTCCCTGACGAGGACATCATGACATTGGACAACATTGAAGGTAACGGACCGTATGACGGACCTGAACAAGGATCCTGATGGACCCTGT